>OX411715.1:31970631-32581316 GCA_948252095.1 Dicycla oo | reverse complement strand
TCTGGATTTCCGGACTTGCTTTAAAATTCCTTTGGAGAAAAATGAGAACATTTTTACGAAAATAAGCCTTGTTAAGCAAGTAAAATGACTCCTATGAAACTTCTGGGACACGCTCAATTCCATGGAGCAAACAGGCTGGCTGATAAAACATCCAGGTACCTAACTCTCATTGCTAAGGTAAGACCTGCTGTTTGACAAAGCTTTGACGACATTTGAAAAGGAAGCTGTTCTAATAGTGGGCCAATACAGTCTGAAGATTATGAAAAGTGAATAGATAAATGGCCAGTTGTAGAAATATTGCAAGGACCTTACGTAAAATCTTTCCTTCAAAGTTAACAGTAAAGAGCTGACGAAAACAGCGATTCAAAAATTAAAATCTCATGGAATTAGAGCTTCAAAGAAAACTTAATAATAATTGAAGATTATCCTTATTCACATAGCCTTCTCAACACAAATTAATTAATTTTATCTTTTGTATAAAGACAGTAAAATATATTTTCTTTCATTTTTGTTATTGAAAAATGCGTCCTATTAAGACTTCAAATAAAATCAATTATGTTCCAGATTGTTAGCCCCACAGACTGATGTTCTCAAAAGCTCCGAGATTTATTCTATCTAGATTTTAATGGGTCTAGCCTATTATAGATTATGATTGCCCTTTTCTTGAATTCTTTTGTAACAAAATTGAAAGAAAAATTCTCTGTTACTTTATCTAATTTTTTTTATCGTTCTTTTTCAAGCAGGGTTTTAAAGAAACGAATTGAATTAAGTATGGTACATAAATTACATTTGGCGCTACTTATCAATGACTAAATCAATTAAAACCAGACCGCTTTAAATCGAGCCGAGAGAAAGTGAAATGATAAAGAATTTGACAATGGAAGTTTAGTAACCATGATCCAGACCAACTGCTACTTATTAACCATGTTCCAGACCAACTGCTACTTAGTAACCATGCTCCAGACCAACTGCTAATTAGTAACCATGCTCCAGACTAACTGCTATTTAGTAACCATACTCCAGACCAACTTCTACTTAGTAACCATGCTCCAGACCAACTGCTACTTAGTAACCATGCTCCAGACTAACTGCTATTTAGTAACCATGCTCCAGACAAACTCCTACTTAGTAACCATGCTCCAGACCAACTGCTATTTAGTAACTATGCTCGAGACCAACTGCTACTTAGTAACCATGCTCCAGACTAACTGCTTTTTAGTAACCATGCTCCAGACCAACTGCTACTTAGTAATCATGCTCCAGACTAACTGCTGTTTAGTAACCACGCTCCAGACCAACTGCTACTTAGTAACCATGCTCGAGACTGCTACTTATAAAATCGAAATACTTATAAAATACCTGGTTTCGGGACAAAAGCCGATTATTGTATTTGGTCAAGTTATGCCGAAATCAGACACTTCGGTTTTTATTAATTTTTGCATTTCATTCGACATGTTTCAGTTGAAGTAAAACGAATGAACACAAAATGAATCGAAAGTAAAAAATTAATTCGTTAGTGAACCGATCCAAAAATGTTGGATTCCCGCACTCAGCATCTTTCACTTGCGTATGGAATGATAAAAAAAGGAGCGAATAAACGTTCATTCCTATACAATTTTATCGGTCTCCTGTGAACGTGGAACGTCGTGAGAATGAAACAAAAAGAAAATGAAACAAAAATGAACCATTCACTTGAGTGAAGTGTCTGACTTTAGTTCTAACTTTGCCATCGGCAACAACGTGTTGTTAAGACGTACCTGCCAATGCACAATTTTTGATCTGCCTTTATTTTCCCAGATGTTTCTGGGCCCCAGCACTGCTGATCCTGCTGGGCCTGGCCATCGTGCTGGTGCTGATGACTGTGAAACGTTACCAGGATAACCCCACGTACATTGTGCAGATGGACAATGCCGTCAGAGTCAAGAGGTTCCCTGCAGTGGTGCTGTGTCCTGAGGTCAACTTCGTCGAGGAGAAAATTAATGATTTTTTAGCTAAAATGTATGACTTTAATTTATTATTGCTGCTTTTGGTTTTCTTGGAAAGAGTGGTGAAGTTTTATACTCGTTAGAGTAGCTTACTTCATAAAAGATAAAGATAAAAGATAATTTATTTATTAAAAGATCATCATTATCGACCTGGCCTTTACCCATCTATGTTGGGGTCGGCTTCTGGTGTAACCGGATGCAGCTCAATACCAGTATCTTACATTGGAGCGACTGCTTATGCGTGACAAACATTAAGGCCTCGTTTACGAAGACGCGGGGCGGCGCGGCCCGCACTAAATTCAAACATATGGCGTTGTATGAGAGCGTTTACGGAGAAGTGATTTTACACGCGTTTGCAATGTTTGTTTGAAATGCAGGTGGAGCCCGCGTATGGCATCGCCTCGTCCCACGCGGCGTTAATCGCGGTGACGCAGCGTTGCGGTCAGCTATTCCTGTAATTCTGCGTTCACGGTAAAACGTAAGCACGCCGCACACGCCAATACGAATACGCCGCCTGCCGCTGCACGCGCCGCTGTCTGTAAACTGAAAAAAAAAACGTGCGACGCGCCGCGAGACGCCCCGCGTCTCCATAAACGAGGCCTTATTGTTTGGTTGCTAACTGGATAACTGTTAGTAAGACGCAATTGATTTCATACGAATATACAAACTGATTGGACTTTTGTCCCACTTTTGCTATCATTCTCGAGTGTTCGATATCATCGATGACAGCAGTATTTATTTATTTAATACATTAAGCACACAAAATGTACAGAGGCGGACTAAATGCCATAGGCATTTTCTACCAGTCGACCTTTGGGTGATGCAGAGACAAACAGTGGTAGGTGCAACAGCGAGAGATGAGGAATAAATGTATATTTAAATATAAAGATATAGATACATATAAATATAATATATACACCTAACTATACATAAATATAAACACAATAAATAGACATAAATATACTAAAACAAATAAGACAAACCATTGGGAAACATTACAATAACATTACAGCAGTACTTCCTATACGAAGCTCAGAAGAATAAATACCCAATGAAACGCACTGATGTCGTCCCTCTTGTGTGACGCCCACGCATAATGTTGGTTTAGTATCCTAAATCGATATAAAATAAGACCTTTGTCAGAACACTCTTGCTATCACGATCGTTCACTGTAAGACAACATATACTTAGACTTTAAATCACGATCACTCCGTCTGTTTTCATAATGACTGATGCAGAATGACCTATATTTTCTTAGGCAATATCCTCCGGGCACGAACTCGACCACAATGCGAGAAATCCTGCCACAACTAGCTGCTTTCTATTCCCGTGACGTGGTGTACAAGTTGCACGACCTGCTGCAAATCGAACAGCTCCTGGACTACAATGGTATAGACGTGGAGACTGCTGGGGAGTTCCTCACAGCTACATGTAAAGAGACTGCAATCAGGTAAGAGTTCATTTCTGTTTGATCTGCTTGTTTCACATCTTTTTACATTTCTTACCTAGATAAGGGTCGTGAAGTTTCCTGGTTACTGTCAACTTGCATCATCCCACTGCTTAGCAGAGTCACCTGGAGCCCCTTGACATCCAGAAATTTTCTACAATTCAACAAACCGAGCGTGCTATTAAATATTTCCCTGCAACTTCCAAGTTGGTGAACTGGCGATGTTGGGCCAAGTCCAGGCTAGCAAGTCTAGCAGTGACGTCTTTCAGTAGACGATAACATTATGCCAATAATGTATCGATATTAAACCACAGGTGCCGTTGGAGCGGCGTTATGGTAAACTGTTCAGATTTATTCCGGATGGAATTTACTGGGGATGGATTCTGCTGCATTTTCAACGGAAGGTCCTTGAAACGGTAAGATGGTCACATGGTTTCCTAGAAAAGTCTTTTGAACTATTATCGGGAACCCAGCCACTCTTACATAAGACAAGTTTAATCAGAGAGTTATGCATTAGTAATATTTGAAATTACATGCATTTAGTTTACTGGGCTATTGCTATTCAAACATTTGACAGGCCAGTTGGCGTGGTTGGTTAAGATACCACCTATCATGCCGCAGGTCGTGGGTTCGATTCCCATCCAGGACAAACATTTGTGTACATGAACATGTCTGTTTGTTCTGAGTCTGGGTGTAATTATCTATATAAGTACGTATTTACTAAAAAAAAGTAGTATATGTAGTATATCAGTTAGCTGGTTTCCATAGTACAAGCTCTGCTTAGTTTGGGATCAGATGACCGTGTGTGAATAATGTCCCAGGATATTATTATTATTATCTCCTTTATTTCTTTTTTAAACTTATTTTATTACATTTTTAAATATTTTTATAAAAACATTAAAAAAAAACATTTAAAAATATAAAAAATAGTGATCCGCCGGTAGCGGGTGCAGGGTCCAAGCTACCGGTGGTTAGGGCCCCAGAGACAGGAACCTCCTCACAATACGCGCCGTATCAAGGAGGACTGCCTTCTGAATCAGGCCCTTCACCCAGCCACCCAACGAGAGCCTCTTGAGATGTTGGTCGAGGCTCTTAGCGATAAGGCCATTGACCGTAACGACTATCGGCACAATGATTTCCGAGTCCACATTCCACATAGCGACAACCTCGTGGGCTAAGTCGAGATACTTCAATTGTTTCTCCTTCTCAGCCTTCACGAGGTTCTCGTCATGCGGGATAGTGACATCGATTATCATTGTGCGGCGCACTGATCGATCTATTACCACTATATCAGGCTTATTGGCTACAATAGTCCTGTCAGTGATAATAGATCGATCCCAGTATAACGTGACATGGTCATTCTCGAGAACTGGGTCGGGCACATACCTGTAATACGGTACCTCAGAGTCCACAAGGCCGTATTTCAGAGCAAGTTGCTGATGGATAATCCTGGCTACTTGATTATGCCTGTGCAAATACTCGCCGTTAGCTAAACGAGAACACCCAGAAGTAATATGTCTGATAGACTCACCGGGACAATGGCATGCCCGACATATGTCGATCGTCCCGTCTTTCATTATATACTTCCGGTAGTTATTCGTTAGCATAACTTCATCCATAATTGCACAGACTGAACCTTCGGTTTCCCCAAAGAGGTTACCGAAGCGTAGCCAGGCCACGGACGCTAAGAAATCTACGTCGGGCCCATGAAGGGCCCGGAAAAAGCGTCCGTGAAGCTCCTTGCTTTGCCATACTTCCTTGCGGTCATTGGTACTAAGCACCACAGGTTTGCGCCAGTTCTCTTTAGCCAAGGACAACGGGGTGAGTCCCTTGTCCACTGCAACCACATCTCGGTGCATACCCACGTCAGCCTTGAGAAAATATTCTCTGAGACTGCACACCTCGCGGTTGTGGAGGGTCTTAGCATTTAAAAAACCTCGACCCCCGCACTTCCGCGGAATGTACAGCCTCATGACAGACGAACGTGGGTGATGCATCCGGTTTGCGGTCAACAGTGACCGGACTCTCCTATCCAGGGCGTCTAGTTCCGTCTGGGTCCACTTTAGTATGCCAAAGGAGTACATTAGGACCGGCATGACCCAACCGTTAAAGGCGCGCACCTTGTTGCCGCCTGACAAAGAACTATTAAGTACCTTTTTCAGGCGACCGAAGAAGCGCTCCTGCAACGATTGTTTCACGTCAGGTCCGTTAATGCCTAACCCCTCTGACATACCCAGGTATTTGTAGGTATCAGTTGCGGAGAGTGATCTCAGGTTTATAGAATCTGAGAGTTGTAGTCCCTCAGATTCCACAATCCCGCCCCGCTTTACATGCATGACTGCACATTTATCTACACTTATTATTATTATTATTATTTATTCAGCAGCCGTAATTAATGAAAAGCAAATGTCAAAAATGATAATATGCGTTTCGAATAAGTATTTACTTACAAGATAATCTATAAAGTACAGGAAGACTATATTCACGATTTAAACTTACGAATATTACACTAATATCTTCAATTTAGTTTCCTCCTGCGTAAATATGAATTTCCCAGAAGTTACGTGTAACAACTCGGTAACTTCGCAACGTTGCTGGAACGCACATGTACAGAAAGTTAAGCATTTCTACTAATTGTGCAGATACGGGGTTCAAGCAAATAGTAAGTCGTGTTTCAGACACTGCATAATTTCAGTCACATATTAATGTAAATATTGAACTTAAATTTTTTTTTTTTTTTTTTGAAATGAATGTTCGTAGAATGTTCATTAGGTAATTTATGAACTCCACTTTTATATAAATAATATTGATTTAGTAAGGCAACTTTTGTTTTCTTCTTTTGTGTGCGCTTGTACTAATAATCATCAAAAACCAGATTTTTTGACAATCGATGATGAAATCTTCTTACATCATTGTATGCTACTCAGAGAAATGGAAAAATATGGAACAGATATAGAGGCAAGCCAACCTACCCAACACAAGTACACGCGATGGTTCGGCTACAGCAGTGGTCTGATGATAGCTGTCAATCAGAGCCAGAAACCCACCAACGTTGACCTTTCCTATAAGTGGGTGAGTAATATGAAATATGAAACGTCACTTATTTGTATTGTCTTTAGACGCAGATTCATCTTATTTTGAAGTTCCCTACGATAGGTTAGATTCAATGCTACGTCTGAAAAGTGAATGACCCTAAAAGAAATTTACGAGGAGTGGCTGCACAATCCAAGCTAAATTAAGGAATTACTATCATTTAGGGTTCCATACCTCAAAAGGAAAAAACGGAACCCTTATAGGATCACTCGTGTGTCTGTCTGTCTGTCTGTCCGTCTGTCACAGCCGATTGGCTCCGAATCTAATGGACCGATTAAGTTGATATTTGGTACACGTATGTATTTCTGTGACCCAAACACAGACGTGTAACGTAAATAAATGAATTTTGAATATGGGGGTCAATTTTAGGGGGTAAACAAGAAAATTGAAAAATAAGTATTGCAAACTGTACCGTGTGACATATCAAATGAAAGGACTTACTGTGAGGGTCTCAAATATTTTTTTTTTATAATTTTAAAATAAATCATTTTAAAGTTATTTAAGAAAATAGACGAAAATTGACCATCCCCCCCCTTATCTCCGAAAGTACTGAGTCTAAAATTTTTAAAAAAATATAGAAAATAGTTCAATACCTATAGATTACAGGAAAATCTACAAGAAGGCTATGGTCTTAAAACAACATGGTAAATCTCTCAATATTGTGCCTACTAACTTACATTTGCAGTTGGAATGTATGGGAGAACATGTTTTTCAACTACAATGTTAAGTTTGTTCTTGGGATTCATTCCAACTACGGAACCCTTCATTGTGCGTAGTCCGACAAGCACATGGCCGGTTTTTATCTTTTAAAGTAAATTAGCAGCTGGATTGGAGCAGCTGAGGCTGAAGTTAAATGACGTACGATTGGAGAGGCCTATGACAGACAGGCAGTGGACTTTTATAGGCTGATGATGATGATAATAGTACATATTTCTAAAGCCAGCAAGAACCACCTCAATGCTCATCAAACAGCAGCTGCAGAAGAACGTCAACTAAATCAGAACGTCACTACAAAGCATATTTTCATGACCGGCAGGTAGCAACCCTGACAAGCCAGCACTTTGTAGACGTGTCAATGAATGGTACCGCCCTCAACCCTGGTTCCGAGCAGTGGATTGCCTTCCACACAATTGGCTACCAAATAGGGGCCGGAGCCAGGGCACTCAGACCAGCACTGAGAAAGTGTCACATGTCCACAGACAAGTCACGGTACTTTCCGATATATACCAAGTAAGTGTTGTATCTTAAAGAAAATGTTGCTTCCGGCAATTGGTCTTGTTATGGCTCATGGCTCATTTGTCAAACTGTTGCGCAACGCAAGCACAGAAAATAAAACCTCTCTCAAGACACGAACGATGACAGACAAACTTTATTGTCTCTGGTTTGAGACGCGTTGAAATGTTGCCACATATTTTATTATTTATGTCTGTACATATTATATATTTTTATTGTTTTTTTTTTAGTTACTTATTTTAATGGTCTCTGACAGCGATACACACCGCCGGCTTACGCTGAAAACCAGCGCCGTGGATTCGTGCCTTCGTGCACGGGCCGCGGCATTATGCTGAGCGTGTAGCCGTTTCGCGGGGTAGTGACGCACATTTCCAAAAACTTTATTGTGTGTACTTATGTTTTTTGTTTTGTGTGGTTTGTTATGTTTTATTATTTTGTGTTTCGCTTTTCTTGTATAGTTTGTGTGCGTCATTTTCACGCGAATAAACTGTTTTTCTTTCTTTCTTTCTTATGTACGATAATTTTCACTATGACTGAGGCCATAATAATAGAGGCAAAAAAAAAAAACTTTGGTTTAATTAATTGTAATAGATGTTATGGAGATAGATGATATACGAACAAGATGCTCGGCTGTTACAGTTAGTCTTCGGACAGAATATTACTATTGCCAATGGTTTATTTTATAAAAATAAAACCCCAGCGACGTTGGACCTATATTTGTACTTCCGACAAACAGATAATAAAAGACGTTAGTGTCATTAACAAGATAAAATACATCTCTGACCACAGACAACTGCGCGCAAAAATCAAGTTTAATTTTAAAATTCACCGCACCAAATCTTTCAGATCACCTATTAAAAAACTCGATAAAGAAACCTTTACAAACAACTATGAAACCTTCAATATGGAACAAAAGCCTAGATGTTGATGTCCCTGGCATATATGCAAAAGCAACTATAGCATAAAAACAAGTAGGAACAATAATAGAAAGCTCACAATAACTACACTAAGCTTAATTGAAAATAGATATGAAACTGGAACAGAATATCACAGGTATATAAATAAACAGATAAAGAGAGCTATTAGAATAGATCTTAGAAACATGAATACCCACTAAGTCAAAGTTGCACTTGAAAAACACCGTTCGTTAAGAATTGCAAAATAAGGAATTTCTCGGAACAAACCTTGGACCACTAGCCTTCAAGATAAAAATGGAACCAAACATCACAACAGGCAAAAAGTAATGGAAATTGGGACTGATTTCTACAGTACTTTTTATTCGGACAGTTTACATTCAGAAACAGAAAAAACAGTTACATACAATTGCCCAGAAGACATACCTCCAATTCCATAACAGGACATGAAGTAGACAGAGTCCTAAAGACAAGACTACGATAAGTGACCCGGCGAACAACCGAAGCCTTGAAACTTAGATCTGCCACTATGCTCCCCCATAGAATAGAATAGTTCTTTATTTGCACAGAAAGTAGGTACAAGTTACAGATGTTAAGTTTTAAATGATCCTTATACTTAGTTTAAGTTAGTATAAGGATCATTTTAGCTTAAACTGTTTGCAGTACATAATTTGAAATAGGCAATCCAATACATAATATCAATTTTAATAAAATGGGATTACAAATTCGTCAAGTTCGAGGTCAATACAGTTAAATTAAAAAAATAAATGACTTAGTACAAGTGAGAAATACAGAGATGTCATAGTATTAAACGGTAAGATGGTCACAGGTTTTCCCAGAAAAGCCTTTTGAACTATTATTGGGAACCCAACCACTCTTACATAAAACGAAGAGATGGTGGAGGGTGGTGATTTAGAGATGTCATATTATCAATTCTAACTAACTTATTCAATAAGATTTTGCAAACAGGAAAACTTGCAATTCAGATGTTCCATTCAAACATTATAAACAACTACAGGCCTATAAGTTTAGTTTCACATACCTATAAGGCTTTCATATAACTCATTCACCCCCGTATCGACGCAATATTATACTCACACCAACCACCAGCACAGGCCGGATTTTGCTCAAGCTTTTCCACCACAGACCACCATCAAACGCTTAATCAGCTAATAGAAAAACATTCAGAAATTCGGGAACCTTTATATCTGGCTTTTGTGGATTATGCAAAACCTTTTGATAGGCTAATGAAGGGTGAGCTACCAATATCACTAAAGCGTAAGCTCGTCGACGTGTGGATCCTGCCTATCCTAACCTATGGTGCAGACTTGGTATTTGACTAAGGCTCAGAAGTCCAAACTTAAGGTTTGCCAAAGAGCGATAGAGCGTAGCATTTTGAAAATTAAACTAATGGATAGAATTCGCAACACAGCAATACGCTCGAAGAAAGGCATTTCCGATGTTGGCGATAAGATCGCCTGAAATGGGACTGGGCGGGCCACATCTACTGGTGCATCAGGACATATGGGCCAGGGTAGTCACGCAATGGGTGCCTGAAGACGGGTGTCGTTACCGAGGCAGGCCTGAGAACGAATGGAAAAGTAAAGGGGAGACCTTTACCCAGGAGTGTGATATTGCCAGAAAGGGGGGGGGGGGGTAGACACTGAGACGAACGGCTGATAGAGTTTTGTAATGAAGAAGTAGGTCGACCTCACCGAAAATAGGATAAGGGCAGGCAGATAGTGAATACACTGTAGAGAAACGTGTATAGTGTTATGTAGCTTCAAGAAATATCTTATGCTTTCAGAACATACTGTACATTAGAACAAGAGATGGCAAATACTTTGGAGAAATGTAAGTGTGTCCGAGTGAATCACCCGAAACCACCTGGAGCCAGTCGATGTCGAGCGGCCATGCTGCAGTGCTCCGCCCAGGCCTTGAGTAAATATTTACACAAATCTGTTACTAAAGGCGTCAGACTAAATAAATTTTCAATTTCAGTTTTTCAATTTTATTCAGGAAAAATTCACATTGTGAATGAGCTCTTATAAATTATACTTTTTAAGTCCAATAATATTAACCTGTTAAAAATCCGCACTGCTTGATATTGAGGAATATGTTGAACAATATTAAGGTGGGGTATTATTTTGTTTTTAAAATCTTTTCTGCGCGTACTTTCCCTCAACTATCTCTCGTCATCTGTTTTATAGTTATGCTGGTATTTTTTTAATTCAGCGACAATACCAAAACATAGAGGCTGGGCACAGTAAGAATTTTTAAATTTATAAAGTGTGGTCGACCGCTGTCTATTTGTGAAATCCGGACCATGGTTCATATGGCTCTCTTTTCGAGTACAAGGAATCTCTGACAGTTATATTTAAAACTAATTCCCCAAAACTGAACACTATATCTCAACCTTGATTCTATTAGAGCATAGTATACCATTTTAAGGGGTTTTATGTCTATCTCATCCCTAATACTACGTAAGGTATAACACGCTGAGGAAATATATGAATCAATGGCTTGCAATTACCTTTTCCAATTTAAATATTTATCAATGTATACTCCTAGAAACTTTACCTCGTTAACTATGTCAATTTTAACTTCATTAAGTGCGATCGTCATGTTGTCTTTATTACGAGCTGTTGTATTAAATACCATTATTTTGGTTTATTCAGTGTTAATTATGAGCTTGTTACTTTCAAACCAAGAGTTAAAAACTGTTAACGCTGCATTAACCTTTGCGGAAAGCTCCTGTATGTCGTTAGCTTGAACTATTGCGTTGGTGTCATCTGCAAAAACTGTCAGTTGTGTGTCGGGAAAAATTGTATTATTATAATTAATTAAAACATTTGTAAATAACATAAAGAAATAGGCCCCAAAATCGACCCTTGGAGTACGCCTGCTACTATATCTTGCATAGAAGATTTATTACACTTGCTTTTACCTTGCATATTATTAATATCCACACCCATTTTCCGCTTGCTTAAATATGAACAGAAAAGTTTTAAAGTTTTGCCTCTCACACCATAACGCTCCAATTTTGCAATGAGTAATTGTGGTCAATTGTATCAAAGGCAGATCAAGGATAATGCCAGCTACCCTCTTTTTGCTATTAAATTTACCATTTACTTTAAAAAAACCAAGACATACCGCTGCGAACAATACAGTGAATCATGCGCAAAACTAACACTTCGCTCTGTGCATACATGCTCATACAAACTACTCCGCACTAAGTGCACACGTTTACGAAACCAGCTTCACGTTACTGTTCACTGTGCTATGTCTTAGTTTTTAGAGTTCTGTACCTCAGAAGGACAAAATGGCACTAGCAATACATCTAATGAGCGAATCAACCATGCCACGAAGGCTTAAACGAAAAAACTCGCAGGATCTATTACTGTGATTTTGACAAAGCGGACGTGTCTTTGGACATGTACCGCACAAGCCAAACAAATACGAAGCTATTTCTGAATATCCACTAGATAGATTGCAATGTATAACAATAAAAATAAAAAAACATACAAATTAGCGGCCATCCACGTGTAGTCGTTGTAGTACGCGACTATTCGCGCATTTCATACCTGACTTAATCGTATTTATTTTAGTATATTCCCAATAGCTACATCTATTATTTCTACTTGTATTTCACAGTCACGTTTGATAGCTCGAGCACCACCTGTCCAATGACGTGTGACGTGGAAAAGACCTTCGTTACAGCATCCAGTTTTCAACTCGATGACTCCGTGAAGACTGTGGAACCGTTTTAGTAAGTATTTTAATATGTTCCGATCGATCTGATTCGCATTTTTTACAGATATAAAGGTGGATTAACCGTTTTGGACCCATTTACTTTGTTTGATACCTCAGACATTTTTATTTATAAATTGATATATATGAAACATTATTTTTTCCCTATTTATAAAGTCGCGTACGTCCGAATGAAAAAACGGAACCCTTATAGGATCACTCGTGTGTCTGTCTGAAATGATGATAAAAATTTACCCTCCCCCCTCCCACCAAACGGAATTAGCAACTACTAGTAACTCCGAAACTAGATACTTAGCCTACTTTATTTCTAATATAGAAAATAGTTCTTTACTTATAGATTACAGGAAAAAGTATAATAAGTCTATTGTCTTAAAATAACATGGTAAATCTCTTAATATTGTGCGTACCAATATGTTTTTGACTATGTTCTTGGGATAAATTCATCCCAACTACGGATTCATTTATTAATTTCTTCATTGTGCGCGGTCCGTCAAACACTTGGCCGGTTTTTTTAATACCTACCTATATTTCAATAATGTTTTACGTTACCTCAGCAGGGATTTGGATTTCAAAAAAGTGAGCGTGGTAAGAATCTTCATTCAGAAACGCAGGCGGCCGACCCTCGTGCGCTGGTCATACTTCTCCTATTTAGATTTGTTCTGTAAGTTTTCATTTATATCTTCATAATATTTTGATAATAGCCGACATTAGGTTACTGCTGCCTTTGATTATTTAATTACCTATAACTTTGACTGCTGCCTATCCTCTGGTATAAAAACTTTTATTAGAGCAACGGTCCAATATGCACATGGCGATAATAATACCACTAAGGACCCCATCAGCTAAACGAATTTATTTATTTGCCAGTCTATAGTAATATTATAAAGAGAGGTTAAGTTTGTTAGTTTGTATGTAGGAGGTAATCTTCGAAACTACTCATCCGATTTCAAAATTTATTTCACTGATATAGAGCTACACTATTAACAAGTGCCAAAGGATATGTTTTATGTTAAGACAGGCGGACGAAGTCGCGGGTAGAAGCAAGTAACAAATAAACAACTGCTTTTACATAATTTAATAAAGTCATACTGTTTTATGTAGGTTGTACACAGTATTGATTTCAGTAAGTAGCCATGTTTGTTTTCATTGTTGTATCTTTAACAGTCGTTACGGGTCTAAAAGAAGCCAAAACGTCTGACAACCAGTCTTATCAAGGGGTTTCGTATCACCCAGTAACTGGGTTTTGGATTCAGATAGGCAGGCGCTGCATGTAAATTACTGGTATCTGTATCCGGTTAGACTAGAAGCCGACCCTAATGATGTTGATGGTGACAGTATTGTTTTTGTTGCAGCTCAAATAGGTGGAATGTTCAGCGTGTTCTTCGGTTGCAGTATCCTCACGTTGCTGGGCTTGATGCAACTCGCCTGCCGCGTCATAGCGAAGCAATGCCAGAAACTGCGAAAATAAACATAATATAAAAATAATAGAAAAAACTTCGAACTTTTGTAACACACGTTTTTATATTGAGAGTAGCACAGATTACTTCTCTCACTCATTTTTAACAAGTTATACTAAGCACAATTTTGGAAACCAGAGAAGTGCACCTTCTAGAATGATGATGATGCCTTATGTGATGATGAAATGTGATGCCTTACAATATTACTAACCCCATAAAAAAGAAAGAAAGAAACATGCGTTTATTGGTATTCAGTAAACAAAATCGAAATAAATACTTTCATTCGTACGATGTTTTACGCAGATAAATTATCTTATCCTAATATAAGATCATTTATTTGCATAAAACGTGGTATACATAGGTGTTATTATATGATAGAATATAAAATCATATGTACATGTTTTGCTCAAAATAAAGCAGGCAAACTTACACGAATAAACAAATTTGAATTTACAAACATTATAATTTATGTTCAAAAAAATCCTTAATATTATAGAAATTATTATCATTCAGTTATTCATATAATTTAATTATGAATGACCTGCAATTTAGTATTTTTAATACATTAAGTAATTTATTATACAGTGTGAGTCAAAATACCACTGTTATACCGAAAACAGTGTATTGTTTAAAACACTATTAGTTATTCTGGAAAGTCGCCATGGTCATATCTCAACTTTAAATAATTTCGGTTTTCTCTTACAAAATACAAATAATATTTTAATTTTGCTATGTCGTAGCAACCCTAGATAGGCGGAGCCAAATAAATCAATGACCGCAGGCCATAGGTATGTAGGTATTGTCGCGTCCTTTGACCTGGCGAGCTGTTGCCTCATCGCGCGAGTGAAATAATCAGTACGGTAATTATTAAGTTTGTACAGTCGCGACCAAAAGTCGATAAGCAAACTCACAAAGCAATAGCTTGGCGTTTAGTTTGACTTAAGACCTTCTATTTCCAAGAACATAAACATGCGTCGTCAACAACTGATTGTAGTTCATAATTTCAAAGTTATAACATGTGTAAAGATGACCTAGCGGTTAAGCGCGTGCAGATAGATGCGTGGATCAGTGAGCCGTGAGTTCAAATCTCACGCAGTACTTGACTTTTTGTAAGTTTTTACTTGATTGGAAGTAATGGGACATAAATATAATATTCTTTATCTTGTTCGCTTGGTCACTCATTTCGTAAAGTTAGAAAGGTAGAACATAGAAAACTAAATAGGTATTGACAATTATTTTATTTTATTTTATTTTATTTATTTGGAAGAACCAACAATTACACATTATGTATTACAAATAAATAGAAACATAAGGAGTTATACAAATGTGCAACCAACAACGTTCTCCACAGATACACTAAAAGACAAAAGACAATATTGAGAAAGAAAATTTAGGTGCAAGACATAAAATACATATAAATTACAGCAGTAAGGGACACTAGAGAGATTTAATATTATTCACATACATTTTTGAAATATAATTAAATATTAATAATTTAATATTAATTATTTAATTATATATGTGTTATTAGAATATCATTTCTTTGTTATGTTAATATGAATTGATTAAGTGGGTATACAACAAAAAATCCTATGAACGGTTAAAAAAAAAGTTCTTTTATCTAGTAGGAATGTAACGTCACAATTCTCTTAAGTTTGTTAATTTTATAAATAACTAAATAAAACGAATAAACATTTTTGTTACCATTCAGCACGACTTTTTTATTTCAACCTTCCAACACCGAAAGATAAATTAAAAATCACAAAAATAGTTAAATAATAATACAATAACTAATATTTAACTTCTTATAAAAATAAATAATAAATGAACATAAAAATCTAAAAAGTTTTTGCTTAAAATAGGAATATATTATTATGGTTCCAAAGAAACAAAAAACAGTCCAACATTGTGATTAAGATTCGAACTCAGACTTCATTGATCGTGAAACCATTGCTTAGCCCAAACAGCTACCAGCACATGTTATGTTTATGCGAATTTTAGCAATGCAATGGTAAGAACAGGTCGCCACTATGACGATTATTCTAAATTCAACAGAAATATAATGTTATTTCGCGTAGTACGACGACATGCGACAATTCATTAGTGTGTGTTATCTGCGGAATGTTGGCTCATACACGCACACGTACTAGTTCGTGCCCGCACAGTTCATAGCAATGTAATCCTTAGCATGCTTATGGACTTTTGAGCGTTTACTGTACATACCATTTTCCTTTTCAAATCCTGCGCAGCTTTACACACGTAGGTACACGTAAGTACACTCATAGTTTTAGCACATGAACATATTATTCACAATAAGGACAACAAACACAAAAGGTACACAGAACTCTAGACAGTTGTCTTGCTGCTGCAAGATTACCGTCAGTCGCACCTACACACATTATCATGTCATAATATTTATTGTTCGCAAATCCGGTCATGATTCCTCGCAAAATTCACTGCAATCCAACGCGAAACTAGACGAGAAGCATCCAACTCGAAAGAATGAAGTGAACTAGCGAATTAAATGCCTAATTACTTAACTAGCCTACAATAATAAAAATGTACACAATTTTAGGGATCAATAAGATATTAAGTGAATTCCGATAATAAATAGGTACTATTTTTAAAATAAAATATTGTACCTAGTGGTAGCAGTGCACTTACATTTTGCTTACGGTATTTCTGTCCCATGATGTGATAAGGGGCCAGTTAAAATTGTATTATCGAGGTTGACTAGTATTTGTAGCATTAATTACCTACAAATCTTAGTGGTTTACCTATTTTCTGTATTTTTTAAATGATAAAGAAATAAAATACATTGCCATAATTATGAAACAAATCTAATTCCAAAATAATCGAATACAGTATCCAAAAACCCCAAAAAGATTGCCCGGTCTTAGAATAGAATCGCGTTATTATTACACATGTACGGAATCTTTTAGTGATTTTCTTTCCGAGGCGGCGGCAACATCAAAGGCTGCGCGCGGCGGCACGGCGGCACGCCAAAAGATTTTTGTAAGCTGAAATGATTTTGAATCTTATTTTTATGATTAAATAACATTCAAAATCCTTTCAGTTTAAAAAATCTTTCGGATTTGAAGCATTCTTCAACCGATGCCGATATCCAATAAGAAAGCCGGAAGCAATGGCCGTGCAGTATAGTGTAGGAAATTGCAAGATATTGGTGGCATTTCTACCAATCGGAGGATTAAAACTGCAATTAATTCTTATAAAAATGTATTTCACCAAAGAGTAACGAAAACAGTTAGGTCGTTCGATATCTTACTTTTGAGGATAGATACCTGTTAAACAAATGGAATTAATTTTCATAGGGAGCTAATATTTTTTTTATTAAACTTTTTACTAGGTATTTGTATTTTTATAAAAACCTTGTAGTTGGGTTTAAACTGCAGTTTTACGCAGATGTATGTAGCTACGTCTACTTCTACTCTGCGTAGGTATTTCGCATATCATACTGGTATTCAAGACTTAATTCAATCTTGAAAAAAAAATCAACTTGCCTCTCTGATGCAAGAAAATTATAGGCTTTTTACTATTATGTGTTAAGTGTCTTATCTGACGCATTCATCCCTATATAAAAGAAGAGAGAATAGAGGTCAACCAATTTTAGGGTTGACTCCATCAAAAATATGAAGAAAACTTTGACATGTCGAAAGCAATCAAAAACTTTAATGAACATTGTTGGGGACTTCATCTAATGATTAATAATGCACAACAGAATATGGGGCCGCTGGATCAAAAGAGGTATTCTGAGTCACCCTGTATACACGTGGACACATAGCCAGACAGCTTTTATTATATTTTGCTAATCTAGGGATCTCATCTAGTACAAGTCTGTATTGATCACAGCGACTTCGAGAACTTATTTCTGATGCTATTTGGAAGAACAAATATAACGGTAACGGTAGCAAACCAATCCTTTTAAATATTGGTCGACATGATTCATCATATGGAATCCCTTATATGGCTCGTAAACATCTTTTTTGGGTGACAAATGCTCGATTGTTGTCAGGATTGTTTCCTCACATAATTAATCCATACCGTGACGTGGACTCAACATATGCACAGTATGACATCACAGCTGTTTTTTGTTTTAATATTGGTATCCTTTTTAATTAGAACAAAAAATACCTTGAAACTATGAATACAGAAATAAAACAATGCTTATAATGCCAAAAGTGCCTCAGCTCAGCATAATTGTGTCAGACAATATTAGTGTTAATTTCTAAGTTGAGGTGCGCGATTACTGACAAATGCGTGCACTGTCTGGACAGGTCCTCTCTATCTGTGTAGTTCTTTCCTCAAAAGATCATGTCTACATGGTCTTCACATGATCTGACCAAGATTATGTCTGGATTTTAAAAGAAACTGTGACCTCGGAGTTTTTTTCGGCCTTTCTTCTCGTAGTAGAGTAGTCAGATAGGAAACGCCGACATCATCTAGTTTTTAAAAAGTGTTTATACAAATACAAACCTACTTACAGAAACAAAATCATTTATCATTTAGTGTAGATGACAACAAAAGGTGAAAATCAAGCTGCAGTAGAAAATCAGCGACAGGTGCCGCTGATTTTCTGCTGCACTTCACGAGTGTCATAAACACAAAAAAGTGCAAAGCTATAAGCACAAAGCAAGCAAGCGTAAAGCTTTCTATAATTTAAATACATATTTTGATCTTCCTTTGAAAATAAAGCCATAAGCATTAATAATACCCCTCGAGGGTCGTGTCACACACGAAATAAATTTATTCTAAAAATAAACGGCCTGTAGTTTATATAGTGTTCACAGAACTTCATGTGTGGTCACCAGAACATAAATCTTGCTTTATTATGAATGTATATTTTGTATTCGCTATTTTGTATTGTTTTCTCATATATCATGCTGTATATTACATACTTTTTGAGGGGCATTTAAATAAATGTTTCCATAGTTATACAAAAATTATCGATTTGCATTCTAACGATTTACTATTTAATAACAACTATAGTTTCTAGGCTTCGAATTTTCTTATGTTTTTGTAAATCAAACGGAGAATAAATTAAGACAGTCGGTTGCTATGACAAGATACCTGAAGTGCGGTAGATTTTAATATCTAAACCTTCATAATTACTGCATATTTGTTAACTGTTTCACAAACCTCAAATCTCAAATCAAATCTCAAATTGTTTATTGCAATCCATAATGTACACATACAGGTGGTAAGATGAATAAATATAATAGAAACAATTATGGACCATGACGGGCACAGCAACACTTTATATGATTAGGAGAGAGGAATAGCGTTTTGTTAACTGTTCTTGTATATATATGTGTACCTCTGCTGTGTTACAAAATTATGTTCGTGCTTTATTTTATTCTTGGTATAATTTAAATAAAAAAATAAAAATATGTTTTATGCAGTTACAGTCACAATTTTAGTGTAGTGAATTATACAGTTACTGGAAAGTATTATCAACACCTTATACAGTATGGCAAGGACATTGACACGCAACCTGTTACTTATACACGCACAGTGTTTTAAAACCCCCTATTTTGTCTCATGCCCTTTTTATTGCAAATATCGTTAGTTTATATCATTCCAAGTACTACAGTAAAAATCCGGCTTCGATATGACCTTTAGTTTTGACAAAAAAAAATTCGAAAGTTTCCCTATAACCGGGTCATGAAAATCACAAAAAAATTCATATAAAATAAAATTGGCTGTTATTTAAAAATCTGATTATACGTAATGTTTACATTCATAACAACAGACATTCTGCCCGTTTTTGTAATTTCTAAAGTTAATAGGTTATGAAATAACAACATTTTTATCGTATTTCTTTTATAATTATTATTTCAAGTATAATGCCGTATTAGATCGAGATTTTTATACAGTATATTCTTCATACGCTCTTCTATCAATACTATGAAAATCACGATCTAACTCCGCGTTATTCAAAAGTTATTAGTAATTTTACATTTTGCTTAGGGTTGTCACCTCCGAATATCCGGATACTTACATTGTATTTATATCCGGGGCTAAAATGTTGTGGTTTAATAGTGTTACGTACTGCAACACAGAAAAAAAAGCAATTTCAATCACGAAACCATTTATTTTACGCCTGTCAATGAAATTGAAACTTAATACATGCGAATGTTTTTAATACACTTAGTATATTATAGTCACTATATAGTTGGTATGCGGTGGCTAAAACGCATAAATGCGTGATGATTATTCACTTTCATCTAGTAACTATTATTTAATCTGTGCTTTCATTCGGAATCACCAAATTGTCGTCATCTTCATGTGACGTCGTAGTACTGACTACAGTCAAATCCAAAGGTTTCAGCAGACTAACTGCTAATGCTGGCAATGGATTTTTTTTGGTATGCTGTTTTCGTTTTTTTGATGTATAGTCGGATATGACCGGGTCTGATGACTCTAATGCTCTGTGAAACAAATCGGACACTGTGGCTTCACTACTGATTTTCCGAGTATGGTGCTCTCTATCGAATCTCCAGAACTTGTTCCGTGATTCTGCTGCCTGTTCAGATAACATGCCAACGGGTAATAATGATGATTCAATAATTTGAGCACCATGAACTAAAATTTTATGAATGGTGACTGTCATTGGATGCCATGCATATTTTTCTACGTATTTATACGCCAGATTTTTGCAGTACGCTGAGAATTTTTCAGTATCAACGGGTAAGTTAGTGGACAATACTGTTGAAATTATATATAAGTCGTCCAAAAGCCACTTGTCTATATTTAAAATTTCAGCAAATGTTCCCCGATGTCGATCGGAAAACGCTGTTCTGGCCGTGTTTCCGTCGTTTGTGGTGCCTGAGGTAGGACGTACTACATCTACTAAGAGACCCATTTTTTCTCTTATTTCAGCCTGAATTTTTTGTTTGCGCTCTTCTAATAAACGGCCTTCGTTTGAGTTTTTGGTAACTCGCCATTTATTAATCTCGACTTTATATCCAAGTTTTAGTATAAATTCTAGACATCTAATCCAGAAATGCAAAGGGCTCACCCCATAAACCAATAGACTCTCATCTACAATGGGCACTGAGAAAGCCGTGGCAATATCATTAAATTTCTTGGAAGTTAAATTACAATATGGACAACGCAGCTGACTTGAAGAATTCAGAAGCATGTTTAAAATCTTGCCGTCTATTGCAGCAAAAACCAGTTTACAATTAACCTTTATTCTATAGCCTTTTGAAGTTTCGGAAAGAAAGGGGGTGAGGTTATCTATTTGTTCTTGAATGATTTGTTTTTCGTTTAGTACCAATTCGCTCGATTCTTTTCTGTATTGAATATGAATTGGTCTGCAGAAGCGTGATTGTGGTGAAGGGTTCATCCAGAATATGACATTACCATCATTCGTTATAATTTGTAGTGGAACGAGAGTAGTCGCGAACATACTATTTTCATCAACTTCTGTCCCTGAAAAGGATTGCTTGTATAAAGATTGGCCAGTTGATCCATCAAATCCCCAGTTCCCTATGAAATTGCATTCTATTGTTTGGATGTCTTTGTTTTCACAATAGTTGTTGAAGACTTCGTCAGTTAATTGCAGTATACGACTTAAAGTGTGCTGTACTAATTCTTTAACAGGTACAGAAGCTTCCGATTCAGATATTTGGATTTGGTCAGGGTAACACAATTTTTTTGCCTCAAGTAATTTGTAATATGGGGGGTATATGTCAGAGCCGAGATTTTTATGGTCCAAATGAAAGTCATTATAAGTTTGAACAGTTAAATTTCTATCAATGAAGATAGAAAGTGCTTCTTCAGGTGTGTATTGCTTGGATGACTGCTGAATTTTTTTCAAAATATCAACTGATGCAGTTTCAGATGCAAGACATAAATGTATTATTGTTTCTAAGCTTTTAGCTGATGTATGCGGCAAAGGATTTTCATTTATTTTAAGAGTTTTCACAAAAGCTTGAATTTTAATTGAAGAAGGATTATCGTCTAGAGTTTCTTGAAGTCTTCTTTTGCACCTATATTGTTGAACTCTGCTCAAGGCTTTAAACTTTTTCGATTCTGGGCTTAGCGTTTCTGTTTCGTCGTTTTGCTTTTTTGATTGACCACTTATCAGAGTACCACTAAGCCAGACACTGTGTTTTTTCATAAAATAAGGCTTATTTCCCTTGCACTGCTTAAGCAAGTCATGAGATTTGCAGAGAAATGCTGCTAGTATTCCTTTGAATTTCTCTTCTGTGTACGATAATTCAAAATCTGGGCCGAAATAATTTAAAACTATGTTTATTCGTTCGTCTACCGGCAAATTCCTAGTATTTCCCTTGAAAAGTTCAAACGCTTTTAAGCGTGTTAACACTTTTGTACCGGACGAACTACTTTCACAGTCATCTCCTCGAGTATTGGCACTCACTCCCGGAGGTTGAAGAGTAGTGGTTGTGGCATGATCCACAACTTGACATAATGCCTCTCGTTGACCAGCAGGAGGGTTGGCGCCCTCATGCTCTCCTGGAGTCCACTGGTCGGAGCCCAGGTGGACATCCCCCAGCAGGGTGGGTCAGATCCTGCTGAGGCAAAGTGGCATCATGAGTCTTGAACGGCATGATGCCTCGCCCCCGTTTCTCCATCCTACATGTATCGACTTAGGGTTTTAGCTATATCGCCTTTCGAGGGTGGACTCCTTCCCAAGTCACAAGTAGCATTTCACAGATAAAGACTCAAAAATACGTTTTGGTAGTAGTAGTAGTTTAAAAAAATTACCTTTTTGTTGTTGCTGTTTCTTAACATTTCATGTACTGTGACTATATTTTAGATTCTTCTTAACACTTTAAAAACTGGTAGCATATTGTTTTTCATTATATGTTAACATAAGGTTAGAAAAATAAATGAAATACAATAAAGGACAAATCTTTAACGTAACTCAGAACAGTTACGACATTCTTAAAATAATAGTTTTATTTATGATCAAAGTTAATCGTTTATTTTTTTAGTTTGGTGACAACCCTAAGTCCGAAAAATCCGGTTATTATCCGGTTATAATAAAAATTACTAATAACTTTTGAATAACGCGGAGTTAGATCGTGATTTTCATAGTATTGATAGAAGAGCGTATGAAGAATATACTGTATAAAAATCTCGATCTAATACGGCATTATACTTGAAATAATAATTATAAAAGAAATACGATAAAAATGTTGTTATTTCATAACCTATTAACTTTAGAAATTACAAAAACGGGCAGAATGTCTGTTGTTATGAATGTAAACATTACGTATAATCAGATTTTTAAATAACAGCCAATTTTATTTTATATGATTTTTTTTGTGATTTTCATGACCCGGTTATAGGGAAACTTTCGAATTTTTTTTTGTCAAAACTAAAGGTCATATCGAAGCCGGATTTTTACTGTAGTACTTGGAATGATATAAACTAACGATATTTGCAATAAAAAGGGCATGAGACAAAATAGGGGTTTTTAAAACACTGTGACACGGTGGCCGGGACATTGACACGTAACCTGTTACTTATACACGGTGGCCGGGACATTGACACGTAACCTGTTACTTATACAAGGTGGCCGGGACATCGACACGTAACCTGTTACTTATACACGGTGGCCGGGACATTGACACGTAACCTATTACTTATACACGGTGGCCGGGACATTGACACGTAACCTGTTACTTATACAGGGTGGCCGGGACATCGACACGCAACCTGTTACTTATACAGGGTGACAGGGACATTGACGCGCAACCTGTTACTTATACTTGGTGGCCGGGACATTCACACGCAACCTGTTACTTATACAGGTTGACAGGGACATCGACGCGCAATCTGTTATACAGGGTAGCAGGGACATTGACACGCAACCTGTTACTTATACAGGTTGACAGGGACATCGACGCGCAACCTGTTACTTATACATGGTGGCCGGGACATTGACACGCAACCTGTTACTTATACAAGTTGACAGGTACATTGATGCGCAATCTGTTATACAGGGTAGCAGGGACATTGACACGCAACCTGTTACTTATACAGGGTGACAGGGACATTGACACGCAACCTGTTACTTATACAGGGTGAAAGGGATATTGACGCGCAACCAGGGCCGCAAGTCTGCTATTTTTTATTAATTTGTCATTCCAACACGATCCCATTGTCATTTCGCTAAAAGTTCGTAATCTGCTAAATTCATAATGGTCGATCATTGGTAGGTCAGTGGTCTCGTAATAGAATCGTGGTACTAATCAAAGGAACTGTCAAAATTTTAGCAGATTATCGCATACGTCAGTCTTTTATTTGTCATTATAGATTATAATAGAATAGAATAAACTTTATTTGGAGCCACAAGTAACATTGTTTTTAACATTATGTAAGAGATTACCATTTTAAGCCATTTCTTTCAATGGAGTGTCAGTGGTTGACCATTGGAAAGTCATAATGACGTCATTATATTAGTAGATTACAAAACTTGTCAAAATCAACAATTATGAAATCAATGACAGACCATTCTGACACTATTGTAATAGCAGACTTGAGGCCCTGTTACTTATACAGCAACACAATTACAATTTACCACCCTCTATACACCGGAATCTCCTGTCGTTTTTGACCTAATATTTGTAACCGTGCCAATACTATTTGACCTGACATAACAGCCCGCGAGAGTTTATCAGCAAAATATCAGCAGCCATAGAGGTAAAGTTAATTAACCATAAGGTATACGCAAAAAAACCTTTAAACCTTCAATAAAAAATCAATCTACCTAGCCTATTTAAGTAATATGACATCCCACTTTATTTACCGAATTGACTCTATTCGTTTGCTTTACCGATCCTTAGTCTAGAAAATTATGTTATCTGAATCCAGCAACTTGCGATTACCAATAATTAAGTTTTAGTATGTATTTTTAACGGAATGAAATACGTTAACCTTTAGTTAGTATGGTTGTCCTATTCCATGTCAAAACAATCTGCGTGTTATAATTCCTAATTAAAAACCAAAATAGCACTTAGGTAGACAGACACCTACCTATCCCAAAAACTCCACGTACCCAGAATCCATTGAAATAGTTGACTTTGAGTATAATCTGGAGTATTTTAATTAAACGGTGCGAGTTCCCAATCTGATGGTTAACTTTATTCATTAGGGTTGTCACTGACAATTGGGAGCGGGGCGAAACTTTTCGTGTCACACATACTTCTGATCAGTTTTCGTACCTTTTATTAAATGTTTAAAGGAGCTCGTAGCTAAGTAATAACAGCGGCACGGGTCGATCCATCAGGTTAAGCTACGCTTGCTGAGGTTGGTCCGTGGATGTGTCACCATCTTTACATACTGAGACTCCTCAATGCCTCAGAAAGCACGTTAAGCCGTTGGTCCCGGCTGTAATTCGTGGATCTTTGACAGTCGTTACGGGTCGTCAGAAGCCCGAAAGTCTGACAACCAGTCTTACCAAGGGGTAGTATTACCCAGTATCTGGGTTATGGAGGTCAGATAGTCAGTCGCTTCATGTAAAATACTGGTATTCAGCTGTATCTGGCTAGACTAGAAGCCGACCCCAACATAGTTGGGAAAAGGCTAGGCAGATTGATTTTTATTAAAGGTTTTTTGCGTATAGCTAATGTTTAATTAACTTTACCTTTATGGCTGCTGATATTTTGCTGATAAACTCTCGCGGGCTGTTATGACAGGTTGAGTAGTATTGGCACGGTTACAAATATTAGGTCTAAAAAACGACAGGAAATTCCTGTGTATACAGGGTGGCAGGGACATCGACGCGCAAACTGTAACCATGAATTCAGTACATCATTCTAGTGTTCAAATTTTCCGTCACATATAAAAAAAATATCTGCTATTTCATAGAAAATTGCAATAAATACCTAATACGCGGTCAAAATGTACAGCAATTTTTTTTAATAACCGATGAAAAATTTTTAATGTAAGGGATTCAGAATCGTGTACTGAATCCATGGTAACAGGTTGCGCGTCAATGTCCCTGTCACCCTGAATAAGTAACAGTTGTGTGTTAATTTACCAGCCACCCTGTATAAGTAACAGGTTGCGCGTCAATATCCCTGCCACCCTGTATATCAATTCTTAATTGGCAGAGTAATCGCGTAACAAACTTAAAAAAAAAAAACATACAGTCGAATTGAGCACCTCCTCCTTTTTGAAGTCGGTAAAAAAGTCAAGTAAATGAAATAGAAGCAAGTAAGTAAACAAAAGTGTAGAGTGAACATCCTATGAAGATATCCATAGGGAATTCTTGTCGTTATTATATGTAAAGATTACCAAAGCAAGCGAAGCAAAAAAAAATACGCCAGTTCATCCACGATTCCTAATCCATTCAACATTTCGAACAGTCACTCCGTATCCGGAACCTATTGCTCGCACAAATCGAATATATTTTAGCTAAATCACGCAGAAGCAATATATTGCGTTCTCTTCGCCTTGCATCTTGTATCGCATCGCCGATTGATACCGATTGTAGCTCGTATCGATTCGAGAGGCGATGAACACATACACATGTGAATTATCGCGTAAGATTGGCGAATAAACAGGAATAATGCCTTTATTGTGAAAGCTTTGACAACGATTGCTATATCGCTCGCGGTCGACGAGATTTGAAAAATACCAGCTAAAATTGGGGCAATGCTACTAACTGGGATAAGGTCTTTAAATGTCAAAAAAGATGCATCCGTGTAATATGCGGTCTACAAAAAACTGAGAGCTGTAAGCAGTCTTTTACAAAACTAAGAATACTCACACTACCATCACTGTATATCTTTGAAATGGCCCTTTTTATCAAAAAAACATCCATATTTATTTGAAATAGTAACGGGATTACGCAATAGAACTAGATTATTTACAAAACTAAGTACGCAACATAAAACTACTCTATATGGGAAAAGTACATTTGTCATGGCACCTAAAATATATAATAAAATTCCCATGGACAATAGAGACTGCAATAATATCCCTAAATTCAAAAATAAATTATTTAAATTTCTTAACGAACACTCATTTTACCTCAGTAAAGGATTTTTTAGACTTAAAATGATTTTACTATGTTTTTATTATTTCTTTCCTCTTTACTGCTTTAATTAAAGTGTTAATGTCTGATTGAGCATATGTGAACTGTATTAATAATTGTTTATTGTTTTTTTTTTTCTTTTTTTTTTAATATAAATTTGTATGCCTGGCTGATCACAGCATGAACTCACTGTATATTGTAAGACCTATATTGTAACCTGTGTATCACAAATAAACTGTTTGATTTGATTTGATTTGAAAATAACTAGTATTTGATTTCCTTTCATTCCGGATTAAACCAAATAAGATTATGGAACTGATTTATTATTGTAATACAATCATTTTTGTCAAACAACACATTTTTGTCGCTTGAATTCAATTTGTTTCTTGTCGCTGGTCTTTGAATTTTAATACCACTGTGTAGGCATATAAAATAAAGTACCTTAATTGAAAAACCTTGTTATAATTCAGTTACCACCAAAAATAAACGTATCCCACTCAAGGTTACCCAAAAACATTAGACGCTCAACGAAACACACAAAAAAAAAAAATAGCAGAACAAACAAGACACACTCAAAGGGCTCGTATTTAATGCCACGCATATTACCCTAAAAAAATAACCGCTGCTTCCGTATAAAAAGATTGCAGGAGTACGCACGGAAGTGTGGGGCCCAAGTTCATGCAAAAATTATACAGTGGCCCCCGTAGCTAGGGGCCCGAGCATAAATTGTTCGTAAGCGAGCCTGCCCCTTTTAAGGCTTATTGTTTTTACCTTGCCACGAATGTTTCCCTTATTGGTGTAAAATATTTGTACGCTTCGCATTATGGAGGCCCTGGCCTGCGGTGTTTTGTCGTGTGTGCAAAAATCTGGCTCTTGCGTAGCATTGTTTACTTTAGAAATATGATAGGATTTAAAAAGATGGCGGTATGCACGTGTCATTTTTTGGGTTACTTCAGGTGGAAGAGGCTTTTATTAAAGTAGATGCTGTGGTTTTATATTGTAACACTTTTTCTTTTTTATAGCGCAGGTACTATAGTAGGTATATATGTATTAATACCTATTTAATTGCTCCATTCTCTGTCTACGCCCTGACATCAAACAATGGACAATTATAGACTGCTTGAATACGAGACTTTTTGCGTTAGTTATTCTTCTAAGGTCTGTTGGCTGCTTGCATGTGTGTAATGGGGATTGTCTAAAATTTTTAACCATTACATTTTATTTTATTTTTTGAAAATTTAGAGCAATTTGAGAAACTTATTTGAATATTTTGATGATTGGCTCAAGTTATTTAAAAAAAATATATTTTATATTTTCAAGGTAGGTGACGTCATCAGGGTGCACAAAAGATGGTGCTGTTGCCTCACTAGTACATAATTAAAAATTTAAATGTGTCAACACAACATCATCCATCTCACATCTGTCAAAGTGTCAATAGACGTCATACAAAATCGAATCAATGTTACTAGGGTTCCGTACCAAAATGATAAAGGAACCCTTGTGGTGCGACTCAGTCTGTCACAGCTGGATATCTCATGGAATTCCGCCAAAGAGCAAGAAAATATGTCCAAACGCCGAGAGACACTGTTAAGGATTCTTATTGCACGAATCACCGGTGCAAACTTTAATAAGTTTGTACGGGTTGCCGGAACCTTAATAAGTGCCTTCCTTGGCTCGGTCGATGACGTTTGCCACTCTATTTTAAAATAAGAAAGAAATAAAAATACAGATATTTTTTTGCAACAGGGACTGAAAGGGGGTCTTAAGAATTCGAAGTGGGGCTACTAGGGCATGTGGGGTATCATATGAAAGAGTGCCGTTTGCACATTCTCAAACATTTTTTCTTTATTTTTTAGGCCGCATAATTTTCGACTTTTCGAAAAACGTAAAAAAAATAGGAAAAATAAAACGATGTCTCTAAATAGCACATTTTTTTTAATATATAGACGAAGCCCGCGGTGCGCGAGTCCGACTCGCTATTGACCGGTTTTCTTATTTACAAATACAATCTTATTTTTCGAAATTTCGTCCGAAACAGTAGCAAGTTTTAAACGGGAAGTGGTTTTGGAAGATGTAATCTTCGCAACAATAATACATTGTATAAACCTTGTAATATTCCACGCCTACATCACGACACCACTTTTCTCGCAAGTCTTCTCTAATACGAACAAACATTTTGTTTGCACTATTATTACTATTATTGCTGCAAGTTGGAACAAAGCACTACCTGTATTCCATAACTCTTTTCCAATATGTATTGAGATAATACGAGATTATGAGGCAAGTCGCAAGAATATTGAAATATTGTAAAAGATTTTAATGTAAATAATTTGTTTATATTTTTGACATTGACACGACAGACTATAGACAATACTTGCCAATTACTTTTTTTATTTTCTGAGGCAACGATACAAAACTGTATGTCCAAAGCTAACACAATTTGAAGGGCAAACAAGGTCAATCGTATTTTATCAAATATATTAATAAAATATGAATATTTTTCATGATTAATTAGTCCGTAATGATCATTAAAGCTATTCCTCGAAATGGTTTTTCAATTACAACATATAAAAAAATATGAACAATGCCCATTACTTTTGGTCTGTTTTTTTTTTTTTTTTGTAACGTGCGTTTTGTTTGTGCAGAATAAACATATTTTCTTTCTTTCTTCTTTCTTTCATTAATGAATATTTCTAAATGTTGGAATATATCACCACTGATGTTAGGTTTAATATCCTAAACAAGAATATCCTAAAAAGGCGCAATAGATACAGCTAACTTAGTTGTTTATTTACACAATCCAATCGATCCTTATAATCCTTTCACAATTTCCAGTACGTAAGCATATACTGACCTAATTAAATATCAAAAAGTAACAAACTATATAAAATCTAAGTCCGGAACTTCGTCATCCCGACTTGTCCCATAGTTTCGCAAGACTTAACTTGAAGAATAATTTGTTTCACAAACTCGCCGACTCAAGAATGTACGCCATGAATTCCGCGGAATATATCGCTGAAGTTATAATATCAACCCGGTTGGACCCGACGCGAATAATAATATTATAGGGATGGGGCGAGTGAGTTGCAAATTCGTATTTAATAAAATGGTCGTTTGATAAAGGGCTTTTGTTCTAGGTGGTCGTCGTTTAATGTTTTGTTCTAGGTGCTCGTCGTTTAATGTTTTGTTCTAGGTGCTCGTCGTTTAATGTTTTGTTCTAGGTGGTCGTCGTTTAATGTTTTGTTCTAGGTGCTCGTCGTTTAATGTTTTGTTCTAGGTGGTCGTCGTTTAATGTTTTGTTCTAGGTGGTCGTCGTTTAATGTTTTGTTCTAGGTGGTCGTCGTTTAATGTTTTGTTCTAGGTGGTCGTCGTTTAATGTTTTGTTCTAGGTGCTCGTCGTTTAATGTTTTGTTCTAGGTGCTCGTCGTTTAATGTTTTGTTCTAGGTGCTCGTCGTTTAATGTTTTGTTCTAGGTGGTCGTCGTTTAATGTTTTGTTCTAGGTGGTCGTCGTTTAATGTTTTGTTCTAGGTGGTCGTCGTTTAATGTTTTGTTCTAGGTGCTCGTCGTTTAATGTTTTGTTCTAGGTGCTCGTCGTTTAATGTTTTGTTCTAGGTGGTCGTCGTTTAATGTTTTGTTCTAGGTGCTCGTCGTTTAATGTTTTGTTCTAGGTGGTCGTCGTTTAATGTTTTGTTCTAGGTGGTCGTCGTTTAATGTTTTGTTCTAGGTGCTCGTCGTTTAATGTTTTGTTCTAGGTGGTCGTCGTTTAATGTTTTGTTCTAGGTGCTCGTCGTTTAATGTTTTGTTCTAGGTGCTCGTCGTTTAATGTTTTGTTCTAGGTGGTCGTCGTTTAATGTTTTGTTCTAGGTGGTCGTCGTTTAATGTTTTGTTCTAGGTGGTCGTCGTTTAATGTTTTGTTCTAGGTGGTCGTCGTTTAATGTTTTGTTCTAGGTGCTCGTCGTTTAATGTTTTGTTCTAGGTGCTCGTCGTTTAATGTTTTGTTCTAGGTGCTCGTCGTTTAATGTTTTGTTCTAGGTGGTCGTCGTTTAATGTTTTGTTCTAGGTGGTCGTCGTTTAATGTTTTGTTCTAGGTGCTCGTCGTTTAATGTTTTGTTCTAGGTGCTCGTCGTTTAATGTTTTGTTCTAGGTGGTCGTCGTTTAATGTTTTGTTCTAGGTGCTCGTCGTTTAATGTTTTGTTCTAGGTGCTCGTCGTTTAATGTTTTGTTCTAGGTGGTCGTCGTTTAATGTTTTGTTCTAGGTGGTCGTCGTTTAATGTTTTGTTCTAGGTGCTCGTCGTTTAATGTTTTGTTCTAGGTGGTCGTCGTTTAATGTTTTGTTCTAGGTGGTCGTCGTTTAATGTTTTGTTCTAGGTGCTCGTCGTTTAATGTTTTGTTCTAGGTGGTCGTCGGTTAATGTTTTGTTCTAGGTGGTCGTCGTTTAATGTTTTGTTCTAGGTGCTCGTCGTTTAATGTTTTGTTCTAGGTGGTCGTCGTTTAATGTTTTGTTCTAGGTGCTCGTCGTTTAATGTTTTGTTCTAGGTGGTCGTCGTTTAATGTTTTGTTCTAGGTGCTCGTCGTTTAATGTTTTGTTCTAGGTGCTCGTCGTTTAATGTTTTGTTCTAGGTGGTCGTCGTTTAATGTTTTGTTCTAGGTGGTCGTCGTTTAATGTTTTGTTCTAGGTGGTCGTCGTTTAATGTTTTGTTCTAGGTGCTCGTCGTTTAATGTTTTGTTCTAGGTGCTCGTCGTTTAATGTTTTGTTCTAGGTGGTCGTCGTTTAATGTTTTGTTCTAGGTGCTCGTCGTTTAATGTTTTGTTCTAGGTGCTCGTCGTTTAATGTTTTGTTCTAGGTGCTCGTCGTTTAATGTTTTGTTCTAGGTGCTCGTCGTTTAATGTTTTGTTCTAGGTGGTCGTCGTTTAATGTTTTGTTCTAGGTGGTCGTCGTTTAATGTTTTGTTCTAGGTGGTCGTCGTTTAATGTTTTGTTCTAGGTGCTCGTCGTTTAATGTTTTGTTCTAGGTGCTCGTCGTTTAATGTTTTGTTCTAGGTGCTCGTCGTTTAATGTTTTGTTCTAGGTGGTCGTCGTTTAATGTTTTGTTCTAGGTGGTCGTCGTTTTATGTTTTGTTCTAGGTGCTCGTCGTTTAATGTTTTGTTCTAGGTGGTCGTCGTTTAATGTTTTGTTCTAGGTGCTCGTCGTTTAATGTTTTGTTCTAGGTGCTCGTCGTTTAATGTTTTGCTATAGTGATGTTTAGGGTCATCAAACACATAATTTCATAAAATTGTAGCCAATTATTGTGCCACGTCGTTTTATTCAAAAAACTGCTACATTCTTGTGTTAGCCACGTTAGACCTGCCTAATAATAACTGATTCTGTTATTCTCTCATTTCTACACATTTTCGAGTTTGTACTTTTTGGAACTTAGGGCCGGTTTTTTGATACCTACGTAGTTAACTCAACCAATGGTTAAACATAGTAACTAATGGTTAAATTTTAGCTAAATGTGAAAGGCTAAACATGAATGTATTCATGTTAGCTCATTCATAATAAAAAATAGTAACTAATGGCATTACTCATTTATGTTTAGCCTTTCACATTTAGCCAAAACTCAACCATTAGTTACTATGTTTGACCATTGGTTCAAAAAAATCAAAAAACCGGCCCTTAATGTTTTTGCCAAAATGCCATTAGTTACTATTATATACAAAATAACATGAATCCGTTAACAGGAATACATTAATAATAATAATTTATTTTGTTTTTTATAATAATATTTAAAAATGTAAATAATATGTGTATTTAAAAGAAATAAAGGACAATAATAATAAAACATTTATGTTCAGGTTACAAAGACCCATAGATAAATACCTTAACCAACCAAATACATATAATAACAATTGTGTTAGTAAATAAATTAATGTTAACTCATCCATGTTTAACCTATCACATTTAGCCCTAAATTCAACCATTACTAATTATGTTTAACCATTGGTTGAGTTAACTTCAAGATTCTTGCAAACTTGCTAGAGTCGACCGCAGTGGAATTTTTTAAGGCCGATTTTCAGTTGTTGTAATCTTTGTTAACTTCCGCTGATTGGAGTTTAACCTATGAGGTGCATGATGTGGAAGGGATGTTGAATATCTTTTATGATAAACTTAACTATATTTTAGATAAATGTGTACCCCGTAAAAAACTTAGTCATCAAAATTCGCGTTCATAAGAATTTCAAAAAACTAAACTCGATAGTGATTACTGTGAATTTACTAAATGCAGAGCTTATGTTAAAAAATCAATAGAAAGAACACACAATGGACACAGAAATAAAATCCAGTCACATCATATACATCATATCTTTAACACCTGCTTAAAGAAAGCGACGTTCCCGCCTAGGTGGAAGATCACCCGTGTCATTCCGGTTCCTAAGGGTAAGGCTGGTCCGGATGTCAGCGGCTATAGACCAGTAGCTGTGCTGTCTACGCCCGCAAAAGTTTTTGAGTCCGCCATCCAGCGCTGTGTGCAGGGACAGGTGCGCACACAGCTGTCGGACGCGCAGCATGGATTCAGGCCAGAGCGCAGCACTGCTACTGATCTACTCAACTTCATGGTGAAGGTAGTACCGTCAGTCGATGCAGGGGCGCAGGTGGACGCGGCATACTTTGATTTTAAAAAGGCATTTGACACCGTCGACAATGACGTCCTATTAAGGAAGCTTTCAGAGATCGGCTGTACACCACACCTATTGCAGTTCTTTGTGAGCTACATGAAAGATAGACAGCAGTATGTGGACTACAATGGGTGTGAGTCTGAACTCTACTACACAAGGTCCGGAGTAAGCCGGGGCAGCTATTTGGGGCCTCTCGAATTTATCATAATGATAAACGACTTACCGGAGGTCGTCAGACATTGCTTATGTTTATTGTTTGCAGATGACCTTAAATTGCTGCTCGAGGTCAAAGATAAGTCGGATTGTGAACGCCTGCAGGAGGACATAGATAGAGTGGTGGAGTGGAGCCATAATAACAAGCTCAACTTCAATGTTGAGAAATGCTCGGTGATAACGTTTACTCGTGCGCGCTACGAGTACAAAGTAGAGAGAGCACCAATGCAACGAGTGTCACAGGTACGGGATCTAGGGGTATATCTCACTCCAGATCTTAATTTTCGGAAACACATCGTTAAGATATGCAAGAAGGCGTACAGAAACCTAGGTTTCGTACTGAGGCAGTCACAGGGGTTTACGAACATTACCACGCTCAAGGTGTTGTATGACGCATTAGATAGAAGCCATCTTGAGCATAGTGCGGTCATTTAGGCACCAAATGAAGCCAAATACAGTATCATGTTGGATCGGGTACAGAACAAGTTTACAAAGCACTTGTATTTTAAACTGTATGGGGTGTATCCGTTCAACCCGTTGATGTACCCCACACTATTTGTATTGGGTATGGTGGGGTTTAATGAGCTCAGGGTTCGCCGGGAGTTCAGTCTTGCTGCATATGTAGTGAAACTACTGCGTGGCGTAGCACATAACCCGGGAGTGCTGCGTCATCTAGAACTTAGCGTGCCAGACCGGTACGTGTGGAGGAGGCGGCGCCCGCAACTGCTAAACGTGCCCGCGGCCAGAACCAATCTACTGGCGATAGCATCCCTCACCCGAACAATCCGTGTGGTGAACGAAGTCCATGAGAGACTGGATAATTTTTCGTGCTCTTTGAGTGAATTCGCAAGAGTTTTATTAAATGTAGTTAGTTATGTAAGGTAGTTACGGGTAAATAGTTATATTTGTTGTTAGGTATGTAAGGTTAGATAAGTTAAATTTAAGTTGAATATTATTGTAAGTATGTAGGAAATTAGGATTTAGATTCTTTTATTGATTATAATAATTTAATTATTATTTTAGTTATTGTTCTGGATGAGGGGATAACTACACTGTCGCATTAGGGTAGCACCTGTAATGATAGTTGTAAGGATGATAAATAAATAAAAACTAGGGATCAAAAAACTGGCCCTTAGCTACCGTTGCCTTGTATGTAGAATCTCAAACATCTTACTGTCATATATTATTATATCTTCGTATTCCAAGCAACGGTAACATCCAGGTCGTTCGACTACAGGAGCGGGTGTTGCTCTGCTGAAACATATATTTAACGCACGGGAGAACTCGAAAAATGCTATTGGAGTTTTCTGTGATCTCTTCAAAGCCTTTGATTGTGTGCACCGTGACACGCTTTTGCGTAAACTACATAATTACAGTGTCCAAAACGATGCTCTTAAAGTAATAAGTTCATATTTATATAATAGGTTTCAATGTTTAGATTTCACACCATTAACATCTAGGTTTGGTTCAGTTACTGTACTTTAAGGCTCAATACTGGGCCCATTCTTATTCTTAGTGTACTGTTTGCAGATGACACCTCTCTTATTTTTAAAGTAGACAGGAATAGACAAGATTTTAACGACGTAAACAGCCCACTCTCAATGGTTACGGATTGGTTTACGATAAATAACTTAGTTCTCAATGCCAAGAAAACGAAATGCATAAACTTTGCTTTACCGAATGGTCGAAATCTAGGACACAACATCAATTTAGATAAAGAGGTGCTTAAAACTGTAGACTCGGCAGTTTTTCTGGGCATAACAGTAGATGCCAAACTTCAGTGGGGCCCTCATATATCAAGCCTAGCGGGAAGGCTCTGTTCAGCCGCCTACGCCGTCAGGAAAGTAAGACAATACACTAACGTTGATACAGCTGTTAGTTTATTTTAGTTATTTTCATTGCGTTATGTCCTACGGTATTCTGGTCTGGGGCAAAGCCGCTCATTCAAAATTTACTTGTACTTCAAAAACGAGATGTTCGAGCAATTTCGGTTTAAAGATTCTTTATTTATTCTAAAAGAACATACATTGTTCACTTAAGCGAATAAATACATAATTAAGGCAAAGTGTAGTCCAGTAGCTAACAGTTTTTTTTCTTTTCTTAAAAGTAGGTATACATAGTTGTGAGACTAGCTTACGTTGTTAACCTAATAGTTTTGCGTTGTTAATGATGTGCCGTTTGAGTTTCGTTTTGAATATGCTAAAAGACGATGTGTTCCTGATATCTGCCGGTAGATTATTATAAAGTTGTACATCTTCGTATTTTATATTTTTAATTATTTTATATTAAAATTATTTATATTATTTTATTTACCAGCACGGTGCCAGAGTTTCTCTGAGAGATTTTTTTAAAACATATTGGTATTTTCGCGGTGGCATCACAATTCATCTTCGCCAATATCTTATGAATTAGACAAAATATACATGTATACACTAAAAACAGTGATATCCACAATGTTAACACCAGAAATAGGGACAAATTACGTGCTCCGTTTCACCGGGTTCATAGGGTTCATAACTCATTTGTTGGGCTTCTTTGCTAGATTTGCCCTTCAATGCGTTTAAAGCTAAAGTAAAATCTAACCTTTCAAAGGTTCAAAGGCATACTATGTATTCTATCGACGACTACTTAAACTACTACTCAAATAACCGGAGTCGACGACACGTCAATATGTTATGTGCAAGACAGTCTAAGACAACTCTGATGCATTAAAGTGTTTTCTGCATGGCACCAATTATATATGATCACATACCAGATTCAATCAAAATCTTAAATGTTCATTTGTTTAAAAGGTATTTAAAGAACTTTCTCATAAGTAAATCTTATTATAATATCTCAGAGTTCTTATCGGAAAAAATCTGTGTGACCTAAGTATCGATGTTAATGCAACTTTAATTGATACTCAGTTTTGTTTTCAGTTTTAATATTCCTGACATGTTCTTTTGCAATAATATCTTAAATTAAATGTAATTGGTTATCATTGACTTTTCGATAAAATAAATTAGTTATTTTTTAAAAAGCATACTACTATATAATTTGACCAAAGCTTATTAATTTTTATAATAATAATAATGTAATAGAATATTTACACCTTATAGGTATGTTACAGTGCTACTATCATTATAACTATAAGATCTTTTTCTACATGTAACAAACAATAAACGTATTTGAATATGAATAAGAATAGTTGGTCGCTTCGAGTTAACTCAAGACAATTTTTATGTTCTTTCTCCAGAATTAGCTTCCCTTCTGGCAGCTTATATGATTTCATACAATTATTTCTTTTTTTCGACTCTAAATGTCAATTTATTTTAATTTTATTTATCATTGACATAATCTACTCAATACAATGTTTTTATGGTATTGCAATATGTGGTTAGCTAGTGACCTCGACAATTGATCATATTATTCTTGCCTGAGCAACCGGCAGCAAGTTCGTCATACTCCCTTAGATGTGCGCTGTGCACTGCTTGCGGTAGCGTAGCGGGTTGGGTTGCTTCCTTCCCTCAAATGTGACGAGGGGGCAATGGCTGATCTTTGCGTTATGCTCGTGAACGAGTGCTGCTTGTGGTGACTGGTCCTCTTGCTGACCTTGGTTTTGTTTTGTTATTAGTAATTAACTCTTTGTTTCGATGGTCCTAGTTTATCATTTGTGACTTCGAGTTACGGATATATGTATGTGGGCACGCCCTTTGTTACACGAACTTTATACCTAAATAAAAGCCTCCAGTAATAACTGGAGGCTTTTATTTAGGTATAAAGTTCTGCTTACGTTTTTATTTTAGTAGTTTTATTTCTGCTTGAGTATAGTTTCGATTTTTTTTTGTATGTTGCCGTGTGCTAGCTTACTTATAGCAAATAATTATATTTAACGTTTTGTGTTGCGTAATAATGTACCTAAATTATTATGCGTAGTGTTGTAAAGATTCATTTTTTTAACTGAAACACACAGCTGTGCTGCTGGGGAGTTTGTTGTTCCACTTCTTCTTCCTAGCTAAAGCTTATTTTGACGTTCGAAAAGTGCTGATTTTCAGCCTAGTTTGGATAAATGACTCTTGATTTTGATTTTGACATCCTAGAAACTTCAATCCCATCACTATTCACTAAGGCTCTAAGGAGTCCCGAATAGACTACACTACAAATCTTGACCTGCCTCACTACCCGGAGTTCAAAACTTTCCGTACAAAAATGCGCGCGTCGTATTCCAACCATAAATAAATGGATCCCACAGCATATCCACCAACTGAATTTATACAGACCGACTTTGGAAAATCGTTTTCCGTCTTGTTACCGAAAGTGGGGAAGTTTTTTTAGGCTGTGGCTTCATTACGGTGTAAATCGACTTTCAAAGAATATTTTTTCGCCTCGATATGTTTGAACATAGATCAATAAAGGGAGAAACGTTTTTTCGTACTTTGATGTTGATTGACTTTGGAACTCGTATGTGAAATTCGTTTTGCATGAGGCAATTGTAATTATTAGAAAAACATATTTTTACATAAAAGCCCGCTAATATTCTATGATGAATATGAATTTGAAGACTGCTGCAAATTTAAAAAAGACATAAACAAGTAAGTATGTAATTCCATAATAAGAGTACAATAGGTACAGTCATAAGAGTACAAAATGCCTTATCAAAGATAAATCTTGCTAGGTCACCATAAACATCACTCTACATGGTATGAAAGTTGTGTATTCACACACATCAAAAGTGTAATACATATCTACATTTAAATATCCACAGCCAAAATAGACAAATAGGCATGACCGCAAAAGAAATTCAGCAAAAGATGTTTGCGGACTGTTATGACTAAAACATTTTATTTTCATCTGTAAAATCATCAATATTTCACAATTTTTGCTTTCAGTGAAAATCTAAATCTGTCATAGTTTGGAGCATTTGCATACGCGTCAAGTTCTCATACGATTACATAAATGTTGTTACAACTATATCTGACGAGCTCCCTCGATCGACTAGTTGACCCGTGCATGTTGCTATTTCTGGATCAGTCTATTTTTACATGATTTTAGCTGACCGCAGCCCTGTGAAATATTTTAAAATAAATTCGAATATGTAATTTTTTAAGATAAATCATTCATGTCGACCACTAACTGCCTCGCTCAGAGATGTGACCTAATCGTTAACCATATACTAAATGCTGATAATCAAAAATTTGATAACTCAAGTACAATTTTGTTGACATCAAAACTGCTTACATAGGTATGCTGGTCAGTGAAAGTTATCTTTATGTAACTGAAAACAAACAACGATCGGCGAGACACCTGTAAAGCATGGCGTTTATTACTATTTGACAGGCCAGCTGGCGTGGTTGGTTAAGATACCGCCTATCATGTCGTAGGTCGTGGGTTCGATTCCCATCCAGGACAAACATTTGTGTGCATGAACATGTCTGTTTGTCCTTAGTCTGGGTGTAATTATCTATATAAGTATGTATTTACAAAAAAAAGTAGTGTATGTAGTTTATCTGTTATCTGGTTTCCATAGTACAAGCTCTGCTTAGTTTGGGATCAGATGACCGTGTGTGAATAATGTCCCAGGAAATTATTATTATTATTATAATTTACTCTTTGGTGATGCAGTTACCAAGCATTCAGTAGTAGTCAGTGGGAGACTTACGTTCTGCGGTGCCATGGAATGGAGTGTAAAATTTTGTACTAATACACTCAGACAGATATAATATACCTAATGTTATTATTAGTAAGTAGCATTCGGTGTCCGTGGCAAGGCGGTGACATCTACTAGAATATTCTACGGAACAGGGAGGCGTATTCAGTGCAACTGTTCTATTAACGTTAATGTAGGAACATTATAATTACAAATATCTTCTAAAAGTTTTTGCAAAATGCAAGGAGAACAAAGGCGACTTTATTTTCATGTGGAAGTGACCAGCTCATGTAACCAACTATGTGTTCCACTGGGGATTCCATAGTCAGAATCTTTTTTTTTTGGCTTTCCCTTGGCGAAGATTTTCCATTATAATTTCCACACGAAAAATAAAGAATACATGTCAGTTTACATCATTTCACCGAAGAAAAAGGTTGTCAGCTTCCTTGATAGGAAAACTATTCTTGGACTATATTTTTCTCTTTCTAGTTTTTTTTTTAAGTTTCTAGCACACAAATCTCCACCTTCCGACGTTGTCTCCTATAAGCATTTACATTCACTACATTAACCAACCAGAAATGCAATCACGAAATAACCATAAACTGATCCCCTACCAGTCGAATCACAGGGAATCCGGTCGAAATCAGGCAGCTCCCATAAGCCGGCCTAGGCAGTCATCATATATCCACTGAATATGTTGTCAGCAAATATTTATGAGTTACCTTTGTAGGCTGTGTTTAATTATGAACGAGAGTAATTGACGCAAACGTGTGCTCCTGAATTAGTGAGAACTGAGCTAGTATTGTAATCTAATATGTATTTATGTATGGAATGTATTATTATTATTATTATTTATGTATTTATCTATGTATTTACAAAAAAAGTAGTGTATGTAGTATATCAGTTATCTGGTTTCCATAGTACAAGCTCAGCTTAGTTCGGGATCAGATGACCGTGTGTGAAATGTCCCAGGATATATGTTATAATAGTGTTACAAGGGTTATTATTAAATTGGCTTTGACTTGAAAAAAAAGATATCGGGCTGACCTTAATTTCTATTTTGGTCACGCGCCAAAGTGATCCTTGTACATGTACTAAGTAAGTATAAGTAATATTTTTCTTTATTCTGTTTACGTCCCCACTAACGAAGGTGACATTGCCACAGATTAAATAAATATTAGAGACAAAGTTTATGACGTCATAGAGTCAGATGTATAAACGTAATCAAGTTGTTATTCAGGTCACTGCATTGTTTAATGTTATTATTTTTTATGTGTAATTAAAGGGGTTTTGTAATCTCTCATAGGTATTAATGAACTGATATTTATTTCCTTTTGAAGACTTACTGCTAAACAAAACAGACTAAAGAAATTAAAAATGTGACAGACAGCCAATTACAATACTTCACATACAAGTAATTATCAGAATAATAATAGAAGAAATCAGTGAACAACACAGTACTGCCAACAAGAAAAATAAACCGCCAGAACCAAAATTATTCATAAAAATATCATAATAATATACATACAACAATACAATATTGGTAAAATTAAGCTACTCAGGCTAACATAATTTGGGCAATATCAAGCATCAAGTGAAAAAGTTAAGGCTCAAGCTCTTTCTGACCTCGGATACACCTGGTGTAAAAGGATCGAAGTCATTGTGTTCACACACCTTATTAAAGTTTCTGGTTGCGCGCACAAGGAATAAGTTCTGCCTGTAGTTAGTCGAAGCAAATGGCACACGAAGCGGGGTATCGAACCGCTTCGACCTTCCGGCGACGTTGAATAAAAAATTGGATAGAATTTCGGAGCTAATTAATATTATTATTAAAGGTTTTTTACGACGATTAATTAGGGGCAATAAATGATATTTCTTACAGAGGTTAAGGTAATTTTCAGAGTGACGGATACGGTGATACTTGATGGTAGCCTAGGTACTTTATAAATCTGGATGTTCTCTATACGATCAATGTTTATGTGGTAACACGGATTTCACACTTCAGACGCGCACTCTAAGCGGCTTCTGACTAAAGTACAGTATATAATATTTATGGTTTTGGCTTGTATCATGCACTTGGATAGCCGCGTTATGAAACCCAGTGATTTTGATGCCTTAAAAACAATCGCATCTACATGTGATTCAAAAGTGAGTTTGGAATCATGATGGACTCCCAGTTCACGGATGGAATTAGACTACGATGGAGTGAGCTTACCCAGAAGAAGCCACTCTAACTTTGAAGAGATTTGAGTTGTATGCGTTCGGGAACACAGACGCAGGTAGTGAGTGGCAATCTTTGGCCGTGCGCATTGTTAAAGGATGTTTGGAAGTGCTTAGTGTGAATTGGTGGAATGGTAATTAGGTATGGATGGTAACGTGCAGTGCGTCTAGAAGTTCGATAGTAAAAGGGGGCCGGTGGCATGAGGTTGTGGAGTTTTTGAGCACACTCACCGAAGTACAGTTAATAGAATACCAACAGGCAGGCAACCTTGCAGTGATGAGTTATATAACCGAGCATTTAGTAGGATTCAGATCCAGTTTATTTCTTCGGCAATATTCCTCCAAACGGCGTACGTCGTTCTGAAGTACTTTCACGTCTAGCTGCGCCGGTACTGTGGCATATTATGTTCATATCATCAACGAGACAACAGAAATGAAGTCAGACAAGAGTCGATATCGTTTATGTAGATTATAAAAAGTAATAGACCGAGCAAAGAACCCTGAGGAAGACCGCTAGGGACAGGTACCCCGACTAGATATATAATTATTTAATACCACGGCTTAGGACCTGTTCTATAGATAAGAAGAAATATTGTTTTTTTTTTTCTTTGTAACACAGCAAGTTTTGTATAAAATATTTGAATTCAATATGTGTGCCCGTAGCTTTGGCCACCTATTTTATTTCCTAGGAACCTTAGTTCCTGCGTTTTTCTAGACCTAGCTAATTATTTTATAAGTACTAAAAAATAAAGTGTATATTATTGGTTCCTTCTAACTGCTTTCAGATTTGTCCATCTTTACGGGATGATCCGTAAAGATGGACAATTCTGTAATACAATTTTTATGGACGTCACCCCTGCAAATGGATGAAAACGCCCCTTTTCTAACTGACCTGTAATACTGATTACTCTAGTTCATATTGTAAACAAGTCTAGCGAACTAAGTTATGCAGCTTTGGGCCTGCCATGTTTTGATTTAATTTGACTACACATACCGTGCTATTTGTTTAACGCAAGTGTTCTGGGTTCCATATTGCCTAAAATGTACCTAGCAACACAGATGTAGGCAATACTCGAATAATATTATTATGGATCTTCATCGTTTCATCATTCCCCTGCCCTTAGCCCAATCTATTTGGGGTCGGAGCAACATGTCCTATTTTCCCATCCTTCTCGAAGTCGTCATCTCGGTAGTTACCCCCTTTCGAGCCATGTCATCTTTCGGGCTGTCATCTTTCAAACAGTCTATATCTATAATTATATTACTATAGATCATCAAGTTTTAAATCGTTGTGACACTCATACCTTGTATTGTTTGCACAAATATAAGTAATCGCAACTCTCTACAATCGACTGCGAACTCTCCCCATTTTTCTCGATGTGCCATATTATCGCCTGGATTTAGGAACATTCCATACGATAGTACAGTATTTCTAGGTACGAACTAACCAACTAAGACCTAGAAACCTCGTTCAGAATTTATTCAAAATGAATATTTTAGCAACCCTTTTCATCACACTTTTTTTTTTATAAAACTCATTTTTATAAAACTCCAATTAGCAAAGACAATAAAGACTGAAAAATTCTAGTAGGTACTTTTGAAAAGAAAAAAGTGGCCTATTTTTTTGGTTCACTAAGAACTGGGGTTGCCTATAAAGGCTTTCGAGTAAATTAATTAGGGGGTTAGAGCAGAGGGGAGGGGGATATTAACCCTTAAAAAGCCGACACCACCGCTTATGAGTGAAGATAACATGTGGAAAGAGGTATTGTGGGTGAATCCAGTGGGTTAGGCAATTACAAACAGGTTAAGGTGTCACTGGGGGCTTAAGAATTAAAGTTAAATGTTTACACATATTAGGTTTAGCTCATAAATAATACAAATAACCAAAAAAAAATGAATGTTGAGTAGGTACAGTCACGAGCATAAATCCGCATATTAAAAAGCAATGTTTTCCTTAGGTTTTAACATATATTTAACAGACAATTATCAGATATTTAACAGATATTTCACGGAAATAACGTATTACCAAAACCACACTTTTATTAAATAGGTCTTTGTTCAAAGTTGAAATTTTAATTTCACGAGAAAAACGATTTTGAAGTTTGCGTAACTTTCTTCGTGACAGTGCAATAATAATATTACCAAGAAAATATAGGTAATATAGTTTCCTCCAAGAAAATAAGGTAAAGTATTGCCCACGTAGCTGGGTGAAGTGGTCCATCGACCACACGCTGACTTCCTAATACTTCGCTAGCCGCCTCAAGTTTGAACGAGCCTGTCCCAACGGCTCTGACCATACGCTTGATGTTTATAACAAATAGACAATATTTTTTACTGACAGAAAACAAAAGATGTGCTTAGACAGAAAACAAGAAAATAACTTTATTCGCGCCTAATATGAAACATGAAATTTAAAAAAGGAATAACAAATATCAGATAAAGATCATTAAATTTATTTGTCTAAAACATGAATATACACAGACATGGCATGCAAGATGTTACAATAACATTATGCCAGTCATATAAATAGGTACCTAGGTTATCACATAAACATAAAATCATTATAAAAAACCATTATTCAAATAATTCAATCAATCTGCCTAGCCTTTTCCCAACTATGTTGGGGTCGGCTTCCAGTCTAACCGGATGCAGCTGAATGCCAGTATTTTACATGCAGCGACTGCCTATCTGACCTCCACAACCCAGTTTACTGGGTAATACGATACCCTTTGGTAAGACTGGTTGTCAGACTTTCGGGCTTCTGACGACCCGTAACGGCCCAACGGCTTAACGTGTTTTTCGAGGCACGGAGGAGTCTCGGTATGAAAAGATGGTCACTCATCCCTCGGCAAGCGTAGCTTAACCTGATGGATCGACCCGTGCGGCTGTTACTACTTAGCCACGAGCTCCTCAGCCAATTGCCATTGCCAAACAACACAAATTAGAATTCAAACTTCAATTGTACTACAGAACACTACTATCATCCATACTATAATATTATAAAGATGTAACATTTTTAATTTATTTGTTTGTACCGAATAGGCTCCGAAACTACTGGACCGATTTTAACCATTTTTTTTTTTTTTCACCAATAGAAAGCTAAATTATCAGGAAGTAACATAGGCTATAATTTATTTTCAAAAAAATTCGAGATATGAAGTAAGGTACCTGCGAGGCTCAGACGCATCGGAAATAAATACCTTTCTAACCTTACAAAAAGTAGATAGGATTGCATGAATTCAAAAATCAATTCAAGACACGACAGGTTGTGCTCAGATTTTGAGCAGTAAACCTAACAAAAAGTACTAGGCTTGCATGAATTAACGTTAATATTTGAATCATTAATATCTAATAGGATCTAGATGAAAGGAGAAACCCGTTTCTGGGCCTAACCGTTACACGAATAAGATATGTACCAAAAAAATCGTCTATTTTGCTTGATTAACCCATTTAAATCTTAGGCTCATTAGCAATGGCCAAGTGTAGAAAATAAGTAGATTTCTATTTTTTTTATTCTAAACTAGCTTTGTAAACCGTAACAACACTTATTTCATTATATGTCACTAACTTCACAAACGCTGTCATTATATCAATAAAGCGTACCCTACGAATATTATCGATTTAGTGGAAATCGATACTGTTACAAATGATTAAATGATACTCCATTGTTTTAGTGTGCTTGTTTTAATAGCAATTAAAATAAATGTTAAATGAAAATCAAGAATCTAATTGATTTTTAACGTAACCACCATGAAAAAATCAATGAAATAAATTATATAATCGATAAAATCGGCTGCCCCACGGAATGCACTACTACTGTCTTATTTGTCATGGTTGTAATGTCATGTCATTATTGTCATTCGCTTTTCGTATTTTTGCCCAAGTGAATGTGTTTTTCCGTATTTCTCGAGATTTATTATTTCATAACGCCTTTGATCGAATACTGGACTCCGAAATTGATTGCCTTCTGACTGACTCTCGTTTGAACATTGGACATCGTACCCTGTCACCCCTGCTGACCTTTGCTGGAAAACCGGATCTGTATTTTGCTCTTTTGACGACTGGCTATATCAACACCATGAGCCTGTGCATTAATTGCGGCTGCTGCTTTAATAAATGCTTTCCTATCGCAAACCGGAGTGATGCTCAGGAAATCCTCCAAAAAATTAATCAGTATATGCATGTGGAGAATAGATTAAGTAACTATGTGATTAGCAACAATATAAATCGACGGAGAGCGCAGTTCCAAGCAATATATGTAGAAAGAGATAATATTATTGAGTTTCCTGAAGTAACATACAGCGAGCTATTTCTTGTCTCCTTGGGCACTTACCAAGTTAAACAGGCCCGTTCTTACTTACTTAGAAAATGGCTCATATGTCATAGAAGTATGTAGGGAGGTGGACAGTGACCTACAGCAAGAGATATCTACATCGGACACAACCTGGATATTAAGAGGAAGAATAAAATCCAGGCATATTAGTAGTAGGATGTATTTCGTATATATATTAGTCGACCGCTCTCTAAGTGGAAGGCATGCTATAATCCAATATTATTGCACCTGCATTGTTGGCAAAAGAACGGTTGGTTGCTGTGCCCACACCATGAGCATAATATGATATCTTGGTTGGGCACGGCACCAGCTGAGGTTTTCAGCAAGATAAATCTGTAGTCACCCCGTAAGCGCTTTTTATATACCTACTTACCTAAAACCTCATCGTGATACGCTGCAGCACAGCACATGGGCCTTCCAGATTTACGTAGAAATCAAAGCCTCGAAAATATCATTTTAATTTACTTAAATAACTCAAATAATAAAAATAACCTAAAATGTAAACATTATCTGATTTTATCCATTTGGCCATTGCTGGGAGACGTGAAAATTGGGCTCGTGAAACCTTACTAAATGACCTAATTAATGGCCAAATTCCAGCCCTGTAACGCCAGGCCCACGTTTCTATGGAGTTTGGGTTTCTCCTTTGGTACACAGATAGTTTATAACATGGATTAACACATAGAATACTTTTTAATTCGGTAGTACGTTGCCGTAGGTTAATTTCCGACTTCCACGCGGGTGAAACCGCTGGCAAAAGCAAGAACTATACCCGATTTTTTTACTAGAATATTATACTACAAAAAGTACCAGGAGACATTAAATGCTACAAGTCTATCGACACAGTGTGCAACATTGAAGACACTGTACACTACCTTCAAGAATGTTTAAACTCTTTAAATCCATCTGGTCTGCCGCCACACATATTAAAGTTAGAAGTTGTAATCCCCGTAATGATCCTGTGTAATGGCACAAGAGTTTGATGAAAGAACTTTGAGACAATGTCATTGTAGCCACCATCATCACAGGGCCCGCAGTCGGACAGCTCGGACACATTCCGCGTATTCCAATGATACCGACGGATTTGCCTATATGATTTAAGAGGCTTCAGTTCCCGGTTAAAGTTTCATTTGCACTAACAATTAGTAATTCCCAGGGACAAACATTTTCACTGGTCGGCATCGACTTACGAAAAAAGAGTGAGTCTCGCGTGGGATCTAATAGCACATCAAATATAGTTTACAGAGAAGCCTTGCAATGATTCTCTATAGGTATTTACATTTTATTCTTATTTTCTATCTGTTTTACCCGACTCCATCCAATATGTATAAGTAAATGAAAAAGTAGCTGTGAAACATATTTTTATTACTGTGTCTCTTTTAATCAAATCCTACTCTAATTGTGAAAGTTTGTGTTAGTAAACACATGTTTACTAACACAAACTTTAGAAGTAACAAACATTTACGAGTAGGTTGGGGAAAAAGTCTTTTCGCATTACAGTACTCGTATGTATGAACTTGTAATAAAATCTCTTTGGCTATACTATTTGTATCTGGCTGGTTTTGGTATCACTGAAAGTTTAAATTTTAAAGAACATAATTCCAAATTCAAATTAGGAAAATGTGTGATTTTCATTTGTTTTTCGTACCGTCAAGATGAGTGAATCTAATGAAGAAATTCGATACATTTTAAAATTTTACTACAAAAAAGGTAAAAATGCAACGCAAGCCGCGAAAAAAATTTGCGTTGTTCATGGACCTAGTGTAGTGTCTGTGAGAGTAGCACAAATTTGGTTTAAGCGTTTTCAATCCGGAAATTTTGATGTCAAAGATGCACGTCGCTCTGGCCTATTACGGATAAAATGGATGCCATTTTTGAAAAAGTGGAGCAAGATCGGCATATCAGTAGTTACGACGTAGCTGAAGAACTGGAAATTGACCACAAAACAGTTTTGGCGCATTTGAAAAAAACTGGGTACACAAAAAAGCTCGACATTTGGGTACCTCACGAGCTCACTGAAAGAAACCTAATGAACCGTGTACTCATTTGTGCTTCTTTATTACGACGTAATGAAACCGAACCATTTTTGAAGAAGCTGATAACTGGTGATGAAAAGTGGATCACGTATGACAAGAACGTGCGAAAAAGGTCGTGGTCAAAGGCCGGTCAGGCTTCACAGACTGTGGCGAAACCCGGGTTAACTCGCAACAAGGTGATGCTGTGTGTGTGGTGGGATTGGAAGGGCATTATTCATTATGAGCTGTTACCACCAGGCAGGACCATCGATTCTGAACTCTACTGCGAACAACTGATGAGATTAAAGCAAGAAGTTGAGAGAAAGCGGCCGGAATTAATCAACAGAAGGGGTGTGGTTTTTCATCATGATAACGCTAGACCTCACACATCTTTAGCCACTCAGCAAAAATTAAGAGAGTTTAGCTGGGAGGTGTTAATGCATCCGCCGTATAGTCCTGACCTTGCACCTTCAGATTTCCTCCTGTTTCGGTCTCTTCAGAATTCTTTAGGCAGTGTCAGGTTAACATCACGAGAGGACTGCCAAAACCACTTGTCGCGGTATTTTGACCAGAAGTCCCAAAATTTCTATAGCAATGGGATCATTTCCCTACCTACAAGATGGCAAAAAGTTATCGAACAAAATGGTACCTACATCATCATCTGCCTAGCCTTTTCCCAACTATGTTGGGGTCGGCTTCCAGTCTAACCGGATGCAGCTGAATACCAGTTTTTTACATGGAGCGACTGCCTATCTGACCTCCACAACCCAGTTACTGGGTAATACGATACCCCTTGGTAAGACTGATTGTCAGACTTTCGGGCTTCTGACGACCCGTAACGACTGTCAAAGATCCTCGAATGACAGCCGGGACCAACGGCTTAACGTGCTTTCCGAGGCACGGAGGAATCTCGGTATGAAAAGATGACCCATCCACAGACCAACCCCGGCAAGCATAGCTTAACCTGATGGATCGACCCGTGCGGCTGTTATTACTTAGCCACGAGCTCCTTAAAAAAATGGTACTTACATACTTTAGTTAAATGTAAATAAACTATATTAAAAAATGTTTTGAATTTTCTTAAAAAATGCGAAGAAACTTTTTCCCCAACCTATTATAATGTAGGTACATACCTACATAATATGTTTGTTACTTCTTTACGCAAAAACTAATGAACCGATAGCGATGGAACTTGAAAGGTACTGTAGAGGTTTCATTGCCCCTGTGTAATTTATGTCAGGCCGGCAGATATCTATGACATTCGGAAGGTCACTTTTAAAAAGAAGACGTTTAGAGCTCGATTTGGAGAGACGTCAGCGAGTCGTGCGCACTGGGCGATCGATAGGCGCGTTGCTTCTAATAGATAGTTTAAAATATATATTAATTAAATATATGGAAGAGTGTAACGTGAGTCGGATTATTTATTAATACTTATAGATCCCGAGTAAAATAAAAGATTCCCAATCGGGAACTTTTACAGTACCTACATAGCTGCTACTTTTTATCCGGATATTCCTACGGAATCGAAACTTACTCGGGTGAAGCCGCGGGGTACAGCTAGTATTAGTAATAGATTTCACGTACGAAGTCGCGGGCAGAAGCAAGTAGATAATAAAATTTGTCAATTAAATTAATAAATAAGAATAATAACTAATATCAAAGTGATTAAGGCGAAAGCGCCAGTGTAGCCCACGAAATTCAAATTTTCTTACGTTTTTTGCAATTTGCTCGACAGTATTAGGTTGTATGTTGAGCAAATTATGATTCGCGACAGTAACAAGTATGTATTTTTACAGAATGACTTTAATTCATAATCATTAAAGTCATCAATACATAATTATATAGTTGTTACAGGCGCGAATCATACTTTAGTCAACACAAAACCTAATATCTACTAGCTTACAAATTGCAAAAAACGTCAGAAAATTTGAATTTCGCGGGCTACCCTTGCATCTTAAGTAAAACAATATAAAACATAAATATTTGTGTTAGGAATGAAAATAATAGTTTGGAAAATGAGACGCTGAGTTACGCTAGCTAATAATATCAAAGTGTCTTCTTTTCACAAAGGTCAGTTTTGACGTTTATCCCACCATGTCAGTGAGAATTGAACAGGCACAAGTGCACAATACTACATCATGGATTTTAACGATAATTTCTATTAACAAATTGTAGTGTGTAGCGCTTTTAACAACTCTCAGTATCGACAGCAAATCGAGAAAAAAAGGCATATGGTATAAGACTATGCAAAGTGAGCCTCCCCGAATCCCTTGGTTTGCTGAATGTCGCACAAAGAGGGCATATGTTGTTATGGCACATAGATTGCGTTCTGGTCATTTTCCATCCAGGAAGTTTGGATACTTAATGAAAAAAGTCGATTCACCTAATTGCCAAGTATGTAATAAAGTTGATAATGTCCAGCATTTGCTAGTGGAATGCGAAAAGAATAGAAAAGAGAGAGAGATAGTGATGCGAGAGCTAAAAGTTAAAAGATATGATGTCGGGGCTTTCATTAGAATATTATCTTTACCAAATTCAAAATAAACAGAACTAATTTATGAAATGGTTACTGCAGCACTATCCCCCTCGCTTACACAATAACAAGTAAGTTTATAGTAATAATTATATATAATTACATGTAATTAGTTATAAGTTAGATTAGGGTATGATGAGGCTGACATACCTTGTAAGGGAAAAGCCTCTAAATAAATAAAGATAATAAAAATAAATAAAAAATCTCTCAGTAATATTAAGTAGACTGTCCAAAGTACCCTTTTCAGCAATCATTGCTGTACTTACCTACTTCCAACTACACCCATTTATTTATTTCAAAACATTTGCAGAATTTACAAGTCAACCCAAGACGTCTACAAATAAGGCACATATTTATACATTTACACTTTATTTTATTTTTTTTTAATCATTCTGTGTTTTTTTGTTTATTATACGATAACTTTACTTTATATTTTCGAGCCGTGGGGTCCGTGTGCTCACGGCTTGTTCAAGGAAATCTCCAAACGGCTGGTTGACACTTCCCATGACCCAAGGGCAGGCTTTTACCTCGGCCAGAGGCAAAGCATTGCCACACAACGTGGCAATGCCGCCAGTCTCTTGGGTACATTACCAGACGACAGCGATGCAGATGAATTTTTTCGATGCCATATTTTAGTTTTTTTTTTTTATAGTTTTAGTTGGTTAGGATATTATTTTTGTAACTTTATTTTAGTGTTAGATTGTTTGTTACAGTGTAATTAATTTGTACACTTTATTTAAATAAATTACCTACTACAGCTACAACATAAATTCCATCTTAGCGTATTATGGGTTACGATGCCCACACTTAATTATACAGGGTTATTGGTAAAACACCAAGAACCTCTTAAGGGGTCATTTTACTCATCATTATAAACAACTTTTTCTATGGGACCAAACCTGAAATCACGAAAAAAAATCTGCTGTTCAGTACATTTTGACGAGTTATGCGAACATAAATGTACTGAACAGCAGATTTTTTCGCGATTTCACTTTTGGTCCCATAGTAAAAGTTGTTCATAATGATGAGTACAATGACCCCTTAAGAGGTTCTTGGTGTTTTACCAATAACCCTGTAGAGAACTACAGTCTTCGAGAGAATTTGTTCCTCACATCTGTGAGTTTCATACTAACGAATATGTGTTTTGCTAATTTGATACTTATTACAACTACGAATTGTCCAACTGACAGTTGTCAGGAATGCATTCTCTCGACGACTGGACTGTACAAGGATCTTTTGGCGCCTCAGTGATATTGACACAGGGGCTTTGTTGATAAACGTTTGTGAAATTGTCACAGAAATTGTATTGACAAAACGAAATGACGTCATTCGTTCCGATTTTAGCCACATGGTGAAGATGTGAACATGTGCAGCAGATTGTTTGGTTTGGTTTGAGGGTGTCAGTAAAGAGGTTCTCTCTTGCGTACATAATTATGAGCGAGTTGAGGAGCGTGAGCATTCGTCCCGTAGTTCCATTTCTTCAATAAGAACCTCCCCCGACCTACACGCTTTATGGCGACCACCCAGCAGTCCAACATTCTAGTCACGCGCCGCCCCGAATTGAAAGGTGGCGAAGATTGAATAAAGATGGCGTCCGCGCCCTTATCAAATCATCCAGCCGGAGTTTGAAACGAATAAAAACTGATTTCGTTATCACCCTTAATTTTGTGCGTATATATCACGCTGTCCCAGCGGAATGCTGAGATTGCGAAGGATTTTAGAAGTTTTATTGTAAGGTTTTTGCAAACTATGTTACTGTAATAGGCTTCAGTTTTCAGATATGTTACTGTCGAAAAATGTGTATCTACGGGAAGAAAACGTAACGTGTCGATGTTTATTTGACCAATATCTTTGTTAAATTAATTTACGTCTGAATAAACAGCAGAATATTGCTACTGCTGATTAGAAAATATTGTCCTCTTACAGCATATTTTTATTACGAACCTATTTAACTACTCGTATATCCAAAAAACGTGTTAAAGATTATATATTTTAGTTAATAAAACCATACTGTTAGGTACTTTAATCCCAAAAGGAACAACCGATCCATTTAACCATGGTGTCCCTTCATCTGACATAGCAAGAAGTCCAACAATACAACATCATTAATTTTACAATCTTCAATACTACAATAATTATTATAATCATAATTATTTACAACATTTTGTAAATAATTGACTTTTCCTACACTTCTACCAATCAGGGCTCGTATTGTTGGTGCAGTAATAAATCATGCGTCGTTTGGTATATTGTTATGTGTAACAAAGACTTGGTAAATATTAGAAACGTATAAAGTGCATACACGGGGGTGGCTCCTCACTGGCAAGTGCAGATTGTAAGGCGACATGAAGATCTTGGCAGGTCTAGTTTATTTTTCTTCTTTAATAATTTAATAAAAAAAAAGTATATTATTTTTCATGAAAATTGGTTCGTAATTGACTTACAAAAATATTAGACTATCCAATAGTATTTCTTGTGTTTATCATATGTTTGTTCAAAATAAAGACATGTTTTATTTACAGGACTACTGATTTTGGCTGCAAGCCTTCAACCATACATTGCCTGGGCTGACTCCGATGCAGCCTCAGCCGCAGCCGCAGCTGCATCAGCAGCATCCACGGGAGATGGCGCTGCCACCGCCACTGCTGTAGCCACTGCTACCGCTACCACCACGTCCTCCGCGCATATTCCTTGCAAATGCAAATGGATCTACAAGCCAGTGTGCGGCTGCGACGGCAGGACCTACTCTAACGAGTGCGTGCTCCACTGCATTAGTGCGCATAGAGTCGAAAACTACTTCCCGGCCATCCATGTCAAGAGCCTCGGTGAGTGCACATACAAACCATGCCAATGCCGCGCAGGTGGCGAACCTCTCTGCGGCACAGACGGCCAGACCTACGCTAACGACTGCTACTTTGACTGTGAAAATACAAGACGAAAGTACCTCGGCCTGGGTCCCATCAAAGTCGCAAACCGCGGCGTCTGCACAATGCCCACTTGCATCTGCTCTGACGTTATCATCCCAGTGTGTGGCAATGACAGCAAAACCTACAGGAATGTCTGTGTCCTACAGTGCGTTAGTCGCCACGCCCAGGCCAACTGCAAGCCAGCCATCCGAGTGAAACACGAAGGAGTTTGCGGTAAGGAGAACTGCATGTGTCCGCTTGACATCGACCCACTCTGCGCCAACGATCAAAATACGTACAACAATCAGTGCCACCTCCAGTGCGAGAACAGAAAACGCAATCAGCTTGGAAAGCACCCGCTCATTGTTCAATACAAGGGAAAATGTGTGAACTGCCCCTGTCCAAAAATATACGCTCCAGTGTGCGCTAGTAACGGGGTGACTTTCGCTAACAGCTGCACTCTGGGCTGCGAGAACAAGAGGCGTCAGGAGAAGAATCTGCCAATTCTGACCTACTGGCACGGTGTCTGTCCATGCCAGTGCAAGCTCGTGTATTATCCTGTTTGCGGTACAGATGACAGAACTTATGCGAATATGTGTCAACTAGACTGTGAAAATAAGAGGCGCTTTGACTTGGGCTTGCCGCTGATAGCTGCCGCGTACCGCGGGCGATGCAGATGTGACTGCTGGTACTGCTCGCGGTATTACGATCCCGTTTGCGGCAGTGACGGCCGCAGCTACTGGAACACGTGCTGGCTCAAATGCAACAGAGGCTGCAGAAACGACATCGGTCGTCGCCTCTATGTGTTGCACAAAGGCCCATGTTAAGTATGCACCTTTTTTATTTAACTATTTTTGAAACAATTTTGTTTTCGTTTCTTATTTTGGCTTCATCAATGTTGGCTTATCGTATAATAAAATGTGACTGAAATTCAACTTGCCCTTTCAATCAGAGCCGATTTTCTCTACCTCCGACTCCAGTCTAAATTAGGATGATTCCCATTATTCCTTATATATTTGTCGGTGTGGGGACAAGACAACTCTATTCCGCCTTTACCCCCTGGCCACGAGGTACCGGCTCAAGCGACGCGCGTCTTGCGACAGCGTTTGTGGAGAAAACAAATGAAAGAAGTTGTTTAGAGCATACACATACGACGCGTCTTGCGGAGTGACGGATGTAAAGTCGCGTCACTGGAGGCCGTGAACGGAGGCCTTAAGTTTTATCGACGGCAGGCATTGTTCCCGGGCCTCGCCGAACGCCTCCGATAATCACCGGCACACATGAGACGTCTATATTTTTATTTATATTAGATACCTCTTTGTGCCAACTGTTAGTTTGCACCGCACACGTATAAATGTAAATGTATGTTATTAGAATAATAACAGTAAAACAGAATGAACAGAGTAACGTTTCAGGCGCACGATTTAAAATCTGCTTCACTGACAAAGATTTTGCTGATAAAATTAATAGAAAGTATTCTGTCTTGAATTTTGTGCGTGTTATAAAAGTATTCTTGTGTGTGACTGGTATATTTAGATAACTGGAAACAAATAGCAGTATCATAATGTTTTGTAATCCAGTATTATTGTGTTCCTTGTACCTACATGTTACTGGTACCGGTATTAACTGAAGTCCAGAAGGAAATCCGCTAAGTTGAAGCCATGTAAGCAATAGCAATAAAGTGTTATGTTTTATAATGCGGTACTCATAAACGATGTTATACGAACACTGCACTCACCCATCCTCCTGTGAGCTTGGTTTACGATCGCTACACTATTTAATATTTCTCGACTCCCTACTCTAACCTATCGTTATGATCCTGTGTTGAAACAAACTCTATTTGGTACCGATATAATTTTAACATAATTTAAGAGAGGCATATGGCCGCCTGTAGACTGCACTCAAATATTCTTAAATAATAAACTGACTATATACACGTATAATTTTTAATCGAAATGACAATAGGTACAATATCTACATAACTATGTATGCCACTCTGATTATTACATAACTTCTTTTTGCATCTCACAGGAAATTCATCGAATTATGAACGACGAATCCCAACCATGTAGGTCAACAAGGGAGCTAGGTTTTTTAAACAACTGTTAACAGAAACAGCTGCTAAAAATATAACTAAGTAGAGTAGATGTAAGCTTAGAAACTTCTATTTTCTCATAGTGCATCTCTTATTCCACAACCAACTAATTCTTTGATCTCCCCGCGTTCATTTAAGAAGCTGCAATACACAACAATGTCTCAAGACAATAAGTAGATAAATACATACACATACATAAACTCACGCCTTCTTCCCATGGGGGTGTAGGCAGAAACTACAGAACGCCACCTGCTGCGGTTCTAAGGCGCGTCGCCCACACGAACTAGAGTAGAGGCGGCGTCACGGCGCGGGCGTGCAGTGCAGGGGTGCGGTTAGGTTGCGGGGAGTTTCCACTCTCCCCCGCACCTCCCCTCACCAACCCCCGTACCCCTGCACCGCACGCCCTCACCGCGACGCCGCCGCCTCGACTCCAGCTCGTGTGGGCGACGCGCCTTGCATACTCCTTTGGCCTCGTTTACTTTCATACATCTGATCACACACGCATGCCTGTTACAAGTCCATACGCACCTGACCTTTCTGAAGAATATTACCAATAAAGTCACTATACCTATATGTCTTCCTAGGGCGTCCCCCCCCGGCGTTCCCACTCACATCTGCCATGTAAATACTTAGGTATGTTCAATCGACTTCGTGGTCCACATGGAAGTCCCTGAACCGGCTCCGGACACAAGTGTTAAGTGGGAAGATGTACCTAACTTCAACCTGATAAGGTAAGGCTACCTCGACGGAACGGCACCGGCAGCAGCAGCGGCAGCAGCAGCGGCAGCAGCAGTGGCAGCAGCAGCGGCAGCGGCAGCGGCAGCGGCAGCGCGGTGCCAAAACACAAACTCAAACCCAACGCATTTATTTCCAATAAACCAATTACTTACTTACTTGTGAATTGTCAAGGGGTCGGCCAGTCAGAAAGATGAAACTAGTTGCCCATTCCAAAGTGTAGTAGATTCACATGGAGAAGGACTGGATCTCTCAACTCCACGGACTCTTTTAAATTAAAATATTGTTACAAAATATTTATTACAACATTCCATGTTAATAATATACATGTGAGAACTATGTAGATAGACGTGCACGTTAAAAGCGCCCGTAATAAAAAGATAAAAAAATTAAAAACCCCCAACCGATGATGATGTAATCCCCCAACTTATAATATGCTCGGCTGCATGGTGTGCATTTTATACAAGACTAGCTTTTGCAAGCGGCTTCGCCTGCGTGGATGTTGGAAATTACCCCACGGGAACCCTACATTTTACCGGGATAAAAGTATTCTATGTGCTATTCCAGATTATAATCTATCTCTGTGCCAAATTTCCAGATCCATCCAGATCCATTTAGCGGTTCTGGCGTGATTGAGTAAAAAACACCCAAACTTTCGAATTTACAATATTAGTAGGATTTAAATTTCGTTTCAATCAGTTGAAGTAAGTGGGGAAGTATTTTATTGTAATATTTTAAACAGTACCTATGAAAGATGCGCCTACTGTAGCCAGTCTGCAACCTGGTTGAACTAATTGCTCCCTATTTCTAGTCCTATAATTGTATTATATTTATAGTCTTGTAATTGCTTCACCTCTTCTACTGGAAATATTTAGATTTATCCTTACGTAGGTACGTGATGTTTCTGTAGATATATTGACAAGGTACCGTCATGAAGTTAAATATCTTTAAACAGTTCACTTAGATAATCGCGCCTGCGGAGGCCATATATTGCTCTGATGGTTTTTTTCTGCAGAATAAAAAATTGCGGATGTGGAGCTGTGTCGCAAACTATGCTTATCCTGCCTCCTGTGTCCCAAAATATGCAGCAAAAGTGCCCTCTGTGCTGCCACCGACGACGCCGTGAAAGTGGCGAAGTTTTGGGCCAACAAGATCTGATATACTGTCGTGCTGGCGACACGAGGAAGAAGATTCGTCCTCTCAACATGACCAAACCACGGACGTATACTCTAATACGTAGATATAGCCACGTTACACTTTAGCACAGCCTAGGTAGTGCAGTACTCCAGCTTCGTAGGAACTCTCGGGCTGCACTAACTAGACGAGGTCACGCAGACAGGTCAAGTTAGCCACTAACCTTGTTACGTAAGTAAAGGCTATATGTTGAGCTTCAAAAGTTTATAAATTAATAAAATACTGGCTGTTCAAATACAGACACCTTAATGTGAAAATTACAGATTTATAAAATAAAATAATAAATAAAAGAAAATTTATTTAATTCTGATATTTTTTTCCATTATTTATATTAGGTTATTATTAAGGCGGAGACTGACTTGTATCGTTTGTTTGTAATGTATCGAGTTTTTGTAACGCGTTACGGTAGTCAGTGCAGCGAGCCGAGCCGCGAGCATGCGAGCGTTGCGAATGCATTTTAACAAACAAGTCAGTGCCGTGCAGTGCAGTTTTTTCTGCTTCTTCCAATAACAATAACTCAATAAAATTAATGAAACACACACAACCTCTACGTCCGCCATTCTGAATTAAAATGGAGCACGCTTGAGTCAAGTACTTGAAGCGTTCGCCACGTTTAGCGTATCGCCGTTTAGTAACAAGAAATGGAGCGCGCTTGAGACATGTGCTGGAAGCGAGCGTTCGCTGCGTCTTGTGTATCGCCGTTTTATAACCAAGCTCGTCTCGAATGATACAAATAAACAAACGATACACGTCAGTCACCGCCTTTATATTAATCGTATTGTTATAATATGACGAAACCTCTCCTAGGAAACCAAAGCAAACTGGCAAATAAAGCATTCATTCATTCATTCAAACTTTTAATTCAAAATTAAATCAAGATGAAATCAAAAATGGAACAGAAGCTATATGTTATCATCAGCCAGATGAAATGCATGTTGCAAAATGATTTAAATCTGTTCTGAAATAATTCTTAATTATTTAAATGGCTAACCATTTTTAAAAGCCTAGGCTACAACGTAGATACGACGTAGAAATAAAGTAGGTTATCTTATTTTCAGTGGTTTTTTATTGCACCTATTAATATTATTATTTATTTATTCGTTCAATAGTTCGCTCACATTATAGACATTTAACTTGGTGCCAACATAAATTAGAGGTTTTGCGAAATAGTAACAGTTATCTAATAGTACCGAGCAAACATGGGTGACAAATCTGACAACAAAACAAAAGTTGCTGTCTTTAAAACAAACGTTGAGGAGGAATGTTTTTGAAATGGTTCCTAAAAGTAATTTGTTTTTAGTAAGTTAATGTTTTTTTTTTGTTTTGGTTGGTTTATTACTACATATATTTTATCTCGATCTTCTTCGTTTTCTTTTCTACTCGTGAAAGTTCTGAAATAGATAAGGAAAATTATGTTTTCCTGGTATTTTATTCATTTAGATTCATATAAACGAAACGACATTTAGCTATTTATTTTTGCGAAAAAAAACTTTAATTCATGTTGAGGGCCAATACTATTATACACGATTCGTTTTCAATCAGTTTCACTTGAAGGTCATAAAGTCCGCATATTTAGGTACCTACATATAAGAAGTAGTGTAAAATTAAAAAAGTTCTACTACTATGCATCATTTATGATATAAAACTTTTCTAGCAAACGAAAACAATAGCCACAACGGCGACTCGGTGAAGGCCATGGAAAATAATCCACGGAAAAGCTCAATTTTAGCGCCACAGCACAGTATTTACAGTAGCACTATAATTTAAAATAGGCCATAAGATAAATAGAGCACACACGCGCACTCAATTTACATCAGGTTGCATACACTCTACCCAATCTACCCTCCTTAAATCAAGATAATATAGTATAATATCTTATCTCTGGTCTGGTTTTTAATACATTTTATTACTAAATTGACTATGCTCGTGGCGAAGTAATAACAGTCACACGGGTCGATCGATGGATCGACCCGTGTGGCTGCGCGATTAAGCTACGCTTGCCGGGGTTGGTCTGTGGATGGCTGACCATCTTTTCATACCGGGACTCCTCCGTGCCTCGGAAAGCACGTTAAGCCGTTGGTCCCGGCTGTCATTCGTGGATCTCTGACAGTCGTTACGAGCTGTCAGAAGCCCGAAAGTCTGACAGCCAGTCTTACCAAGGGAGGTCAGATAGGCAGTCGCTCCATGTAAAATACTGGTATTCAGCTGCATCCGGTTAGACTGGAAGCCGACCCCAACATAGTTGGGAATAGGCTAGGCAGATTGATTACTAAGTTGACTATCCTCGACATTACCTACCCAGTAAAAGTAGTATTTAAAAACATAATCTGTTTATATACCTATCGTCACATCAAGTCTTTTCTTCTTTGATCTCGCCCTTTCTTACGAAGATACCCACATGCAGTTGTCACATCCACCCTTTAGGAAATATCCCACAGTTCCATCTATAGTTTACCTGCATTGACCTACTGGAAATGTGTAACTATACGTCACTGCACCGTGCACGGCGGGTCGCACGGGATTTGTCCCGGACGCGAGCTCACCTGGCGCCGGCTCCGGTTACTAAATATTACGAACAATAGTAATAAGCGTATAAAATATTACACGACCGCCTCATTGGTTGCCTCGCTTTTTAGTTGGAGTATTGTTTTTATTTTTCTAGTTAAAATTAGCTTCACTCGAATCACTTATGTGAGCGTGATTTTCTTACCAAGGACTTGTATGGTTACATGCTTCTCTTATTAAAAAGCAATCAAAGAATTGCACGAAATATTTAATTTAGTAAAAAAAATACGTGTGCGGCCGGGGGATAAGTTATTTTATTATGTCGTGCACGTTAAGGATGCCGTAACAAAATGAATTTACTTAATACAACAACGGAGAAATAAAGTTCTTACTTACATCGCAACAAACTATAAAACCAAAAGCATAAGACTCCTGCTGATCCCCTTCTGTAAGATGCAGGATGCACCGGATAGCCGGATAGCTCCTCGGGCGGCCCGGAAGCGAGGCTCATCTGCCACAAAGAACTAAATTGTTAACTCACAACCTTTTAAAACATCCCAACTTTAGCCCGGCGGGAACTTGCCGCTATGTGGCTAGGGTGACCATGTTTTTGTTTGAGAACAAAAACGGGATATAAGGTATCCCTTAAAGGCTGACAGGTGAAAAGCCTGTAGCTCAGTATTGCTGGAATCTGCACTGAGCTAGGTAGGCACTCTATTTTCATTCACCACTGTATAACTTGGCATAATACTCGTATATAATAATAATAATAATAACCCCACCGCTGTATCTCTACGTTGACGTCGTGGTGGGGCTTGCGCGCTCGGAACTTTAGGTCTGTGCCGGTAGAATTTACTTTGCCGGAACGTGTCTAGGATGACGAGCCAGACCAAGAGAGATACAGAAACCCGTAGGGCAGCATGTGGCGAGCTGTTGGGCAGTAGTGACCCCACGGACCCTATCTCCCGGGAGAAATCTTGTCCTCATCTCTGGCTTGCCTTTATTGGCCGGCTGGAGTGAACACTGACGAGGAACAGAGCTCCCACCTCTTTCTTGCCTTTACTGGCCGGCTTGAGTGGAGATTCGCAAGAGCAAACGTGCTCGGAGGAAGGAAGTATTCCAGTAAGGTGCTGGTAGGGATCTTGACCGTACTTCCGGGATTGTCCTGATAGCCGTGGGATACCTCTCCACTCCTCAAGCACCTCAGGAAGTGTTTCCCCCTTGTCACTATGTGCTAGCGGCCGTTTCCGGAGGCCCATTATTGAGTGTGCAAGTCACCCCCTGCCATTTTATCCGTGTATAGTATATAACATTGATCAGGCAGGGGACATAGTTCTTCCATAATTCAAGTTACCCAATCCACTTTAGCCACCCGGACCCATAGCCCAATATGTTTTGTTTCCACGTGCAACAATAGTCCTGCACCAACCGGGGGTTGTCCTTGGGTGCACTTGCATAGTGCATACAGGGATAATCGTCGGTTGGTGCCTCCTCATCATTTAAAATTATTTAAGAGGCCTCTGCGAGTTGGCTTCACCTCCTCGTACGCCTTCCAAAGGTCCTGAAAAGAAAGAAATGTAAAAAAAAATAAGTTTTTATTTATGCTTCTGTTTACAAAAATGGGTTTAGTGTTTGGAGCCTCGTTTTAAGCAAACAATGCCTGTGTTAGGAGACTCCGTTCTTTCATAGTACAGCAAATTTCTTATTCTAGTAACAAAACCGTAGGTACTTAAAATATCGAATAAAAATAACAGTAAAAAAAGTAAAATTAAGTATGGTAGTCGGAGTATGATAATTTGAGTGTGCATACCTGTGCGTAGTGTGACTGAGAGTATATGTGAGTGTGAAGTGAGAGTGTATCTGTGTGTGTATCTGCTACTTTATATGCTCCAAATGTGCCTCCGTGTCATCATAGGTGAGTGTCTTCATCCAGTTGGTTATTGTTTTCTTACATTCATAACTTTTTTTTGTGTATATGTAAATATTTTGTTTATTTTGTTGTAAAGTTGAGCAAACCGTTTATTAAATTGCCTACAAGCAAACATAGTTTCAGTCCGTGGAATTTGTGCAACAATGTCAGTCCTCCTTTTCCGTATAAAATAGAAGACATAGGGCTTGGCTATCAGCGGGTGGAACAAGGCCCTCAATGGTGACTGTATGGCCAAAATGAAAATTGCGTTGACATTATTCATTTCTTTTCCTCACTGACAGTGCACTGACTTCGTAGAGATGTCACAAGAGGAGAGGAATAACAAATGCTTAGTTTCGATGAATGAAACTGAACGATACATGAGTTTTCACACTTCTGGTTTACGCAAAATAAAAGCAAAATCAACTTCCATTGTAATAAATCAATTATTTAAAACCAATCAATTTTATCACATAAATATCTGAGCCTATTGTCAAATTATGATGTTTTTTTTGCACGACTGTCTGTTTTCAACGTCATTGTTTTAACGCTGAACAAAATGTTACCGACTACATTTTGTCCGCGGCATCGCCGGCGTGGATGTCGGAAAACTATACGTATAAACCTTCCTCTTGAATCACTCTATCTATTGATGAAAACCGATTTAAAATTCCGTTCAGTAGTTTTTGAGATCATCATAAACATACAGACAGACGCGCCGGGGGACATTGTTTTATAATATGTAGTGGTGTCCAAATACAATTATGCCCGTAGTTAAAATAAAATAATAGATTATTATTGATTTTTAACCAACTTCAAAAAAAAGGAGGCTATAAATTCGACACGATGTATGTAATATATTATTGGAAATGTAATTATTTATATTTATTTATATTCACATAAGATAATCTGTTAGGACTTCCAAACATTTTATAGGTGTGTGTATGTATGTTTGTCCACGCATTTCTCTGAAATTATGAATCGCATTGTGACATTATTTTTATTGGCTTACATTTATTTCAACTTAGGGAACAAATCAAGTTTCATCAAAATCGGTTCAGTAGTTTTCAATATGGACTAATAAGAATAAGTGTGTCGGCCTGGATTATTGATACGAGCTACGGGTGTGTTGTCAAAGAGAAAACATCTCAAAAACAACAATACTATTTACTACTTATTACAATCAAAGTTTCCAGTTTTTGCTTAAAACTAAAAATGACGAAATAAAAAAATAATTAAAAAAAAATTAATCGACTTCAAAAATAACTTTAATTTCCGGAAGTCGGTGGTAAAAACTAAAATACAGATCCAAGACACCGACTTCCGAAATTAGAGATATTTCATAATTTTAAGTTAATAATAATAATAATATAATAATAATATCCTGGGACATTTTCACACACGGTCATCTGATCCCAAACTAAGCAGAGCTTGTACTATGGAAACCAGATAACTGATATACTACATACACTACTTTAACTTATAAAGATAATTACACCCAGACTCAGGACAAACAGACATGTTCATGCACACAAATGTTTGTCCTGGATGGGAATCGAACCCAAAGTTATTCTATTTGAAGCCGATTAATTGGTTTTTATTCCTTTTTTTTACAGAAATGTTTCGGAGGGACCCGAGAAGTCCGGCCACTTGTAGAGTCATTCCGATTAGAAGTTCTCAATAGTAGCGCGGCCCAAACTTTCGCCTAGGTAAAAAAAAAAACTGATATTTTCTTCTTTACTCGCTAACTCATAGTCACCGTCGCTTGAAACTTGTAACAAAGTTACAGTAACCGTAGTACGAACTATGTATCTAATTAATAGAATGCGCACTCTAAGTGAATTGTTGATTCATTTGCTTGAACTCGCTGTTCAAACTGTGAATGTAAATAACTTGGAAAGGCGGTTTGGATTGTGTGGGGAAAAGACTGTAGCATTTTTTTAAAGAAAAATACGATCCGTGCGCCTCTATAGCACGAGCGCCCGAAGTAAATTCGAACGATGTTAAAATTTAAAATACTCGTCGCGCACATTATTTACTTAAAAGACTTCTTTATATCTATGGATGATACTAATTGTGCTTGTCACAAAAAAAAAACTTTCTAATTTACGTGACGTTTACGTCGCGCGTTCGTGCGGGTTCGTGGCTGACGGCCCCGATCCTGCAGGTACAAGTCGCGGAGGCCACGGTTTCTAATTATCTCGATAAAGTCGATTAAAAGTCAATCTTGCTTAAAAGTACCATCAGCAGGAAATGTCTTAAACCAAATTGTTTGATACTTGACTTAACATTAAGGTTCCGCTAGTCGGTCCATACAACCCTAGTATGGTGATTACTGGTCTATTTGACGGTGTACTTCCAAAACTAAATATTATCAATTTGTCTATGGAAGCAGAATCAGGAAAATATATTGGTTTGGAAGTTATGAGCCGAAACTTCCATATTTGAACACTAATTTTACAGGCATAGATAATTTATTCAAAAATTCAAATAACTTTATTTTGAATAAATAGATCCAGTAGTTTTTTCATAATACGCCCAAAAGTCTGTTCATGAAAATTTACGCTCGTTTTCGTTATAAGTCATTGGTGCCGATTTTCTTGTTCAATAACTAAACCCGTCCCGCCTCCGCCATGATTTTAACGCGCAGCCGCCAAGGGCGCTCGCGCCAAAATTATTTACTACGTCACATTGAAACGAGCGAGCAATTGAGTTGATAGTCGAATGACGTACAAAAAAACATGTCAAGCCAAAAGAAAAAAAGAACATGTCACAACACGTTCACAGATAAAAAATTTGAAGTTATAGAAAATTTTTGCTACATTTATGAGATAGATCACGAGGCAATAGGGCTTGGACCTTGTGTACCACGTATGGACGTTGCCGATCCCTTCGCAGCGTTTTATGCAAGGACTAATGTGAGACGCGGGCTCCATGATTCCGCAGCAATTATTATAATCGAGCTGCAGTGCGTGTGCCTAGGCGTGAATTTTGACGGACCAAGTCTAAATCACTTTCTTCAGTTTCACCGATAAATGGTCTTCCGGCGCCTTCCTGATTGGGAACTACGAGCTGGTTTTCTAGCACGCGTTAATAGGCATTGGTTAATTGGCATCCGGGAGTCTGATGGATGCCAATGGTCAGGATACCTATCAATGTAAATTCCGAGCGCTTCCTTATCATTTCACCTAGCTGCCCCGAAATAATCATTTCTCCATACTCACGAGCACTAAATATAGCCATTTGCCACATACAACAACACCACAACAAAAACTAAATCAAAAAGCATACGTAACGAAGACGTGACGTCACATGCGCTCGCGCCGGCGACACAAACCAACTACTGTTGCCAACTACACGAAATGCGAATGCACGAAAAAACGTGCAATTTCATTTTTTTTTTCACATTTAAAAAGAAGAATTATTTAATAAATTAGGTACGTGCCACGAATACTCAAGGGAACATTAAGTGCGTTTTTCCTATAGAAATGAAAGTGCATGAAAAGATTTGCATTTATCAATAAAGGAGTTCTTAGGTTTAAGAGGATTGTGAAGTGCCGATACGCGGCGCGAGTCTTGGAGGGCGATATTGTTTCGGGCGATAACATTTTCACCCCCCTAAACCTTTACGAAATGAGACAATTTTGATATCATTACATTCAGTACACTTTAGTCTAGGTTTGTATGTTTTTCGTTTTTAATAATTAAATTTAATATAATTAAAAAAAATAAAAATACTCGAAGATGTTTTTATGTCAAAAATATAGATATTTAGATGCTAATAATTTACATCGTATGCAATATTTATTTATAATAAAAACCTACAGACCTAGTTTTTCATTATACCTACAACATTTCCGAAAAATATGAAAATTAGACTATGTTTACGTGGAGAAAAACGTTATCGCTTTTTGTATGAAAATTTACAGCTTTACAATCCTCTTAAGGTGAATCAAGTTAGTTCTAACATTTTCATTCATAATTTAAGGTCTAATAAGTTGGCAATACTGTTGCAATTTGCAATTGGGCAAACGCCAACCATCCAAAAGGGACGCAGCTAGAGTGCACGCCACGATTAAGGCCTGCAGAAAATTGTGGAACTACATTTTTTTATGCAATGTGTTGCAATGACATAGACACCAGGTGCCGCGTCAAAAGGACTTCAGTGTTGGCGTGGACACTATACATCGGAGGGGTAGTATGCGGTGAGTTCGATGAACTCTGTAGCTAGGCAGAAAGTGGGATAGCACCCTGCACAAGATAGCACCCTGCACAAGATAGCATCCTGTACAAGAAAGCACCCTGCACAAGACAGCACCCTGCACAAGATAGCACTCTGTACAAGACAGCACCCTGCACATGATAGCACCCTGCACATGATAGCACCCACTTATTATAAAAAACTTCCCATCCTTTTGTGGTCTCTTCGCTTTACTACCATGAAACCAAAAAACTTCTATCGCAAATCCAGTTTAGCAAACTTACTTTCAAAATGCAAAGATAATTCAACATTAAAATTACGAACACAAAAGCCCTATTATAAGTTATTCTAAAGCTGTTTATTTCGCAGATTACATATAATTGAAGTGTATTGTCTGCTCCACAAAGGCCCACTTTCAAACTTGTACAGTAATCATTTTATTCGTGAAGTGCGCACAATGAACGTGCCCTTTTCAGTCTGTAAAAGAATCCTCACCACGGTTATTCACTGTGAAGAAAGTTTGGAAACTCTGGGAGATGTCCCGCTTGAATAGATTTAGCTGTATTATTACGCAACTAACTATGTACTTACCTTCTTAGTATTCCAGAATTTAAAAAACACTTATGTAGGTACATATTACGTCGTATAACTCGAAAACGTATGAAACCAAAAGAAGTATAAGGATCGTAGCAGGTGGCGCTCTGTAGTTTCTGCTTACGTTTTTTTAGTTTTGTATTTTTATTTCAGCAGTGTGAGTGAGTATAGCTTTCGATTTATTTTTTTTTTTTTGGTATATCGGCGTGTGCTAGCTGACTGACTTATAGCAAATAAGTTAATTTAAGTAATTTAATGTTTTGTGTTTCGTAATGTACCTAAATTGTTTTGCGCAATGTTGTATAGAGACATTTTTTAACAGAGTTTGTTGCGCCACTTCTTCTCCTCAGCTGAAGCACTAGGAAGTGGTGAAGGGCGGGCGTGTTGGGGGACTGTCTTTTGTAATTTTGATGTTCGAAAAGTGCTGATTCGTAGCCTAGTTTGAATAAATGACTTTAGATTTTGATTTCGGCCTACCTACATGGAAAGAAGGCGTAATTTTATGTATGTATGTGTCGCTGAAGGATTATAGAATCCGCTGTTTTACAAAATAGCTCCGTGATGTAAAATAACTGAACGACTTTTAGCGGTTTTACATAATTACTTAACACGCAATATTGTTTAAACGTTTCGCGTTTATCAATGCAGCACGATTAGAGGTTATGTAAAACAAAATTAAATGAAACGTCAGATTGTAGATTTTAGTTCTAAATTTTGATGTTCGCGGCTTTGTTTGTCATGACATCTATAATGGCGTCCGAAACAGAAATAAATAAAACGAGTAATATGAGTGAAATTAATGACCTCGATTAGACTGAAAACAGTGATTGGACAATTTTAATATAAAGTTTTCAAAGTTTTATGATAGTCAGTTCTAAAATACCAATAGCCAAGTAACTGCGACTAACTTGTACGAGTAACTAGCACTTGCTCGGCTCACGCGTGGTTGGTCACTGTTCTAACTTAGCCTCAACTTGTCAGGGTCTAGCTTGTTAAGCGACCGATTCTTCATTAGAAGCCATATCGAACGCTTATTGTGACTGCAGATAAGCCATTCTGCAATACGTCTAAACGTGGGTGGCAGTATTGTAAAATATGGCGCAATGACAATCCAGCTCACTGTTGTTCTGCAGTTTCACAATACGGCGCTGTTATGTAAAATAACAAACGATTTTGACAAACAGCGGATTCTACAATCCATCTACAACATAATATACACATATATGAAATCAAGTGGTCAAGAAAATAGTCTGTTTTTAGTTTTTTTAGACATAGAGAACATAAGGTAACCGTAGGAAGTAACGTAAGAAGGTAGATTTTCACAAATCGTTTGTTGGTAACCATAAAGAAGTATTTGGAATGTTATTGATTTTTCGTTAAGGCGAACGAAAAAGTTTCACAATTTGACTTGTCAGTGCCAGTCAAACGAAAAGATTGAGGAAAAAAGAGTTTTTTTTTTTCTCTTAAAATAAGCAATTCTTTTAATCTGTGTCCGACCGCGATAATACTCCGTACGTACTGTGAATTTTTCCAGAACTTATCCGGGACAGTTTCGACCCCGAGATTCGGTCCCCTTAAAACGTGTTTCACAGGACGGTGACAGCGTCCCGGGACGTGTTTAGAGCGCTTTTAAACTTAGAAAATCCCTCTTTTTGGATTTGTGCTAACGTTCTCCTTCTGGCTATAGCAAGCGAAGCGGTCCTGTTATTGATTTTTACGACTGTGACAAGTTTGATAAAGATAAAGATATTTTATTTTACAAATACGGGTATAAGTCATGGTGGTACACAATATAAATACAGAATCAGCCATATTTTGCCAATTGCAAGGCATGCAAAAGTATCAAGTTTACAATTAAAACACATATTTATTATTCCATTACATAAAATTCTAGTTTATCATTCACTAATAATCAATGTTCAACTATTCAATACATAAAATAATTCCGATTCATCAGTCAATAACATAATATACTTAATGTCACAATTTCTAATAGTTATTTAAATACAATATATAAAATAGTCAAATAATTTCTTTCTCCAATAAAAAATCTTCAACCCTTTATAGGGTAACCCTTTATGAGAGCAAACATGATTGCTCGCAGGTTTGCCCGAGGTACAGATGAGGAAAAAATCACTCTCTTCAGAGCCTTCTGTACATCTTTTTACACCTGCAGCCTGTGGGCAGTCTATACTCAAAAAGCGTACAGTGCCCTACGGGTACAAATGGTACAATACAATAATGCGCTTAGAACGATGTTGCGGCTGCCTCGCCACTGTAGTGCTTCACGTATGTTTGCGGAGGCGCGCATAGATTGCTTCTACGCTACTCTGCGCAAGCGGTGCGCGTCAATGCTGAGCAGAGTACGGGCTAGTCGCAACAGCGTTTTAAGTATGATAGCCAGTAGACTTGACTGCCTGTACATGGGTCGATGTACTAATGCTCACATGAGTATTGATACCTCGATTCATGGGTCAGGCAGGGGGCGAGGAGATTAAGGTTGAATTACTAACACTAGTTATAAGTTATTTTGCTACTAACAAATTGGATCATAGTTATCTTAAATAAACGTTTTATTATTATAATAGGCTTTGTCTACTAAAAAGTTCCTAAGTCTTTTTTTGAATAATGTCAAATTATAGTCCTTCCAACAACTTGGTATTTTATTATATATCACCGGTGCCATGCAGCAGACACCCTTGCGCATCAAAGTTGTTCTAGCACTTAGGGATACATAGACTACTATTGTCACGCCTATTGCGTGGAAATACGTCAGCCATTCGTGCGAAGCGATCCGGATTTGATCTCTATCTTTAATAATGCGATCACTTATTTTTAACCTAGGAATATTTCCTACCAACTATTCGTCTACCTATCCGCTGATGATAGAAATACATAATATTAGGAAGACAATTACGAGACAAAGGCTTTGCCCAAATAAATAAATTGATTATTATAGAAACTTTAAGGTCAAATGGGAAATTAAAGTTTCTAACGAACGAAGTTGCGGGCTAGTGTTAATAAAATGAAATAAAATAAAGTATTAAAAAAAAACCCGACTCCACAAACACATACTTAACTGAAAAGAGAAAAACAAGCATTACCTATAATCTATTGAATTTTGGTATCGCAGGTAACAAAAGTTATACCATATTTCAAGTTATAGGTTTGTCCCCGCCTGCGATACCAAAACTCAACAGATTATAGGTATTGCTTGTTTTTCTCTTTTCAGTTAAGTACGTGTTTGTGCATCTGGGTTTTTTGGTTGTTTTAATAATTTTTTTATATCAATCTTTTTAGTTTTATTAATATTTTGTATTTCCAGATTTATTATATAAATAATATATGGCCATATACAATTTCTTTGTTTCGTTTTAAATATGATTGGGCTACGGATATTTATCAATTATTTAATTATCAAATAATAACAAAATTTAGAAATTATAATTAAGTTTAAACATAAAACGTATATATTTTTGTAATCCCCTTTTAATTTCCTTTATTTTGATACCCTACTCGATAGGTTTGGTTGTTTTTTTTATTAACGTAAGTACCCATTACTATTTCGCGCCAAAAATCCTCCATTTTGATTTTTTTTTTCAAACATCTATCTAAGAACACTCGGGTTTATAAGACAAATAAAACGATACCTTAACTGTCGAAATCCATTCAGCCGTTTGGAAGATACGAGGTAATAAAGAAATCCTAAAAACTATACTAACTATACGAAAACTATAATATTATAAATGCGAAAGTAAGTTTGTTTATTTGTTTGTTACCTTTTCACGCCTAAGCCACTGAACCGATCATCCCTAAATTTTACATATAAATATGTTGTCAGGTGTACAGAAATGGACAGAGGGTACCTTTCATCCCGAAAAAAGTAGTGTTCCCGAGGAAAACAACAACAACTTCCGTATGAAAATAGATGGCGCCACGTGTCCTTCGAATCATGATTGATTATTATATTATTATAGAAACTTTAGTAGTGTTTTTTTTTTTTTTTAAGTACCTAATACATTTTGTGAGTGTCGATAGATCGGTTTTTCATCCTCCTAACTATAATATTATAGACAAGCAGAGTACAACCCGAGGAATTGATTGTCAAATTCTAAAATAACGAAAGCGAAGACGCGGGCAAAAGATAGATTACAAATATAACTACAAGATACGCGAGAAAAACATAACCCATCTTTGGCAGTCGGGTAATAAAATAAACAAACAGACACATCTCAAGAGACTCTCAATGGGTCGCCGGATCAAGGACTTGATGAAGAAAGCGGTACTCCTTGATACGGCACGCTCGGACAGCACTGGGGCCTTGGAAGGTGGAACATTACGAAATTGAACTGCGTAGTTTTTTCTAATGGTTCAAGTTAATACTAATTAAGATGGTCTCAAAGTTTAACTCTGAATAAGCATTATTTCCATCATCAAAAATTACCACAAAAGTAACAGTAACTAATGATCGTCTTTTATTTCTCTTGCCAATATTATGACTATCATGACTGAGGGACTAGTAGTTAGGAGGAAAAATAACAGCACCGAGCAATGTGACGTCTCTGAAAAAATCTTATCCTTAGCTTTGAATAAAAATCTTCTTACGGAAGCACCTTTTCTTTCCGTAATTTTCTTTAAAAATTGCCCTGTCTCTCTTCAACTAGAGGACGCAATCATTAACTCCGAATAATGTTAAGCGGAGAGGAAAAGTTGTTAAACGCCTGCACAAACACAATAGCAACAAGTTTTACCCCGGCGCTCTGTCAGCTATTGTCAGCAGGCGTCCGTCTCGTGCCGTTGCATAACTTAATGCAGCCCATAAAGTTCTTTGATTTCACGGCCATTTGTTTTTATAACTTTTACAATAATTATGTTTAGCTTCTGTAAACCTGAATAGAATGTATGCCTAGTCGCCGCCAATAAACATTGTAACCAAGATGTCAAAAAAATTAACACAGAAAAGATAATGAACAAACAGTTTATCACTTAGTCAAAGTTTTTATCTAACAAAGCTACAATGTTGTTTAAAATTTTATTGTTGGTTATTATGAATATTTGCGACATCATTGGCGAGGAGGACGAGAAGCCTATTGGTGCCACGAAAGAGATGGACTACACATTACTCGCGAGCGAAGCGGAAATGCATAAAAGTGACATATTGAACTTTTTGAATCAGTCTCATGTGAGGGAACAATATAAAACATTATATAACTGCCTGCTATCGAAATTAATCGAAGGTAAGCTAAGCAATCTAAGCATCTTACAGATAGTGTTTACAGTACCTACGCGACACGGTTAGTTACAGATTCGAAGAAACAAATTAAAAGTTACGAACATTCGTTCGAGAATCGATCACGATGTCAGTAATGTTTAATTTAACTTTTAGTATTTGTTACTTAGAAGGTCCTTTCTTGTTTTTTAGACTTTCTTATCTCTTTGCTAACGATAACAAGCGGGATATTGGATTTCAAAATAACTTGGTTTTAGATCTCTTTGTTTTATTTATCTGATTGAATTTGGTAAATCTGGGCGATATAAATGTGGGTTCTATTTGAGGACAATTACCTTTATTTATACAAAATCAGATAAAGAAATGAAGATTATATTTTATTTCATATCAGTTGATACCTACCTATACTTACATCTACAAAATCACATCCTTGAAAGTTCGTCATAATTTTTAAAATGGGGCATCTTTATAAACTTAGGGCTCATAATCGTAATAGCCCACAGTGGCCACACTTCGTGTACTGCGAAAGACACGGGACCCTAGTGAACCATTAATAACACGCACTTTTGAATTACTGTAATTTCCTTTATAATTTTTACCGATTATTGAATTATGAATGCTCGAGGAGCTCATGGCTAAGTAATAACAGCCGCACGGGTCTATCCATCAGGTTAAGTTACGCTTGCCGGGGTTGGTCCGTGGATGGGTGACCATCTTTTCATACCGAGACTCCTCCGTGCCTCGGAAAGCACTTTAAGCCGTTAGTCCCGGCTGTCATTCGTGGATCTTTGACAGTCGTTACGGGCCCGAAAGTCTGACAACCAGTCTTACCAAGGGGAATATTACCCAGTAACTAGGTTGTGGAGGTCAAATAGGCAGTCGCTCCATGTAAAATACTGGTATTCAGCTGCATGCGGTTAGACTGGAAGCTGACCCCAATATAATTGGGAAAAGGCTAGGCAGATTGCAAATTGATGGAATTATGAATGCTGACTTAATGACAATAATGGGTTGACTATAGATACAGAAACTTTAATTTTATCATATTAAACAGACAGAAAGATCGCTAGTAAATCTCGTTCCTTCTGTCTGCTTCCCGTTCATGTTTAGACGTTACTATGCTTTGTTCCAGGTGACAGTCATTCAAAACCAGAAAGACGAGGTAACATTTTTGGAAGTACCGTCAATATTGAAGTGATAAATTTTTACCCAAAGGCCAATTTTTACAATACTACTGTATTTACCTTATAGATAAAATATCTCAAATAAACATTGTATCTTAAATTGAAAGAAGATCATGATCCCCATCGATTGAGTTCCACTCCTTAGTCTACTAAACTTTCTAAGTACTTACAGGACATATGTGTTTAGATAAACTAATGAGCCACTCTATTTTAGGTGCAACGCCAGATCTGATTCTGCCCAGCTCAACGCGCCGCATCGTGTCTGGACGCAACACGTCTATAGCAGCGGTGCCCTGGCAAGTCTCTCTGAGGGAAAAGACATATCCGATCTGCGGGGGTTCAGTAGTCACCGATGTATGGCTGCTGACGGCTGCTCATTGCCTTTTGAGGTATTTTTGGAAACTGTTGTACTTGTCAGACACTTTCACTCTGCTACAAGAAACAGTTGGCGCTTGAATGAAGTTGATGGGGGACGGTGGTGGTAAACTGTTGGCGCTTGAATGAAGTTGACGGGGGACGGTGTTGGTAAACATTAGTGCAATTGTTTTGCGAAATGTACTGTTTATTTATTTATTTCTATATACTTAACAGAATAAATAAAACAATCCAAAACAGAAAAATCCTAAACAGATAACACTCTTTTTAAGCAGTTTAAACTACGACGACACTGAATATCTGGTTACTTCACTATCGTAGTGATTTCTCTAACACTCCGTATCTCAACATTTTTCCCTTCCGTTTACACACACACACACACACTCACACACACTACATATAATACACACGCATACCACACCTACATCACAAAACACTCCCCACACACATACTAATACTTCACACACTCATACACTAGTATAAGTTAATCTTCACTATCGTAGTGACTTCTCTAACACTCCGTAACTCAACATTTTTCCCTTCCGTTTACACACACACACACACACTCACACACACTACATATAATACACACGCATACCACACCTACATCACAAAACACTCCCCACACACATACTAATACTTCACACACTCATACACTAGTATAAGTTAACATAAGTTTGCACCTTATAGTCCTAAGCAGTCTCAAAAATTTTGTATTCCTTCTGTGGGAACCTGGACTGGCGAACCTTCATACAGGTTACCATGTACCTAGCTAGGACGCCAGATTCAACTCTGTATCTCTTTACGATGCATCCCTAAATTGCAAAATTATATTTATTGTAACAGACTGTAAGTACAACACTTTTTTGAAATAAATATATTATTATCATATTATTATTTTATTAGCTTCACCAACAATTGCATACACTGATAGAAACACATAACTAATACATTTACTAAAGTAATGTTACTTATAGGTAAACACCGCATGCATAAAACGATGAATCAGAGGAATAAGCAAGCTGATAAAACAAGAGGTCACACGCCAAAATATCCTTATACAGAGTCAAATTAAATTAGCTAGCGAAAATTCCGCAGACGTAATGAGTATTCATATCTAAACATGACACAATAAAAACGATTTGATGATTTTTTCGATCACTTTTTTTTATTTTGTCGTGCTTAGATATTCATTACGTCTCTGAAGTTTAAAAAAATCTTTGATTACCCCAAAAATAATCATCAAATTAATATATTTTCGTCATTTATGACGATATCGATCGATACTCATCACGTCTGCGAAGTTTCGCTATAAAACCTATGGGCGTTTTGCCTAGTCGTGTCTGTGATCAATAAATCGGCTGACAAATATGTTGGCTGCTGTGATTGTTCACAAATATGTTGGCTGCTGTGATTGTTCAACAAATATGTTGGCTGCTGTGATTGTTCAACAAATATGTTGGCTGCTGTAATTGTTCAACAAATATGTTGGCTGCTGTGATTGTTCAACAAATATGATAGCTGCTGTGATTGTTCAACAAATATATTGGCTGCTGTGATTGTTCAACAAATATGTTGGCTGCTGTGATTGTTCAACAAATACGTTGGCTGCTGTAATTGTTCAACAAATATGTTGGCTGCTGTGATTGTTCAACAAATATGTTAGCTGCTGTGATTGTTCAACAAATATGTTAGCTGCTGTGATTGTTCAACAAATATGTTGGCTGCTGTGATTGTTTAACAAATATGTTGGCTGCTGTGATTGTTCTACAAATATGTTGGCTGCTGTGATTGTTCAACAAATATGTTAGCTGCTGTGATTGTTCAACAAATATGTTGGCTGCTGTGATTGTTCAACGAATATGATAGCTGCTGTGATTGTTCAACAAATATGTTGGCTGCTGTGATTGTTCAACAAATATGTTGGCTGCAGTGATTGTTCTACAAATATGTTGGCTGCAGTGATTGTTCTACAAATATGTTGGCTGCTGTGATTGTTCAACAAATATGTTAGCTGCTGTGATTGTTCAACAAATATGTTGGCTGCTGTGATTGTTCAACGAATATGATAGCTGCTGTGATTGTTCAACAAATATATTGGCTGCTGTGATTGTTCAACAAATATGTTGGCTGCTGTGATTGTTCAACAAATATGTTGGCTGCTGTGATTGTTCAACAAATATGTTGGCTGCTGTGATTGTTCAACAAATATGATAGCTGCTGTGATTGTTCAACAAATATGTTGGCTGCTGTGATTGTTCAACAAATATGTTGGCTAACTGAAATAACACCTAGGTACTGGCAGTTTTAATCATTCTAAGCACCAATTCAGCATTGTTTATACTCCATTTATATCAAATAAACCAATTACAGACACTTTTAAATTGTCAAGGGGTCGGTCAGTCAGAGAGATGAAGCTAGTTGTCCATTCCAAAGCGTAGTATATAGAAGAACGGGCAAGAAACTCCACGGACACTCTTTTAAACCAAAATATTGACTACATAAATTATGTTGAAAATATACATGTAAGACCAATATAGACAGACGTGTACGTTAAAAGCTTCTATAATAAACAGATAAAAACTAAAAACACTAAATTAAAATAAGCCGTGGCAGCTAAAAGATGACCAATCCCTAATGACGGCGCCCGTTCTACGACAAGACAAGTACTAAGGAATAGTTACGAAGTAGGCTCGTGTAAACTACGCATTAGTCATGAGATTCGAATGTATAGATTACATGTTCATGCTTTCTGAAATCAAGTTAACCCCAACAAAATGCTACTTCAAATATTTATTTGCCATTGTATTAAAAAGTGATAACACCTACAATGTTTTCACTTATTGCAATCGAAGAATGAAAACATCGCAATTTCGTTACGCATATTTTCAAAGTAAAATTGAAAGACAATTTAACTGCAGAATTAATCAACCATCAAGCATACCTTCACCTCAAACCCGAAACTAAATACAGGAGAACAAAACCAAAAACAATAAACAGTCTACAAATACCAGCCAACTAGAGGACCCGCGAACTACTCAAAATAAATTCAGGCAGTACCGCGCAGTTTATGGCCCGCCTCCAGCGAATTGCGTTCCTTTCGCCAATTTCAATTTATACCCTAGTGGGGCTGCGGGGCTGCGAGGCTGACTTTTTTCCGATGCAAAATAGCAATCGCCAGAGGCCATGGAACAAAGGAGCCACAGTTTGTTACTGAGGTAGTAGGTCTCCGGGGACTTTACGATTGCTCCGGAGAAATTTATTGTCACCTACTTGGAAAGCGATACGTTCGTTGCCGGCAAAATGTTGGGACATGTTCCAATTCAATATCCTTCGTATTAGGATTGAGATAGTTGGTTCTTGTTGTGTTTTTTGCGTAATGGGTTTATTGGTGATGCTGCTATTTGCTTTTGTGATATGATTTAACGCGGTTTTAAGGATTGCCATCGTTCGTTACAATTTTTGAGTAACTAGCTATTATTTTTGTCAATTTTCATTTCATCCAACTTCATTTTGTCCTACTCACTGCAAATGTATCACCATGCATCGATTCCAATCTAATCTAATTAAATACTACAAAACTATCATTCTAATTAATCAATTCTGAAAATTCTCGTTCATTGATAACAAAACAAACAAAACAGTTCCAGCTCCTATTTAGTTCAATATCTTGTGTTTACACAATACCTCGCGCCTAATTACAAATTGAACGGGTACGTGAACGATTTCAATTACGTTTTTACTGAAGGTCGTCTTTTTACGACAACAGATGTTTTCGCAACACTGTTCTCAATCGGTGTCGATTATTGCGACAAATATTATATTATTTGCATTGTTATGGGGCGTGACGTCATAGCTAGATCACGCTTTGTTCAAGATCTGTAACGTTCTGAATAGAGCTATTGTCTGATTTGTTGTTCGATTGTGGAATGGATTTTTCATCGTTTTTCCCAATACTGTGTCTGTTCATCCAGATTCGTACAAATATTTCTAAAACTTAGCAACTTTTACTGCCCTGGTATCTTGATAAGTGCTGGCGAAAAACGTACACTCATGAGACTATTAACATTTCCTCTAAAGTACATAGGCAACATGATATCAACGACATGTCAATATTGCACTAAGCTGATAAATTAGGAAATAGAATAAAGTCAAATCTAGCAATCTGAAAAAAAAATTATACGTCAATCTGCAATCTAAGATAACTTTCTACAACAACAGAGCTCGAGCGAGTGATCTGAGCGTTCGCCTTGGCTCGTCATGGAAGACTCACGGCGGCGAGATGTACGACGTCAAAGAGTGCTACGTACACCCTCGTTACGTCAGCAAGACAAAGACCAATGACGTGGGGCTGGTGCGACTGTACTCGCCGCTGAGGTTCTCTGCCAGGGTCCTGCCCATCAGGCTCGTGGCGAGGGAGGCCAGGCTGCCTGCGAATGAGTCCGCTATTGTAAGCGGCTGGGGCAAGCTTAAGGTACGGATTTTTAGATTCAATTACAGAATAGTTTTCTTTCTAGAAATATGTAGAGTAGGCCGGTTACTAGCAAATGTAATATGCAGAGTAGGCCAGGTTACCAGCAAATGTAATATGCAGAGTAGGCCAGGTTACCAGCAAATGTAATATGCAGAGTAGGCCAGGTTACCAGCAAATGTAAGATGCAGAGTAGGCCAGGTTACCAGCAAATGTAATATGCAGAGTAGGCCAGGTTACCAGCAAATGTAATATGCAGAGTAGGCCAGGTTACCAGCAAATGTAAGATGCAGAGTAGGCCAGGTTACCAGCAAATGTAAGATGCAGAGTAGGCCAGGTTACCAGCAAATGTAATATGCAGAGTAGGCCAGGTTACCAGCAAATGTAATATGCAGAGTAGGCCAGGTTACCAGCAAATGTAATATGCAGAGTAGGCCAGGTTACCAGCAAATGTAATATGCAGAGTAGGCCAGGTTACCAGCAAATGTAATATGCAGAGTAGGCCAGGTTACCAGCAAATGTAAGATGCAGAGTAGGCCAGGTTACCAGCAAATGTAATATGCAGAGTAGGCCAGGTTACCAGCAAATGTAATATGCAGAGTAGGCCAGGTTACCAGCAAATGTAAGATGCAGAGTAGGCCAGGTTACCAGCAAATGTAAGATGCAGAGTAGGCCAGGTTACCAGCAAATGTAATATGCAGAGTAGGCCAGGTTACCAGCAAATGTAAGATGCAGAGGTAGGCCAGGTTACCAGCAAATGTAATATGCAGAGTAGGCCAGGTTACCAGCAAATGTAATATGCAGAGTAGGCCAGGTTACTAGCAAATGTAATATGCAGAGTAGGCCAGGTTACCAGCAAATGTAATATGCAGAGTAGGCCAGGTTACCAGCAAATGTAATATGCAGAGTAGGCCAGGTTACCAGCAAATGTAAGATGCAGAGTAGGCCAGGTTACCAGCAAATGTAAGATGCAGAGTAGGCCAGGTTACCAGCAAATGTAATATGCAGAGTAGGCCAGGTTACCAGCAAATGTAAGATGCAGAGGTAGGCCAGGTTACCAGCAAATGTAATATGCAGAGTAGGCCAGGTTACCAGCAAATGTAATATGCAGAGTAGGCCAGGTTACTAGCAAATGTAATATGCAGAGTAGGCCAGGTTACCAGCAAATGTAATATGCAGAGTAGGCCAGGTTACCAGCAAATGTAAGATGCAGAGTAGGCCAGGTTACCAGCAAATGTAATATGCAGAGTAGGCCAGGTTACCAGCAAATGTAATATGCAGAGTAGGCCAGGTTACTAGCAAATGTAATATGCAGAGTAGGCCAGGTTACCAGCAAATGTAATATGCAGAGTAGGCCAGGTTACCAGCAAATGTAAGATGCAGAGTAGGCCAGGTTACCAGCAAATGTAATATGCAGAGTAGGCCAGGTTACCAGCAAATGTAATATGCAGAGTAGGCCAGGTTACCAGCAAATGTAAGATGCAGAGTAGGCCAGGTTACCAGCAAATGTAAGATGCAGAGTAGGTCAGGTTACTAGCAAATGTAATATGCAGAGTAGGCCAGGTTACCAGCAAATGTAAGATGCAGAGTAGGCCAGGTTACCAGCAAATGTAAGATGCAGAGTAGGTCAGGTTACTAGCAAATGTAATATGCAGAGTAGGCCAGGTTACCAGCAAATGTAAGATGCAGAGTAGGCCAGGTTACCAGCAAATGTAAGATGCAGAGTAGGCCAGGTTACCAGCAAATGTAATATGCAGAGTAGGCCAGGTTACCAGCAAATGTAAGATGCAGAGTAGGTCAGGTTACTAGCAAATGTAATATGCAGAGTAGGCCAGGTTACCAGCAAATGTAAGATGCAGAGTAGGCCAGGTTACCAGCAAATGTAAGATGCAGAGTAGGCCAGGTTACCAGCAAATGTAATATGCAGAGTAGGCCAGGTTACCAGCAAATGTAAGATGCAGAGTAGGTCAGGTTACTAGCAAATGTAATATGCAGAGTAGGCCAGGTTACCAGCAAATGTAAGATGCAGAGTAGGCCAGGTTACCAGCAAATGTAAGATGCAGAGTAGGCCAGGTTACCAGCAAATGTAATATGCAGAGTAGGCCAGGTTACCAGCAAATGTAAGATGCAGAGTAGGTCAGGTTACTAGCAAATGTAATATGCAGAGTAGGCCAGGTTACCAGCAAATGTAAGATGCAGAGTAGGCCAGGTTACCAGCAAATGTAATATGCAGAGTAGGCCAGGTTACCAGCAAATGTAAGATGCAGAGTAGGCCAGGTTACCAGCAAATGTAAGATGCAGAGTAGGCCAGGTTACCAGCAAATGTAATATGCAGAGTAGGCCAGGTTACCAGCAAATGTAAGATGCAGAGTAAGTCAGGTTACTAGCAAATGTAATATGCAGAGTAGGCCAGGTTACCAGCAAATGTAAGATGCAGAGTAGGCCAGATTACCAGCAAATGTAATATGCAGAGTAGGCCAGGTTACCAGCAAATGTAAGATGCAGAGTAGGCCAGGTTACCAGCAAATGTAATATGCAGAGTAGGCCAGTTTACCAGCAAATGTAAGATGCAGAGTAGGCCAGGTTACCAGCAAATGTAATATGCAGAGTAGGCCAGGTTACCAGCAAATGTAAGATGCAGAGTAGGCCAGGTTACCAGCAAATGTAAGATGCAGAGTAGGCCAGGTTACCAGCAAATGTAATATGCAGAGTAGGCCAGGTTACCAGCAAATGTAAGATGCAGAGTAGGTCAGGTTACTAGCAAATGTAATATGCAGAGTAGGCCAGGTTACCAGCAAATGTAAGATGCAGAGTAGGCCAGGTTACCAGCAAATGTAATATGCAGAGTAGGCCAGGTTACCAGCAAATGTAATATGCAGAGTAGGCCAGGTTACCAGCAAATGTAATATGCAGAGTAGGCCAGGTTACCAGCAAATGTAATATGCAGAGTAGGCCAGGTTACCAGCAAATGTAAGATGCAGAGTAGGTCAGGTTACTAGCAAATGTAATATGCAGAGTAGGCCAGGTTACCAGCAAATGTAAGATGCAGAGTAGGCCAGGTTACCAGCAAATGTAATATGCAGAGTAGGCCAGGTTACCAGCAAATGTAAGATGCAGAGTAGGCCAGGTTACCAGCAAATGTAATATGCAGAGTAGGCCAGGTTACCAGCAAATGTAAGATGCAGAGTAGGCCAGGTTACCAGCAAATGTAAGATGCAGAGTAGGCCAGGTTACCAGCAAATGTAAGATGCAGAGTAGGCCAGGTTACCAGCAAATGTAATATGCAGAGTAGGCCAGGTTACCAGCAAATGTAAGATGCAGAGTAGGCCAGGTTACCAGCAAATGTAATATGCAGAGTAGGCCAGGTTACCAGCAAATGTAAGATGCAGAGTAGGCCAGGTTACCAGCAAATGTAAGATGCAGAGTAGGCCAGGTTACCAGCAAATGTAATATGCAGAGTAGGCCAGGTTACCAGCAAATGTAAGATGCAGAGTAGGTCAGGTTACTAGCAAATGTAATATGCAGAGTAGGCCAGGTTACCAGCAAATGTAAGATGCAGAGTAGGCCAGGTTACCAGCAAATGTAATATGCAGAGTAGGCCAGGTAACCAGCAAATGTAATATGCAGAGTAGGCCAGGTTACCAGCAAATGTAAGATGCAGAGTAGGCCAGGTTACCAGCAAATGTAATATGCAGAGTAGGCCAGGTTACCAGCAAATGTAAGATGCAGAGTAGGTCAGGTTACTAGCAAATGTAATATGCAGAGTAGGCCAGGTTACCAGCAAATGTAAGATGCAGAGTAGGCCAGGTTACCAGCAAATGTAATATGCAGAGTAGGCCAGGTTACCAGCAAATGTAAGATGCAGAGTAGGCCAGGTTACCAGCAAATGTAATATGCAGAGTAGGCCAGGTTACCAGCAAATGTAAGATGCAGAGTAGGCCAGGTTACCAGCAAATGTAATATGCAGAGTAGGCCAGGTTACCAGCAAATGTAAGATGCAGAGTAGGCCAGGTTACCAGCAAATGTAATATGCAGAGTAGGCCAGGTTACCAGCAAATGTAAGATGCAGAGTAGGCCAGGTTACCAGCAAATGTAATATGCAGAGTAGGCCAGGTTACCAGCAAATGTAAGATGCAGAGTAGGCCAGGTTACCAGCAAATGTAATATGCAGAGTAGGCCAGGTTACCAGCAAATGTAATATGCAGAGTAGGCCAGGTTACCAGCAAATGTAAGATGCAGAGTAGGCCAGGTTACCAGCAAATATATATAGGTATAGAGTAGGCCAGGTTACCAGCAAATGTAATATATTATACAGAGTAGGCCAGGTTACCAGCAAATGTAATATGCAGAGTAGGCCAGGTTACCAGCAAATGTAATATGCAGAGTAGGCCAGGTTACCAGCAAATGTAATATGCAGAGTAGGCCAGGTTACCAGCAAATGTAATATGCAGAGTAGGCCAGGTTACCAGCAAATGTAAGATGCAGAGTAGGCCAGGTTACCAGCAAATATATATAGGTATAGAGTAGGCCAGGTTACCAGCAAATGTAAGATGCAGAGTAGGCCAGGTTACCAGCAAATGTAATATGCAGAGTAGGCCAGGTTACCAACAAATGTATAATGCAGAGTAGGCCAGGTTACCAGCAAATGTAATATGCAGAGTAGGCCAGGTTACCAGCAAATGTAAGATGCAGAGTAGGCCAGGTTACCAGCAAATGTAATATGCAGAGTAGGCCAGGTTACCAGCAAATGTAAGATGCAGAGTAGGCCAGGTTACCAGCAAATATATATAGGTATAGAGTAGGCCAGGTTACCAGCAAATGTAATATATTATACAGAGTAGGTCAGGTTACCAGCAAATGTAATATGCAGAGTAGGCCAGGTTACCAGCAAATGTAAGATGCAGAGTAGGCCAGGTTACCAGCAAATGTAATATGCAGAGTAGGCCAGGTTACCAGCAAATGTAAGATGCAGAGTAGGCCAGGTTACCAGCAAATGTAATATGCAGAGTAGGCCAGGTTACCAGCAAATGTAAGATGCAGAGTAGGCCAGGTTACCAGCAAATGTAATATGCAGAGTAGGCCAGGTTACCAGCAAATGTAAGATGCAGAGTAGGCCAGGTTACCAGCAAATGTAATATGCAGAGTAGGCCAGGTTACCAGCAAATGTAAGATGCAGAGTAGGCCAGGTTACCAGCAAATGTAATATGCAGAGTAGGCCAGGTTACCAGCAAATGTAATATGCAGAGTAGGCCAGGTTACCAGCAAATGTAAGATGCAGAGTAGGCCAGGTTACCAGCAAATATATATAGGTATAGAGTAGGCCAGGTTACCAGCAAATGTAATATATTATACAGAGTAGGCCAGGTTACCAGCAAATGTAATATGCAGAGTAGGCCAGGTTACCAGCAAATGTAATATGCAGAGTAGGCCAGGTTACCAGCAAATGTAATATGCAGAGTAGGCCAGGTTACCAGCAAATGTAATATGCAGAGTAGGCCAGGTTACCAGCAAATGTAAGATGCAGAGTAGGCCAGGTTACCAGCAAATATATATAGGTATAGAGTAGGCCAGGTTACCAGCAAATGTAAGATGCAGAGTAGGCCAGGTTACCAGCAAATGTAATATATTATACAGAGTAGGCCAGGTTACCAGCAAATGTAATATGCAGAGTAGGCCAGGTTACCAGCAAATGTAATATGCAGAGTAGGCCAGGTTACCAGCAAATGTAATATGCAGAGTAGGCCAGGTTACCAGCAAATGTAATATGCAGAGTAGGCCAGGTTACCAGCAAATGTAAGATGCAGAGTAGGCCAGGTTACCAGCAAATATATATAGGTATAGAGTAGGCCAGGTTACCAGCAAATGTAAGATGCAGAGTAGGCCAGGTTACCAGCAAATGTAATATGCAGAGTAGGCCAGGTTACCAACAAATGTAATATGCAGAGTAGGCCAGGTTACCAGCAAATGTAATATGCAGAGTAGGCCAGGTTACCAGCAAATGTAAGATGCAGAGTAGGCCAGGTTACCAGCAAATGTAATATGCAGAGTAGGCCAGGTTACCAGCAAATGTAAGATGCAGAGTAGGCCAGGTTACCAGCAAATATATATAGGTATAGAGTAGGCCAGGTTACCAGCAAATGTAATATATTATACAGAGTAGGTCAGGTTACCAGCAAATGTAATATGCAGAGTAGGCCAGGTTACCAGCAAATGTAATATGCAGAGTAGGCCAGGTTACCAGCAAATGTAATATGCAGAGTAGGCCAGGTTACCAGCAAATGTAATATGCAGATTAGGCCAGGTTACCAGCGAATGTAATATGCAGAGTAGGCCAGGTTACCAGCAAATGTAATATGCAGAGTAGGCCAGGTTACCAGCAAATGTAATATGCAGAGTAGGCCAGGTTACCAGCAAATCTAATATGCAGAGTAGGCCAGGTTACCAGCAAATGTAATATACAGAGTAAGCCAGGTTACCAGCAAATGTAATATGCAGATTAGGCCAGGTTACCAGCGAATATAATATGCAGAGTAGGCCAGGTTACCAGCAAATGTAATATGCAGAGTAGGCCAGGTTACCAGCAAATGTAATATGCAGAGTAGGCCAGGTTACCAGCAAATGTAATATACAGAGTAAGCCAGGTTTCCAGCAAATGTAATATGCAGAGTAGGCCAGGTTACCAGCAAATGTAATATACAGAGTAAGCCAGGTTACCAGCAAATGTAATATGCAGATTAGGCCAGGTTACCAGCGAATGTAATATGCAGAGTAGGCCAGGTTACCAGCAAATGTAATATGCAGAGTAGGCCAGGTTACCAGCAAATGTAATATGCAGATTAGGCCAGGTTACCAGCAAATGAGCTCGGTATCAATGCTGCTACAGCTACAAAATGGTTTAAATCTTACCACAATTATATAATTATTAATAGTTCTAATAATATGCAAGTCAGACACGTGCAAGTGTGCCAATACTTTATAGGTATGTATGCATGCTATGTATGTGTTATGTATGCTAGGAATGTGTGCATGCTAGGTAAAACTACGAATTTAAGAAATCTACTAGTTTCTGTCTAAATAATAAATAAATAAATAATATAATATCTTAGGACATTGTTCACACACGGTCATTTGATCCCAAACTAAGCAGAGCTTGTACTGTGGAAACCAGATAACTGATAAACTACATATACTACTTTTTTTTGTAAATACATACTTATATAGATAATTACACCCAGACTCAGGACAAATATAAGAAACTAACTTTTGCTCGCGATTTCTGATAATATTCTAGTAAAAAAAAAATGGGTGGAGTTCTTGCTTTTGCCAGCGGTTTCACCCGCGTGGAAGTCGGAAGTTACATACAAACTAACCTCTTAAATTAGTATAGATAAAAGTATTTAATATTTACCCGACTGCGGAAAGGTTATATTTTATTTGCTTAATAGCTGTTGCCTGCGACTGCGTCTGCGATCCAGGATGAAAAGTATCCTATGTCCTTCTCCAGGTCATGGTCAACCTAAGTGCCAAATTACATCCAAGTCCGTTCAGCCATTTTAGCGTGAAAGCGTAATCAACAAACACACAAACATACTCGTATTTATAACATTAGTTAGGATAGTTAGGAGGAAGAAAAACTGGTCTATCGACATTCTAGACTCACAAAGTGTATTAGGTAGGTACTTAAATAAAAAAAAAGAAACTCTTAACACACTACTAAAGTTTCTATAATTTATTTATTTCTTTCTTTCTTTTAGGAGGACTTACAGAGAAATAATTAAAATAATTACAATTTAGGTAACCATTCAGCTAATTACAAGTCCACACATATAGGTAACTTGTGCTAAATAATATAATATAATTCAGTCATGATATTCAGTTTGAAAGACACGTGGCGCCATCTATCATCATAAGAACGTTATTGTTGTTTTCCTCGGGAACAGTACTTTTTTTCGGGATATAAGGTGCCCTGTGTACACCTGACAACGTATGTATATGCAAATTTTCAGGATCATCGGTTCAGTGGTGTAGGCGTGTAAAAAAGTAACAAACAAACTTACTTTCGCATTTATAATATTAGTTAGGATAATTAGGATTAGGATGTTTAATAGATTTAATTAAATTTAAGTAGATATCTATTAATGATCATCTTTTTTTATGTCCTTTAAAAATTTATTTATTTTTCCATATTTTACCTATAATTAATATTTTAACTTGGTTATTTAAGTTGTTAACTTTATTATGCACGCTGTGGTCTCGTATAAGTGAAGGAGTACCTACTTACCTAATACCTGGGCCCCAAGTCTGCTATTTTTTATAAATTCGTTATTCCAACACGATCCCATTGTCATTTTGCTAAAAGTTCGTAATCTGCTAAATTCATAATGGTCGATCATTGGTAGGTCAGTGGTCTCGTAATAGAATCGTGGTACTGATCAAAGAAACTGTCAAAATTTTAGCAGATTACCGCATACGTCATAACGCTAATTATAATATCTCTATTTTCACCTGTAGCAAACAATAAATAAATGAATTATGAATTAGAGTCAGTCTTTCATTTGTCATTTTGTACGAGATTTTTCAAGCCATGTCTTTCAATGGAGTGTCAGTGGTTGACCATTGGAAAGTCATAATGACGCCATTATATTAGTAGATTACAAAACTTGTTAAAATCAACAATTATGAAATCAATGATAGACCATTCTGACACTATTGTAATAGCAGACTTGAGGCCCTGATGTTGCCCTTTATTTGTCTGGCATGCATTGTGTTCACCTTTTGTTGGAGATCCTAAATAAAAAAATAAATATTTGTTTATAGGCTGACGAAGTTTTGGGCGAGCCGCTTCGCATTGTAAAAATCTTCCTCCTTTCGTACACTTTGAATGAACACTGCAAGCAGGCCGCACACGCACCGCGCTCGTTCGTAAATCCGGTGCGCTGCAGCCCTATGCGGTGCTGTATGTGTGCCTTACTCACGCACTTCCAATATATATGACGAAGTAGACGTAGATATGAAGACAGTAGCCGATCTGAAAGACCTTGACGATGATACTGAATAAAGGTTACCTATAGGGATATATGTAGGTAATTATTCATTAGTATCCTCATCATCATGTTTAGGGATGTAACCTCCATATCCTTGCTGCTTCTAGGAAAGTGGTCCCTCCGCAACATACCTGCAGTCCTCTACCATCAAGACGATCGCCATGAAGCTATGCCGTCACTCCGGACTAGACAGGAAGGCCATCGACCCTGCCTCCATGTTCTGTGCTGGTTCCTTCAGCCAGGCGTCTCCTGATGCTTGTCAGGTACGAAACAACGTGTGGCGGTGGATCTTTGAGCTGAACTAGCACTATGCTAGCACATACAACACACAGGTATACTACATACAAGTGAGGTACTACATACAAGTGAGGTACTACATACAAGTGAGGTGAGTAGGCAGAGCTACTAGAAGCACAAGAAAGTGAACTTGCTACGAGTAAATCATCGTGGATTGACATCTCGAAACCGTTTGAGTTTTGGACAGGATTTTGAGAGAATCCACCACTGTAGTTTGTGGAGACATCAAGAGTAACGTATTTACTGGGATGGTGTTCCGGAGATCCCGTAGCCCCCTTGTACAGTACATAATGACCACGAAGTTAGATGGTAATTATTTAACATAATCTTCACGCCAAAATAATCAAAACTCCATTATGGAGATCGCGTTTGGCTTTCTAGGGTTTCTTCGCCATGGTCGCGTTTACATGCAAATACAGACCGTCTTATTACAAAATAAGATCTAACTTCAGTCCGAGCCTAAAGCTTTGAACTTCGAAAACTTAGTACCGGACTATAATCAACGCAATTATAAGAAGTCGAATTTGACAGCTATCAAAATACTTTGTGTAGTGACAGTTAAAAACAGATTCTTTCAAATTTATTTATCATACTTAGAGTTTGTAATCGACAATTTATTTACATTGATTAAAACTGATTCTCGAGGCGAATAGTTTTATTATGCGAAGGACTTTGTGATATAGTAGGGGAGGCACTGCTCGATTTTTGCGACCTATTTTATACCGAATAAATTTAATTTCTAGTCAATGTTTACTATTCACTAATCATGAATGTGAGAGTCAGCCGCCGCGACCCATGGGGGAATCCAAAGTTACAGCATGTAAAAGTTGAAAAAAAAAACTATATACGTATACATACTTATTTGTATACACGTTCTCGAAAACGGCTCTAACGATTTCGATAAAGTTGCAATATAAGGGTTTACAGGAGTTTAAAGGTCTCATTTCTGGGGGGAAAAAACAAAAACCCTTTTTTTTCACCGAGCAGAGCTCGGTCGACCAGGTACCAGTAATACGCAGTTAGGATTATGAATTTGATTTTTCTTCGAAAGTTATCGCGGCATGCCTAATGAGAAACGTCAAATCGGACTTCTTAGATTGCGTTGATTATAAGTTGCGAGTTTTGTAAAACTTATTACCGGACTAAGTTGTGAGTTTTGCAAAACTAAGTACCAGACTAAGTTGTGAGTTTTGTAAAAAAAAACTGTATTTTGTTTACTCTTCGATTTTTCAGGGCGACAGCGGTGGCCCCATCGTGTACGAAGGCGTCCTAATTGGCGTGGTGTCCTGGGGCCTGGGTTGCGCGCGAGGCAACTTCCCCGGGGTCTACACGCGCCTCTCTTACCCACTCATCTACGACTGGGTGCACAACCACATCACCAAGAATACAGATAACAACACTGCTTTATAAATTAAATAAATAATTTTACAAATATTATATTGTGTTAGTTGAACTCTGTAGTAGCACACTGCCACCATACCAGTAAGTACCTGTGAAAAGTTACCCTCGTATACTACGTGGAGTTTGATGAAGTGCATGTAACATTCAACCTTAGGATGGCACTCACCCTAAAGTTAAATATCACATACACTTCATAAAACTTCAAGATCTCTTTCTGCTTTAAGACCCATGTTGCTGTTAGATAATATCAAGCAGGCCCTGATCGACGAGCGAGTTAATACCGCCGTTTTACGACTCGGTACATCTCACCCGTGTATCTGCAAAACCGCGGTTTTAAATACCGTTAAAAGCGGGTCGTGGCTTGTCAAGCATGTTTGATTTTAATAGGTATCGTAAAAATGGGTTTACGAGTATGAACTCATAGCCATGAATACCTACATATCAGAGATCTAAGTATCAGAGTTTATTAATTGTGTGCGAGGCAACCCATGCCTTTGGAAGAAAATTTCTCCCATTTTTAAATTAATTTTTTACCCACACAGGTGGACGTTTCCTCTTTTTTTAGTTACTTCATAGTATACTTATAATCCTACGTATCCTTGGATTCTGAATTACACACGACATCCGCTTGGCAAAAATGCCAGGCTATATAAAAATGTACTCTCTGGCTATACTGTGTGGCTTATCAGCACCAGCGAGCCGCGCGTAAAACCATCATTTTAAAACCGTTTTACAGGTCTTACGTCGACCAACCACTGCAGTGAAGTTCACATCATTTGCTAGGGGGTTTTGTCAATAATGCAAAGAAATTACGAGGTCGACCATACATGTTATTTCTGCCACCCAGCTGCGTTGATGTGTTCTGAGTTGAAAGGTAAGTATGTGTGCCCGTGCCAGCGTAGTTACAGACAAGTTATTAGATAGTACAGCCTTGTCTTTGGGATGGAAACGCACCAGCGATGCCCGGAGACGGTGGTGATGATTTACATATCGGATGCATCACCCACGGTGATCAGTGATGAGACTGTACATCCCGCGGAAGTGTGGAAGTCGAGGTTTCTTAAATGCTAAAACCCTCCACTACCGCGAGATATGCAATCTCAGGGAATATTTCCTTCAAACTAACGTGGGGATGCACCGAGCTGTGGTCGCAGTGGACAAGGGCCTCACCCCACTCTCCTTGGTGAAAGAGAACGAACTGGCGCAAACGTGCAGTACTTGATACTAACAATCGTAAGAAATGATTACCATTCTTCCTTACGATTGAAACTTCATGGAGTTCTTTGCCTTACCAGACAAAGAACTCCACATACGCTTTTTCCGGGCTCTCCGTGGGCCTGATGTAGACTTTTGGCGTTTGTATCCCGATTGCGTTTCGGTGAACTCTTCGGGGAAACCGAAGGTTTTGTTTGTGCGATTAGGGATGAAGTTATCATGGCGGATAATTTTGCGAGTTAATGTGGAGTAAACCTCTACAAGTCTACGACCTTAAGAAGGTGGCTGGGACAGACTGGACGCGGAAGGCGGAGGCCAGGGTGTTGTGGCGCAGCCTGCGAGCAGTGGACTGCAACAGGCTGAGTTGATTGATCGATTTAAACCTCTAGTCGTTTACCTAACTTGGTGGCAGTTTTAGAAAATCATAGGTACACACTAAAAATGCAATGATTTTGATAATAGTTTATTGAAAATTTGTTTCCACGTATTTTTCCTGGGTTTGAAATAATTAAAGGCTTTACAAAAGAGCTACACCGTGTTCACATAGGTAATGATATTAGCACTTTTTATTAGATTTTTTTTTTCACATTTTATTTGATTACCAAAACTAAAACTTACATTTTAAATATAAATTTGTTAAAATTAAAATCATTGAAAAAATAAAATCATGACATCAATATTATTGGTATCTAAAAATTTAAAGTATCTAATAAAAACAATAAAGATTTATATAACTAGACAAATATCTAAAGATGCTTCATCTATTCTAATCTAATACAGCACTACGAAACAATAATACTATGTACTAACTACATTTCAGTGTTGTAGGATTTATGACTTAGGTACAATGAATATCACACATTCACATGTCGGTAAAATAGTGCTTTGATATTTTGTGAATTATATGTATAAAATAAGCGAACAGTTTTCACTTCCACCGTTTTTGTTGTTCTTCCAGGTGCAGTCGTGGTATTTTTGAATAGCCCTACAGATAAGCAGGTCAGTCCAATCTAACCGTTTATAAATCAGCCCTTATCACAATAAATAAGGTGACTCGAGAAGTCGAGACAACTCAGCAAACTTCACTGCGGAGTAAAGACCTGTTTCTAAACAGGGCTTTTCAAACAATCAACCATTTTTTTTTAAATTAATTATGTATTGCCAAGAAAAAATATTGGGTTATTTTGTAACAGTTACAATACCACATCACCATTATCATCTGGAAGACCTAAAAATTAAATCACTTATTGATCAATGTCCCAATTATTTTGGAGTCGGCTTCCAGTCTAACCAGATGCAGCTGAATAATCACAATATTGTCATTCATAAACTCAATTAAAATTAAATTTATACATGTATCTTTCGAAAAGTAAGGAGTAGAACGCGTTCAGAAGTGACGAAAAGGAATGTTGATTAACTACAAGTTGAGTTAAATAGAATAGACCTATAATTTCTTTCGAAAAACATACTATTTTTTTCAACAGTTTGTGCTTTGAGCAAAGCAACCAAAATCTAGCAGTTACTGGCATCACATTTAACATCTGATTCATACGTCAGAAACTGCTTCTAAATGTTTGTTACTTTGCTCGAAGCATTACAACAACGAGCACAATGATGCACAAGCACAAACACCATTTTGTTCCTCAACTCGAGGCGTCATGGTATCTAAGCACTATCATGACTATCAGGCTGTTTACCATAAGCCAGAACTTGTCATCTGAATTCAGTTATTAATTATGTAAATCATAAGCTGACAAAATCAGAATGTGTGGTAATCCCGATGATAATTTAGAGATAATTTTCGACTGTAGGTTTATACCTATAGCCGAAAATTTTCATTTGCAGCAAACAAATATTGCGAAGTTACTACATAAATTACTTACTTAGTATGTTTTATTTTTTCTGCAAATAAACAAACGAGTTGGTTACCAGGATAACTTTTGGAAGTTATTTCTTTGCACAATAGAACACATTTTTTGAAATAGATCCACATACTTATAAATTAATTACAACAGAATGTACAACAGTAATACCTAGGTGATGATGTATATTCTAACTATTGTGGTACAAATCTAAACAACAATACTTTGTAAATTATAAAGATATTTATAAATGATAAAGATGTATTGTAAATTACTTATATAGTGTATCAGAAAGGTGTGGTCATAGGACATGACTGCCCTAGCAATGTATAAACATTGTATTAATAATATGTAATGCTGAATAGCTGAATTTTAGCACTTCGTATGTAAAAAAAGTTTCGGGAACTTTTCATATCGTTACAATCCTGAAAATAAAACTCCTACGTCAAAAGGTATACAAACATGTGAAAGAATAAGATTTTGCTATGAACTTTAGCTAGGCGTTTTTTTTCAAACTTCAACAGGTTAAAAAAAATTGTTAGGAAAACCCTAACAGAATCTTTTTTGATGATGATGAATATGAATATATACATCATCATCATCATCTGTCTAGCCTTTTCCCACTATTTTGGGGTCACTTCCAGTCTAACCGGATGCAGCTGAATACTTTACATGTAGCGACTGCCTATCTGAACTCCGCAACCCAGTTGCTGGGTAATATGATACTCCTTCGTAAGACTGGTGGTCAGACTTTCACGACACGCATACATAGGTATTATACTTACGCCCTGATGTGACCTGGTTTACAAGGAGACATCATCATCTGCCTAGACTTTTCCCAACTATGGATTTATTAGTTGTTATTTAGTTTTTATTTATTCTTTTATTTCGTGTGAATTTTCAAATCATATTGCTTGCTCATAGGAGGTTCGTCAATGTCTTTTCCGTCAGTTTTGCTTGAAGAGGTTTCAACAGGGCGATCGCAGTGTATTTGAGTGCACGTTAGCACACCTTAATGTTTGACTGACACAGCGTAGTGTCAGGTCTTCGCGAATCGTCTTTCAAGAGTAATACCTCATATTGTACATTTTATTCCTGACGTTAGGTAATTGTTCTTATAGGTATATGTAGGTTAATTCAACGTTTGTCTCAAATGGATAAAATTGGACGCCATGGTAGCCCTATTATATCTAGTAGGGGCGTAGCTGATGTAGAGACTTCAATCAGAAGTGTTCTAGTACACAACTTCCTCGGGTTTAAAGAATCTTAGAAAATAAAAGAAGAAAGAGACAAACTTTGAAGTGAAAACAAAAGATATTTTTTGACTAGTCACATCGGCGGCGGAGAGCCGGCTAGCTAGAACAAAAATGTATTAGTGTAAACACGTAAAACCTATTCAAGGAATATTCAACCAACTTATTCCATAAACTAGTTTCATGTATCCCGTGTACCGTCATGACGTCAGCGCTCCGCAAAGCGTTCGCTGTACCTTTATGTTCGACCACACCTTCTGATACAACCTGTGCAAAAAAATAATATCAAAATTTCAAACTATCATGATTTCACGTACTTCTAGATATCTACATATAGGAACGTGTAACTAAAAAGTTTAAGCTTAAGTTCTATAAGTAGGCTTACATACATGATAAGTTTTAAACTTACTATAAACAGACTGAGGAATTTTACAAAATCATGTAGAAACATGACACTTTACATAATCACTCAAACTTTAGTACCGGAAATTGGAAAACTTCATTCCAAACACACGACACTTTACAACATGAACATCCTTTCATCATCTTTTGTTTTTCAGAAGACCCCAACATTAAACAGACACAAGCCCACACAACAGTCAAACTTCATTCCTTCTTCTCTTACGTCAGAAGAGCCAAGAAAACGCTATAACTGTAAAGAATCCGAGGCCGGCGGAGAAGGCACGGCCTCGCGATGCCTAGGTCTTCTTCCCTGGCTGAGGTCTTTTAAGCAAATGCAAGGGATCTTTCCTGTACCTCGCGAAAAGTTCCCTCTTGAATGTTTCGAAATGTTTCCTGTTCTTTTCGTTCTGTTTCTCTCGCCAGAGGGGGCGGTTTCTTCTTGCTTGAAGCCCCCAATGGATGGTGAAGATTGGGGACAGCACCTTGAATTGGTACCCGATTAAGAACATCTCGTATACCTGGAAGCAAAAATTGTGATGGCTTAAAATTTGCTTTGTCAAGTTCTGAAAATGCCATAGATGTAGCAGATCCTTTTGAACATGTTAAAGAGGTAGGCATATGCTCTCGCAAAGCATTGGCAAGCGTGAACTCAAGAACCTACCTTTGATTTCGTAAAAAAGTGTTTATAACTTAGATATATTTATTACTTGGTTAACAATTAATACGAGTACAAATTACAAAGAAACAACATTATTTGTAAACTTTATTTTAAAACTGTCTTTTACAAAAATAAATAAAACATAACACTTAAACTGTCCAGGCAGAGCTTAAGATCGATTACAATCTTAGTACGCAGAACTTAGACTATTTAACCCACAAGGTCTAAGACGCACAACGAAATAAAACTCCCAATTCATTTATTTTGAAGAGGAACTAATACCAATATGCTGCTAATAAAAAAAAATAATAAGGCAATGAAAACTTGGAACAAGAACAAACGGCCACCATGCTACAATACACTAACTTAATCGAGGGTATAATATTACAAAAACAATATTTCCTAGTATTCGAAAAGCTGGCTCCAAGCCAGGATAACGCAAGCACTAAGTAACCAGGATAGCTTAAGCTCTGCTGGATTCTACATACATTTATCTATCACAGTTTCACTGAAATTTAAATCTACATAGTTCAAGATAGGGTTGCGTTTGGGTTAAACTCCGGTGTTGTCTGTGATCCAATTTCTGAGTGAGGCTATGTTAGTGAAGACGGTCGGCGATAGCGGTAATGCGCATCCTCTGGCGAACGATACGACGCCGAATGCTATGTTACGGAATACTGCAGGTCCTCCAGAGTCGCCCTGAAATTGTTATAGATAAGTGAGTTCGATGATTTTTCTTTAATATTACATTTCTTTCTTTGATTGCTTCCGATATACGAGTACGTAGGAAAAACCTTCGTAACATCAACAAAAAGTCTACCTAGCCTTTTCCCAACTATGTTGGGGTCGGCTTCCAGTCTAACCGGATGCAGCTGAATAACAATATTTTACAACAGCAACAACGAAACATTTTATGACAATATAAAAGCTTTACTGTAACTAAAAACATAAAAGGTTTGCCAATTTTATAAATCTGTTCAAAATAGATTTAGCACGTGACGATTTTCTGTCTTATACTCTTTTTTGCCTCTCACCTGACAAGACGATACTCCTCCGATGAGGAAGTGTCCCCCACAGAACATGTGGTTGGTCAGAGAGTCCCCGTACGACAAGCGGCAGAGCCAGTGCGGTACTACTGGCACGTTTGCCTCCATCATGATGCGCGGGATCCTACGCCCACCTACCTGTAGGACAGACGAGCAAAAATATTATCTCAAAGCAAAGATGGTGGGGTATCGAAAGAACTGGCCCACATTAGAACTTAAGAAAAGAGATGTGTGAAAAGGGAAAAGCCATTGCCTTGCAAAGATAGTCTACGTTGACAAAGATTTTCCAGAATTAACCCCTCAAAAAAGTCCTTTTCCTTTGTTCAAAAATGTTCCTATTTGGTCCTCAGATCCGCGTGTTATTATATGCAAACGTTTGTGAGTAATCATCGTCTGGCCATGAACCATATCAGACGAAAATAATAAGTTCACAAAATACAGTTCTCATACTCACAGCAGTAAGACCCCAGCCAGTCACAGTCAGCCTCACAAGCGGTACCGCTTGTCCCCGCTGTGGCAGTCTAATAGCTCGTATGTTATCATTGAAGTTCAGTGGCCTGACCAGCCTCAACGCGGCTATGTCATTGTCGAACTGAGGCCGTCCGTACTGAGGATGTACCGTCACGTTGGAGACTCTCACTATCCTGCCGCCGGAGTCACGACGAGTACTGCCCACACGCAGTCGGATAGCGCGGGGTGATGTGCTAAAATAAGGTAGATACATAATCACTCAGTTTTGTTACATTTTAAATTATTACAGTATACTCAGTGATTATAGCAATAAATGGTACATAAAGACAAGAGTGATTAAGGGTGATAAATGTTATTTGATATAGGCATGCCAAGCATATACCTATTACGTAAATAGATCTCTTATGGCTGAAAAAAGCATGCTTATTGATAGCATGCTCTCCGTGTGTGTCTGACACACATGCTTATAAGCATGCTCATTAGGATCAATGTTGTAACACACATGCTGCTAAGTAGCAATTGCTCAATAAAAGCATGCTTTCATGCTACTAATGAGCCTACTTAAAGCTTATTTAAAGCTACTGACACATTTATGTTTTCGAGTAAATATGCTTTTTAATCAATCAATAATCATTTATTATTTGTATAGCATAGGTAGTCAATACAGTTCTTATAACAGAGTTCATAGGTCGCTATGTTATGCCAAGAGGCGTACAAATATGGTTGCATGCGAAATAAAATATTGGTCATGCGGGAGGTAAATTATTTGATAAATAATAAAAACAAAAAATATAGATGTCACAAAATGGAATAGTTTCTACAGTCAATGCATAAATAAATAATCATAAATTACAATTAGTCACATTATTCAATTAAAAATTGTTTTTCCAGTGAAATAAGCAAATAAGCCTAGATTAATATATCATTTAAAAATTCATCAGTCGTATAGTAACATTTGTCAACTATATAGTAGTTTTAATTTTTTTTTTTTAATTGTATAACATTCAAACTCTTTATGGCATCTGGTAATTTATTGTAAATGCGCGGTGCCATGCCCAAAACGCTCTTTCTCACTAAGGCAGTCTTTTTTTTTATTTTATTGTTTGTTATTCATAAAAAATCAGTGTACATGCATTTTTTAAGCCTTCAAAACATACCGCACAAACCATCGCGGGTTTAACAGCGGTATGGCCGGACACGGCAACTCGGTGCCAATACATACTTAGTTATTAACTTAGGTAATAAACAACTAGGTACCTACATACGAGTATTATTCCCTACATTGCACTGCAATCTAGAAAGTATCTTTTTAATACCTTAGAACAATTCTTCGCATTTAATTCATTGCAGATTTCTATAGGTAAGTCATTCATGTATGCTTACAACGCTGATTGCTTAAAGAGTTTGCGTATTGGCTACGAATCGCAACATCTCGTAACGTTGACACTTTTTCAAATAACCTCATGTTTGTTTTGACGAAAACACAAATTTCAAAAATATATAATGAGGGTAAGGTAAGTATTTGCAGCGATTTAAAGAATGGTACACAGCTATCATCAATTTTCAGACCACACATTGATCTTATGCATCTTTTTTGTGCCTTAAAAACGATATCTTTATCAGTAGAATTGCCCCAAAAAATAATACCATATCGCAAAATTGAGGCTACTAAGCCATGATATGAGTATGCAACAAGTAGCGCATACCTATTTATTTTTCTAGCAATTTGGAAAAGTGCGTATGCTGATTTATTTATCTTCTTACTTAGGTCATCTATGTGGGCCTTCCAGTTAAGTTGGTTATCAAGGAATAAACCTAAGAATTTTGCTACTTTAACTTCTTCAATGTCACAGTTACTATGTCGGATATTTACTTTTGGTACTTCAATTCTTTGGTGAAAGAAGTTTTATAAGCATGTGTGTCAGTAGCTTTAGATAATCACACTCTTTCCGTATACACGTGCTAATTGTGTACTTATTGGTAGCATCTGCTCGCAGTTAGCCTATTTTTGAGCTACTACATGGCATGTGTTTTCCAGGCTTTAAGTATCATTCGATAGGGATATGTATAATAAAATATGTATGCATATTGGAATCTACCTTCGTTTCTACTAAAAAAAATTAATATTTTACTTCGTAGCTGCTGTCTCCACCATTTTGACGTCCGGGCCAAGTTTGAACTAGCAATAATCACACCTCCACTCATGCACGTCTGCCTCGTAATTCTTGTAAACAACAAAAGGTATTTACAAGGCAGATGTGAGTGGAAACGCCGGGAGGGGACGCCTAAGAAGATATATAGTGATCTTATTGGTGATGACCAAATGTCTGAACATAAACGAGGCAGAAGTATGTAAGGACCGCAGCAGGTGGCGTTCTGTAGTTTCTGTTTAACCCCATGGGAAGAAGGCGTGAGTTTATGTATGTAAAATCGCACTTCCGGCGAACCTATGTGTTAACTACACAAATCTATATGCCTACAACGACTACAACATACCACGTTACGTTCAATGGGCGGCTAGCACTAACAAGCTGTCAAGTGCATGATCTGAACATAAGAGTTATCTAGCGATGGATCTATTATATATTGATGCCAACATTCAGTTCCGGTAAAATTGTATGGTTTGACAGCTAGCTGGCAGTAGAAAGGAAGATTTCGCTTCTGGTGTTCGAAAAGATTAAAAAGAAAAGCGAATAATAAAACGAAGATTTAGTGCAGTAATTTGAATGTTTTTATTAAAATATAATAAGATATATTTAAGTTTCAGGTTAATAACAGATGCAATGAAGTTTTCGGTGCAGAAACTCAATAAAAACAGGATTAGAGAAATCTCAATCAGCGCTAATAGACTCGTTTCGTAAACATAATTAAGATCTAGCAATCTAGCCATAGGTACTGACTATTGCCGAACAATTTCTGGGAAATCTAGAAACAATAACTGCAAGGTTTTATGCCTCTTTGGTCTAGCTTTCAAAGAAACAGAGCGAGCAATCGATTACCAATTAACTAAAATAAAAGTTTCAAAATGTTGTAAGCTATACTATAGCTATAGCTATACATAGGAATCGTGCATACAATCAAAGAGCTTCACAAACTACTTCAAGCTAACAAACTGATCTGATTGCTCCACAAGACTTATTCAACCATGCTCTCCATCAAACCAAAAATGAACTCTCCAACTCCATGAATATCCGACGGACGAGCATTGCATCGTAAACTCGTGAAGAACCACTCGACCAAAACATTCGCAGTGGAAGCGGAGGGCACTTGAGCCCATGTTACACTGTGCTTCATAAAATATTCACGCACAGAAAAACCAGCGGGTCACGGCTGTAACGAGCACGATTATACACTGACACTATTTGCTGTGGACGGTATTGTTAGGGTTCTTACAGATGAGGTTACTTTCAAATGAAGTTTTAGAGAACAATATGTGATTTTTAAGACGTTTATTTCACAGACATGCACTATGCTCTCAAATTCCACATAAAATAAAAGCTAAGCTTTTTATATGCAAAACTAAGCATCATCAAAGAGAATATAATAATAACTGAAGAAGACTGACAAACTACGAGTAGCTCATTAGAAATAATTAAACCCATAGATAGGAGAAAATGATGGAAGACTTGCAAATCAGCATTAAGGATTTTAGTACCGCGCTTCGCACTATGGAATGAAACGTCCTTCTTTCGGCGAAATATTTCTGGGCATAAATAATTTTGCTCGGCCTATATATTTAACGGAACCCTCGAAGTGATAAGCAACAATGTTAAAGAAAACCATAAACCCTAAGTCCCGCTCCTCTGGACACAGTTTTATTATTACTAAAGTCGTAAAGTTACGAAACGTTACGAGCATGACCTTGACACCGGAGAGCCCAAACTGGTGTAGTCTACGAACAATATCTCCGAATTTACTACGCCTAGTAAAAAGCATAACTATTTTTATGATTACTGATAAAATGGAACGTCAACAAAGCCCCATTTATGGTCGCATTAAATTCCTCTTTGATTTTTCCTGCCCGAATAATTTGGATTCAGAGGCTGGCCGTAAAATTTATGGCTTTTAGATTCAATGTTTGTAGATTTATAGGGCTATTCAATTACGATAGTAAGTAGGTACCTACATTTATTTTATTCTGATGATACACTGTAACTTTTTGACGTTAGAACGGTCAACGGAAGATGCAAATAAAAAATATTACATTATGAACTTACTTCTGTACGCAATGCGCGGCAGTCAGCACATAATCCCTGCTGATGATGAAGCCTCCACAGAATGAGTTCCCGTTCAGCACCATGGACACTTGATAAGGATGTCTGTTCACCGACGTCGGTCTACCTCCAATGATCTGACCGCTCAGTTCTGGACACGCTTCTTCTAGCTCTACATCTAGTTCCTGTTGAGTATCCTGCTCTTGAGCATCGTCTGCTATTGCGTCTGCGCAACATTCTGCGTCTACCGCCTCTTGCAGGTCTGCAAATAGTGTACACTTTGAAGCTGGGCCCTAATTCACTATGACCACTTAACAATTCCTTACTTCGAAACCACATCAATTCCTTGAGCTAATCACGACATCAGCTAATAATGACACAATGACACAATGAACGAAACCACCTATATACATATAAAAATATAAAATAATATAATAAAAACTACTCTGTGATGGGATTTTACAAAACACGATATTGACGTGGTTTGCACGTGGTAGATATAAGCGGGGAATCATACAGAATTAGGGCCCTGCATGAAAGCTTTTGACAAATAGATTAAAACAAATGCGAGCGAACTTGAAATAATAATATACGAATACTAATTTTCTAAAACCAAATGAAAAAGTATTTAACCAAGAAGAGCTCTACTTCATTAAGAGTCACAAAAAGATGTTAATTTAGATGAAAAACAACACTCACCCACAACCCCAACCAGACACAACAACAGCAGCCCAGCTGTCACCGCAACCATGTTGCCTGGTAAACTCCACCTGCTTCAAGCACAGACTTAGCCGCCTGCGCCAGCGGAGCTAACTGTTCCAAATTCAAATTATTGCTAAATGTCTGGCGCAGGTAATTTCGCACGGTAAGTCCACGGTCGCGACCTTTTCACTGGCTTCCATTAATCGAGTTAAGTCAAGGTTAATATTGGTAAGAAAAATGGTAAATTGACGAGGTGACTTAATATGCGTAACGTTGGTATGACAATAGGACGAGGACAAGATAAGTAGATTCGGTTGATGGCGGTCTTCAGTCACTACAAGATCCAATCATCTATGAGAATTACACATTATGATACCGCAGATTTTTTTTTTATCGTTTATAGTAGGTAATTGTTAATTGGTATTTGTTTATAAGTATAAATAGTTACAATTTTGGCATTACACCTATACAAATGTTTCCAAATCAACGAAAATTTCGCGATGTTTTTTTTTTTAACTTTTAGGAGCGTAAATGGTAACAGGTAAAAGTAAATGGTATCAGGTAAAAGTCATCGAATATTATCAGCAGTTTGGTAAAAAGGTGCCAAGTTTATAAAGACGCTGTTACACAATAACAATAGTTACAATAAGTGCATTTAATAATCGAATGTCTACATCCAGAGCATGAAATTAAATTAAATTATGTCTAATAGTGTTTTGGTGAAATATTCAAGCATATTCAAGCAGCGAGCAAATAATCTTTACAAAAAATAAAATATTAACAAGATAGATAATGCTTTGTGTTAACAATATGAATTGGGACTTGGGAGTCTTGGGACATCCTTCCATCCAAAGGTTGTTTGTATAAGATCCCTTTTAGCGATAAGACCGACCATTATGTAAAATTTAAAAAAACTTATGGTGTACATAATAATGAGTACCTCCTATATCTATCTATCTTAGATTTTGGTACTTTTGATTTCTTTATCACTTGAATGAATTCTTGTCACCAAAATTTCTAAGCAGAAAAACACGAATTTTTACACCGTTGTACTTTGGAGGATGTAATAAGTTTAATCATCCATGCAACGCGCAAGTTTAAACATCCATGCCATAATACTAAAAACCAAAGTCCCTCACCACTTCCTTATATTTTAGCTGCTGGGAAAAGAACTGGTGCAAAACCTCCGCAGTACGACGTCTATGTTTGTTCCTCGGTCCTGCTCTGCTTCAATAACATGATGGATAAAAGAGCAAGCATTTCGTGAATAAACAAAACTTTCAGTAGATAATAAAACATCATCACGCGTTAAAATACGCCTTACGTCAATCACAAATTAGCAACAACGGCCATAAATATTATATTGTTGACGAGTTGCTTGTTTTACGAGAAACATTAAAATATTCCCAACAGTTAGTTCTCCCAACCAACGGGATGGGTATTTTTAAAACACTAACTTTTGCACACGACTTCGTTGGAATGGTTCACAAAAATTGACATGTGTGTTGACAATATCTCTTCACATTCATGTTCCACGAAAAATATGTTTTCTTCTGTTTTCTGCTGACGCTAAATATTTGTACATGGGGTTGTGTACTTTTTGTTTTGCAATTTTTGTTGTCAGTGAGTGTGTTAGCATTGTTATTTAAATGTAAACAAGGTGTACTGAATTCTTAGCTCCTAAAAGTAAACTCACTGAAATCATGACCATTATAAACTTGTGGGTAGAGCTACGTATTCTGATAACCGCATCCGGTCTGTAGATGGGTGACTGTGACTATCCATTAAAGACCTTGACCCCTCTGTGCCTCGTAAATCAAGTTCCACCTGTCATTTGTAGATCATCAACAATCGTTACGGGTCGTCAAAAGCCAAAAAGTCTGACAATCAGTCTTGCCAAAGGGTGTTGTTACCCAGTAACTGGATTGCGGAGGTCAGATAGGCAGTCGCTCTAAGTAAAATACTAGTTTTCAGCTGCATCTGGTTAGACTGGAAGCCGACGCCAACATGGCTGGGAAACGGCTAGGCAGCTGATGATGAGGTACTCAACAATAGAGTTAGACTGTCTTCTGAACTCAACATACAGCCAAGCAACAGATATGAAAATGTAACTGCCAGAATACCAAGAAGTCAGTTAGTAGGTGCTAGTAGCCTGTATAAGGCTGCAGTATTAAAAAAACAAAAACCCGACTAGACAAACACATAACTGGAAAGAGAAAAGAGAAATTCTATAGATTATAGATAATACTTGTTTTTCTCTTTTCAGTTATGTGTTTGTGCAGTCGAGTTCGTTTTTTTTAATATATTTTTTTTATTCAATCTTTCAATCAATCAATCTGCCTAACCTTTTCCCAACTATGTTGGGGTCGGCTTCCAGTCTAACCGGATGCAGCTGAATACCAGTATTTTACATGGAGCGACTGCCTATCTGACCTCCACAACCCAGTTACTGGGTAATACGATACCCCTTGGTACGACTGGTTGTCAGACGTTCGGGCTTCTGACGACCCGTAACGACTGTCAAAGATCCTCGAATGACAGCCGGGACCAACGGCTTAACGTGATTTCCGAGGCACGTAGGAGTCTCGGTATGAAAAGACGGTCACCCATCCACAGACCAACCCCGGCAAGCGTAGCTTAACCTGTTGGATCGACCCGTGCGGCTGTTATTACTTAGCCACGAGCTCGTGCAGTATTTTTTAGGCTTTGTGGGTTTCTCGTCAAAAAGGCTGGAGCTATAATAACAAAAATAACCAATGACCTCGAAACCTATTCTTCTGCAGCGAGGGGTGAGACAGGGAAATCTTTATAATTTTATTTTTTATGTATAAATGACGACACTGGAACCAGAGTGATCTAGGGCACAAAAGTATGTTTCTAAAAAAATTAACTCAGAAAATTAACACTTTGCAAACCACATCAATTCTATAGTGAGATGTTGTGATCTCTCAAGGAAGAAAGTACTGGGAAGCACTTAGATCAGTGTGGCCTGAAAGAATTATGATTTTTTTTTTTATGCCATTGTGTAACAAACCCATTATTGGTAAAAATGATACTTAGATCACTCTGGTTCCAGCGTCGTCAAATATAAATTTTATAAATCGTTTGAAATATGATTACGGGCTACGGATATTTATCAATTATTCATTAACCTATTTATTATACGTATTCAACTTTAAACCTATATATATTTTTAGAATCCCTTATAATTTCCTTTATTTTGATACCCTACTCGATAGGTTTGGTTATTTTTTTTTAATTTACGTATTAATATTTCGCGCCAATAATCCGCGCCATTTTAATTTTTTGCAAACACCTAATCTAAGAACACTCGGGTTTTAAGACGAATATAATAATACCTTAACTGTCGAAATCCATTCAGCCGTTAGGAAGATACGAGGTAATAAAGAAATTTACAAGATACGCGCGAAAAACGAAACCCTTGCTTGGCAGTTGGGTAAATAGCCAGACAGGTGGAAATCGATTCGATATCGCGCAATATAATTCCGGTTACCAGTGCAAGTGTTTCTGTTTTAAAATATGCTAATGCAATATTAATTATTTTCCAACTAGTATTTTGTGTTCGGCTCTGGGTGGTCTACTCTCGCAAGTGCGTCCGAAAATAGTTGATCGGTCAAAACAAGTATCAAATTCTAAATTTTCAGACGGGTAAAAATACATCGGGGGTAAAGACAACCGTCAAAACGTGTTGTCATTCATTCTTAGTTCGGTTTCCGAACTAATCTAATAGGTATCCGTAAGCGATACGGACTAGGGAACACCCGTAGCTTCGGCCGAAACTACGGACTTCGCACTTAGGGAGTAGGCCCTATGCTTGTTTTATTAAAGATAATTATAAAATAATAGTTTAATAAAAACAAAGAAATCCGACTGTACCTATGTGATTTATTTTTCTGAAACTTTTGTTTGATTATCAAGCGTACGTAATTCATTCGTCCGGTCTCAGTGAATAAAATCAGCACACGTGTTATTTATGCTACTTATGTTCACCATAACTAACTAATAATAACAGACAATATAAACTAAACTTGTATTTACATCTGGCTCGGAGGACTAAAATAGGTTTGGTCCTTACATATCCCTTAATCCATAGTTTACTTTTTCAACATCATCATGACAGGTGATTGTTTTATAGTTTTCTTTAATCAGTCAAGCAATAGGTTATTTATTTTAAATTATGTTCTCTACGCAAAATTCCATCACATTTTAAGTCGCGAAGTATGTAAACTTCTGACTACTCGTTCAATGTATGTTTTTAAACCAACCAGATTAAAACATTCCACATAGACCAACAGACTCACTAACACACATACCTATTTCTGCTAATTTTAGCCGGCAGCATCCGGCGGCGGCTAAAAATAATTATAAATCTTACGCTTGCAACACCGAGCTTTATGAAATTTTAAAATATCTTGCGCTATGTTGCAGCGGTCGTGCTGAAACTGGTGATTGATTTGTCATTTAAATATTTAATAAAAGTATGAAACTTTTGCGTAAATCATTACAGGTGTCTTTTTACTAAAGAAATTCGATTCAATAGATTTGTTCAGTAGTTTTGAAATTGATATCAAAATTTTGGAAAAAAGTTCACTGCACCTCCTAGGTTCCCCATTTTTAAAAGACAGTTTTTCACCATTCGCCGACGATAAAATTAAACATTTTAACGATATTTCGGATAGACTTTCAAAACTTAATTTACATTCGGCATTCACCCTTATCAGGTATTGCTGTTTTGGTCCAAATTTTATGTATTTTCTTTATGTAAGCAGCCACAACTTTTAGACAAAACCGATCATATTATTCGAAGTACCCTAACATCAATTTAAAATGTGGCATTGGACGATCGTGCGTGGCTGCAAGCCACGCTACCCATTCGTTTTGGTGGGCTCGGCGTCCGCGAAACTTCTAGTGTAAGCCTACCGGTGGCGCGGCGTTCCTGTCCTCGGTCCACAGCACCGAAAAGTTAACCACAAGAATCTTAGCCCCTTCTCAGATTGACTCTGAAGTGCCGTGTTTGACCGACGCGGTGTATGCCTGGGAAATGGCTTGCCCGGATACGGTTCAGCCGGTGAACCCGTCTTCCCAGAGACAGTGGGATGAGCCGCTCTGCAGGTTGGTACGGAATAAACTTATTAATACGTCCACCAATACTGCTGAGCGTGTCCGCCTGTTGGCTGTGGGTGAATGGGAGTCGGGTCTCTGGCTTCAGGCTCTACCGTCACCCAACAAAGGCACTATGCTGAGTGACACCACATTCCGGCTCGCTACATGTTTACGTGTAGGTGCTCCTTGTGGGGCTCCACATCACTGTCAATGCAGTGAAGGAGTCGACTGCCTCGGACACCATGGACTATCCTGCAGCAAGAGCGCTGGTCAGATGGCACGGCACGCCAGCACTAACGACATCATCCGTCGGGCTCTTGTCACCGCCGGGGTGCCAGTTGTTTTAGAACCCAATGGCTTGGTACGCGACAATGGGAAGAGGCCAGACGGAATGACCATAATGCCTTGGAAGTTGGGTAGGCCTTTGGTGTGGGATGCAACCTGTGTCGACACCCTCGCGTCATCCCATCTGCTTAGCACGGCGGACTGTGCAGGAGCAGAAAACCTCAAACGGCGCAAATATAAGTTATTGGGAGCTATATATTTGAGCCGTTTGGGGTTGAAACACTGGGGCCTTGGGGTCCGAGTGCTCATCGAGTATTTCGGGACATCGCCAAGCGGTTAGTCGACTCTTCACGGGACCAGAGGGCTGGCCTATTTTTAGCCCAAAACGTGGCAATGCTGCCAGCCTTTTGGGCACTTTTTCCATTGACAGTAATCCGGACGAATTTTTTGATGCCGTATGAGCTCTTCCCCTTTTTATTTTTTTATTATATACTTGTACATTTTAGTGTGTTTTAGTAGTTTTTTTGTGATTACAGTTTAGTGTTAGTTTGTACATAGGCTAGTTACTGTTTGAACTAAATAAATAAGTCTGTATAATAACATAAAAAATACAATGTTAAGTTTGTTCTTCGGGTATTTTTTTCTCTTCTTTCTTCATCCCAAATACGAACCCTTCATTGTTCGTGGTCCGACACGACACATTTTAACTAACAAAAAATGTGGAAAACAAAACGCGTCGCCTACCGCGCACGCATCACTCACGCATCATTCACGCATCTTTTTTTAACCCTATCAATTTCCTATAATGAATGCCAAAAGTGAAACAATTAAAATAATTGGCGGTCGATTCATTAATTAGCTTAGAACAATATCTATCGTCGAGCCGATCAGGCGATGACTCAGCGACCTTCCACCGCGGCGGTGGACCGCGACAAACCCAGATGTGACTGGTCAAGTTACACGAGGCAGCGATAAAAAATAAATTGTCGGCTATATAGTGTACAATGACATGTTCATGAAATGTGTCAATACAATCAAAAACTGTAGCGATTTATATTCGAATTTTTGTCCAAACCGATTCTCGAATATGTATCAATGAAATTAACAAAAGGATCTCACTATACAAACTAAATAAGCACAATTTCTAAGATAAATTAACTAATTGGTTAAAGTTGTTAACTTATGATGAGTCTGAGAAACTTATTGAAATAGTAAAATAAAACTTAGTCTTAGAATTTTTAATAATAATTTAACACAAAATATGTATACACATTATTTTGTAAAGACGCTAATTAATTATGTAAAAATTGTTATGTATAAAATAATAGCACAAAATAAGGCGGTGATATACAACATCTAAAACGGCTGACCACCGACTACCCAAGATACGAGCAAGTCTCAGTTTGGGAGTCGTTTGTCTTAAATTAAAATGACTCTGTACATTCACCTCACTAAAAAAGATGAAAAATATTCTTTCTTGTAACGTTTTTGTACTTTTTGAAGAATAAATTATTATTATTATTATTTGATATTTCTCGGGACACTGGGGTCCTGGACCTTTGGAAGGCGTACGAGGAGCCGAAGCCAACTCGCAGAGGCCCCTTAGATAATTTTAAATGATGAGGAGGCACCAACCGAGGATTATCCCTGTATGCACTATGCAAGTGCACCCAAGGACAACCCCCGGTTAGTACAGGACTATTGTTGTACGTGGAAACAAAACATGTTGGGCTATGGGTCTGGATGGCTAAAGTGGATTGGGTAACGTGAACTATGGAAGAACTATGTCCCCTGCCTGATCAATGTTATAATATATATTATACACGGATAAAATGGCAGGGAGTGACTTGCACACTCAATAATGGGCCCCCGGAAACGGCCGCTAGCACATAGTGACAAGGGGCAACACTTCCTGAGGTGCTTGAGGAGTGGAGAGGTATCCCACGGCTATCAGGACAATCCCGGAAGTACGGTCAAGATCCCTACCAGCACCTTACTGGAATACTTCCTTGCTCCGAGCACGTTTGCTCTTGCGAATCTCCACTCAAGCCGGCCAATAAAGGCAAGAAAGAGGTGGGAGCTCTGTTCCTCGTCAGTGTTCACTCCAGCCGGCCAATAAAGGCAAGCCAGAGATGAGGACAAGATTTCTCCCGGGAGATAGGGTCCATGGGGTCGCTACTGCCCATCAGCTCGCCACATGCTGCCCAGCGGGTTTTTGTATCTCTCTTGGTCTGGCTCCTCATCCTAGACCCGTTCCGGCAAACTCTACCGGCACAGACCTAAAGTTTGGAGCACGCAACCCCCACCACGGATACAGCGGTGGGGTTATTATTATTATTATTATACTAACTAGGTACCTATAAAGAGTAATGTCCCTAAAAAATATGTTTGTATGAATGAAATTACTAAGCGAATGACCAAACTCTAATTAAAATCATCTCTAATTTAGTTCTAACCTCATTAAAAGGGCGACTTGAATGCGAGCGAACATTCGATTCGAAACCGTTGGACATTGTCAAGATTCCAAAACTGACGTAGTCGCGTTTACTAGCGATATTTTGGAAACTCGCCATTTGGCCAAACACATTAAGAAACAATACGGCTGCGAGTTTCTCATGAATAACGGAACAAACAGTCCACATAATTTACGGGGCGAGCGGAATTTCACGTACTACTAAAATCAGGTGGGTATGTGATAGCACACATGCAGTTTTATAATCAAGCTTTTTCGCATCTCAACTTCGCTTTCACACTATATTGACACAAGCACCGGCCATCACTGAAATCTTTAGTGTCCCGAAATTAATCAATTAAGTACTTAGCTCGGGTTTACCCAATTGCCCATTGCAAATTCTTTACGCAAATAAAAAATCACAATATTTGGATTCGTTCATGTTTATCCACAGCGACTGGTAATTTTGGGTTTGCCGGATTAAACTCATTAATCTAGTGTTGTTTCAATATCGCAACCATATCGGAACGTTAGCGTCTATAAATTTCTCTGTGACCAATTACGTTCTGTCCCGAATGGATAAAAAAGTATGGTTATTTATTACGAGTTCGTACATACTTCAATGCTTTAAGAGCACGTACTTTACTAGTTTTTATTTTCGTAATTGAAAATAAGAATGTGTTTTTTCTTTGCACCAGCCTTAGATCGGACAAATAAAACAATTTTTTTATTTGTCTGAGGCAACCATCTGTTCCTACCACAGCTGATTTTGATTCGTTATTGATGTTGTTATTACTGTGAATAAATCTTCTTTGGTATTTGGCCGCGAAATCGTAGACACTGTTAAAGTTGAGTTAATTGAGGAATTAGAAATATCTAAGTACTGTTATAGTTACTATTTTTAACAAACTGACAAAACCAACAAAATAATGATTTGATTGAACAGAAACCATTTAACACGAACCAAATGAACAAAATGAAACAGAGAATCAATTTCTGTAAAACCCCTGATGCAAAAATATATGTACAACATAAGTACCTACGTATACTTGTTCTGCAAATGTTTCATGTAGTTTCACTGATCGCTACCGGAATATTTAGAAGATGCATTTTAAAATAAATGACATTCAAAAGTTTACAAACTGGTATTATTAGATTCATTTGAATACCTAGTTGTTTACAGCACTGTTTAAAGATAATAACATTAGCTGCAATGTCAACAGTTGCGAGATGAGTCTAAGTATGAAGATTTAGTGAAAAACAAAGCTTTGAGACGTGCTAACACAACAATGGGTCCAAAAAATTTACTGCTCTGATTTACTATCTATAGCAGTCTGTGGACATTGATTTGCGTTTCAATCTAGCAACGTAGTGACGCCACACTATTAAGTATCAGCCCAAGGAAAAAAATAACTGTCGTGACAACGTTTTGGAAATTCCTATTAAGTCGTAGCAATTCGTTTATGTTGAATAATCGACGTATTTCAGTCGTTTAAATGTTGAATAAAAATTGTAATTACTACAAAAAACAGTAAAAAAATATCTTGTATTCAAACTCTAGGTCAGATAATGGTTACAGTAAATCTATAATTCCATTAAAAATAGTGGAGCTTTAGTTATTTAACTATTTTACAGCGTAGAATATGCTGCAACCGATCTTCTGCAAGGTAAGCAAAAATAACGTTAAAATTAAGACAATACCACACGTTAATTACACACAAAATACGTTTATTGCTATATTGCAATTGGTCTTGGTGGCAAATTGTGAAAGGGAATCGATTTTTTCGATAAATATAGTGATGTTTTTGTTTAAAAAACTCACGCGCTTCTTGTGAGTGTGAAATATAGTTAGTTATTTAAAAAAAAATACATATACGATCGTTACTTAACGGAAGGTTATCAGGTGACCTTTTTATGATTTCTACAAAATATAAAGTTTATTAAAGGGTACATTAAGACGGATAAGAGTTAGCCGAGATAATTATTTTAGAGATCCTTACCTTACACGATATATCACGATATATCGTATCCATGACATATTTATAATCTGTAAGTGTTGTAACTACAATTTATTTATTTTTTTTATTTTCAGAGTGAGCGAAATCCTTAAAAAGGTAGATTTCATGGACGTGGATAAATTTTTAACTATATGTGATTATTTTTCGCTCGTGAACCTTCGATGGGCTTGGATATTACGAAATTTTGTATTGGCATAAAGTTGTTATTGATGTGGTTATTCTACGGATTCTTACTTATATAATAATATGCTACATCACTTTATATTGAGTAACGACAACATTAGCTACATAATTCAGTTTGATTATTTTTTGTGTAAACATTATTTCACATATGTAATATATGAACACTTCCCCCGATGAATGCGAATATTGTTAAAAACTACTACTTAAATACTACTACAAAGTTTGTGTGTTCAAGCTCAATAAAATTAATAAATTTGAATTTGAAATTTTCAGTATACTGTGTTCTAGTTAAATATTTTACCCCTATTTTCATTTTGAAGGAAAACTTCAGAAAAATCTACGGAACCATTTAGCTCAATTCTTTTTTCTTCTTGACCTGTTAAGTGTGTCGGCTGCCGCTTTACATGTAAACTAGTAGCTGTGCAATTCATCAGTGCTACGTAATTTTTGCTGACTTTTTTCTAAAGCCACCGCTTCTTTGCAGTCTCTACCATTCTTTTAACTCCATTTTAAGAAAATTTACACAATGTGAATTGAAAACGCAACCACGAAATGGCGACATAAGTTGTATAAAGTCAGTAAATTGCTGCTAGCATGACTATACATCTCATAGCTTTTGTATTAATGTGATGACTACGTACAAAATTGGTTTGCTAGACGTTTTGACAATTACCGATACATAACGATCATATAGTTTGATTGAGGAAACGTTTACGTAACGTTTTATTCTGAAAAGTCGTATAAAATTGTTTTGTAGACGTTTTGATAATACCAATACATAACGATCGTATAGTTTTATTGAGTAAACGTTTACATAATGTTTTAATAAGACATAAGAATAATGTGCCTGAAAAGTCGTATAAGATTGTTTTGTATACGTTTGCAGAACGTATTAATACGACACGGATTAATGACGACTAAATAGTCGAGCGTAACACTTATATAGGACTCCGAAGAAAGCTTAGTACTTTTATATGATATTTTTATAACTTATAGTCTTATATTGTTTTATTATGATATATTTTGCTCCTTGGGATGTTATAATGGCATGGCACCCTGAATTGTTTTTCAACCACCGCTGTGTGTTGTGTTTATGGTTTTTTATGTATTTCATCTAGACACCTCTACGTACATCTCTTTTTGATCAAATCTCCTGTCGCAGGTGTGCTGGAAGAGATCTCTTTAGAAATAAGCATCACCTTTGCTCATATTTTTCTGTTCCTTTTCCCTTGTATGTTTATATGCCTGTGTGTATATAAACTGTTAAATAAGTTTTAAAAAATCTTCCATTTACACCGAAACTATGTGTCGAAGCATTACAGTCCAAACCTCACGACCACTCACACTAGCACCTACTTTCTAAGTGTAGTGGGCGTTTTATGGCCTTCACGAGGATTTTATTTTTTATTTTTCTTAAGGAAACTATTTTTATTGCGGTCTTTAAATCCAACACGTAACTCTGTACAAGGTTCCACGGTTGCACGTTACTATGTCGACTATGACACATATTTCGTTAAACCACTAGGAAAACTTAATTATATAATTAATATTTGAAATTTAAAAAAAAATACGTCGAAAATTCAAGATTGTAGTTTAACCGAAAGTTTTTGAAAAACAATGAGCCTAACTAAACTTTTGAATGATTATTGAATGAATACCTACTTTATAGAATATCTACCAGAACCTAGCTACGGAGAATAGAATAGCATACCAACAGTGGATGCTAAAACTCCGACTTGAATAAAGAGAAGAAAAAACTATGAAAGAGGTATTTACTTTACCGTTGAGTAAAATGAGAACTTTGGGAGACAGGAAAACTGTGTTACATGGAAAATTTTAAGATCATAAAGCTACACGGACATTCCTTGTTTTACGTATTCCAACGATCTGGTGTGGGCCAAGAGCGTCGGCGTTATATTTACACGACATAAATTACAACAGATACCTACTTAAAAATAGATACTCTCGCAACGCAACAGCAGCAGAAGACATTCATTGCTTTGGATTAACCGAATTTAAGTGCATCCGGAACCTAGGACCAGAACGACCGATCGGAAAGATTGATTCATCCAATCTACGTTTCACTGCGTTTTTTCTTTAGAGTATTCGGTCGTAACATTGCAGGCACGGTGCATTGGATTGCAAACGAATTAAATTTTACCGTAGAATAATTTCATAGTACGGTGATTTGCACACAAGTGCAGATTTCGAAGCATTAATTGAAACGCTAACGGTTATTGTGTCGTTCAGAATGCGTCTATAAAAAATGTTTGTGCATGCCAAATGGATCTCATTATTACTAAGTGGATTCACTAATTTAATCTCTACTGTTTGTGTTACTGAACAATTGGTTTAAATTACTTAAAATAGAAAAAAATGACAGAATTTGTAAATTTAATTATTAGTGCACCTAAATAGGTTTGGCGCCAGTCGTGCATCGCAGGAGTTCCCTATGAGCAGTCATGGACTGCAGTAGACTGAGTTATTTGAATTAATAATTTAGTAATACTATAGACATAATATAACCGATTTATAATAATAATCCAGGTAGCAACATCTAAATTCTAAATTGTAGATAGAAACCTTTCAGTGACAAAATCAACTGATTTGTCAAACAATTATTAGGTAAGATGATTAGGAAGAATGGTTTCTACCATTATTTATATTCAAAAATATCAATGAAATTAAATTAGATTCCACCGCATATAATATAAAAACGTAATTCATTTAATTTTAGACGCCCAGACGTAAATAGCTATTCAAATGATTAAATAATCTGTGTTCCAGTGTGGTGGATACTTATCCATATCATGTTATCCAGATTCCTGAGCCATAATTTATAGCTTTTACTATAAAACTGTAAACAATAAGGGATTAAATTAAATCTTAGGAATATTTTTCAAGACTTTTAGTTTCGCTAAGGCAGGGACAGATTACTCAAAAGTAACAAAGACAATGCAATAAGATAATCTTACCAAGATAATTGAAATTCCAACTAGAATGAAAAATCCATACCTATTAATATTATAAATTCGAAAGCAGAGTTACTTTCGAATCCTTACTAATATTATAAATGCGAAAATAAGTTTGTTTGTTTCCTTTTCACGCCTAAACCACTGAACCGATCATCCTGAAATCTTGTTGTCAGGTGCACAGACATGGACATAGGGTACCTGTCAAGTGTCATCCCGAAAAAAGTACTGTTCCCGAGGAAAACAACAATAACGTTCTTATGATAATAGATGGCGCCACGTGTCTTTCGAATCATGATTGAATTATATTATTATATAAACTTTAGTAGTATGTTAAGAGTTGTTTTTTTTTTTATTTAAGTACCTAATTAATACATTTCGTGAGTCTAGAGTGTCGATAGACCGGTTTTTCATCCTCCTAACTATCCTAACTAATATTTACACTTACCTACATTACGCTTTCACGCTAAAATGGCTGAACGGATTTGGATGAAATTTGAAAGATAGATCCATCCTGAAGAAGGCTACAATTTGTTTGAAAAATAATCGTTAAGGGGGTGATATAGGGAAACCCAGCATTTCTTAAGTAACTTAAAAGTAGGTTTTTTGAAAACGCAACTCTGGTGTTCCTGTACTCGCATGGACGATCGAGGTGCAAACCATTTGAACAGGTGAAAGTTATTCACAACGAAGTAGGTACAAAACGGTATAAATGCAAAATAAAAACGTCGATAACTGACCAGACCGCGGTATATTGAGTAGGATGTGTCTCGCCGAAGAAAAAAGACACACAAAAACATACAACTTCAAAACAGATACCACGGTTATCTATTCGTTGTGTTCAGGAACTATTGATGAAAAAGGGTTATAATATGCCTCTACCAGGAAACGATTAGTGGAAGTGAATCTCAAATATAAAAGTATCGTCGAGAAGCCGTTCTTTTCCGAGACACTAAACACGATAAAAAAACTCGCCGGGACATAATCAAGGTTCTTAGACTGGCCCTCACAGTCGCCTGATGCTAACCTTTTAATCAGGTTAGTATCAAATGACTGTGAGAGCCAGTCTAAGGCTTGATAACATCCTATATTTTTTATAAACTATAAAAAATATACTTTTATAATTAAAAAAATTTAAAATATTATATTAAACCGTGCAGCCGTGTAAGCAGAGCACAGAGTTTGAGTTTACAAGTATCTTCGATACATGGCGTGGAAATGACGCGATTTTCTGCCCGCGGCGTTATTGTTCCTGTTTTCTGCAGGAGAGTTACTTTCATACGTATGCAAAGTCTTATCACAGTATATCCAGCCCACTAAATCTTCATGTCTAATCTAGCAAAAGATGGCAAAATCAAAAATGTTGTTTACAAAACATTTACATTTCAATACGTATCGTTGTAACCATACAACACGAGTTTACTTACTTCCATACTATCCATATCTATACTTCCATCCATACCTCCCTTAAGCCTTGTCTCCCAGTGGGGTGATGATAATCTGGTCTCTTTTAACGCCACTAAAACACAGGCGTGTCTTTTTACCGCTAAAAAGAGTCGTTTCGCCCAAACTCCTACTTTTCGGGGTACATCTGTTCCTGTAACTGATCGACTTGAGCTCCTAGGCATGGAGTTGACATCTGGTCTCAACTTCGGCGCCACCATCGAGTACAAGGCCCAAACTGCGGCCAAGAAACTGGGCATCCTAAATAGGGTGAAGCGATACTTTACGCCTGGACAGCTTTTAACCCTTTACAAAGCGCAAGTCCGATCCTGCATGGAGTATTGCAGTCACCTTTGGGATGGATCAGCTAAGTACCAACTAGCCGCGCTTGACTCGGTGGAACGCAGAGCTAAGAGGCTCATTGGCGACGTAAAACTGGTGGATGCCAAGCTTCATAGCTTGGCTCATCGCCGCAAGGTTGCCTGCTTGTCGGTCTTCTACAGATTGTACTTCGGAGAGTGTGCCCGAGAACTCCATGACCTCATTCCACAGACCTCCTTCTCCCATACAATCCTCTTTAGACAATGAGAGTAAATACGTTGATTAAATAAATATGTCTTACCTTTGAAAAAAAAATTGTTTTCGAACTTTTCAGTACAAAACGGCAATTTCATATTTAAACCCCTGATATTATAAATATGAAAATAACGCTGTCTGTCTGTTACCTTTTCACAACTAAACTACTGGTAGCCTAGGACCTGGAGAGAGACAAAGGCTAACACCACGACTACGACTTTCATCTTGGGTATTTGTATTTTTTTTAAATATTAAGTAAACAAAAAGTTGGATGTCTGTAAATTAGGTTTACGGACGATAATTTTACGTGATAACGCTATCTCTATCACTCGCTTGTTCCGCGCTCTCGCTTGCACGCTCGGCTCAGGCGGAACGTGACAACTTTTCGTGCGTGCAGCCGGCGTTCATCGATTTATTAGACGTTATCACGTCAAAAATATATGAGGCAGACGAAGTCACGGGCAACAGCTAGTGAAAGAGCTATATTTTTGGACACATTGAACGACTTCTATATTACACGCTGTTAATTATAATAAGTAAAGATACAGCTAACGGATGCATATGTAAAGCAACATCACGGCTATAAACGTTTACCTCCCATAATGAATCCCTTAAAACAATAGTGAGCGAGGAGCAACGTATTACGTAAATAGCCGGTCGGTTTATGAAAATACTCGCGCGGAATATTTCTGTACCGCGGCGTAATGCGATACGTGATTCCGGCCGGAATACGGAGGGGGGGAGAGAGGGGGAGGTGGTCTTTTGGTCCTCTAGGTCGAATAGACCAGGAACTTCCTTAGGCTGCTACTGGGTTTTTTCATACGAAATTATGAAGTTTGAGCCACAGAATGCATTATAGACGGACTTTTAATTAGCTGCAGTAAAATGACTCATGTGTAATTTCGTTAAAAAATGTTCCCATTTTACCTATAAGTACCTAAATTTTTTTTTTTTTTATTTGTGATGGGTTTGCTCTTGACTCTAGTCTAGGTCAGAGGTGACAGAGACAAAGTCGACGATGGAGTGAGCTTACCCAGAAGAAGCCTGTTCACTCTCACTTTGAAGAGATTAGGGTTGTATACGTTCGGAAACACAGACGCAGGTAGTGAGTTCCACTCTTTTGCTGTGCGCATTATAAAAGACATTTGGAAGCGCTTAGTGCGAATTGGTGGAATAGCAACCAGGTAGGGATGGTAACTGGCAGTGCGTCTAGATGTCCGGTGGTAGAAGGGGGCCGGTGGAATGAGGTCGTGGAGTTCTCGGGCACACTCTCCGAAGTACAATCTGTAGAAGACCGACAAGCAGGCAACCTTGCGGCGATGAGCCAAGCAATGAAGCTTGGCATCCACCAGTTTTACGTCGCCAATGAGCCTCTTAGCTCTGCGTTCCACCGAGTCAAGCGCGGCTAGTTGGTACTTAGCTGATCCATCCCAAAGGTGACTGCAATACTCCATGCAGGATCGGACTTGCGCTTTGTAAAGGGTTAAAAGCTGTCCAGGCGTAAAGTATCGCTTCACCCTATTTAGGATGCCCAGTTTCTTGGCCGCAGTTTGGGCCTTGTACTCGATGGTGGCGCCGAAGTTGAGACCAGATGTCAACTCCATGCCTAGGAGCTCAAGTCGATCAGTTACAGGAACAGATGTACCTCGAAAAGTAGGAGTTAGGGCGAAACGACTCTTTTTAGCGGTAAAAAGACACGCCTGCGTTTTGGTGGCGTTAAAAGAGACCAGATTATCATCACCCCACTGGGAGACAAAGCTTAAGGTCAAATCTGTCCGCTCTACCATGGCCTCTCTCAAGGAACGAACTTCAGCCCCGCTGGTTTTTGCGCTGGACAAGTATCTCTCTGAAACTGTACTGTCATCTGACAGTGAAATGACAGTAAAAGTCCGACATTAGGTACTTTTTTCCTTAGATGCATGACGTCAGAACTTTATCTACTCTTGTCGCAAATCAAATGTGAATTACAGTGCAAAACTATCAATTATATTCGTAACTGTACCCTTCAAAGAAATAGTTGCAAAAGCGCCAAAATTCCGAAACTCTATAATTTCCTAAGTAAGGCTTTTGGCACAACATTGCAACGACATTCATCAAAGGATTAGCACAGAATTGTTGGCCAAAATTGTATTGTCTATGTGAGATTCAAAATAGCAGGTGCATGACCCAACATATTGGTCTTCTCTAGTATATCAGCACAAGGAGACATAGCTCATCCCGTTGTCAAAATAATAGCCAGGCAGCAAGATCGTAGCGAGGCTACCTGTAGATTTTTTCTGTACTCGTGGAGGCTATTTCAATTTCATTCTATAGTTTATCTGTAATTTGCTGTTAGTAGCTAGTACACTAGGCCGCTCGTCAGTAGTAATAAAACCAGCATATGCTGGCCTCTTATTCTATTGAAATTCCGTACCTACGCTAGGTCAGTGTTACAACCAGCTAGCTAAAACTACAGGAAATAACGATGGTATTTTTCTTCGAGCCATTTTGTATGTATCGGTCCAGTCGCTCCAAAAAACTAACTGACAGCGATATGTACTCTAGTAATTAGTTAAACTGTAAATACTCCGACACATTCATAGCCACAGCCACAGCTGTCTGCGATACCAAGAACTGAAATATTTGCACGCAGTCAGACGACTGACATGAATATGGCGCTAATTTGTTGTTGTTTCTACAGAACAAATATGTAAACGAACGACGATGTCAAACGTCTGCCAGGGTTTTGCTGTGTACTATGTGTAGGTAGATATTATTATCGCGGAACAACACTGAAGAACACTAGAAGCATTTAAATTTTTCAACGTTCCTATTAGATTTTAAAAACATCAAAATTATGGATAGTAATTATGGTTACCTAGGTACTAATAAATTAGTCTTGTAAGTACATACATATCTACTCGCATTCCACGAGATACAAATGAGCTCAAGTGCGTATAGGGCCTTGCTTGTAGGTTAAATATGACATACTTTCATTAAATTTAATTATTAGCAATTAACGATCATAACATGATTGTGACTATTACCTATTTTTATGATTATTTCTATATACTAAATTAAATGAATACCGTCTGACTTAAATATGTCTGTATCTGTGTTATTGTATTTGCTTATTTACTGTTAATTGGAAATCTTGACGATATCAACTTACAATTTTTCTGAAATTATTTATAATGTGATTTGATTTGATAAGTTTTGACTCATCAACTGTGTAAAATTAGTTCCTCGTGGATCGATAGATGGCGTTGCTCGATAAAAATGCAAGCTATGGCTTCCTTTCCGCCAAACCTATTGAGGCTCACGACAATGTTTTTTAAAAACAGTGTAGTATTATTAAACTTCAACAGCAAGCCAACATTGTATTTGCAGCGCCCTGACAGGGTTCATGAGCAAAACCGACATTAGTGTAATATTATTGTAAATGTTTGATGTGCATGAGACCAAATAAATTGCTGCAAAATGCGCTCACCTCTAACATCCATACAGTTATAGAATAATAGATACGTATATCGTGCGGTCAATATCAACCAACTAATAAAACCAATATCAATACTGTCAACCATGAAAATAAGAAATGCATTTATTATACCAGCTATTACCCCGTGACACGTCACGGTTCAGTCAGTAAGCTTTTTTTTAGGAGAATGAGAGTCACGACTCTCATTCTCGTAAAAAAAAGCTACAACCTCAACAAGTTCATGATCCTTCCTATCTTCAGTGGCTTAGGCTGTGTAGGTCAATGTATTGATTAATGTCACTTCAAAAACCCTTCCTTTTATAATGTTACTTAAAGTTAGGCAATGATTAACCTCTGCTTAGGTATAAATAACCACTCTGTTGACATTTTTGACGTCCTTTAATTTTAAGCAACTTTTATAAATCAAGGGGTAAATTACCAACCATAACTTCATTGCACCGCACCGAGTGTTTAAGTGTTTATCTTACAAAAAAAAGTTCAGTGCCAACAGTTTCCACGGCTCGCATGTTTTTCCAGCGTGTACAAAATCCGAGTAGCGAACAGCATATTCTTTGAGCGAACAACATAATATCGAGAGTGTCGATTATGGAGAGGTGCCAAACGGGATCATTTGGCAGGCGGCGCTACAAATCTATCAGTAGCAGCTCGACGCTATGGCAGTCTGCTACATGCTGATTAACTTGCATCCACACCAGGGTTATTGCAGGGTGGCAGATAACGGTTTACTAGTCTACTAAAACTTTATGACAAACCCTGGACAAGACCACTTTGTGTTCCTATTTTAACAGGTAAATTAACAGGAAACTTCTCGAGAATTGTTCTGGATTTTGATATCAGATCTCCGATAGACCTTTTTCGGAATTTATGCTCATTATAGTTCTGCAATGTTTTGGCTCCTGCTGAAGTCTTGATTCGATCATCGCGGACCGGTACAACAACAACGGAACATCATTAATGGAAATCGTAATACAGCAACTAAAAGTAATAACAGCCGCACGGAGCGATCGATCAGGTTAAGTTACGCTTGCTGCAAATAGTCCGTGGATGCTGATCTTTACATACCAAGACCCGTCCCTGCCTCGGAAAGCACGTTAAGTCGTTGGTCCCGGCTGTCATTCGTGGATCTTTGACTGTCGTTACGGGTTATCAGAAGCCCGAAAGTCTCTACAAACCAGTATCGTATTACTCAGTAACTGGGTTGTGGAGGTAAGATAGGCAATCGCAACCGGTTAGACTGGAAGCAGGCCCCAACAAAGTTGGAAAAGGCTAGGCAGATGATGACTTACAAATAAGGACTACGAATATTATATCACCGACTCGCAGGAATAAGTTTCTACGAACTTTTAGTAAATAGATATTATACTAAACCATAAGTTTGCCAGTAATCGTTCCACAAAATATACATAGGTTAGCAATTATTGCCAAAGTTGTTTCAGTAAATGAACGCAAATGATTCGACGCTCACTGCGAAGACACGACTGTGTAAGTAACAATATTATTACGTACCTATTATGTTTATGAAGAGCCACAGCCAAAGTGTCGCAGTCTCATTTAGATGTTAATGGAGCAGATTTTTTTTTACTAAACAAATTAGACTATTTGATTGCTCTACTAGCAGTTAGCGCAAGAAAAAGATAGCGACGCTTTAAGTCCGGGATCCACTAGCGGCAAGGCTAGGGATTATTTTGCGATGAATTTTCAATGATAATGCCTAAGGACGCCGCGGCATGGCATGCCTAAGGATACCGCGGCATCGTTGCCGTCAGTTTGCACTTGCATGTAGTGATGCCGAAGGACCCGCTACCATGCCGTGCCGCCAGAGGGCGCAGGATCCCCTGCTATGCCGGGCCGCCAGAGGCGCAGGATTCCCTGCTGTGCCGTTACGCCAGAGGGCGCAGGATCCCCTGCCATGCCGTGCCGCCAGAGGGCACAGGATCCCCTGCCATGCCGGGCTGCCAGAGGCGCAGGATTCCCTGCTGTGCCGTTACGCCAGAGGGCGCAGGATCCCCTGCCATGCCGTGCCGCCAGAGGGCACAGGATCCCCTGCCATGCCGGGCTGCCAGAGGCGCAGGATTCCCTGCTGTGCCGTGCTGCCAGAGGGCGCAGGATGCCCTGCCATGCCGGGCCGCCAGAGGGCACAGGATCCCCTGCCATGCCGGGCCGCCAGAGGCGCAGGATTCCCTGCTGTGCCGTTACGCCAGAGGGCGCAGGATCCCCTGCCATGCGGTGCCGCCAGAGGGCGCAGGATCCCCTGCCGTGCCGTGCCGCCAGAGGGCGCGGAATCCCCTACCGTGCCGTGCCACCAAAGGACGCATGATACTCTACCGTGCCGTGCCACCAGAGGGCGCAGGATCCCCTGCCATGCCGGGCCGCCAGAGGCGCAGGATTCCCTGCTGTGCCGTTCCGCCAGAGGGCGCAGGATCCCCTGCCATGCCGTGCCGCCAGAGGGCGCAGGATGCCCTGCCATGCCGTGCCCCCAGAGGGCGCAGGATCCCCTATCGTGCCGTGCCGCCAGAGGGCGCAGGATCCCCTGCCATGCCGTGCCGCCAGAGGGCGCAGGATCCCCTGCCATGCCGGGCCGCCAGAGGGCGCAGGATCCCCTGCTGTACCGTTCCGCCAGAGGGTGCAGGCCCTTAGAGTAAAACGCTTGCGTGTTTTGAGTTTAGTCGATAATGCTAAGACGTGTCCTCTAAACTAACGTCAGGGTAATTAAATTAACTGAATCTATATTCAAATCATAACTGTCATTCTTTGACAGTATGGAATGGCTATATCACGGCCAATAAATGTAGGGCGTCCATTTGCTTAACAATGACTGCACCTACGAGCTATGTGTGAACATGTCAATTCCACTGACGGCTCTTATTTACATCTGCCTCTCCATGTTTTAATCAGAGAGATGACGGTAGCAATTTCCCGAATAAAGCTGTGTTGGCGCACACTGAGTAAGCATCAATGTACGTAGCTGAAGCTAAATTATCAAGAATTTACCATTATAAGTAGACTAGCTTTGGCCTGCGACTTCGCCCGCGTCGTGATCGAAAATAATCCCACGAGAACGTACTACCGAAATGAAAAGTACTTCCTAGCCTAGGTAATGGTCTACCCGTGTGCCAAGTTTCATCCAAATGCGTTCAGCCGAAAGGAAAAACAGACAGACCAACAAAATTACTTTCGCATTTATAATATTAGTATAATTATATCTGTATACGTAGATAGACCTGATATTTTCTAGCCACACCTTAGCTATTAGGTATTGAGTCTACCTTAATTGCCCTCCATAAAAGTGTCAGTAATTGATTTACCCACTTTGTTCGTTTCAGCAATCCATGGGTGTGGCTTTATTTAGCAGCAGACATTTTTATTCGTTGACCTAATTATTTATTTCATTCTGTATCTATTTAGAAGGTAGGATTTGCTTAGTTAACAGTACCTAGCAACTAATTTAAAGACTGTTGGGCTTCTGACGAGCCGTAACGACTGTCAAAGAGCTGTTCGATGCATTTATAAATTAAGTCCGAGACAATCTCTCAGAGAGAAATTTAAGGAGATTAATATACTGACTTTGCCTTCTCAGTACATTTTTGAAAATCTTTTATATGCCCATAAAAACATTAAATTGTTTAAAAAATACAGTGATATCCACAATATAAATACTAGGAACAAACACAAATTTGTTGTACCTCCAACAAGGCTCAAGAAAATAGGTGGGTCATTCAGGTGTCAATGTATACGCTTTTATAATAAACTTCCAAGCCACGTTCAAGATCTGAGTCTTAATAAATTCAAATCATTCATTAAACGCAAGTTGTGTCAGAAAGCTTTTTATACCGTTAAAGATTATATTGAGGACAAAAAGGCTTGGGATTGAACTGCTCCAATTTTATTTTATATTATTTTTATTTTTGCATACTGAATGTTGACATTAATATTTACTTTGTAAGTATTATATTATTTTACTTTATTGTGAATGTGAAGACTATGTAGGTCATTGCTTTTTTTTTTTGTTTGTTTTATTTTTTCTCTCAGTTATTTTTAATCATGGTCTGGCAGTTTGAGTAATCTATGCGGCCTACCCCAATGTCCTTTCGTTGGTATTGTTCGTCGAATCGTTGAGCTCCTTAAGTTCCGAGTTGAGCTGCGCGATTACTGACAAATGCGTGCACTGACTGGACAGGTCCTCTCAATCTGTGTGGTTCTTTCCTCAAAAGACCATTTCAGACACCAATCTACATGGTCTTCACATGAAGTGACCAAGATTATGTCTGGACTTTATAAGAGACTGTGACCTCTGAGTTTGTTTCGGCCTTTCTTCTCAGAGTAGTCAGATAGGAAACGCCGACCTCATCTAGTTTAAAAAAAAAATATTGACTTGTAAAAGTGTTTGTACAAACCTACTTACAGAAATAAAAATCATTTATCATTTATCATTTAAAGATCTACGATTTACCTACAGCCGGGACCCGTGCTTTCTGAGGCACGGAGGGGTCTCGGTATGTAATGGATGGTCACCAATCCATGAACAGAAGACCTTTTATTTAGTCACGAGCCCATTAAACAAGAAGTTGTCACAATAAAAATATAAATTTGAATACCTAATTTAGCCTCTACAAGCTACCGTGTTCTAATTATTCAGCAGGCAAGGTTCTTGTTTCGTTTAAAGACGGTAAGGTACCTGCTTCATAAATAAGTATCGACCTTGTTTGGCCTGGATTTAGTATTATTGTATCAATTGGTCACACAAGCATCAATATTTAAACAACTGGTCAATAATAAGCTCGTTTTTTCTGAATAGGTATTGTACTATCCAAAAGTTTGCCTTTACCCAATAGCAAGACGGTGAAGGTTTGAAAATAATATTGATTTAAAATAAGAACATGAAACATGAAAGAGACTGTCATCCCTGAATGAGTGACAGAGGCAACGCTCTGCGAACGTCAAACTCATTCTAAAACTATAAATGCCTTATTTATTACAGAACAAAGTTTATTTTAGATCCAGGTTTAAACCATCGAGCTATTTTTTAATTTCAAACTTTAAGCACCATTTACACGCTGCAAGTTTATTACCTGCGGCATACCTACACTAAAATTGAAGGGCAATTAACTGGCACCGTCTAAACAACACGTACAATACAGTTGCACGATACGGGCAGGTTAGTTGCTGTTCAGAATTGGTAAAGGTGTATACAGCACGTACTTATTTATAATATAATTGATTATGCAACTTCGAAAAGGGCACATCTCGCATATTTTGACAACGTTTTTACAGATCAGTGAATTCTGAATGCTTCCCTCTACCTATTATATACGAAAAGAGAACATCTATGGCATTTGTTCTACTGGCGACGTCATGGCGTCTACAGCAATAATTTTGAAAAGGTCACAACTTTAAAGAGTCGTGCCCTTTTCGAGTTTATTGTAATACTTCTGCACCAAGAAATTTAAAGTTGAAAAAGTAAATACAGAAAATATTATTGATTTCAAGAAATGGGCTTAACTAAATTTTAAATCTAAACCTTTATCAGTAAGCGTGTTTACGGAAAAGGTTTACTTAAAAATTAAAAACTTAGCATTCAAGTATCGGCTTATTATGAGGTTGTTTTTGATCCTAAAACCCTGGTAAAAAATTGCAAACAATTATATAGATAGTATCTCTGAGATTTTCGTTCTTTCTAGAGTAAAAGGCAGTTGCAGTAACTTACCAAGCCAAGAATATCGAGCTTATAATGGCAAAGTAGGTACCTATTAATAAATTAAAAATTGCAAATATTGCAAAAGTGAAACAATATAATTACCCGGAGAATTTACAAAATTTTATGATGAAATACTGCAATGGCGAAACAAACGAAAGTCTCCAGAAGAAGATTAAAAAAAAATATTATTATCTTTAATTTAAATATCGAAATTTTCATTTTAGGTATCTATAATTAAACATAATAGGTACATGTTTAATTCTAGATACCTAAAATAAACATTTCGCCATATTTATATGGTTTTTTCTTTAAATTATGTGAATTCAATATCATATATTTCGAAAAGGGCACATCTCACAAATTTCAAACTGAAATCTCTGAAATATACTATGTAATAAAGTTAACATCAAAATATTTCTGTAACTTCGATTGTAAATTGGATCCAGAATGTAAGTCAATTTTTTTTTCATTCGTAATACTTCTTCAAAAAAATTGTGTTTTTTTTTTTCATTTCCTTAAAGTTTAAATATTCAGACTTGTGACGTTTTTGAAATTGCATATTCAATTGCACATACAATAAACGCACGTACTTGCGATTTTATTGTGTATTGCATAGGTTCCCAAAAATAGGTTCTCAGACGGTTCATACTTCGTATTAAAGCACTTGGACGTGGTGATTTTTCGTTAGTGTTATTTCATTGCGTCATGTTTATCAAAATAAACGTATTTTCTTTTTTTTCTTCTAAAGATTGGGCTGTCTTTTGTAACTCTTGACGTCTAACAAGTGAAGATTTTCAGTCGCAGGTACTACTTTCTTTGATCAATTTCTCACGAAGCGACACAGAAGTGACACTGTAATAAAGACTAATAAAAATAACTTTCATATCTTACTTAACTAACTAACTTATTAGTTTATTATTCAATAGGTAGGTACTATTTCACTCTCCGGCCACTCCCCACGCCATCCATAAATAACGCCATCGAGAAGTTTTGGTATGATTTAACAGCAACTAGTGACGTCAGAGTCAGAGCTAATACTTAAACTGCTCTCAAAATAGTTAAGTTGTTACAACCATAGAAGTCCTTGCCTATTTCGTATATTATGTAGAAAGATATGGAGCTTGTAACCCTCCCACCGCTGATGTTAATACAGGCTGTTTAATATTGCTGACTGATAAATATAATACGGGTTATGTAAAAGACAACAAATTATTAAAAAAAAAAAATACACATCTCCACGGAAAAGGATAAGCTTCGCAAATCGACGTCTATCTTCGGAAGTACGAACGCGCGATGATGTGATTTAAAATAGTTGAGTTTGTTACAACCATGAAAGTCCTTGCCTATTTCGTATATTATACATATTACCATAGTGAGATTTTTTTAGAAGCAATCTCTGTGGGACAGAGAGAATGCTTCTAAAAAATTACTTTGTAACGCGATTTTCGAGCTAATTCGAAAACACGAAGATTATCGAAGCGCAAACATTATTTAGTTTACCTGTAAACTTGAGTATTAAATCAATGCACTTCATCCGCCTCGAGATGCGACAAAGCTTTATCAAATTACAGATTTTATACCGTTATTTTTTCAAAATTTTAAAGACGTTCGTGCGTTGCGTGTTCTTAGTGAACCTGTACCCGAGGAACCTCAGTCTTACCTACGTGTTCCTAGTGAAGAGGAATCTCTGTCTCTCATTTGCGTGTTCCTAGTGAACCTGTACCCGAGGAACCTCAGTCTCACCTGCGTGTTCCTAGTGAAGAGGAACCTCTGTCTCTCATTTGCGTGTTCCTAGTGAACCTGTACCCGAGGAACCTCAGTCTTACCTACGTGTTCCTAGTGAAGAGGAATCTCTGTCTCTCATTTGCGTGTTCCTAGTGAACCTGTACCCGAGGAACCTCTGTCTCACCTGCGTGTTCCTAGTGAAGAGGAACCTCTGTCTCTCATTTGCGTGTTCCTAGTGAACCTGTACCCGAGGAACCTCTGTCTCACCTGCGTGTTCCTAGTGAACCTGTACCCGAGGAACCTCTGTCTCACCTGCGTGTTCCTAGTGAAGAGGAACCTCTGTCTCTCATTTGCGTGTTCCTAGTGAACCCGTACCCGAGGAACCTCTGTCTTACCTACGTGTTCCTAGTGAAGAGGAACCTCTGTCTCACCTGCTAGTTCCTAGCGAATCTGTACCCGAGGAACCTCAGTCTTACCTACGTGTTCCTAGTGAAGAGGAATCTCTGTCTCTCATTTGCGTGTTCCTAGTGAACCTGTACCCGAGGAACCTCTGTCTCACCTGCGTGTTCCTAGTGAAGAGGAACCTCTGTCTCTCATTTGCGTGTTCCTAGTGAACCTGTACCCGAGGAACCTCTGTCTCACCTGCGTGTTCCTAGTGAAGAGGAACCTCTGTCTCTCATTTGCGTGTTCCTAGTGAACCTGTACCCGAGGAACCTCTGTCTCACCTGCGTGTTCCTAGTGAACCTGTACCCGAGGAACCTCTGTCTCACCTGCGTGTTCCTAGTGAAGAGGAACCTCTGTCTCTCATTTGCGTGTTCCTAGTGAACCCGTACCCGAGGAACCTCTGTCTTACCTACGTGTTCCTAGTGAAGAGGAACCTCTGTCTCACCTGCTAGTTCCTAGCGAATCTGTACCCGAGGAACCTCTGTCTCACCTGCGTGTTCCTAGTGAAGAGGAACCTCTGTCTCTCATTTGTGTGTTCCTAGTGAACCTGTACCCGAGGAACCTCTGTCTCACCTGCGTGTTTCTAGTGAACCTGTACCCGAGGAACCTCAGTCTCACCTGCGTGTTCCTAGTGAAGAGGAACCTCTGTCTCTCATTTGCGTGTTCCTAGTGAACCTGTACCCGAGGAACCTCTGTCTCACCTGCGTGTTCCTAGTGAAGAGGAACCTCTGTCTCTCATTTGCGTGTTCCTAGTGAACCCGTACCCGAGGAACCTCTGTCTTACCTACGTGTTCCTAGTGAAGAGGAACCTCTGTCTCACCTGCTAGTTCCTAGCGAATCTGTACCCGAGGAACCTCAGTCTTACCTACGTGTTCCTAGTGAAGAGGAATCTCTGTCTCTCATTTGCGTGTTCCTAGTGAACCTGTACCCGAGGAACCTCAGTCTTACCTACGTGTTCCTAGTGAAGAGGAATCTCTGTCTCTCATTTGCGTGTTCCTAGTGAACCCGTACCTGAGGAACCTTTGTCTCACCTGCGTGTTTCTAGTGAACCTGTACCCGAGGAACCTCTGTCTCACCTGCGTGTTCCTAGTGAAGAGGAACCTCTGTCTCTCATTTGTGTGTTCCTAGTGAACCTGTACCCGAGGAACCTCTGTCTCACCTGCGTGTTCCTAGTGAAGAGGAACCTCTGTCTCTCATTTGCGTGTTCCTAGTGAACCTGTACCCGAGGAACCTCTGTCTCACCTGCGTGTTCCTAGTGAACCTGTACCCGAGGAACCTCTGTCTCACCTGCGTGTTCCTAGTGAAGAGGAACCTCTGTCTCTCATTTGCGTGTTCCTAGTGAACCCGTACCTGAGGAACCTTTGTCTCACCTGCGTGTTTCTAGTGAACCTGTACCCGAGGAACCTCTGTCTCACCTGCGTGTTCCTAGTGAAGAGGAACCTCTGTCTCTCATTTGTGTGTTCCTAGTGAACCTGTACCCGAGGAACCTCTGTCTCACCTGCGTGTTCCTAGTGAAGAGGAACCTCTGTCTCTCATTTGCGTGTTCCTAGTGAACCTGTACCCGAGGAACCTCTGTCTCACCTGCGTGTTCCTAGTGAAGAGGAATCTCTGTCTCTCATTTGCGTGTTCCTAGTGAACCCGTACCTGAGGAACCTTTGTCTCACCTGCGTGTTTCTAGTGAAGAGGAACCTCTGTCTCTCATTTGTGTGTTCCTAGTGAACCTGTACCCGAGGAACCTCTGTCTCACCTGCGTGTTCCTAGTGAAGAGGAACCTCTGTCTCACCTGCGTGTTCCTAGTGAAGAGGAACCTCTGTCTCTCATTTGCGTGTTCCTAGTGAACCTGTACCCGAGGAACCTCTGTCTCACCTGCGTGTTCCTAGTGAAGAGGAACCTCTGTCTCTCATTTGCGTGTTCCTAGTGAACCTGTACCCGAGGAACCTCTGTCTCACCTGCGTGTTCCTAGTGAAGAGGAACCTCTGTCTCTCATTTGCGTGTTCCTAGTGAACCTGTACCCGAGGAACCTCTGTCTCACCTGCGTGTTCCTAGTGAAGAGGAACCTCTGTCTCTCATTTGCGTGTTCCTAGTGAACCTGTACCCGAGGAACCTCTGTCTCACCTGCGTGTTCCTAGTGAAGAGGAATCTCTGTCTCTCATTTGCGTGTTCCTAGTGAACCCGTACCTGAGGAACCTTTGTCTCACCTGCGTGTTTCTAGTGAACCCGTATCCGAGGAACCTCTCATCATGTGCGGGCACATTGTCGGTCGCCACGTAAAAAGGCTCGTACAGCAGCTCGAAGTTCATCACGTTGTGGCTGATGTGCGTCTGCGCAGACTCGTTGCCGCCGCTCGCTTCCCATCTGGAACATTCATGCTAGTGGAGAAACTGTCTCGATGCTTTACCCTTAAGCAAGTCCCGGGAATGTGCTATACCCACATACAGTTATTAAAGATGTTTGGTTTAGTAATCCCCACAATCTGTACAAAATCCAATCTTTATTATATTATCTGAGGCTTGCATGCGTCACTGGTGCCCGTTTTCACCAACCCTAAGGGACATTTAAATGAATCCCTAAATAAAAGTGCACTGTTGGATTTTCAACGAGAGTTCAAAATCCAAACAGTGCTTACTTAGGGATGCATTTAAGTATCGCTTAGGGTTGGTGAAAACGGGCATGTACTGGAACGTAAATGTCACTTCAGCGTCCATTTGAATTCGTTTAGGAAGTTAGCTAGGATTGATTACAACTGTGACCAAACGTTTCACGGCAACACATACGGTGTGGACCAAATAACTTAGAACAAGTAACTTTTAGCACGCTACATACAGTTATACATATTTTCTTGAAATTCTGTGTGTAATTGAGGAAATAATTTGCATTTTCAACTTACCTAGAAAAATTCGAAGCGTACTGATTATAAATGAACACTTTCCTATGGAATGGTATCGCTAATTTACTTCTCGAGAGCCGCACCAGCTCCGATTTGTTAGCTGGGAACTTGGCAACCCTTCGGTCCAGCTCATAAGTAGGCACCACGTATGCACAGAGCGGACATTTGGGCGTACTCGCCAGAAAATTTTCTAAGGCATCCGTCATTCCTCTAGACGGTACTATATCAATATCCACTAAGAAAACAAAAGGTGTCTGGCAATTCTTCCGTGCTAAGTTCCTCATATGATTCTGAGGGTAGGGATGCCTCGCTCTCCACGCGACAGTGTCCGCTCGTCTCTCCCCGGGCGGTAGGGGGTTAGCGTCACAGGCCCTCCCCCACGGCGGCATCGAACCGTGAAACCCTGGTCTATCCGCTGGCATAGTTATATGTAAAGCTAATCTTGAATATATTTCTGGTTGGCATCTAAACAACCAAGTAGTGAAAGCTCTTAACATTCTCAGTTCGTCCCCGGCCACGAAGACAGCTACAGAGATGGGTCCCGTCCAATGAGCCGCTATCCTCAGCAGCTCGTGGAGTCTCTCTATGGAGCTCTGCGTGGCGAGGCACACACGGCTGTTGGTGGACACTTCGGCGTACAGCTCCCCGACCGCTGCGTAGTCGAACAATCTGAAGGAGCGGCTGCCGTCCCACCTGCCCAGTCGCAAGTCAACTCTGGATATGGGGTCGTCATCTAAGGCGGAGCTGGGTGCTGTGCCGCCGATACAGGGCTCGCAGGTGGGCGGGTCGGAGGGCGGCGCGGTGGGGTGCAACGGGCAGGACGCGGGGTGCAGGAGCCACAGGTTGGCGACGGCGTTGTAGGCCACCAGCGCCACCGCCGCAAACATCACCACGCTCCACTGGAACCGCCAGCTCCGCTGTTACAAACAGTTCACAGTACTCAGTAAGGTTCGCATAAAAAAATGCAAAGCTTTCAAAAATATACGCACTCGTGGGTAATGGCGTCTTTGCCAGGAGACAAGCATTAATGTTCATGAATAAATCATAATATTACTAGAGGTAGTATAGTGTACCCACCTTTAATATACATATTGACAGGCCAGTTGGCGTGGTTGGTTAAGATACTACCTGCCATGCCGCTGGTCGTGGGTTCGATTCCCATCCAGGACAAACATTTGTGTGCATGAACATGTCTGTTTGTCCTGAGTCTGGGTGTAATTATCTATATAAGTATGTATTTACAAAAAAAAAAAGTAGTATATGTAGTATATCAGTTATCTGGTTTCCATAGTACAAGCTCTGCTTAGTTTGGGATCAGATGACCGTGTGTGAACAATGTCCTAGGATATTATTATTATTATTATTATTATTAATATTTACACATCACGGAATTGGATACGGAATGCTTGAAATATTTTACACACAGAGTACAGCAAAGAGTATAACTAATAAATAGGGAGGAGTTCCATATAGTAGTGTATAGTCTATGGGGAGGAGTAATTATGATTGATGATACATCTCTCATTAGTCAAATTAATATTGACGCAAATCCTCATGAAATTATGTCTCAAAAGAGGCTTATCAATTATTTATATTTCAAACTCTTTCAAGAGTTTAGATAGAAAGAATGTTGTGCAACTGAAATCTAAAGATTCCTGGGTAGAAAATTCCTGGGTGGAAAATTCCTGGGTGAAAAATTCCTATGTGGGAAATTTCTGAGTGGAAAATTCATCATTTAGGTCATTCTAAATTCTATGCATTTAACATTTTTGAAGAAAATCAAGCTTTTCATAAATTCAAGACACTTTTCAGGAACCTGGGGGATTGAAATTAAATCAAGAAAACATTTATTATAAATAAATTATTTCAATTCTGTTATTAGGTTTGTGCAAACACTTTTACACGTCAATCATATGTTTTAATTTAGATGCCACATCTGTATAATACATACATACCTAGGTACTACTGATTTATCTCACCTATTAATTTATTATTAGCAGAGTTGTAAACATTTAACGACAAGATTTTTAACTAGGTATTATTTTCATGAGCGTTTGAAAGCATTACAACCATTTTGGCTGCGAATATTTTCTGAAATAATGTAACGTGCGGGTCTCAGTAAACATGGGATTCACCCTTCTTTCTCTACTCCGTGGATTTAACCCACTCTCCTTTGCCAAAGAGAACTTGCATAAGTCTATAGGTACCTAGTGTTCAATCCCAACGATCGTAGGCAGGTATGGCAGAGAAACGAGCATGGGTGCTTCAACCGGGCCCTTAATGGTTCCGATTTGGACTTTTTGTCGTCCGGTACCTATGTTTCGGCACATCATCGTCGTGGAAACCGAAGGCTTTGTATGTTCAATTATTATATCTACACTCATATCGTAAAGTTCTGATTATAAATCCAAAAATAGAACCATATTGACAGACTGTACGCATGTACAACTCTAACAAAATTAAAAAGTTTTATTATGATACAGATTTCTTAACAACATAATGATAGCTTTTTTTTCTATTAAAGTACACTTCGTATCATCTCAATCTTAAATTAAATTTATTTTATTTTTATTATTTGTTGTCACAGCGGCAATACTAATGCGCAATCTGTGAAATACAACTATCTACCTATTACGGTTCATGATAGACAGAGGGACGGACAGTGGAGGTTTAGTAATAGGGTTCCGTTTGTGCACCCCTCAGGTACGGAACCCTAAAAACATTCTGTCATTTGAATGTGTTGTGGTTTTCTGTGATTTATCCAATGACTTTGGCTGTTTCATGGAATCGGTCGAATCTTGCTTTCACGAACGCGCGATAACGGACTTTGTATCTGCTACTTTGATTGACTACGGTTTGTTACTTCGGATACCACGTATCGTGATGGACAACTGCATTTAATTGCGGTATTGCAACTTTTCCAAGCAGTATAACGGGAAGACGATCCGTCTTATCCATTGTACACCAGTCAAGTCAAGTTATAACAGATTTTCCACAGCTTACGTATAGCGAATTAGTATTCGTTTCCTTAGGAACATACCAAATAGGACTGCCTCCTTCCTATTATAGGGAACACGTCAGGGCAGATGGCTCCTATGTAATAGAAGTGTAGACGGGGATTGAAAATGAGTTTTTAAGAGATCGGTCGGCTTCATCACGGTCGTTTCCACCGAAAGGTTACGCAAAGGTGTATTAATATATACACGCGTTTTGCCAGTTAAGTATATTTAAATCCCATGTAATAATCTAATAGGGGTAAAAAAACCTGGGCCAATTAATGTAAGTAAGTGTACAATAAATTAGAATAATTACCACTTTGTCTCTTCTTGATTTGCCCATTTGTCTTGGTTTCAGGTTCTCATGGATGCACCAAGCTGTCAGTCAGACATCATCTGGACAGCATCAGCATTTCATTCATTTTCTTCAATACTTCGTCGATCTGGAGAAAGAACACAAGCATTAATCATAATGATTTTTATCGAATCCGTGGACGTCCCAGCAAAATCCTGCTTTAGGATTAGGTCTGTTGCCCTTCACTGTTAAATTAGTATATTTATACAAAAGAACGGTTTTATGTAGACCAGTTAAACAAAGGAGAAAGGAAAATTGAGACAACAAAAATAACTATTTGGAACAATAGAATGAACAAAGCATACTGATCGGTTATCGAACTAAATCGTCAAATAATTGGTTTTGTCAATGATTTTGCTTTTATGTCCAATATTGAAAGCTTTTCTGGTATCTCAAAAAGACCTAAATACCAGTGTCTTAATAATTTATTATTGTAACAATAACTTTTTTTATGAACCTTATCTACTAATCCTTCACAATACATAATTATAGTATATTATACTATAATTAACTGATCGTTGTCTGTTAACTTGACAAAGGACGACTCGTACGTAGCCATGAAAATTGCCGGCAATATTGCCGAAGTTGCCAAAACTGCCGGTATCGTACCCAAAGTTGCCGGCACCATTGGGCAAGAAACGTATACATAGAAAACAACTTTTACTATAATTGCTTAGTGGGATAAAATTGCGGTCTGCAGGGTGGTAGTTTGTATGTTCATCTACAATATTCAACCGAAAATTTTATTTTTTACATTTATTTTCTTAGTGGTATACTAAAGAAAAGAAACAAGCTATCCATGATAGTTCATTGGTGATGAAACCATAACTATTTTAAAGATATCGTATTTTTTTTTCTACTTTTCTTATAATTTAACTTTAGTAATATACAGTATGTTAACCAACAGAGGGCGTTCCCGTTAACCCGCAATAGTATAGCATCCATACATGCTAAAAAAAATATTACCATTCGAAAACAAAATGGTTTTTATTTTTTTTTAATATTAAAATATTCACTAAAAATGCTAAAAATATTCACTAAAATATTCAAAAAAATATAAAAATATTCACTAAACATAAAAACTAAATTGCGATGTTTCCGTCCTTCAAGTACGCCTGTACAGAGTGTTTCTTTTACGTATCAATTTAACATTTTTAGTGAAAAAAAAAAAAAATAAAAACCATTTTGTTTTCGAATGGTAATATTTTTTTTAGCATGTATGGATGCTATACTATTGCGGGTTAACGGGAACGCCCTCTGTTGGTTAACATACTGTATATGTAAGAGAAAGATATCTGATGATAGATATATGTATGTATAAGAGTCAAACCTTGCAAGACGATTTGATCAGCAACAACAAGTTGACGTTTTAAACCGACTTCAAAAAGGAGGTTTTTTATTCGATCCGAATGTAATAAGTATCTATGTATGTATGTTTGTTTGTTTGTATATTAGCTATATTCTCAAAAACTACTGATTCGATTTTGAAAATTCTTTTAACGGCACAATTTTTGCATGTTAAATCATACACTATACAGTTGTATGATTTATATTTATTTCACTCGGTAACAATATCCTCTTTCTTTTTTATAAAATGTATAAGTGGAATCCTTAAAAAAGTACCTTGGGGTCAGCTATCATGAACTTACTAATGTCATAGTTTATGTTTATCTTCCCATATATGCATGGATGATTTTAAATTAATTATAATGAACCATTCATTATACAGGCTTACTAGTAATACGTATAATTACAACATTACATAAAACCCCATGAGCGCATAAATATTGAAAATGGTATTTGATCTTTGTAATCTGGCAACTTTTTTTTTATTTGTGATGGGTTGACTCTTAACTCTAGTCTAGGTCAGAGGTGACAGAGACAAAGTCGACGATGGAGTGAGCTTATCCAGAAGAAGCCTGTTCACTCTCACTTTAAAGAGATTCGGGTTGTATGCGTTCGGAAACACAGACGCAGGCAGTGAGTTCCACTCTTTTGCTGTGCGCATTATAAAAGACATTTGGAAGCGCTTAGTGCGAATTGGTGGAATAGAAACCAGCTAGGGATGGTAACTGGCAGTGCGTCTAGATGTCCGATGGTAGAAGGGGGCCGGTGGAATGGAGGTCGTGGAGTTCTCGGGCACACTCTCCGAAGTACAATCTGTAGAAGAGCGACCATTGGCAACTTTCCTGCAATATTGCCCAATATTGCCGGCAATATTGGAAACTTTCCTGGGTATATTTCGGAAACATTCGGCAATTTTCATCTCTATTACGTCAGTGTTAAAATCATGACTGTAACGATGTAGATAACCCCTCGTGTTCGTGGCAGAGTTCGAAACCTATCCTATAATTAACCTAACCTACCCTAACGTAGGTGGCTTGTCATCCTGGCTATGGAAATAAGCAGTAAGCAAGTAACCCGCAACGCTGCTTCCATTTTCTTACCAACAATAGTGGTGAAGAACTTCTAGGCATGCCTGGCTGGGCCTGCACGCAAAATAATCGTAAACCACTGGTTTTTTTTTGTACTTAACTTCTTACGAAAGCTAGTATGTATGAGTATAATCTACACACTTCAAAAGTGTTCAGGGATCAAGTACATTTTTGTTAGTTACTAAAAAACTGATCTTTTAATTATATTTTTTGTAACTCCTATGGAACTTTTTAGTAAATTTCGTCATTTAGGGAATAGTATATGAACTTGGTCTAAAGATGAAAATCTCCTATCAAATCGTATTCCTATATCTCCTGAAACGAGTTTGAGAAAAAACCGTAACATTTCTGACCCACTTCTGAGTGGAATCAATACAAAATAATGTTATTATGGAGAGAAGAAGTCATTTGAGCCGAGTAAAAATTATCAGAGCCGTGGGAATGTTGGAAGTTAGTTCTCGGCAACGTGCTGTGGCAATCGCTCTGGGCACTACGCACAGTGTTATGTCGACTTTGGACACGTTATCGCATCACTGGCAGCATGGCAGAGCGACATGGAGGACGAGATCGCCTCACCACACGCAGACAAGATCGTTACATATAAATTACTGCTGGATTAAATCGTACAATGACCGCGATGATGTTGGTACGAGGCTTCGTAGCTCTTCAGGAATGTTAATAAGAGATCAAACCATAAGAAATTGCTTGCATGAAGTCGATCTTCGTTCCCGAAGGCCACTATGTGTACCACCTATTGAGCCCCGCAATCGCAGATTTCGTTTACGACGGGCTCGTGAACACAGAAATTGGGCAGAAGTGGCGTTTTGTGTGTTTTTCTGATGAATCTCACTTTGGTATGAGGCCAAATACTAGACGAACACGGGATTGGAGGACCACTTGACGCCAAGAACGTTTAAACTCATGCCAGGAAGTCCATGCATGCAGGGCGGAACAATCATGATATGGACGGGGATTTGGATCGTCGGAAGAACCGAACTGATTTGGATTAGAGGCAATCTCAATGCTCAAATTTACGCTGAAATTATTGTATCAGATATTGTCATTCCTTTGCGGACCCAATTTAGTGCTTCATTTCTTCTTATGAATGATAAATAATGGACGTCCACACACTGCCATAATCGTTGAAAACACAATTGCCACAGGTAATATCCAAGTCCTACCATGGCCTGCTCAATCACCAGACTTGAATCCCATTGAGCATGCATGGGATATGCTTCAAAGAAGAGATCTGCTAAATATGAATGCCGTACACACCAGATAATCGTTTCCGCCTGTTACAACGGACGTGGGCTGCCATTCCGCACCGCGATTTAGATGAACAATAGATATAAGAAAAGTTTTTTTTAAATTTCTATGGGATGAACTCATATTGAGCACGCAATCGTTGTGATTATGTTATACAGGGTGTCCGGTAATGAATGGATAACCTTGAAATGTCTTATAGTATAACTTATGGCCGTTCAGAAAAAAAATTGAAACAAAATATATCATAAGTAGTACCTAAGTTATGATTTTTTTAAAAGAAAGGTCTAATTTTTTTTACCTTGTTTTACTTTTATGAACACTACGATCAGAAATGAATGGATTCCATCGGTTTGTTGTTATTTTATTATTATACACGAACTATGCTAATAGATAAACAGTCAATAGTATGACTAGCTATTGCACTTTTTTATTAAAAAATTAGCAAATTAATTAATTTTAGAAAAACTTTGCAAAATTTATTTTTTAAACTATGTTTAAACATCTTGGGTATAAAAAAAATGTATGAATACATGAGTGGCCAATAATTTTAAAATAATGTCACTTTCAAGTAGATTTTATAATGGTACAATTCATAAATGTATCTACAATAAATAGTGAATTATTGCCATTAATGTAGAAAAGGAGAAAATTTTACCAAATGTCAAAAGTAATGTAGGAACTTTTTTTAAATTAAATTGCTTCTGACCACTGAAGATTAATCAAAAATACATTTAAGGAATTTGTAGTGAATAAAAATTGCGTATTGAAACCAAATTGTCAGAAATTTACAAATACTCATAATGATTAAAATAGTTACTTTAAAAGCGTGAAATGGGTCGTGTGACCTTCATATTTGCTACCTGCGCGCACGCCGTGCTGTCATTCTTTTGTGTTATGTTAGACAAAGAGGGTCTGAATCGGCTAGGTGCGAGAGAGAGGAAATAAATGTAAAACATCAGGTAAGCACTCATACTTTTAGTGCGTTTCTCGACTTGCTCGACTTCGCATGTGTTTATTTAGTTTCCGTTTGCAATTATCGTGATTTACTTTGAATCAGTGTTAAAACGACCACGTGGCTATTTTATTGGACTATTCGTTTTGCTTACTGATTTGGACTTGTTTTGTTTGGTGATATTTGCGACGATTTGGTTTGTTTTTGGACTAAACTGGACTTTTGTGTTTTTGTGTATCAAAATGCCACGTCAGTATACGGCACAAGAATATGCAAATATGCATTACATTTATGGAGAATGCAGAGGTAACGCAAATGCAGCTGCAGCGCTCTATAGGGAGAGATACCCTAATGCGCGCCACCCAGACTACCGCGTATTTATTCGTGTCCACGGTTGTTACTCCGAAGGAAGATTGCCTGGTAGTGGTGTCGGTGGTACAAGCAGTGGAAGAATCGCTCGTCTTGATGTAGAAGAAGCCGTGCTTGAGGAAGTCGAAAACGATCCTTCTACCTCTACACGAACAATAGCTCGACGCACAGGTATCGGAAAATCGACCGTGCACGATATTTTGAAAAAAAATAAATTCCACCCTTACCACGTTACACGCGTGCAAACTCTCCAACCAAGAGATTATGCAGCTAGATTGCGTTTTTGCCGACAAATGCTGGCAAAAATCGAAGAAGACCCGCAATTTTTTAATAAAATTCTGTGGAGCGACGAGTCAACATTCAAAAGAGATGGATACATGAATCTTCATAATTTACACGGTTGGGAATTAGAAAATCCCCATCTTATGCGTGAAGATAGATCCCAATACCAATTTAAAATCAATTATTGGACTGGAATATTAAGTGGAATAATAATCGGGCCATTTGAATTACCGGGGAATTTAACAGGGCAAAGTTATTTGGAGTTTCTTCAAAATGATCTCCCCAATTTATTAGAAGAAGTGCCCGAGGAGCTGAGGGAGTCATATTGGTTGCAAAATGACGGCTGTCCTGCGCATTATGCTGTATCTGTTCGTGCATTTTTAAATAACACGTACCCAGATAGATGGATCGGGCGGCTAGGGCCAATTTTGTGGCCTCCACGTTCACCGGACCTAAATCCATTGGATTTTTTTTATTGGGGCTGCCTTAAAGAGGAAGTATACTGTAAGCCTATAAGGTCTTTAGAAGAATTAAGAAGACGAGTCAGAGCAGCCGCATCAAAAATTAGTGAACGACGGTACACAAGACTGCTCCGTAGATCATTTATCCGTAGATGTAGGGCCTGCATAAGAGTGGGAGGCCGGCAGTTTGAACATTTATTATAAACGAATGATAATAAAGTGTTGTTTATGTTAAATGTTGTTTTTTATTAATCCCCAAAGTTCAGGTACAATTAAATTTAAAAAATGTTCTCATATTACAAATTTTGATATTTAGTAAAATTTTCTCCTTTTCTACATTAATGGCAATAATTCACTATTTATTGTAGATACATTTATGAATTGTACCATTATAAAATCTACTTGAAAGTGACATTATTTTAAAATTATTGGCCACTCATGTATTCATACATTTTTTTTATACCCAAGATGTTTAAACATAGTTTAAAAAATAAATTTTGCAAAGTTTTTCTAAAATTAATTAATCTGCTAATTTTTTAATAAAAAAGTGCAATAGCTAGTCATACTATTGACTGTTTATCTATTAGCATAGTTCGTGTATAATAATAAAATAACAACAAACCGATGGAATCCATTCATTTCTGATCGTAGTGTTCATAAAAGTAAAACAAGGTAAAAAAAATTAGACCTTTCTTTTAAAAAAATCATAACTTAGGTACTACTTATGATATATTTTGTTTCAATTTTTTTTCTGAACGGCCATAAGTTATACTATAAGACATTTCAAGGTTATCCATTCATTACCGGACACCCTGTATATATATGCGTCACCGGCGGCAATATCGACTACTAATTGTTTATTTTACGTAACAAAATCCTGAGAAACTTTTATTTTTATCTTTTTATCACATTTTAATGTCAGAATGAATTAGGTGAAATATCTAGCATAAGCAAAAATCGCGAAAAATCTTTATTGATGCAAAAGCAGAGAGTAATTGGTCGATCTACACATACATACAAAAACATTCAGTCTAAATAGATATTTTTATTTAATTGCAATAGAGCAATAAACACCTTTTCTAAATACCTTGAGCCCTAGACACTTTTGATGTGTGTTTATTATATAATAAAATACCTTTTGCCCGCAGCTTCGCCCGCGTGGAGGTCGGAAATTATCCCACGGGAACGTACTACCGGGATAAAAAGTATTCTATGGCCTATGTGTGTCAAATTTCATGCAAATTCGTTCAGCCGTTTTAGCGTGAAAGCGTAACAAACAAAGTCATTTTCGCATTTACCACTGTCACACCACATGTGGTGTAAAAATACACTTTCCCAAGTCGAAAGCCATATATTCTACCCATTATTTGCATCATTTTCTTCCACTAGACACCTGGGAATCCATTGGTTCTGGAGATATTGAAGATCAAAGTCGCAATTTTTTTTAGTTTTTTTAGAAAACGAAGTCCTAGTGTTATTACTAAACCTTTTCCAAAAAAACATTTCCTGAATTTTCGATTTTCTTAACAAATTACGCATTTGAAGTTACGATAACGCAATGAATATCAAACGCACGCTACCACGTCACGATTGCCGCTGCGACAACAAGCGCACGATACAGTGTCACGTGGTATAAGCTAGCCGCAGGCAACCTTGAACTTTACAACGACCCGTGTTTGTAACAGCTGATCGGTTGTTTTGACACTTGTTGCAGTTTTTGATTTCAGAGACGTTGATTATGAGTTGCAGTCAAGTCCGTTATAATAATAATGGAGAATTTATTTTATTATTACTGCACAAATTACTTACCTAAAGCTATCAAAACCACCTTTTGGTTTGAGCTATTTACTTACTACTTATTGCAAAAATAAAGATACCTAACTTGTTTAAATTCATACCACGTTATTCACATGACGCCATACTGCCAATAGTGTATTTTTTTTTCATTGTAAATAAACGTTTATACCTGGCAATAATTACAATTAAAATTTGGGAGGCTTCTTGTACTTTTCTCTAGAATTTGTTTCTATGTATCTGTCACGGAAACATTTAATTCATTTCGTTCAATGGTATATAATTTAATCATAATTGACCTATAGATAATAATTTGATGTAAATAATTATGATAATAATTTTATGAAAATGATATAATATAATAATTGTGTATAAATATTAAATGAAAATGATAAAATAATAATAATTTGATGTAAATATTTGCATGCTCATAGCAATGGCTGATCTTTGTACTGTACTAACACCTATTGATGTATCATCTACCCATATTTGCAAAAATAAAATAATTCTTATTCTTATTCATACCCGCGAGTATCCGACAAGTACCTACGCGAACCGCATAGAGCAAAGGGGTGGGGCTTAACTCAGATTGCCTGGGTTCGCGTTAAACCTACACTACACTACTCGCGAAGTTGATCGAAGCTAAGCGAATACGAGAGTGTAGAAGGGCACTTCGGTTCGCTTCGTGCAACCTTATTTAACCGCTTTCAACTTCATCGAAGCAACTTCGCAAGTAGTGTAGTGCAGGTTTTACATTGCACGCAATTAAAAATATCAGGTTGGCACAAAAGTAATGAGACACTTGGTTTACGTTTTATATTTTTTATTTGATATTTCTCGGGACCCTGGGGTCCCGGACCTTTGGAAGGCGTACGAGGGGCCGAAACCAACGCGCAGAGGCCCCTTAGACGATTTTAAATAATGAGGAGGCACCAACCGACGATTATCCCTGTATGCACTATGCAAGTGCACCCAAGGACAACCTCCGGTTGGTGCAGGACATAGAAACAAAACATATTGGGCTATGGGTTTGGGTGGCTATACTGTTACCCAGAACTATGGAAGGACTATATTTTTTATTATTATTACAATACAAAAAGCTTAATCAATGATGTAATCACCATTAGTATCTAAGACTTCTTGCCAACGATCCGGCAAAGTTTGGATGCCTTTCGCCCAGAACTCTGATAGATATGCCTCGAAAAAGTTGTTCAACTCCGCCTCTACATCAGAGAAATCATTAAATTGTTTACCCCGAAAATGTTGTTTCAGGACTTTAAACAAATGATAGTCTGATAGGGCGAGGTCTGAGGAATAAGGTAGGTGGGGTATCGTCTCCCAGCCCAAGTTCTCCAACTGTTGGTGAACGGCAGATGCGATATGAGGTCGAGCGTTATCGTGTAGTAAAACTATACATTGACTCGTCTTCGTCGTTTTTTCTTGATAGCAGCAGATAGTTTGGTGAGCTGGTTTGAATATTTGTCAGCGTCTATAGTTTCATTGTGTAATAGTTCATAAAACAGCATGCCTTGCGCGTCCCAGAAACAGCAAAGTGGAACTTTTAAGCGGTTCTTTTGACTCAGCTTCGGTTGCGTTGGTGGCGTTTCTTCTGGAGGCAGCCAAAAAGCACGGCGTGTATCGTTCTCGTAATGAATCCATGATTCATCTCCAGTGACCAGATCAGACAAAAACTCTTTACGTCAGGGTCCCAGCAAAAGTGATTGACAGATAGCAACACGGATTGCACGATTGGCGTCTGTAAGGATGTGCGGTACCCACCGAGCCAAAACTTTTCGATACCCAAGGTTATGCAGATGGTTTTCTACGACGTGGTGACTGCAGTTAAGTGCTTCCGCTAATTCACGAGTGGTAGCATACGGAATCAACTGCAGTTCGCGGCGTAAATCGTCATCATTCACTGCGGGTGGTCGTCCAGAGCATGGCTGACTTTCAAGGCCCCTGTCTCATGATTTAAAACGGTCAAACCATCGCATGACACCGTCGCATGGCTTGTACTTCCAGCGCCCAACGCAGTGTTGATATTGTCAGCAGCAGCCCGCGCACTGTGGCCTAACAAGTACTCGTATAAGTTATAGTGTTAGAACTTGTCGCTCGTCCATTTTTTTCAAACTGACTAAACCAATCGCGGGTTTATATAACCCCACATCACAAGTACCTAGAATGTTGTACAACATTCTAGAAAATTATCGAACACAATTAACTTGAAAAAAGAAATGTATAGAGTTTTGTAGTGTCTCATTACTTTTGTGCCAACCCACTAGCTGTATTTTTATACCTAAAAATATCGTTTCCCAGGAATATTTTTTGCGCAAAGCTACTTAGTACAGTATGCGGCTTTGTGATGTATGTAACTTTTACACCCTCTATTATAAAACAAAGTCGGGGGACTTTGTTTTATAAAACGAGCCGCGCCTGTCTGTATGTATGTATGTATTTCGCGATTATATTTAAGCAATGATTGTGAGTATTACCTACCTATGGTATCATCATGGACCTGAGTATTTTCCTCATGATACTGAATATCAATGGAGAGCCTAAATTCGATAATACATAACTATACGACTTGTGGTATGCTCAGGAAAGTTTCTTTGTATGCTTTTTTTAGGATTCCGTACCTCAAAAGGAAAAAAACGGAACCCTTATAGGATCACTCGTGTGTCTGTCTGTCCTTCTGTCACAGCCAATTTGCACCGAATCTAATGGACCGATTTGAAATTTCTAAGTTTTTAATTTTTAAGTTTAAATTAATTAAATTTTAACTATGGGGCAAATAAGAAATTTAAAAAAAATGCAAACTGTAGGTATCGTGTGACATAATTATTAAATGAAAGCGCTTACTGTGAGGGTCTCAAATATATTTTTTTTTATAATTTTAAAATAAACTGTTTTAAAGTTATTTAATTAAGAAAATAGACGAAAATTGGTCATTCCCGCTCTTTCTCCGAAACTACTGACCTTAAAATTTTGAAAAATTTTCCTGTAATCTATAGCTATAGAATTAATTTCATTTTAAACAATATTAATAAATACAGTACTACCTAATTTTTATTTAAGTATTTATTTTTTTTATTATATTTTTATTAATTTCTGTTTTTTCTGTTTTTTTTTTTTTGTTTTTTTTTTTTGTATTGAAGTGGATGGTCTTTAAATAACATAGTAAATCTCTCAATATTGTGCGTACAAACTTACATTTGTCCATGGTTAAACGAAATGGATCCAACCCACACTAATGTGAGTTGGAACCTTTTCGTTTAACTAAGGACATTTGTAGTTGGAATGTATGGGAGAACATGTTAAGTTTGTTCTTGGGACAATTTCATCCCAACTACAGAACCCTTCATTGTGTGTGGTCCGACACGCTCTTGACCGCCTAACTTGATTTTTAATTTCACTAATTATTCTAACACTACCCAACTAGCATTGGGTACACCTAGGTGAGTATCGGTAAATTATTTTTATTATTATTCGTACATTACCCAAACTCCTTGGTTAATTCTAAGTATACCCGGGTAAACCTAGGTTTACTCAACCTTCTATAATACCCGTAACATATTTAACAAATTTAAAGGAAAAGTATCACAGCTAAATAGGCTTTACAAGTTCACGAGTAATAATCGGCCAACGTACATTTGTAGTTGGAATGTGTGGGAGAACATGTTTTTCAACTACAATGTTAAGTTTGTTTTTGGGATAGATTCATCCCAATTACGGAACCCTTCATTGTGCGTGATCCGACACGAACTTGGCCGTTTTTTTTTTTCAGAAATAAAGTACTCTAAATGTGAGTTATTTTATAAGATCCAGTACTCTCGTATTTTGCAAACTAGTGAGCTTTTCTATTTATTTTAACTGAGAAGGTAAGTGTTATAAAATAATAAGATCTATGTCCTAGGAAATTTGTCGGTCTTATAACTTCTCCGCGAAATGTATGTATCTACTTTTCTTTAATTGTCTTCGTTTTCCATGTAGGTGTACCTTCACACCTGCTGAGTACCTGAACAGGTGAACTGATCCCTTCTGTTAGAGGTAGTAGGTTCCCTAATTAAAAATAAGTTTGCGCAGTTTTCAGAACAGACATGATTAGCCTTAACACTAAAATACTTACATTAGTAGGTATGCAATAAAATAAAGCACAATTATATTCTAAAACATTACAACACTGAAAAGACTCCTTATTTTCATGAACACAAATGACACTTGCAAAAATACACACACGGAATAACTAATAACAACTGCAGCATTGTCATTGAGGTTATTGTCTGAAATAACTGCAACGAAATATCACAGAAACACAACTGCACTGAAATAGGAATATTTCCCATAAATACAACGTAATGGAAGTGATGATATTATTTTATTTTAATTAGTAAATAACACAAACACAGAGCCCGTGGGTGGTGAAATATGATCACGATTACGCATGACAGGATTGCGGGCATGCGCAGTGGGCCCCTCGCAAATTTCAGTACTATCTGTACCTAGCTATGCTACAAAACAGAGATACAGATGTGGGTAGGTAGAAAGACACGTGTATAATTGTTATGGGAGCTCCGAAACTGAATGAATCCCTATTCTAACGAGCCCACATGACATTATGAATGTCAACAATATCAACTTAGTTATACATACCTATATTATTATAATAGCATCTACTTAAAAATAATTACACAGTTGATAGATACGTTTGTACCTACCTATATTCTTACGAAGGCAATAATTGCTAACCGTTACGAACTGCTGAACAAACTACCTTGAAAAAGCAGGCATTACGTACCTACCTACCTACTTACCCTCTTCTCTCTTTCATGGAGTATTGCAGTCACCTTTGGGATGGATCAGCTAAGTACCAACTAGCTGCGCTTGACTCGGTGGAACGCAGAGCTAAGAGGCTCATTGGTGACGTAGAACTGGTGGATGCCAAGCTTAACAGCTTGGCTCATCGCCGCAAGGTTGCCTGCTTGTCGGTCTTCTACAGATTGTACTTCGGTGAGTGTGCCCAAGAACTCCACGACCTGATTCCAACGGCCCCCTTCTATCATCGGATATCTAGACGCACTGCCAGTTACCATCCCTACCTGGTTTATATTCCACCAATTCGCACTAAGCGTTTCCAAATGTGTTTTATAATGCGCACAGCAAAAGAGTGTACTAGAGTGCACTACCTGCGTCTGTTTCCGAGCGCATTTGTATGCGCTCGGAAAATCCCCTAATCTCTTCAAAGTGAGAGTGAACAGGCTTCTTCTGGGTAAGCTCACTCCATCGTCGGCTTTGTCTCTGACACCTCTGACCTAGCGTCAAGAGCAAACCCATCTCAAAAAAAAAAAATACTTACTAGTATTTTTTTTATAGATAGAAAGAAAATTACTTATCTAAGTATAGGTAATTAACGACAATAAATGGTATGCCAGAAACATAACCCACATAGTCGGGTAAAAAGGTTGATTATTATTTTCTACTTGCTGACCCAACAGACGTTGTCCTGTCTTTCAATAGTTCATACAAAAATCCCGCAAAAAGTTTTTCCCGAATAAGATTTTTTTACGGGATCTTTTCAAATACTTCTTTCCACGAACACTTTAAAACAAAAATAGCCAAATCGGTCCAGCCTTTCTCAAGTAATGCGCTTACAAACGAACAGCATTTTCATTTTTAACCGACGAAAAAAGAAAGGAGGAGGTGCTCAAATCGACAAGTATTTTTTTTTTTGTGTTTTACCACGCATAATGTTTTACAGAGTCATTAGCTATTTGAAAGATTATGTTTTATTCGGGAGGGTATACTTCGAAGTTGGTCCCATGTAAAATTGGTTAACTTTGCTTGTGTAGTTTTTGAGTTAGCTTCAATAATACGTATTTTTGTCTCACTTTTTTAACCGACGAAAAAAGGTGGAGGTTCTCAAGTCGACACGTATATTTTTTTTATGACCAACTGACCACGCATAACTTTTTACAGAGTAGTCCGATTGGAAAGATTCATGTTTTAGTCGGGAGGGTACCTTTACCTCGAATTTGGTCCCATGTAAAATTTATTTACTTTGCTTTGGTAGTTTTTGAGTTAGCTTCAATAATACGTACATACCTACGTATTTTTTCCCACTTTTTACTTTGCTTTGCTTTGCTTTGATGATTTTCAAATTTTTTGGCAGGTTATATCGAAAGTGGGGTAAGTAGGTACCACAACTAAAAAGTGAAAAATAAAAACTTTTTAAGTACAAAAAAAACTACCGACTTCCAAAAACAAAACACTAGAAAGTGAAAAATAAGTCGGTGGCAAAACACGAAAATACAAAACCCAAGATACTTCCGAAATTAAAGTTATTTTTCAATTTGTAGTGTATTTTTTTTTTTCAAAATAATGTTTTTATTGTTAAATATAGATTTAGTTTACATCTGTTCAACTGTAGTATTATTGTTAGTTTACTTGTACAGCGATGCGGACGAATTTTTTGACGCCCTATGAGCTCTTCCGCTTTTATTTTGATTTTTTTATTATTTACTTGTACATAATATATATTTTAGTGTTAGCTTGTAGATTCTAAAAAAATATTTTTAATAGTTTCTATAATAAATAATAACTTTTATTTGAGATGGGTTTGCTCTTGACTCTAGTCTAGGTCAGAGGTGACAGAGACAAAGTCGACGATGGAGTGAGCTTACCCAGAAGAAGCCTGTTCACTCTCACTTTGATGAGATTAGGGTTGTATGCGCTCGGAAACAGACGCAGGTAGTGAGTTCCACTCTTTTGCAGTGCGCATTATAAAAGACATTTGGAAACGCTTAGTGCGAATTGGTGGAATATCAACCAGGTATAATGGTAACTGGCAGTGCGTCTAGATGTCCGATGGTGGAAGGGAGCCGGTGGAATGAGCTCGTAGAGTTCTCGGGCACACTCACCGAAGTACAATCTGTAGAAGACCGACAAGCTGGCAACCTTGCGGCGATGAGCCAACATATGAAGCTTGGCATCCACCAGTTCTACGTTTTACGTTATAACTGTACTCGTAGTATTCGATTATATAAATTCCTACAATCATTTTAGAATGAAAGGTAGTACACACGGCTACATTGCTATACATTTCCAGTTTAAGCTGACCTCTCAGTGTATGTAATACTAGCTTCTGCCCGCGAATCCGTCCGCGTGAAATTACTTGTTCCCCCGACCCACCTTGTCGCAACACATAGTGTAGCACGCCCACGCGATTACTTCGTTTTCGCTTAGCGTTCTTTCTGAGTTTTTTTTTCTTTTTGCTCGGGTCCTAAAGGTCATATCGTGACATTAAATAGCCTATAGCCTTTCTCAAGAATTGGGCTATCAAATGCAATAAGAATGTTTCAATTCCGACTGGCAGTTCCAGAGATTAGCGCGTTCAAACAAACAAAAACCAATCTCTTCAGCTCTATTATTTGCATAGATATAATTTGATTACCATTAAAAGATTGACATATTGTTACATCTGTACTGCCCCGCTAAGACGCTGGCAACCCTGCCGGCATGCCCTCACCACTGTCAAGCCCCTCCACGCACTTCAAGACGCCATGACGGGAAATGGTGCATAAATACGCTTGCACGTCTCATTCTCGCTCTCTTTTCACAAGGACAACTGACTAGGTCGAACCTCTGTCGATTTAGTATTTGATTATATTTGTATTGCTGTTTGTGCTGATAATTATAACCCGATAAGTATACCTAATATTTTGATTTATATTGTACCTAATAAAATGATGGAGTTCAATATTTATTTATAGTAAAAATTAGTGACTGTTAATTTGCTTTTCGTGTGACTAAGTTATAACGGATGTAGTACAAATAAGTTGCTGTGATTTCTATAAATAACTCATTAAAATAATTTACTAAGGTCGTTTGAATTTCATTTATTATAAACCCTGTGTTTAATCATCTGTTACAATATGTTATCGCGAACTTTTTTTTTTAACTTTTTAAGAGGAATAATTCCGTCATAATACATGATTGTTGCGTAACTTTAACCGTTTACGCAGCGCACGGAAGCTCTCAAAAGGAATAGCTTTTCCCCGTTTTTGCAACATTTTTCATTGATGCTCCGCTCCTATTAGGCGTAGCGTGATTTTATATAGCCTTCCTCGATAAATGGGCTATCTAACATTAAAATATTTTTTCAATTCGAACCAGTAGTTCCTGAGATTAGCGCGTTCAACCAAACAAACAAACTTTTCAGCTTTATATTATCAAATATATTAGTGTAGATTATACAATGCGAAATCAGTTTATACCGGAAATTATAGCTTGATATAAAAAAAAGGTTTTGTTTGTGTAGTGATAGCGTTTCTTTGGTTCTGCCATTTGACGATAGGTAGATATTGGTGTAAATTCAGTGGAGAAAAGACTATTTTTAAGTTATTAAATTAATTTTTACTTTATTGCTAAGTAAGTTAAAAACAGCTTCGCTTCGGCTTCTCTCTTACAAATAAGGCAAGGTACTTAGGTACAGTTACAGATCCGTTATTAAGATATTTTACGATTACCTTTTACTTCACTGAAAAGTGATTTTGATTTTGACTGACCTGGTGCTGAAAGAAACTACAGTTACCTACCTAGGCGTTGTAACAGTAATTGGTACGAATAAAATAAGGCCTAGCACGCACTGCGAATTTCATTCGCTTGAGATTATTAACGCAATTCTGTAACATAATACGGTATCTTACGTAGCTACACGCACTAGAGATTTAAAATTCGTAAAAAATCTATGGTTTGATGCAGATTCGGCGCGGTGCGCGGTGGAAATTTAATTCACGCGGATATTTTGTGGAGTATGGGCACAATATAAATTGTGGTATGCGGTTGTATGTCGCTACATGCATTATAAATAAATATTATGTAAAAGGCGAACTGGTCGGGAAAAAGAAAGTGACAGAGGCAATTACTACCACATGTGAAAAAAGAGAGCGCAACAATGAGCTGGACTGGAAAATAAAAGCGCTAAACCAAATAAAAATTGTATAAAAAATAAATTAAGGGCTAATTTTTAAATCGGAAGATAACTTTTATTTGTGGAATAAATATGGCGGTTTGACCGCTTTTTATTCGCGACGATGCGTCACCAAAAAATTGTTAATAGTTTAGTGTTTTGTTTATAACTTAGACTCAGAAACAATAGTGTTTTTTACAGTTAAAAGTGATAGTGTTTCGTAAGGAAAAACGTAAGTACAACCCTTATAAACTTCAATTGAGTGGGCTACATAGCCGTAATTTATAGTTTGTTGGTTCGTCCAGGTACCCTAGATAAAGACCTAGCCCTGGACGTACTATTAGTCGTTTAGTCTAACTGAAAAGCCCACTTAATTGGGTTTATAAGGGTCGTAAATATTAGTTGTTTGTTTTTGTTAATTTGTTCTACCGATCTTGGGTTTCAGGACGTGTCCCGTCCTGAAAAACAAGATTGGGACTTTGCAAATATCATATTGTGTTGGGTCATTGAACCAGCTTGAGATACCTGTTTAGTTTACTGAAATAGCTTCATGGGTTTTCAAATAAATCAAATTGGAAAATAATATTTAGTTAAAATAATTATGTTTTGCGTGTTTACACTGTAAAATATTTTCAGTGGTAAATGTTACAGAAACCACAGGTATCTCAATCGCTGGGTGTTCTAATGACGATTCTAACAGTATATCACATGTTATTATATGATTATTTTGATATTAAGGCTATGTATATGCAGTTTTGTAACCTTTGTGTAATAAAAATACAGTTAAAAATAAAGTTAAATCAGGAGACAATTTGGTGGTCCTCGTTACGGTAAAGTAGCGAGGGACTTAAGCGCGCGCGCAAATACGTAGCTTCGTAGCCATCGGCATGCGCATGGTACCATATATTACTAAAGAATTATGCAAGCTGTCTCCTGGAAACTCCTGAAGACTTATCGAGCAGTTGTTGTTATTTCATCAACAAGAAACCCTTCCCCGTCAAGACTTCAACTCATAGCCGCCGGCCGTCAGTCTGCAGACAGTCCGAACCTATAGGTGCAGGACGTCAGCGCCGTTTGGGCTAGGAGGCCTAGACCAGGTATAGGGATACGCCTGGAATAGGGATACACCCTCCTTTCACCCTACAGTGCCCATCGATCACGCCCGTCCGGCACACTTTTGTTTATAAAATATGTCAAACTGTAATATTTGGACCGTGATAAGCAGAAATCAGTCATGTCGGGAAAATTACAAACAAAGTTATAAGCATTTTTCTGTCGATGGTTGCATTAATTTGATGATCGAATTGATGGTTGGATAAATAGATATATCGACATGGCTATTTTTGCAAAAAAATCTTGTATGTCGAAATTACGCATAGTATGACTGTGTTTATAACTCATTTTTGGAAAAAGTACACTATGGATGCTTTCTGCATAACTAGGTCCATTTATTCTTCAGGTCTAACCGTTGAAAAATCAGCCATAAGAAAAATAAATTAATGAATAAATGAATTAGCAAATTATTTTTAGCCAGTTTACAATTACCTAAAACGGAAATTTCGAATGCAATTCTGCAATGAATTTACTTAGGATTTTAGAATTACACAAAAAAATATCAAACATTTGAGGTCTTTTCGGAATTAAATTCTATGGAGGAAATGGAACCCAGTTGCTTTTAACGGTCAGAATATTAATCAAATAGTCAATAAACATAACTACTTATAACCAAAAAAATAATCCATACATGCCGTAAGCCGTAATAGTTTATTTATTTATTTATATATTATTTATTTATTTAGTGGAACAAAAGGTTCAAAATTTATTTTGTTATCGCCATAAGGTAAGATTGTGGGAGGTTTATAAATAAAGAAACAGGTAGAAACCGCGAATAAAGTTCGCGCGGTGAGATTTCGCAATGCAAGCTTAGGGTTGCCACCCGTTTCTCATGTTGCAGTCAATTGTACTATATAGGGTGACTGATAATATTAATGACCGATACTTAAACATGATCGTACTCATGATAACAAACAACTTTTACTATGGGACCAAACCAAAATTCGCGAAAAAAATCAGCTGTCCCATACATTCATGTTCGCATAATTCGTCAAAATGGGATGGAGCAGCTGATTTTTCTTTCTCGATTTCAGGTTTTGGTCCCATGGTAAAAGTTGTTTGTTATCATGTTATCCAACTAGCAAAGTAATCCTATAAAGAAAGGTTATAAGTCTGTCACTGCTAATAACGTTCTTATAAAGGCATGCGGTAGACAATTTAACTTATAACAGAATTTGCCAAGCCTTAACATACTCAAGCGCATTAGTTTTTATATCTCGGTCTTATAGTTTGCTACAAGACTGACCTATAAAACATGTATAGGACACTTTCACTAGTAATAGCATTTCACAAGCGTAGATATTCTTAAGAGCATTTGCTTTTATATCTCTGTCTTATAGTTAGCTACAAGATTATCTTTTAAGACACTTTTAAGAATAAGTCTCTTATAATTGTTTACAGTAAAACTAAATAATCCTGAATAACATTTTGATCCTATAGTAGCATTTTGTGAGAAAACAAGATATTATAACATACTTGGCTGAGATCACTATAAGTTTACGCCGTTATAGTTTTGCTCGAGGCTCTTTTAAATCTACTAGTACTTGATAAGAGCGCTATATAATCAAAAAAGCTTATAAGCTACTAGATCAATAACTTTATTAGTAAACCTCAGCCATTTTGTTGAGATTCAGTTGTTCCCCTTCGTCTTGAGGAAATTAGTTGAACATGAATTTAACCGATTAGAAACGATTGAAAAGGAGTGGTGGTTACAGGAGAAAAGTGACAAACAGGTATAAAGAATTAATGAAGTTCTTCAGAAATAAAATCAACAGGTTTAGGAAATAAATCAAACGCGTCAAGTGCAAACGCAGGTGAAGTCAATGAGGGTTCTGTGACCGAAAATATTTTTTCACCCCTAGCCCCCCACTCAGAAAGTGAAGAAGTTGAAAATTGGGAAGAAGAATACGATTTACATATCAAACAAACCACTGACTATGAAAAAAATCTTAACGAAGAAATTGTACACTATCCATTCATAAAAAGGAACCAGCGAAGCGGTTTATTGGTTTTGCATCTAGAAACTTATATTTTATCATCAAAGGATGAAGACAAGTGGTTTCTTACTGACGAAAATCATGTAATAGAATTAAAATCCGTCATGATGAAAGACAACATTAAGCAAGAAATAGAAATCACGGGATATCGTTTTGATAATATCCACGACGCTTTCGAAAAACCATTAAAATCTTCTTTTTTGAATATTTATAAATGTGATTGTGCTGCTATTGAAAAATCGGAGGTAATTTGCAAAGTTCAAAATGTAAAATGTAAACTTGTTAGTATTACATATAACTCGGAGATATTTTTCATACCATTGTTACATACTTTGTGAATTTGAAGTTTAAAGTGCATAAAATAAAACAACACTATATTACAATTATGTTTTATTCAAAATTAGGTAAAGTCTTGGCAATCAGTCTCATTCATGAGTTATCAGCTACATTATGTTTCATAAGCACTAAAATGATCTTAGCTGTCTTGTACTAATAAACGTTATAACTTATAAAACAAATAAAATAAAACTTTACTAAAGTTAACGAAATATTTCAGTGTAGCTATGTCATAAAGATAATTAGAAACCTAATAAATGCTTAAATTCTTCAACAATAAAATATCAACAAAGTTCAACACATTAATTATCTTTAGTTTCACTATTAGCATGATTACAGTACAGTAACTGTTTTCAACTATAAATGAACGTTAAAAATCAAAAATAGTATCAATAAAAAGTCAAGAAAAAAGTATTTAAAAAGTAACCCCAATGGTAAGTCTTTTAAAATTAATCAACTAAAACTAATAAAAATGAACTTAGTAGTTCATTTTTGTTAGTTAAATAATTTCAGCATGGGTAGGAAGAGATAAACCACTCTAAAAATGCACGCCCCTCCACTAAAATTTCTATACAAACATTTGACATGTGTATGCAACAAGCAGTGGAGGGGCGTTCATTTTTAAAATGGTTTATCTCTACCATTTATTATAGATAAGTCACATAATCACATAATACAAACAGATAACAATATCTTTAGTAACTAGATCCAAATTAAAAATTCAGAAACCTAGAATTAATTAACTAAAAACTGGTATAAAAACCTTGACAAAAAATCTTTTCATTTCAGACAAAAATTTCTTCTGTAACATCTTCAACTTCTATTTGGTTACCAGTGGCTTGTTTCTCTATAAGAGCCTGCTTAGGAGACGTTTCGTTTGTAACCAGATTTTCGGAAGAAGTCTTTTTGTCGCTTTTTTTACCTCTGCATTTTTTTGTAGAAGCTCGTTTTGGTTCGATTTTGCACCGTTGATCAGCATTTCGCAAAATTGTTTTAAAAAATTTATGACAGTCAGTTAAATGAAACGACGAATCTAGCTGGTGAATTATTTCAAAAAAGAAACCAATAATCTTGGAGAAACCTTTGAAACAGATTTTTTCTGTAGGTAGATTTTGGGAACGTGAGGCTCCAGTCCATGAACACGATTTGAAAAACTGTCTTTCGAACATAATATCAATAATAGCATAAGCACTTGTGGTTCCCTGCCCTGTGCCTTTAGTGCACATCATACTTAACTTTCTTTGTAAATCTTCTCTATAATCAGAATCCATTAAATTCTTTTCGAACTCTTCTAAATCCTTTAAATCTTTAATTGGTTTTAACATCAATGATTGATTTTGTTTCTCTGTAATAGATTTTTTAATAAATTCTTCATTCATAACTTGCAGTTCAGTCACTTTTAACAATATCGATTTAAGTGTATCATGTATTACGCCTTGATTATTTAGTGTTGTGTTCAGGGTCTCCATTACAGTTTTCATATCGTCATTAATGGATTTTAGGTCCTAAAAAAAAATCCTAAAAAAGTAAATTCAAAAATTAGCAGGCATATTTCAAGGGAACCCTAATTTGTTTTAAAATGGAGGCGAGTTATCTGGACTGAAGCTGCTACAAGTACTTATTTACCTACAATGGTTCTACAGGTACTTAATGAAGAGCAATTTCAAAACATGGCGAATATTCATAAGAATTGATGAAATATTTTATTTACAACAATATACTAATGTGCTATTTTTCGGAGGGGATTGTGAAACTAACTAAATTGCGGTACACATTTACAGTAAAAATTACTTCCCCACGAGTTCATACACTATATTTACAATATATATTTAGTAATTAATGTTCTACAATAATACAAAATAATAGAAATAGAAACTTACGTTTTTATTAAGTATTTACCACAAAACAACCGGAACCACCAGCCGCGCAACAGCAATGAAAACCTCTATTAAAATATACTTATAACTAATAACTAAGTATGTTACTAGTGCATTATAAACAAGATTGCTTTAGTAAGATACTTATGTCAGATACTAACAAAAGCGTTTGTGCTTGTAATTGTGTAGTCTCATATCATTATAGAAGCTATTGCGCTTCGTCAAGTATATTATAGGGCTTAGTAACATTTAATAAGTTGATTATAAGATACTTATAGAAATAAACTCTCCAATAACTGCGCCCAAATCCAGCTTTGTAGCATAATACAAGTTTTTTATAAGTGAAAATAAAAGTAGTCTTGAGATCGTTTTAAGTACTGATTTTGCTAGTTGGGAGTGTACTTAAATGGAAAAATAAATAATGATAAAAAAGTTTTTTTTCTTAAATTTTGCATTTTTTTGAGAAAAATATAATTTTTCTTCAGAAAAATATGTGGCAAGCCTATGCAGGCTAAGCCTAAATGTCTGCAGCTATTATCAATATATGAAAATTAATTTGTTTCATAATTAGTTATAGGTATACCTGCAGGCAGTTTACAGAAGTTTTTCGTTTTTCCTAACAACACAGAGCCAGATTAGGTACCTACCTAACAGTGCAAAGTCATTGCAATTCTATTTTAGGTTTTGTCGATTGTACAGCAATGTTACTTTTCAGGAATTGAAAACCGCTACGAATTTGGGTTCCGGTTCTTCATTTCGGTTCTTAAAAAGGTTTTTCTTTTCGGTACGGTTTTCTGCTATTCGTCGTAAATAAAATATTTATGCATGAAATTTATTTTCCTCCGACCCATTTTTTAATCTACGTTAAACTGACTTAACAACAGACAAGTACAAACACGAATGTATATGCGTTGGATAAGCAACGAATGATGCGAATGATTCAATGATCTACAAAAGCAAATGTGCCTCTCTCCCCTCTCACAAAAACTCCCACCCGCCGCGTGCCGGCGGCCGCCCGTAGGTACTCTTCTTGCCACTATCGCCTTGGGGCTGCTGTCTCGACATAGATAGCGATCGCATTACTACCGAATTTGGTCGCAGTCCTAGTGGCGTCCCTAGACGGTCAAAATTGCATAACAAACACAAAAAAAAATCAAATTGCTTGTCAAGCAGTTTTGACCGTCTAGGCAGCGCACTAGGACTTTGCGACCGAATTCGCTCGTAAAGCGATCGCTATCTAATAGGTTGGGGAAAAAGTTTCTTCGCATTTTTTAAGAAAATTCAAAACATTTTTTAATATAGTTTATTTACATTTAACTAAAGTATGTAGGTACCATTTTGTTCGATAACTTTTTGCCATCTTGTAGGTAGGGACATGATCCCATTGCTATAGAAATTTTGGGACTTCTGGTCAAAATACCGCGACAAGTGGTTTTGGCAGTCCTCTCGTGATGTTAACCTGACACTGCCTAAAGAATTCTGAAGAGACTGAAACAGGTGGAAATCTGAAGGTGCAAGGTCAGGACTATACGGCGGATGCATTAACACCTCCCAGCCAAACTCTCTTAATTTTTGCTGAGTGGCTAAAGATGTGTGAGGTCTAGCGTTATCATGATGAAAAACCACACCCCTTCTGTTGATTAATTCCGGCCGCTTTCTCTCAACTTCTTGCTTTAATCTCATCAGTTGTTCGCAGTAGAGTTCAGAATCGATGGTCCTGCCTGGTGGTAACAGCTCATAATGAATAATGCCCTTCCAATCCCACCACACACACAGCATCACCTTGTTGCGAGTTAACCCGGGTTTCGCCACAGTCTGTGAAGCCTGACCGGCCTTTGACCACGACCTTTTTCGCACGTTCTTGTCATACGTGATCCACTTTTCATCACTAGTCTTCTTCAAAAATGGTTCGGTTTCATTACGTCGTAATAAAGAATCACAAATGAGTACACTGTTCATTAGGTTTCTTTCAGTGAGCTCGTGAGGTACCCAAATGTCGAGCTTTTTTCTGTACCCAGTTTTTTTCAAATGCGCCAAAACTGTTTTGTGGTCAATTTCCAGTTCTTCAGCTACGTCGTAACTACTGATACGCCGATCTTGCTCCACTTTTTCAAAAATGGCATCTATTTTATCCGTAATAGGGCGACCAGAGCGACGTGCATTTTTGACATCAAAATTTCCGGACTAAAAACGCTTAAACCAAATTTGTGCTACTCTCACAGACACTACACTAGGTCCATAAACATCGCAAATTTTTTTCGCGGCTTGCGTTTCATTTTTACCTTTTTTGTAGTAAAATTTTAAAATGTATCTATCGAATTTCTTCATTAGATTCACTCATCTTGACGGTATGAAAAACAAATGAAAATCACACATTTTCCTAATTTGAATTTGGAATTATGTTCTTTAAAATTTAAACTTTCAATGATACCAAAATCAGCCAGATACAAATAGTATAGCCAAAGAGATTTTATTACAAGTTCATACATACTATAATGCGAAAAGACTTTTTCCCCAACCTAATATGTCGAGACTGCAGGCCCTGCGCTGAGCGGCATCGAATGAACTCGTTCGGCATCTGATACGGACGACTGTCCGTATCAGATGCCGAACGAGTTCAGATGCGGAGTTGAGACCGACGCGATGCTGAATGACTATTCAGCATCGGTCTCAACTCCGCTAGGAACGTCTGACCGCTGTCTGGTGAAATCTCTATAGACCTGCTCTCCTCCAGATGAGAGTCCTAGAGGCACGAGGCGAGTATGGCGATACGAGTCAGCAGACTGGGATGAGATGCGGCACTTTTTGCGTCTTATCCATGGCAGTAAGTGTGAAAAGAAAAAGAAAGAAAAACAGTTTATTCACGTGAAAGTGACGCACACAAAATACACAAGAGAAAGCGAAACACAAGATAATAAAATATAACAAACCACACAAACAAAAAACACAAAAGCAAACATAAGTAGTACAATAAAATAGTGCTTCTCCTCGGGTGACCCCTCGATCTCTGCTAACGTGGTTGCGGACGTGATTCGGCAGGGATAAAGTATTCTCTTCTATTCTCCGACATACCGCTCGGTCACAAATCCCGGCCTCGGTATAATGTAGAAAGCGCCCACGCTGAGGCCCGAAAATTGTCTGCCTACCAAGCCAAGGCAAGGCCGGGACCGCAAAGTTAGAGCGCGTAGGGTTCGCGCGAAGAAAAGAGCCTTTAATTCTTTTTAAAAAGAGTTTTACGTAGGGCACGTTTTGACCACGTTGGACGTATTGGGGCCAGGCTGGCTTCGCACCCTCCGGGTAGTAAACAGTTCTGGTCCCTGTCTAAAGCGGCTGAAACGAATTTCTGTCGTCCACTTTACCTCCTATGATGAAACCTGATGGGTCGCTGGTTCACTCTGCAAGTGAGAAAGCAAATTTATTTGCATCTCTCTTTGCAAGCACTTCACGTCTGGTCGCTGGCTCCAAGCAACCACCTACTGTACCTCATCGTGACTCCTCGATGCCGGAGATCACAGTTCGCATTAAAGAGGTTCGAAGAGTATTGTGCAGTCTAGACGTGAACAAGGCCAGCGGGCCTGACGGCATTCCAGCGAGAGTGTTGAGGCAGTGTGCGCCTGAACTGTCTCCTGTGTTGACACGTTTGTTCCGCCTTTCTCTTGAAAAAAGAACGGTGCCGAAATCCTGGAAGCTTGCAAATGTACAGTAAACGCTCAAAAGTCCATAAGCATGCTAAGGATTACATTGCTATGAACTGTGCGAGCACGAACCAGTACGTGTGCGTGTATGAGCCAACATTCCGCAGATAACACACACTAATGAATTGTCGCATGTCGTCGTACTACGCGAAATAACATTATATTTCTGTTGAATTTAGAATAATTGTCATAGTGGCGACCTGTTCTTACCATTGCATTGCTAAAATTCGCATAAACATAACATGTGCTGGTAGCTGTTTGGGCTAAGCAATGGTTTCACGATCAATGAAGTCTGAGTTCGAATCTTAATCACAATGTTGGACTGTTTTTTGTTTCTTTGGAACCATAATAATATATTCCTATTTTAAGCAAAAACTTGTGATGTTTATGTTCATTTATTATTTATTTTTATAAGAAGCTAAATATTAGTTATTGTATTATTATTTAACTATTTTTGTGATTTTTAATTTATCTTTTCGGTGTTGGAAGGTTTAAATAAAAAAAGTCGCGCTGAATGGTAACAAAAATGTTTATTCGTTTTATTTAGTTATTTATAAAATTAACAAACTTAAGAGAATTGTGACGTTACATTCCTACTAGATAAAAGAATTTTTTTTTCAACAGTTCATAGGATTTTTTGTTGTATACCCACTTAAGTAGTCAATTCATAATAACATAACAAAGAAATGATATTCTAATAACACATAGGTATATAATTGTCAATACCTATTTAATTTTCTATGATCTACCTTTCTAACTTTACGAGATGAGTGACCAAGCGAACAAGATAAAGAATATTATATTTCTGTCCCATTACTTCCAGTCAAGTAAAAACTTACAAAAACACGGCGGATTCACGCATCTATATGCACGCGCTTAACCGCTAGGTCATCTTTACACATGTTATAACTTTGAAATTATGAACTACAATCAGTTGTTGACGACGCATGTTTATGTTCTTGGAAATAGAAGGTCTTAAGTCAAACTAAACGCCAAGCTATTGCTTTGTGAGTTTGCTTATCGACTTTTGGTCGCGACTGTACAACCAGTGCCCAGAAAGGGCGACCGTGCAGACCATGCCCATTACCGTCCGATCGCCGTTACTCGTACCTACATTCTGTGAGTACTGAACAATAAGTTGCTGACCTACCTTGAAGACAATGATCTCCTCAGTGACCGTCAATATGGCTTTCGCCGGGGACGATCAACTGGCGATCGTCTTGTGTATGTCACGCGCTGCTGTGGCGAAGCCATCTAGAAACACGGCGAAGCACTTGCTGTATCGCTTGACATCTCGAAGGCCTTTGACAGGATCTGGCACCTTACTCTGCTCAGCAAGCTTCCTACTTATGGCATCCCAGCTGATTTTTGTAGCTGGATATCAGATTTTTTTAGTGAACGGTCGATCAGAGTAGTCGTTGACGGCTGCCTTACCTTATGGCTATTGATGCAGGAGTTCCTCAGGGGTCTGTTATCTCTGCAACTCTTTTCCTGCTGCACATCAATGACCTGCTTCAGCTTGGTATAGTTGGGTACGCAGATGACAGTACAGTTTCAGAGAGATACTTGTCCTATCTTAAAAAAAAAAGACTACAGTGTCCTGGAAACCCGAAGGAGGATTTTTTACATTTTTTTTTCGTTTGTGACATTTACAATTATTTCTCTTTCTAAACGAAAAACTATAATTATTTCTCTTTCTAAACGCCATCATGACGTTGATACCGCCAGGCGCCAGGTTTCATGCCAAAAATGTGTCAAACAGTGACAGTAGGTAGAACAGTTGATGACTCGGACGTGCGCGTTAAAAACATAACCTTATTTTAAGTAGACAGTGTTAAATTGGCACTACACTATATCAACATGTTTAAAATACCAGCCTGGGAGGATGACGGCCCTAAAACCGAATCAACATTTATACGAAAAGCAAAGGTATGTAAAAATGATGGTAAAATTGCATGTCCTGTCTTCCAGTTTCACTACGTGCCCCCGCGTGTTATTATTTAAAAAAAAAAACCGGTTAAGTGCGTGTCGGACCACGCAAAATGAAGGGTTCAGTAGTGAGGATGAATTTATCCCAAGAAAAAACTGAACATTGTAATTGAAAAACATGTTCTCCCATACATTCCCAACTGAAAATATAAGTTTGTACGCACAACATTGAGAGATATTATTTATTTATTATTATTATTATTAACTTTATTTCAGACAACAAAAAACATCCATAATTGCGTTAGTGAGTACTTAAGATCTATGTTAAAAAAAACATTCCTCAGATTCTTTAGTCTCTCTATACATTGTTTTTTTTTTTTTTTCAGAAAAAAGAAAAGATGGAGATCAAAACAAAATCACTAAAAGATAATCATGTTAAAGAAAAGAACAATAATGTCAGTGTTAATCGTCTCAACCATGCATCACGAAAACGTAAAATAGAAAACAATGAAATAATAAAAAGTAAAAAAGATACAATATCTAATACAAAGAAGAAGAAATTTGAACAAACAGAAACCATTCCAGAAACACAGAATTTTGATGAAATACTACTCAATGCTAAGAAGAAAAAGTTCAATGAGATCATTGAAAATGATGATAAGGAAGACTTGTTGTTTACTGAAAACAAGCAAAAGAATGGAAAGAAAAAGAAAGCTATAAAAAGTCCAAATATTTTAAGTATAAATAAGAAGTCTACAGAAGATTTAAGGAAACAAAATAATAAGAAAAATAGTATAGTTAATGGAGAAGTAAAACAAAATAAGAAAAATAGTGAAGTTAATGTAGAAAATGATAAGACAAATACTGAAGTAAATGAAGTTAGTGAACCTGGTAATAACAAGAAGGCTAGACTAAGATCTTTACTAGGCAGTCACAGAAACCCTATCAATATTAATCAAACTGGTAACAAGCTAAGAGATAGAATGTTGGAGAGGTTAAAAGGTATGTTTCTTCTGCTTGGCTCTTATTAAAAGAATACTTATTAATAGTTGGATAGAGAGAGGTGAAAAGAGAGTAGGTAGGCCTTTGCCCAGCAGTGGGACAATAATGGCTAATAATATTGGGTTGGCTAATAAGTAATGAGTGTTTTAGTTTATAGTTTCTAGAATTTTCGGAAAGGTTCGAGAACGTTCTGTAGCTTGGCTGTTAGTGCGTTAAAGTTCACAAAGAAATGAGTGATATTAAAACCCACGTACGACATTGTTTATTATATGAGTTTCAATCTGGGCATTCTGATGCAGAAGCTACATGTAATATATGTCAAAGGATAGCTCACGATGCAGTCTCTGAAAGCAACAGCAAAGCGCTGGTTCCAACGGTTCCGCAATAACAATTTTTCCTTAACCGATAAACCAAGGTCTGGGCGCCCCGTGGTAATAGATATTGATAAACTAAAACTATTAATCGAAGAAGATCCTCGAAGAACTACACGCGATTTGGCTGTTCAGCTCGAGTGCTCTCATGGCACCATAGAAAATCATTTACATGATTTGGGAAAGACTTACAAATACAGTGTTTGCGTACCCCATCAATTAAGTAAAGATCAGCTGACCTACCGAGCTGAGATTTGTGTACAACTTTTATCTTTCTGCCGCACATTTAATTGGTTAGATCATCTTGTCACTGGAGATGAAAGTGGGTTCTCTATGTTAATCACACACGCAAGCGCCAGTGGCTGGGATGTAAAGAACAGGGAAAACCAACGTCATAAGGTGATCTTCTTCCACGAAAGGTAATGCTTTCTGTCTGGTGGGATATACATGGAGTAATAAGCTGGGAATTCCTTCCTATTAATACTACGATTACAGCAACAGTATATTGTGATCAACTCGAAAAACTGAAGGTTGACATCCATCGCAAACATCCACAACACGATAAAATATTTTTCCTGCACGACAATGCCCGACCGCATATTGCTAAGAGTACCAGGCTAAAACTATTGGAGCTTAATTGGGAAATAATACCCCACCCTTCATATTCGCCGGACTTAGCACCAACTGATTTCAGCTTGTTCCGATCACTTAGTAATAATTTACAAGCTTTGACGATGAACCACACTTGAAACAATACATAGATGACTTCTTCAATTCAAAACCAACCAATTTCTATGCGGACGCCATTCACTCTTTGCCAGATCGATGGCGAATGGTAGTAGAAAACGACGGTGAATATATTATTAATGATTAACAATTATTCATTTAATAAATAAATACAAATAAAATAGTTGTATGTCGCTCATTAGCCAACCCAATAAATTAATTGTTTCTAACCTATCACTTTATTCCATGAAAATAACCACAATAGTGCCATTATTGTGCTTTTATATTGTGGCCAGAAATAAATCTTTATCTTATCAAAAACAGTTATTTGTTGCACTAGCAAATAATTCTTTATAATCAGGCCAGTCTTGAAACCACACTGCCTGCATATTTTATTTTTCTTTTGTGTCAGTTGATGTGAACCAAAGTTAGCATTAATTCAGAAGTTATTAATATTATTACAAGCTTGGGTTCGGGATAAATAAATCTATACCTATTTACACCAAAAACACTTTATATTTAAATAATAACAAATACAGTAATCAGAAACTTTAAGCACAAACACTTGAATGTTCCTCATTAATAGCTCACTGTTTCGCATCTCAAACTGAACTGACCTGCAGCGCTGGTATTTCTCTATTTATGAAAGCTTCTAGAAAGTTCAAGGACATAATTCGAAAACATTCTAGTATTTATGGGAATGATCTAGATGCTGCAACACGACACATAACCATCTAAAAAAATTTGGTAGGGTCCAGAATGTTCTAGAAAATCTGTCACGAATCGATGAATCATGTAGTTCTGCTACTCGACAACAGTTGGCGGTAGCGTCTACGTAACAATATTAATAGTTTTTGCCCGCGGCTTAGCCCGCGTGGAGTTCTGAAGTTATCCCACGGGAACGTACTACCGGGATAAAAAGTATCGTATGTCCTAATCCAGGTCATGGTCTACCCCTGTGCCAAATTTCATCCAAATCCGTTCAGCCGTTTTAGCGTGAAAGTGTAACAAATAAACAAACTCACTTTCGCGTTTATAATATTAAAATTAGGATTGACACTTGAAACAATAAACCAGTAGCAAAAAAACCGGTCAAGTGCGTGTCGGACCACGCACAATGTAGGGTTCCGTAGTTGGGATGAATTTATCCCAAGAATAAACTTAACATTGTAGTTGAAAAACATGTCTCCCATACATTCCAACTAAAAATGTCCATAGTTAAACGAAAAGGATCCAACCCACATTACACCTAATGTGGGTTGGATCCTTTTCGTTTAACTGTGGACAAATGTAAGTTTATACGCACAATATTGAGAGATTTACCATGTTATTTTAAGACCATAGACTTTTATAGGGTTTCCTGTAATCTATAGCTATAGAATTATTTTCAAAATTTTAAGGAAAAAATAAATAATAATATTCTACTTAAGTTTCGGAGATAAAGGAGGGGGCGGGGGGAGAATGGTCAATTTTCGTCTATTTTCTTAAATAACTTTAAAACAGTATATTTGAAAATTATTAAAAAAATTATATATTTGAGACCCTCACAGACCCCTTTCATTTGATATATCACAGAAATACATACGTGTACCAAATTTCAAATTAATCAGCCCATTAGGTTCGGAGCAAATTGGCTGTGACAGACAGACAGACACATGAGTGATCCTATAAGGGTTCCGTTTTTTCCTTTTGAGGTATTTTTTAACATTTCATTTCTTTCCAGCTGCCCAGTTCAGGTATTTGAATGAGAAGCTATACACATCATCAGGATCTGAAGCTCAGCAGTTGTTCCAAAGTGACCCATCTGCATTTGAGACATACCACCAGGGATACCAGCTACAAGTCAAGAAGTGGCCTGTCAATCCACTGGATGTTATTGTTAAGAAGATTATAAAAATGTAAGTTTATTCTGCTTAAGTTGAGAACAAAGCTGTTTCTCAAGTGTAGATTGGAATCTATTATAGTTAGGTTTTAAGCCTTACTAATAAAGATTTACACACGAATTATAACGGTGCTATAATGCTTTTTAAATGGGCCTAAAGTGTTATAACTCTGTTATATTTCATGTGTAAATCTTTATTAGTAAGGCTGTTAGATATAATGCTCCGCTGTTCTTGACTAACATTGGTTATGTTAAAAAAAAATAACGAGGACGACGTCGCGGGTGGTAGCCAGTTGCTCTTTTTTGTGCACCGTAGAGGCACGCAGCTGTGACAACACCGGGCTCATGTCTCAAGTTATCGCGCACGTGTAGTACAAGTAAATAATCTAGCTTACTAATACTTCTTTTAATAAAGATTGGTCCTCGGCAGCTCTGGACAGAGAGGTGGAAAGAGTGGGACAATAAAGACTAATAATAATTAAAAAAACTAATACTCATGCCTTGCAGTGATGTCTCCCATAGTTTTGAGGCACATTGACACAAACCAGCCTGTTCTAGACTATAACAACCCATAATAACAAACAATGGCTTATTAAAGAATAGTACTTACTCGTAGCTTGAGTAAAGCCTACACTGTCCACATAAATCTCAAACTAAGACTACATTACATGTTTCTATTGTCTCACTCCCACCAGGCCCAAAACACATACAATAGCAGACTTGGGTTGTGGAGAAGCTGCCCTATCTCGCCGGGTGCCACACAAGGTGCGCTCCTTCGACCTGGTGGCCACTGCTCCAGGAGTGGAGGCCTGCGACATGGCCCGGACACCGCTGTTGACTGCGTCCATGGATGTCACTGTATACTGTCTAGCGCTGATGGGCACAGATCTCACGCAGTATCTGGTTGAAGCTAACAGGGTGTTGAAAATGGGGTGAGTTCTATTTTGACATAATATGACGTCTGGTTTCTCCAAAAGGTACAGGCAGAGTTTAAATCCGATGTAATGGGGGGTGAGACCGAGAAATTCCTTATGCAAGAAACCCAATAACACTGCCCCAACCTGGAAATGGACCTAGAATCGAACCTAGGACCTTATGGTCATCAAGTAAGCGGTAGCCCTTGCGAGCACTAGACCAGTGAGGCAGTTTTATTTGATACATACACTAGCGACCCGCCCCGGCTTCGCACGCGCACGATCTACCAGTCATCATCATTCTCCTGCCCTTATCCCAATTTATTTGTGGTCGGCGCAACATGTCTTTTTCTTCCATACTTCTCGCGCGATCTACTGATACGATTTAACACGTTATGTGCGGCCAACGCGCATGCGCGATTTTCTACCGTTCACCATGTGCTGGCGGCGCTTATGCCCGTCCATACAATTTATATAACTTCCTTCGAGTGCGGCGCGCCGCACCTGTGGGTTTTTTGTGCATCTCTATTGTTATTGACGTAATTTTTTTATGACTCATAAAACTCGAAAATTTTCAAACGCACATAAGCGTCTCGCCGCACTTGGACAAGTTTGTAACGCCGCACTGATGCGCCCAGCCGCACTGGGTAGACTTTCTTCAACCGCGCATGCGCGATCATAGCACCACACGAAATATTTTTTGGGCGCGCATGAGCATTTGCCGCACAGGGTTTAGTGTATCATAAAGCAGCATTTGGAACAAATTCGCAAATAATTCAGCAGATAATGTGTTAAGAATAATAATTAATTAACACTGAAGGACAAAAACGAGATACCATAGAAGTTTTTATTGTTATTACTGCAATGGAAAAACGGACCCCTTATAGGATCACTCGTGTGTCTGTCTGTCCGTCCGGACGGACGTTCGTCCGTTCATCTGTCCGTCTGTTACAGCCAATTTGCTCTGAACCGTATGGACCGATTAAGTTGAAATTTGATACACATATGAATTTGTGTGATCCAAACATGAAGGTGTTACGTAAATAAATACACTTTGAATATGGGGATCACTTTTGGGAGACAAATAAGACAATTTAAATAAAAAGTTTTGCACACTGTACCATATCAAATGAAAGGGCTTACTCTGAGGGTCTCATCAAGTAAACTATTTTCATAATTTTAAAATAAATAGTTTTAAAGTTATTTAAGATAAAAACTTTTTAGCAAAACATAAAACCGACTTCCAAAACAAAACACTACAAAGTGAAAAATAACTTTAATTTTGGTAGTCGGTGTCTTTGGTCTTGTATTTTCGTGTTATGCCACTGACTTCCGAAATTAAAGTTATTTTTCACTTTGTAGTGTTTTGTTTTGGAAGTCGGTTTTATTTTTTGCTAAAAAGTTTTTATTCTTTACTTTTTAGTTGTGGTAGCTACCCCACACAAATTCGAAGACCACTACTCAAACAAAAACTACCCAAGCAAAGTTAATAAAATTTATATGGGACAGTAAAGTAAACCCTTTCAAACAAAAAAGAATTTTCTAAATCGGTCCATCCGTCTTTGAGTAATCGCGTAAAAAAAACATACAGACGAATTGAGAACCTCCTCCTTTTTGAAGTCGGTTAAAAATAGATGAAAATTTATCATTCAAGGGGAATATAAATTATAGAAATAGAAATACAGAAAATAGTTATATACTTATAATTACAGGAAAACCTATACAAAGTCTATGGTCTTAAAACATGGTAAATTTCCCAATATTGTTTCAACTACAATGTTCATTTTGTACTTCGGTGGTTGGGTGGTTATTCATCCCAACTACGGAACTCTTCATTGTGCGTGCTCCGACATGCACTTAGCCGGTTCTTTTTGTTTTACTTGTTGGTGAATTTGTACATGCTTATTTTGGACTACTTCCTAAAAAGGCTCTAACGATTTCGATGAATGTTGCAATTTAAAGGGGTATGCGGTGCGGGGGCGAAAATCGATCTAACTAGGTGTCATATCTGGGAAGATTCGTTTTCTCTCCAGGTACTTGTTATGTATAATCGATTGGTCTCTGTTACAGTATATTTATTAAGTAGATCATCAGGTCGGTCGAATCAGGGTATGAACGTAAACGAAGCAAAAGGGGTATGTAAGGATCGTAGCAGGTGGCGTTATGTAGTTTCTGCCTTCCCCAAGCCCCCTCAATACTGTGTAACGCGATGTGGTAAGACTGATTGTTAGACTTTCGCGCTTTTGACTACCGATAACGACTGTCACGGACTTTAGTAGAGACTGTAGAGATGACTTCATGTCAATCATCCCCACTCGAGAATTTGAATTTGTCCCCCCCGGCTTTTCCACTCAAATCTATCTGCCTTGTAAATACTCAAAAATGTATATTTCAGTGATGATTATTTTACTAGCCGTGGCTCCTGCTTTGTTTCACGATCATAATAGTAGTTTATGAAACTGTTGCAGAATGAGCGGTATTTTAATACCTAGTTATGTGCAGTTTCACACACTACTTTATCTACTCTGAAACTTAGGGATTGAACCTAAATCAAAATTTTCCCACGAAATTCAATACAACAAAACGTATGAATCGTGGTAAAACCCAGCACATCAACGCGCATGCGCTAAAGTGTGCGCTGCCACAGACAAGTAAAAAATTGGAATAAAAATTTTTGTAATGCTATAAAAATGGCGCGCCCCACATTGGTGTTCAATTAGAAAGAAAAACAAAATTGTTTTATAACATTATTCTGTTAGAGAAAAAGTGTTATTAAAATATGATTCTATTTTTAAATTTTGGTATTGTGTTTATGAAGTATGTCAATATAAAAGCGTATTGAAGTTTATAATTCAAATTTTACGATATGAGAGTAGATAAAATAGTTTTCAAGTCAAGTTCATGTGGAAATGTTTGGAAATGAAATACACAGGCATTTTCTAGTAGCAAGTAGATTTACGATTCTTTAAATTATTTATTTGAATTTCATTTTGTCCACAGCGGCCATCTCCTAATAGCCGAAGTGGAAAGTCGTTTCGACAAAGTAGAAAACTTCGCAAAGGACGTCGAGAGACTCGGCTTCAAACTGAAACAGCTGGACAAGAGCAACAACGTGTTCTTCTTCATGGAGTTCACGAAGATCAGAGAGCCGCCCGTGAAGAAGGCCAAACTACCCGCATTAACCCTGAAGCCATGCTTATATAAGAGACGATGAATAAAGCTGTTAAACGTGTTCGAGTTGTTTGGTCTTAAAGCTTCGTATTCACTACCAGACAAGATGTCGCGACTCATGTTGCTGAATATACGCTTTGCAATAATTTATTTTGACATAAGCACGCCTATGAAGTTCCTTGTTTATTGACAGGCAACCATAGACGAAAAAATGCAATACTTCATAGGCGCTGTTTTTCTTAACATTTTATTAAAATTAAATATCAATGTGTTATTAGTCGATTACAACTTCTTCATGTTGATGAATACGATTGTTATATGAAATCGAATCGATAACGCATTAGAACAAATTCAAATAAATGATTGGAGAGATTACACAGTCCTTTTACAGCAACCTAAACACAAATTAGCAGCCTTGTGGCTACTGTGGGATGTTGGTGGTGTGATGCTGGATAACACTCATCGAATAACTTTGTATAATGGACTGTATTTGGGAGGCTTCTCCGATTCCAGAAAATTAGGCTTGGTAATAATAGAATAACATTTGATACTTAGAACATGGACCATGAGGAATTATTTTCTTTTTTTTTTTGGCAGTTGAGCCGATGTCGACTATTCTGCCAGCGTCACGTTTAGACGGCTACGCAGAGAGGCGGTCCGTCGACTTTTCACTTTGTGGTAGATCTACAGATGTTAGTCGCTAAAAAACGAGGACAAAGTTTAGTACAACATACGTAATCTAAACTACAATTTACGTATATATAAAATAGGGTCATAAACAGCACTAAAATACATTTTCACACATGCAAGCAACAAGGAAAAAATATTGACAGGTGACAGATAAAAGTAGACATTAAACGCAGTGTTGCAAGTAAAAATATGAATTAGAATGTTACTTTCGACAGCCACGACTTCGGCCACTATAATAAAGATTACTGTGAATTTAACAGTGATGCGAAATCTGATAAAATAAATGTAAAAAGACCATACAAAGTTGCACATTTATATAGACTTGTTGCCTGCCAGGGTTGCGGGTTGTTTGAAAGAGTTACCGTGGCCCTGGCACAGGCAACTGAAGGAACACGGGTGGGTTTTAGTCAGTAGAAGTCTGACACGCTCTCTCGCTCCGCCCAGAGCGGGAGAAGTTACTTGATAAATTCCAAAAAAGATAGACTTGTTGCAGAACTTTAGTAAAATAAAACAAATTTATTATAATTTAACTACTTTATTTATTTTATAATCATCAATGATATTGATTGTCATACAGCGTTTCTTTAAAGCTTTCACCTGATAAAGGTTCTGTATCATTCGCTTAATACTAACGTATCACAATAATTTTAGTATAACATTCATTTTATTATGAACGATATAATAACATAACTTTATTGTTTATAAGGAGAATAATTTCATTCCGGGTTTAGTGTTCAAAGTTACATAATTATTCTCTTGGGTGCTAGTGTTATAATATCTGTCTTAGATTTATAATATTGTTATAAACAGAGGAACTCTGAAATAAATGCATGAAATATTATATTTGTGATGTAAAAGATATAAGTACTTTACACAGAGCACGGAATCGCCGTCACGGCAACTCTAGAGCTAGACCACCACCTCTTAAAGCAGTATTATTTTTAAACTTGAGTGTGGGAAAGAGATAGAACTAGACGTCCTGTATAGCTTCATCTCTTTCTCCGCTTAAGAGGTGGTGGTTGGCTCCTGATAAAATTCGAGTCGTAGAAACCGCGTGGAGCGCAACTTCTGTCAGGGACCGCTTTCAAAGTTTCTGTAAATTGTGTCGAAGTGCGAGTAGACGGTGACACGCTTGGTTTGTATGGAAAGTGTTGACAATGCCGCGTTTGGCAGCGGCGTCTCCGTGCTCTGTGGTACTTTCGAATTATATTGGAACATTGAAATCACAGCTGTTGCTATTTAATATTATAAACTTACATTAGATTCAATCCTATTAATCTTTATGTACAATTCACTACGCTCCGCCCCCCCATTCTGAAACCTAACCCCGTATTTCACAGTAAAAGCAAGTTGCGCAACACTGTTGCAGCAACACGATTTCGTATTGGCGGTAATTAAAAAGTTTTGAATAGGAGGGTAAATGATTGAAACACACAAAAACTTCAAACATTAAGTTCTTCCATAACATCTTCAGCTTCAGCGCGAAGATTCTCCACTTTTTCAATGAGTGTCATCTGTAAATAATACAGTATTAAGTTACTACTCTGCAAGGTTCCGAGGCTCCATTTGTGTTGTTAAATAATATTTCATATTAAGTATAGTCGAAATGCTTGACCACAATTATAATAATAATAATACTGCAAGGAAGTATGGCAAAGCAAAGAGCTTCACGGACGCTTTTTCCGGGCTTTTCATGGGCCCGACGATTTCTTAGCGTCCGTGGCCTGGCTACGTTTCGGAGACCTCTTTGGGGAAACCGAAGGTTCGGTCTGTGTGTTTATGGATGAAGTTATGCTAACGAATAACTACCGGAAGTATATAATGAAAGACGGGACGATCGACATATGTCGGGCATGCCATTGTCCCGGTGATTCTATCAGACATATTACTTCTGGGTGTTCTCGTTTGGCTAACGGCGAGTATTTGCACAGGCATAATCAAGTAGCCAGGATTATCCATCAGCAACTTGCTCTGAAATACGGCCTTGTGGACTCTGAGGTACCGTATTACAGGTATGTGCCCGACCCAGTTCTCGAGAATGACCATGTCACGCTATACTGGGATCGATCTATTATCACTGACAGGACTATTGTAGCCAATAAGCCTGATATAGTGGTAATAGATCGATCAGTGCGCCGCACAATGATAATCGATGTCACTATCCCGCATGACGAGAACCTCGTGAAGGCTGAGAAGGAGAAACAATTGAAGTATCTCGACTTAGCCCACGAGGTTGTCGCTATGTGGAATGTGGACTCTGCAATCATTGTGCCGATAGTCGTTACGGCCAATGGCCTTATCGCTAAGAGTCTCGACCAACATCTCAAGAGGCTCTCGTTGGGTGGCTGGGTGAAGGGCCTGATTCAGAAGGCAGTCCTCCTTGATACGGCGCGTATTGTGAGGAGGTTCCTGTCTCTGGGGCCCTAACCACCGGTAGCTTGGACCCTACTCCCGCTACCGGCGGATCGCTATTTTTTATATTTTTAAATGTTTTTTTTTAATATTTAAAAATGTAATAAAATAAGTTTAAAAAATAAGTAAAGGATAATAATAATAATAACCTGGGACATTATTCACACACGGTCATCTGATCCCAAACTAAGCAGAGCTTGTACTATGGAAACCAGATAACTGATATACCTACTACATATACTACTTTTTTTTTGTAAATACATATATAGATAATTATGAACGATAAACAAAATGAGTAAACGTGAATGTGTTATGCCATTAGTTGCTATTTTTTAATATGAATGAGCTAGGTAAAGCAATTACGAAGTCGATTATACCAGTGGTGGAAGGGTAAATAATATTGAGAATTCTAAATTCAGTCTTCGCTACCGGTACGTTTTGGCAGATATGCTTACCCTGGCAGCACTGATGAGTTGGTTGGCGGCATTCCGCGACAGATGCGACACGCCCGACATGAGGTCATCTGCAGACGCCTTGGCGAGGTCTTCTACACGCTTGTAGCCCGCGCGCAACAGTTGCATCGCACGCGCCTGACGGACAAACAGTTACGTTACAGCACGATGAGTTAGTTGGCGACAATCCGCGACAGATGCGCGAAAGAAAGAAAGAAAAATAGGTGTATTTGTCATACAAACACACGTGCATACAAAAAGATAAGAGTAATCAGAAAAGTAAAACAAAATAGATCTACTCGTACGTTGGCACAAAAGTAATGAGACACTTGGTTTACGTTTTATATTTTTTATTATTATTACAATACAAAAAGCTTAATCAATGATGTAATCACCATTAGTATCTAAGACTTCTTGCCAACGATCCGGCAAAGTTTGGATGCCTTTCGCCCAGAACTCTGATGGCTGTGCTTCAAAAAAGTTGTTCAACTCCGCCTCTACGTCAGAGCAATCATTAAATTGTTTACCCCGCAAATGTTGTTTCAGGGCTCTAAACAAATGATAGTCTGATGGGGCGAGGTCTGGGGAATAAGGTGGGTATCGTCTCCCAGCCCAAGTTCTCCAACTGTTGGCGAACAGCAGATGCGACATGAGGTCGAGCGTTATCGTGTAGTAAAACTACATTAACTCGTCTTCGTCGTTATTTCTTGATAGCAGCAGATAGTTTGGTGAGCTGGGTTTAATATTTGTCAGCGTTTATACTTTCATTGTGTAATAGTTCATAAAACAGTATACCTTGCGCGTCCCAGAAACTTTGCTGTTTCTGGGACGCGCAAGGTATACTGTTTAAACGAGCAGAACTTTTAAACGGTTCTTTTGACTCGGCTTCGGTTGAGTTGGTGGCGTTTCTTCTGGAGGCAGCCAAAAACCATGGCATGTATCGTTCTCGTAATGAATCCATGATTCATCTCCAGTAACCAGATCACACAAAATCTCTTTACGTCGGGGTCGCAGCAAAAGTGATTGACAGATAGCGACACGGACTGCACGACTGGCGTCTGTAAGGATGTGCGGTACCCACCGAACCAAAACTTTTCGATACCCAAGCTCATGCAGATGGTTTTCCACGGCGTGGTAATTGCAGTTAAGTGCTTCCGCTAATTCACGAGTGGTAGCATACGGATTCGACTGCAGTTCGCGACGTAAATCGTCATCATTCACTGCGGGTGGTCGTCCAGAGCGTGGTTGACTTTCAGGGCTCCTGTCTCCTGATTTAAAACGGTCAAACCATCGCATGACACCGTCGCATGTCTTGTACTTCCAGCGCCCAATGCAGTGTTGTTATTGTCAGCCGCAGTCCGCGCACTGTGGCCTAACAAGTACTCGTATAAGTATAGTGTTCGAACATGTCGCTCGTCCATTTTTCTTCAAATTGACTAAGGTTCGGCACAAACGGGCCACCGACCACAGCTAATGGTGGCTGTCGCCTCTTTCTGCGGTGTTGAGTACGCCTGTAGCGCGTGGCCGCCACCGGCTACACGTGTGCGGCGCGTCTATACAAAATATATGAAAAAGTGTGTTAAGTCGCTGTCGCTGGCCACCGGTGACTGTGGTCGGTGACCCGTTTGCGCCGAAACTTAGTCAGTTTGAAGAAAAATGGACGAGCGACAAGTTCGAACACTATACTTATACGAGTACTTGTAAACCGATAGCGAGGGCGGCTTTATATACCGCCACATCACAAGTAGCTAGAATGTACTACAACAGAATATTATCGAAAACAATAACTTGTGTCTCATTACTTTTGTGCCAACCCAATATAATCACGAGCACAAACAAATAGTCGGCAGCTGCACGTCATAGTTGTGACAAGAAGGCTTCCACTCAGCATGATCCTGTGACATGGGGACTTCCAGTAGTCACACGAACAAGACGTACGGAAACCAAGTCAGATTCAGTGATTTGTACATAAATTAAATAGGTGGTCACTTCATGAGGTAGATGTTTACAGAATAGATCGGCGAGTCGTCTACGGTCACTTTAGCGACGTGTTCTACACGCTTGTATCCCTCACGCGACAGTTGCATCGCACGCACATACCGAACAAGACAATGAGGAGATCTATAAAGCGTATGAAACGACTTTACTTTGCTAAGGACTGATTTTTCAATCGTCAGATATGTTTTATATGAAGAAATAATATAGCGAGCGGTTTGACATAATTATTTTCTTAAGAATATGAAAGTTATTCGTATTATAAAATTACTGTTCATATTCATATGTCGCGCTCGATCACTTTGCTTCTAGGAATACACTAGCTGTCGCCTTCGTTTGCGTGAATTTTGTATTTCATATTTTTTTAACCTAACCTTTTGTAGCCTACTTCCTTGTCTGGGTCACAGGCCTTCCTGTAAAATTGTATAATGATCGGTTCAGTGGTTTTGGCGTGAAAATGAGACAGACAGACAGAGTTACTTTTTCAGTTATAATATTAATATAATAGATATATAATTTTTATTAATAGTAGCTTAGTGGATGAACATTATTCTCGTTACATCATCACCATCTGCCGCGGCTTTCCCAACTTTGCTGAGTTCGGCTTCCAGTCTTACCGTATGCAGCTGAGTATCAGTATTTTCAAGCATAACAATAAGGTAATATATAATATATAATATTCGTAATAAAAAAAAAAAATTGTGGATGGGAAATCATCAAATTTTAATAACTTCTCCCGCTCTGGGCGGAGCGGGAGAACGTGTCAGACTTCTACTGATTAAAACCCACCCGTGTTCCTTCAGTTGCCTGTGCCAGGGCCACGGTAACTCTTTCGAACAACCCGCAACCCTGGCAGGAGTCGGCCCTAGCGGACCCCTTCAGTTAGTGCTCACTTCTCTTTGAGGCGCGCGTGGAACACAACGCGCCGTCGACCCGGGCCTGGTCCTTTCCGGACGGCGAGCTACCCGTTGCTCGCCGTCCGCAAGCCCGCGCCTACGGTGGCCGGGAATCGGCTATCAATTCCCGACGCCCAGGGCGTCTCCTGCAGCGATTAGGGGCGTGAGGGCCAACACACATAGGCCTACCTTCTTAACATTGGGCAGCTCCATGAGCTGCTGCAGTTCCGGCGCGGCGCAGTGCTGCAGGCGGGTGGCCAGCTCGCTCAGCAGCGCGCAGAAGCTCCACAGGTGCGGCAGCTCCGCGCAGAAGCGCGCGGCACACGACGCGAGCGTGGCAGATGATGACATCACGGACTGTACTGTGCCGCGAGCGAGGCTGTACCTAAGAAGTAAACACACAACATTACATTATCCCTGAACTCGCTGCGATTAGGTTTCTTCCTGATACAAAAACGTAGTAAAATTTTTGTATAAAATCAATTAATTGTTTAATAAAGAAGCTACTCGATTTAGATATTTTAGAAGCGATTTAATATTTTACCTCAATTCATTTATTTCTCCATAAAACAATTCACATGGTATTTGAACATTATAAAATATTGTTATTTAACTTATAAAAGTATGTACAAAGATAAAGGTATGTAAATATTGTTATTTAATTTATAAAGGTACGCCAGCAAATCAAGCTACCCGAAACTGTCAAATTTACCGAATCAACCTTGAATCTAATACTTAAGCAATAAAGTTAAAATTCGATTTAAGAAATTTGACAGATTGTAGTAGCTTGATATGCTGGCGTCTATACATATCATTAACATTTTTAAATATGTAAATTTACAGCTGATGGAGGATTCAGGTCTAGGCTATCGGCTGAGGAGAGATGGGCAGGTTATATCTCACCTCCTCTACATGGATGACCTAAAACTCTTAACTCCCAACAATTTGCAACTGATGGAGCTAATGAAAGTAACCGAAACTTTTAGTAGCGCCATCAGGATGGAATTTGGTGTGAACAAATGTACAGTCATGCATGAAAAGCGAGGGGAGAATGGGACCCCAACTCCCAGGGTGGAAACCGTGGTAACCCAACTCTCGGATTCCATACACCTAACGTACCTCTTCTCAATCGAAACTTACAAATATTTGGGTATGTCGGAAGCGTTAGGCATCAACGCTGCTGACATAAAACAATCGCTGAGGAAGCGCTTCTTTGGACGTCTGAATAAAGTGTTAAATAGCACAATACCAGGCGGAAACAAAGTGCGCGCCTTCAACGGTTGGGTCATGCCGGTTTTGATGTACTCTTTCGGCATACTCAAATTGACTCGGACGGAACTTGATGCCCTAAATAGGAGGGTCCGCACTCTGCTGATCGCAAATCGGATGCATCAACCACGGTCATCAGTGATGAGATTGCATATCGCGCGGAAGTGCGGAGTTTGAGGCTTCTTAAATGCTAAGACTCTGTACAACCGTGAGGTATGCAGTCCCGGGGAATACTTTCTAGAAGCCAACGTAGGCACCGGATATGCACCGAGATGTGGACCCCGCTCTCTTTGGCTAATGAGAACTGGCGTAGATACTAATGACCGCACGGAGGTATGGCAGAGCAAGATGAAGAGACGAAGTTATGATGTCGAACGAATTGAGATCAAAGCGACGCAACAGAGATATGTGTCCTATTCCACATAAAACTGCGCTATATTAAAAAAGCATTTTAGGAATGGCACCCAAAATAAAAGATCTTGATATACACTATTTCAAAAGGCTGTACTTAATTTATTAAATCTAAAGGTATACTACACAATCAGTGATTACCTAGACGACAAAATATAATTCATTGTAATTTATTTATTTTGTTATTAACTATATTTTAATTTGTACCAATTTAAATGCTCTATTAAATTAAATTAAAATTAATTATTAATATTAATGTATATTTCTTTATTGTTATTAATTACCTTGAATTTTGACTTGTTATAATTTAGTTTATTTATCAATTATGAATGTTTTTTGTTCTATTTATTACCAATTTATAAAAAAATATAATAAGAACATTTGTGCGCCGCTGATGGCAAGACTATAGTTTAACCAAGACCGCTATACCGCGCCGTAGGTATGTGCGCGGCGAGACGGGGGGCCGTGCAGGCCGCTCATTCGTCAACGCTCACGACGTCCCACCGCTCATTCGCCAGCGCTGCACCCCGCCTCGCGCGCATTCCTAAAGCACGGTACAGCGGTCTTGGTCAAACTATAGCATTCATTTTATTGATATTGGCATCTGTAATTTTTTGTTTACCTATGTTCTACAAATAAAAATATTTGAAATTGAAATTCGAACAACTACCGGAAATATATTGTGAATGACGGCACGGTTGAAATCTTACATAATATTATTATTATAGCATACAGAAAAGATTAAATTAGATACGTTTCAAAATAAAAAAATTATAATATGTCAAGTGATTTTAAATAGAAAATTCATCAAGTGCTTAAGTGCCTCTCGTAATCCTAACTAATATTATAAATGCGCAAGTGAGTTTGCTTTCACGCCAAAACGGCTGAACGGATTTGTATGAAATTTGGCCCGTGTGTAGACCATGACCTGGATTAGGACATAGGATACTTTTATCCCGGTATACGTTCCCGTGGGATAAGTTCGTTTCGCTTCGTTCCGTGTCTTTTCATACTTCGGTTCACACCGCGTTCTAAGCGAAATGAAAACAGAAGTATGAAAAGACGCTTCATTTCGCTTCGCTCCCAGTGTGGCCTGCGCTTTACGAACTCAGCCAGTTCTAAATGGGTATATGAGGTAGGTGATGGTGGGGTAGGTGAGTGTATGCTCTGAAACTTACTTGTATGCGACTGCAGGGAAAGGCATTTGGTTCCACAAGTCTTGCAGCATCAGCGCCAAGTAGAAGCGACACAACACTATCTCAGGCACGTTCTGTAAGCAACATGCGTCAACAGAAATATTGAAATGAAGAAAAAAATATTTTGTCCTGTTTAAACTATAAGATACAAAGGCAGATGCGTCTTTTAACAGTAAGAATTATTAGGTTCTCGTTAAGTTTACGCCAATATAAAAATACTGGTAGAAGCGTCTTTTTTTGCTGATTACGAATATGTAAATAACTGTATTTCGAGAAATGTCAGATAAGTACGTCTTTTTTCCTTATGACGGCAGAATATATTATTTTATTAAAATAGCTTCTACTCGTAAAATGTGTGTACACGATCTAAATGTAAAGACTTACTTTGATAGGTTTTCCAGTCATCATCCTTATAGCGTTGTGTTCTGTGATCCCTAATATTTTGGCAGTCTGAACACCTTCTTCGTCTAAGCTGCTATACTGAAAATGATACACGGCTTCAAGACAGAATAGAGTTATTTACCAATTCAAATTCAACTTTATTCACTTTGACTTAAAACCAGAATTGGTACAACAATCAAAATGTTGATTGATTTCAATCGCAACAACTTTACAAAGGAGAACATTCATTTTGGGCTAAATTATGAAAGTGAAGTATGAGTCAAGTGCGTGTCGGACCACGCACAATGAAGGGTTCCGTAGTTGGGATGAACTTATCCCAAGAACAAACTTAATATTGTAGTTGAAAAACATGTTATCCTGTACATTCCACCTGCAAATGTAAGTTTGTACGCACAATATTGAGAGATTTACCATGTTATTTTAAGACCATAGACTTCTTATAGGTTTTCCTGTAATCTATAGTTATAGAATATTATTTTCTGTATTTTTCTCAAAATTTTAAGGTCAGTAGTTTCGGAAATAAAGGGGGGAATGGTCAATTTTCGTCTATTTATAACTTTAAAATAGTTTATTTTAAAATTATTTAAAAAAAAAATTTGAAACCCTCACAGTAAGCCCTTTCATTTGATATATCGCACGGTACAGTTTGCAAATGTTTTTTTTTTTAATTTTCTTATTTGCCCCCTAAAATTAGGGGTCCCATATTCAAAATTCATTCATTTACATTACACGTCCGTGTTTGGGTCACAAATACATAGGTGTACCAAATTTCAACCTAATCGGTCCATTAGATTCGGAGCAAATTGGCTGTGACAGACGGACGGACACATGAGTGATCCTATAAGGATTCCCTTTTTTTCCTTTTGAGGTACGGAACCCTAAAAATGAAGAGAAAAACGTATTCTTTCGGAATATAGCTTTTTTTTTTGTTTGGCACTTTTTCACTTGTTTCACATTTTAGCCCAAAATGTATGGACGGTGAATGTTCTCCTTTGTGTCTACAACTTTTTGATCGTTATAAACAGGAGGACTTTTGTTTCTAGATTGTTTTTGCCGAGAATGGCCGAAAAACAAAAACCAAATTCAGTCAGCGAGCCAGACTGTTCTAAATTACATTAAAAATACTTAATTGCAGTTTTCATAAAACACAGTTGTGCGCTTTAAAAAAAAAAGAAGTTTGCAGGGCTGCCATACCGATCAATGCCTATAATTGTCGGCACTGCCATCACACAAAACATAAGTATTAAAGAAGACTTACCAGAGAATAGTAATGTGAGTAGTCAGGCCTTATTCCCGCTGCATCATGAGGCGTCACCAAGTACAACAGGTGCAGACTGCCCATCAGCACCAGACTCCTGGACGCGCGCTCCAGGTCTAGGAGAAGTTGCTTAGCAACTGACAGGTCCATACAACCTAAGAGAAGAATGTTGGCAAGATTTATTTATTTATTTATTAACTCGTCATCACTATCATTACAGGAATTTCCTAATTCAACAGTGTGGCCATAATTACAGTTTTATATTATTTACTATAACATATTCTGTACATCGTGGTTTTTGTGAACTCACTCAGAGAAGAAGAAAAAAGTTCTATGCTGTCTGCTACATCATGAAGTACACGCAAGGTACGCGTTATAGGGGCTTTACTCAGTAGATTGGTCCTACTACTGGGCACCGCCAATAGACGTGGCCGGCGCCTGCGCAATACATAATTGTCGGGCACACACAGGTTTATTTCCTTTAATATACCTAGGTTTGAAGTCTTGCCACGCAATAATTTAATAATATAGGTAGCAAGAGCTATGTCCCTCCTTGTTTCCAGTTTATTGTATCCCACCATGCCTATAACAAACAAAGTTGGATACATGAATGGATAAAATGGATATACACCATACCACCTTAGGTACAAAAACCTAGTAAATTTATTTTGTATACGCTCCAGCATGAGACTGTATTTAGCTTCATGCGAAGCCCATATGATTGCGTTACATTCGAGCCGACTTCTTACCAATGCATTGTACAAAGAAGTTAGTGCAGCGATGCTTGTAAAACCCTCTGCTCTTCTTAGGACAAAACCTAAGCTCCTATAGGCTTTTTTACAAAGATGAAAATATAATTAACTCTATGATGAAAGGAATATCTAAGACTTATTTTTTGTTCAGCTCCAGGACTTGCTTTTATCAGCCTGCTCACAAATATACAAGAAAGGATAATTCTTCGTACAAAAGTAAAGCTGGGCGTATCCTACGACTTGAAGCTCTTAGACCTCGTCTACGGAGGCCGTGGCGTCACGCGTCGCGTGCGGCGTCACGTCTCTCTCGCTCTCATGCAACGACATATGTTTGACTTTAGTGCGGGCCGCACCGCCCAACGCGACGCGCGACGCCCCACGTCTCCGTAAACGAGCCCTTAGCGGTATAACGAGCGCTTTTGGAGCCTTTGGCTGGAGTGTCGTCTTAGGGGTAATTTTACATGGTACAAATCTGTTTAAAAGTAACATATTTAAGCCCTGATTTGTAAGGTAAAAGCGCTATAATGAATGATTTATCATTGTATAATTTTTCCTATAGGCATCACACGGGGAAGAGTGGAAAGCTGTGGGGAGACCTCAGCCCAGAAGATTGACGATACAGGTTGATATAAAATAAAAAAATCCTTTGACACAGCCTCTTTCACACAACTTCCAATCCATAACAAACCTACCTACCTTGACAGGCCAGTTGGCGTGGTTGGTTAAGATACCGCCTATCATGTCGCTGGTCGTGGGTTCGATTCCCATCCAGGACAAACATTTGTGTGCGTGAACATGTCTGTTTGTCCTGAGTCTGGGTGTAAAAATCTATATAAGTATGTATTTACAAAAAAAAAAGTAGTATATGTAGTATATCGGTTATCTGGTTTCCATAGTACAAGCTCTACTTAGTTTGGGATCAGATGACCGTGTGTGAATAATGTCCTAGGATATTATTTATCTTCTTTCAAAAAGAAACTGAGAATTGTTGTTGTCTAATACTTATTTGTATTATCTGTCTGTTAACAAACCAGAAACTTCAACTCAGCCTATCGCATTTGTGTGTGTGAGGGTGTACCTTTAATAGCCGCATTCCCCAGCGCACTAACAGTAAGTTCGCTGTCGTTATAAACGTAGCAGTCCTGTTCACCGACGTGCGACGCGTCGTCACTCGCCTGCGCTTTGTTCACCACCTCCAGTGCGCCGGATTGAAGGAGCGAGCGGAGGGAATCGTCGCAGATTGATTTCATGTCTGAGGGGCTGTGAATTTGAACGTTTGTTTATAAATCCCTAATTAAAGCCAGTTTTCGAGGCTGAATCACAACTCCGATTCAAAAGTATAGGAACTGGTGTTGGATCCGTTTTCCGAGGGTCAAATTAAATTAGCTAGCGGAACTCCGCAGACTTGATGGGAATCAATACATAAACATGATAAAACAAAAATTTATAAAGCCAATTTTCGAGGCTGAATCACGACTCCGATTCAAAAGTATGGGAACTGGTGTTGGCTCCGTTTTCCGAGGGTCAAATTAAATTAGCCAGCGGAACTCCGCAGACTTGATGGGTATCAATACCTAAACATGATAAAACAAAAATTTAATTGATTTGATGAGTTTTTTTTTTGGGTCATCAACCGCAGTTAGTGTAGTCAATTGAAATATCAGGTGTTTTTTTTGGGTATACTTCACAGACGTGATGGATATTTAAACAAAAACAAAGAAAACAGATTTTCTCAACTCATATTTCAAGTAACAACACTGCCAAGGTAGTTGACCCCAAAAATAATCATCAAATCTTTTTATTTTGTCGTGTTTAGATATCAAAAATAAAAATCAAAATCAAAAGTCATTTATTCAAACGTCAAAATTAATAAGACCGTCCCCCAAAACGCCCGCTCTTCACCACTTCCTAGTGCTTTAGCTGGGGGGAAGAAGTGGCGCAACAAACTCTCCAGCAGCACAGCTGTCTATTCAGTTAAAAAAATTTATTGCACTGCGCAAAATAATTTAGGTATTACACAACAAAACATGAAATTAAATTAAATTTATTGCCATAAGTCAGCTAGCACACGTTAATAAACCAAAAAGAAAAAAAAAATCGAAAACTATACTCAAGCAGAAATAAAAATACAAAACTAAAAACGTAAACCGAACTTTACAACTAAATAAAAGCCTCCAGGCAAAAAAGGCGTGCCCACTTACATATAGCCTTATATGTAGCAGTAACTCGAAGTCACAAATGATAAACTAGGACCATCGAAGTAAAATAAATAAAAATGTTAATTACTAATAACAAAACCAAGGTCAGCAAGACGATATGATGATGATATCGATACCCATCACGTTCTGCGGAGTTTCACTAGCTAGTTTATTTTGACCCTGTATGAAGCAGATAATAATATGAGTATTACCATTAGCAAATATATATTATATTAGTTTGGATTTGTGCTTAAAAAATACATAATTAGCTTAATATGTATGCCTGACCCTTTTGAGAATACAGCACTGATGGTACTATGATTGACTACGATTTTAACTCACGTATCATCTCCCGTAACGGCTAGTAGCGTACAGTCCAACAAACTTCTTAGCTTGGGGCGCGTGTTGGCCAGCTTCAGTGCGACTGCACTGAGCAGCAGTGCGCCGGCGCAAGGTCGCAGGCAACTGCGCGCGGGAGCGATGCCGCCGCAGAGCACTGTCTGCAGTTTCGGCCACTCGCGGGACCCGCAGATTACTATGCTTTCACCTGTTAAGATAAAATTAAATGAAAATAAATCGTTTGTTTCTAGATATAATAAAGGGTACCTAGACAAAAGTTGTCAGCCGAATTTTAAGCCTTTAGGCCTTTTTGATACGGAAGGAAATATTCAATTATGATTACCTACCTGTGAAAATTTGAAAAAAAAATCTAAGATGACAAAACAATAATATTATCAGTATGTAAGGGCAAACCTGGATCCTTAAAAACTTGATGCTTGAATTCATGCAAGCCTAGTACTTTTTAGGGTTCCGTACCTCAAAAGTTACCGAAGTTTATGTACCGTTTTTTTTTTCCTTTTGAGGTGTGTCTGTCTGTCCGTCTGTCACAGCCAATTTGCTCCGAATCTAATGGAGCGATTAAGTTGAAATTTGGTAAAGTTATGAATTTCTGTAACGCAAACATGAACGTGTAAAGTAAATAAATGAATTTTGAATATGGGGGTTAATTTTGGCGAGCAAATTAGAAAATTATAAAAAAAAAAGTTTTGCATATCAAATGAAAGGGCTCACAGTAAGCCCTTTCATTTGATATGCAAAACTTTTTCAAATATATATCTTTTTTATAATTTTAAAATAAATTGTTTTAAAGTTATTTACGAAAATAGACGAAAATTTACCGTTCGCCCCCTTCATCTCCGAAACTACTGAGTCTAAAATTTTGAAAAAATCATAGAAAATAGTTCTATACCTATAGATTACAAGAAAACCTATAAGAAGTATATGGTGTTAAAATAACATGGTAAATCTCTCAATATTGTGCGTACAAACTTACATTTGCAGTTGGAATGTATGGGAGAACTTGTTTTTCAAGTACAATGTTAAGTTTGTTCTTGGGATAAATTATCCCAACTACGGAACTCTTCATTGTGCGTGGTCCGACACGCACTTGGCCTGTTTTTGTTAGTTTACTTCTCAGAAATTGTGCACAACGTCTCGACACAAAATTACCAAAAAGCAAAAAAAAAAAAGAATCACTGGCCCAATTGTGAATCTAAACCATTCTCGAATCCACGTGAACACACACAAAATTTATTATCAAAATCGGTCCAACCGTTTAGGAGGAGTTCAGTCACAAACACACGCACTGAAGAATTATATACAGGAAGAATTATATACAGGAAAAGTTTTAAGTAGTGCGCAAATTTTCACAGTGCGTTCTACCTATGAATTGAACAACTTTCACTATGGGACAAACTATGAAATCACGAAAAAAAAAATCTGTTTCATAAATTTTGGTTGAATAACTACGAGTAGCTCGTGGCTAAGTAATAACAGCCGCACGGGTCGATCCATCAGATTAAGCTACGCTTGCCGGGGTTGGTCTGTAGATGGGTCTTTTCATACCGAGACTCCTCCGTGCTTTGGAAAGCACGTTAAGCCGTTGGTCCCGGCTGTTATTCGAGGAACTTTGACAGTCGTTACAGGTCGTCAGAAGCCCGAAAGCCTGACAACCAGTCTTACCAAGGGGTATCGTATTACCCAGTAACTAGGTTGTGGAGGTTAGATAGGCAGTCGCTCCATGTAAAGTACTGGTATTCAGCTATATATATAGCCGGTATGAAGCCGACTGGTATGAAGCCGACTCCAACATAGTTGGAGTAAAGGCTAGGCAGATTGATTGAACTCTTGAACTTTTGTATGAAACAGCCGATTTCTTTTTCGTGATTTCGGAGTTGGTCCGATAGTAAACGTTGTTGATATCCATGGGTAGAACACCTGTGAAAATTTGCGCACGGGTTAAAAACTTTTCCTGTATATAAAGATATATGTTTATAAAGGAAATAACTTCTAATATCCGAAAATTATGCATACCGTAGGGAAAATATATTGGGACTATCTGGAAAAAAAAATCCATCTTATCTGTATACATACATTATAGCGAATAAATGATTTCTATTTCTGACATACCGGTGTCACAGACGCCAGCGCGGCCGGCTCTGCCTGCCATCTGCCGGTAGGCGCCCAGCGTGAGGAAGTCGCGGCCCACGAGCGGCGCGCGGATGATGACGCGCGCGGCCGGCAGGTTCACGCCGGCCGCTAGTGTTGACGTGCAGCAGAGCACTGATATTGCACCTGACCTAGGAATAATTACCGAATCATCTAAACAGTTTCACTCGGCTACGGCGCAGCAAAGAAAGGCGAATGAAACAATCTATGTATAATATAATATGATGTTTACGTTTAGTAAAATTTTTGAGAAATTAATTTTAGACCAATTGCAAAGATTTTTTAATAAACATAAATTATTACATAACAAGCAGTTCGCTTTTACAAAGGGTCGTTCAACTACTGATGCCGGTGTTGAACTTTTAGGACATATTTATAATGCATGGGAAGACAAATGCGATGCCTTGGGCATCTTTTGTGATTTGTCCAAGGCATTCGATTGCGTTCTTCATGAAACGTTAATCAGGAAACTCCGCCATTACGGGATCCGGAACACCGCTCTGGATCTTCTTACTTCATACTTGAGTAATAGGATTCAGAGCGTTGACGTTAATGGAAAAAGATCGCCCAGATCTATAGTAACAATGGGGGTCTCACAGGGCTCGATTCTTGGTCCTTTCTTGTTTCTTATTTATATTAACGATTTGCCCTACCTCATTAAGGATAATCATGATATAGTTTTGTTTGCGGATGATACTTCACTTTTGTTTAAACTTAAACGTCAGCAGCTGGTTACTGACGATGTAAACAGAGCGATCTCAAAAGTAGTTCACTGGTTCAGTGTTAATAATTTACTCCTTAATGAAAAAAAACCAAATGCATTAAGTTTACACTACCTCACGTTAGGCAGGTGAAAACTAACGTGTTGATAAAGGGCGAAGAGTTGAATCCTGAAGATAGCACAGTATTCTTGGGCTTAACTTTGGATGCTAAGCTTCAGTGGGGCCCACATATAGATAAATTGTCAAAAAAGCTAAGCTCCGCAGCATACGCTGTTAGGAAAATTCGTAATTTAACCAACATAGAGACAGCCCGTTTAGTGTACTTTAGCTATTTTCATAGTATAATGTCGTACGGTATTCTGTTGTGGGGAAATGCAGCCGACATTCAGACTATCTTTGTTTTGCAGAAAAGAGCTGTTCGATGCATTTATAAATTAAGTCCGAGACAATCTCTCAGAGAGAAATTTAAGGAGATTAATATACTGACTTTGCCTTCTCAGTACATTTTTGAAAATCTTTTATATGCCCATAAAAACATTAAATTGTTTAAAAAATACAGTGATATCCACAATATAAATACTAGGAACAAACACAAATTTGTTGTACCTCCAACAAGGCTCAAGAAAATAGGTGGGTCATTCAGGTGTCAATGTATACGCTTTTATAATAAACTTCCAAGCCACGTTCAAGATCTGAGCCTTAATAAATTCAAATCATTCATTAAACGCAAGTTGTGTCAGAAAGCTTTTTATACCGTTAAAGATTATATTGAGGACAAAAAGGCTTGGGATTGAACTGCTCCAATTTTATTTTATATTATTTTTATTTTTGCATACTGAATGTTGACATTAATATTTACTTTGTAAGTATTATATTATTTTACTTTATTGTGAATGTGAAGACTATGTAGGTCATTGCTTTTTTTTTTGTTTGTTTTATTTTTTCTCTCAGTTATTTTTAATCATGATCTGGCAGTTTGAGTAATCTATGCGGCCTACCCCAATGTCCTTTCTTTGGTATTGTTCGTCGAATCGTTGAGCTCCTTAAGTTCTGAGTTGAGCTGCGCGATTACTGACAAATGCGTGCACTGACTGGACAGGTCCTCTCAATCTGTGTGGTTCTTTCCTCAAAAGACTATTTCAGACACCAATCTACATGGTCTTCACATGAAGTGACCAAGATTATGTCTGGACTTTATAAGAGACTGTGACCTCTGAGTTTGTTTCGGCCTTTCTTCTCAGAGTAGTCAGATAGGAAACGCCGACCTCATCTAGTTTAAAAAAAAAAATTGACTTGTAAAAGTGTTTGTACAAACCTACTTACAGAAATAAAAATCATTTATCATTTATAAATAACAGTAGTACAAGAGTGTTTTAATTTTTATCTACTTTCAGACATTGGGATTGAAACAAAATAAAAAAAAATTCACCAAATTCACAACAACAAAACGTATGAAACTATGAATGGCGCCAAAACCCGGCACATCACCGCGCATGCGCTGAAGCGGGCGCTGCCACAGATAAGAAAAATTGGAATCAAAACTTTTTTGTAATACTATAAAAATGACGTGCCCCGCATATGCGTTCCACTAGAAAAAAATAATTGATGGAAACTCCTTGGTGATATTAATTCTTGTATTTGCACACGGCAATATCGTAATGGTAAAAAAATGTTTTATAACAATATTTTGTTAGAGAAAAAGTGTATATAATACGAATCTATTTTTAAATTTCGTTATTTTGTTTCTAATGTATGTCAATATAAACTCGTTTTAAAGTTTATAATTCGATTTTACGATATGCGAGTATATAAAATAAATAAATTATTTCAGACACGGTTATTTTCTTGTTTCATGCTTCTTGGTCAAGTTTTCTGTATTAGGATTTACATTTTTTATGAGAAACTGAGTAAGGTCACTTACTGTGCCAAGTGCCAACGGCAGTTAGAAAAAAAGCTAAATATGTATATAAAAAATTATGTTTTTGAAATAAAGTTTTTAATACAACTAAGAACAGCATGGCGTATAAAGTAGCACATACCTTCAGTGAGCATTTTTTTAGCATAACAGGCAAGATATAAAGGCTTAAAATTTTAATTGCTACTTAATGAATGACCTACCTATAAGCCTGTTCTAGCAGTGATCGCTCATCGCTTGCGAGCCCCGCGTGATGAAAAGCAATGCCGTAGCGCACTGCTACCGCCAACTCATCGTTTGCGCCCTCCGCCCTTAAAGCGGCTTCAAGCGCTTGACGCTCGGCCTTCTTGTGTGCTATCATCTCTCTAGAAGACATAATACATGTAATGGCAGCACCAGCAATATAGGTAGGAAGATACTGTTTAAAATGGTCGGAGAAACAAAATAGTATTACACTTTATCTCAATGTCATAAGGAGTGTTTCAGGAAAAACAGAACATATGACAATTTTCATTCTAACGAGAACTTGAAAACGGTCTGTTCGTCTCGATATTTTTGTCTTTGTGTTTACTATCCAAATTATGATTTATGATCAAAACTTTGCGTTTGTAATATTACAAACGCCCAACCGACCAACGAGCTTTAAGTGCCTAAATAAATTATTATTATGTAATAATAATTTATTCACATTACTGCCGCGCTCGCGTTGCTGGCAGAGCTGAGGATGGCCGAAAGCGCAGCTCCAGGCCAACACAACGCGGTCAGCATTGCAGTCCTTGTAATTTGTCAGTTCCAATCTAACTTATAATTGAAAATCATTGAGGCCGCTAGTTGAGCGGCCGCCGTTTAAAGGACTAAGCGGTTAACTAAACCAGTTGAATGCGACATATACACTAATTGTTGGATGAAGCGCTGCTCTCCGAGATCACTGAGTAATTTGTATTTAGGAGAGACAGTTTGGATTCCCTAGTTGGGCATCACAAATATATTATGTGCGTTCATGTTTTTGGAGCTTACAATTTAAAAATAAACAAACCAGAAAAGCAATAATATATTGTCGGGACTGTATTACACCTATTTCAATAAACATTGTTCACTAACCGTCTCTGCAACTTGCATAGTAACGCAGCGACGTTCTCACAGTTTCGCTTGGTAGAACAGAAGACTAAACAACTGCCTTTGGGCACCACCTCGGAGACCAGACCTCCGAGGAGATCAGGGTCTAGAGTCGTTGCGGCTGCGGAGTACTGCAATTAAATCTCTTGGTAAGAAAATAAAATAAATCAGTCAGTATTAAACAGAAAGGTGAAGCGTGCGTTTTGGGTGCTGCCTTTTGGAACTTTATTGAAAAGTGCTGATACAAAGCTGTTTTTTTTTTATCTTAATGAATTATAAATGATTTAAGAATTTTGAACTTTCAAATCGTATGGAGTATTTGTCATGGGAATACTGTATATTATCGCACTATAACACGCTAGACGCTTTCGTTTTTTTTACTATAGTTTGACCAAGACCGCTGTACTGCCTTAGGAATGCGCGGCGAGGCGGGGTGCAGCGCTGGCGAAAGAGTGGTGGGACGCCGTGAGCGTTGACTAATGAGCGGCCTGCACTGCCCCCCGTCTCGCCGCGCACATACCTACGGCGCGGTACAGCGGTTATGGTCAAACTATAACAATAAGCCAAAAAGGAAGCTCTAAACTAAACTAAAGACTAGTTTATTACTTACAGTATAATTTATTATGCAAGGGTCAAGTTAGGTTGGGATTCAGGTAATTTCAAAGACTAACTCCTCAAAACATACCACGCCAGTGCGATGGCTTAAACAGATCGAGATAATCCAGTCGCCCGACTTACATCATACTTGAGCTCCCTATCCGGCACGACCTCGACCCCGTCCCCCCACACTATGCGGTGCAGTACATCTCCCAACTTGACGTACTCCGTCAGCTCCACCGGTCGGAACTGGCGCTGGAACACGTCAGCTCGCAGGAAGCGAGCGATCTCGTGCAGGTTGCCTATTGTGGCTGACATGCCGACGATCTGGATGTCCTCTGAAAGATAAAAATGGTTTTAGTAAGGAATTTTGTAGATCTATCTCTCTAATAAGTTATCATCTCATTTGAAGGAGAATATGACTATTTCATGAAAACATGATGTTTCCCCTTAAATATAACAAAGGGATATTATGTTAATAATTACAATACAAATTACCAAAATAAGTGTCGGTAAATGAAAACTACCTACCTAAAGTAAATACAGAGCTACAAAAATGTAAGAAATTTTGAATTTTGCGGGCTAAATAAAGTGAGGATTAAACTTACGATTGGTGAATATAACAGTTGATAATAATGTCTCAAGCGTGCCGCCGCGACCTTTCTCGCCGATTAAATGTAATTCGTCTACCTAAAAAATAACAAAACTCAATTTCGAAAACAAAAAAGTTGCATGTCGCCATGATAAAATATGCCTAGCATGGAAATTAAAAAAAAAACTTAATTGATCTCCCACTGTAAATCTGAACACTTTTGGGGCTAGTTATAATATAACACCTCCATTTATTTTATTGTGCAGATAATCGAATAAAACTAATCTTTCGGGTCATGCCTTTTGTGGGAAACATGCCCTTAAATTATTCCCATTTCCAACAAACAGGCCTTTGCCAGAATGCATAAATAACAACACGCTGTTGGATTTTCAACTTTGGGAGGCTCAGTCGAGTGTTGAAAATGCAACAGCGCGCTTTTATCTTGGGTGTCCCTAGTGTTAGTGAAAACAGGCAATTAGTTTATTATAATAATGTATATCATACCTACCACTATCAATCCAATCTCATGCAGTCTATCCAGCTCTATCAGACTCCTGACTAAAGCCAGCCCCTTCTCAATGGTGGCGATATAGATGCTGTTCTTCCTGCGCCGCTTTTTGGGCGGTATGTGACCCTTGCCAGCCGCATACTCTTCAACTAGAAACTCTAATTGTACCGCAAATGTTGATAGAGCCCAAATCTGAAATTAAAAAGAAATGATGGTAAATAACATATCGTAATGTTACTGTAGTTTTATCTTTTTATCAAATGGAGAACACCAGCTAGGTTTGATACATTGAAAGACATTTCAATGTTGAAATATTGGGTTGGCACAAAAGTAATGAGACACTACAAAACTCTATACATTTCCTTTTGAAAGTAAATTGTTTTCGATAATATTCTAGAATGTTGTAGTACATTCTAGGTACTTGTAATATGGGGGTATACGTATAAAGCCCTCGCGATCGGTTTAGTCAGTTTGAAGAAAAATGACGAGCGTCAAGTTCGAACACCATACTTATACGAGCACTTACTTGTTAGGCCAGAGTGCGCGGGCTGCGGTTGTTTAGAGCCCTGAAACAACATTTGCGGGGTAAACAATTTAATGATTGCTCTGATGTAGAGGCGGAGTTGAACAACTTTTTCGAGGCACATCCATCAGAGTTCTGGGCAAAAGGCATCCAAACTTTGCCGAATCGTTGGCAAGAAGTCTTAGATGCTAATGGTCATTGACTAAGCTATTTGTATTGTAATAATAATAAAAAATATAAAACGTAAACCAAGTGTCTCATTACTTTTGTGCCAACCTGATATCTTTCCACTCACAACAGAGCCATGCAGTTTTCATACAGAGAATTATTAGCCTGCCTTATCAATCACCTAGCCTTTTCCCAAGTTGGAGTTGGCTTCCCTTCTTAAATGCATGCAGCTGAATACCAGCATTTTACATGCAGCAACTGCTTATCTGATCTCCACAACCCAGTTGCTGGGTAATCAATAATCATTTATTATTTGTGCAACATAGGTAGTAAATACAGTTTTAAAGAGAGTTCATAGGTCGCTATGTTATGCCAAAAGGGTTGCATACGAAATAAAATATTGGTCATACGGGAGGTAAATTATTTGGTAGGTATGTCAAAATTAATAGAAAGATGATAAATAAATAAAAACAAAAATTAAACATTATAAAATTATAAATGTGTAATACAATACTCCTCGTAAGACTAGTTGTCAGACTTTCAGGCTTCTGATGACCCATGAGGACTGTCAAAGATCGACAAATGACAGCCGGGACCAATGGCAGCTTTCCAGGGCAAGGAGGAGTCTCGTATGTAAAGATGGTCACCCATCCACTGACCAACTCCGGCAAACGTAACTTGACCTAATGCATCAACTTAGCTACGAGTCTGCCTTATCTAAGCCTAAATAAATTTAGGATCTAGTTTGGGCCTCGGATATCATGCTCTGCCGCTCTACCGTAAACTTTGTTTTTGTGTATTGCTAGTACTTACTTCAAGCACTAACCTTTTCTTGCACAATAGCCACAAACGGCAATATGAACAATGCATTCTTCTTACTGTTAAGTACTTCCCTAAGCATCAGGACTTCAGCCACCAGGGTCTTGCCTCCACTTGTTGGTAGTGCATAGATTAAATTCCTTCTCTCACGAACAGATTCCAGGTTCAGGCACTCTTCTTGCCATTCTTAAAGAAAATAATTTAATTGTAAAATATAATCATAGACAAATCATAAAAGAGTAGTCTCATACGCACCATAAAACTTTTCAATATTTCGATAAGTTTTGAATAAACCTTTAGCAATCATTGGCAGGCCATAATAAGTATTGATGGGATTTACTACTGCTGTCTTCTTTTTACATTCTTGCATAATTTGAGGGTAAACAATTTTTTCTATAGCATCTTCTTTGATATCAAGTAGAAAAGAATCTCTAGTTTCAAATAAAGAACTCTTATTCTTCATAACTTCATCAAGGTTGCTAATTGACTGATTTATGAAATCAAAGCTCTTTTCTATTTTTTCCTTAAAACTTTTATCTACATGATTGAAGTCAGATTGTTCTAATTTTGAATGAAACATGTCTTCTGAAATATCTTCCAACACTTCTGGTACAGCTTGATTATTTGTGGTTTCAGTATTTATTTCACAGATTTCGTTTATCTTACTGGTACATACGTTTAAGGACTCCCATTCGTTTCTAACTGAACTCTGTAATATATCAGGGGAGCATGGTACAACATCGCAAGATGAATTTGAGTTGTTGTCGTCTGAATCGCAAATGCTTCGAAATTCTACTTGATTGCATGGTAGAAGCGGAGAATCACACCTATCTATTTCGTTGGGTCCATTGTCGATACATTTAGAAGTGATTGAACTGCATTCTGTAAGTATGTCACTATTCTGTGCAGTTTTCCTTAAACTTAAACTTGATCGAAAATTAAATATTCTCCCAGTACCCAGTCGCCGGCGTTTCGGTGTCGAAGTATCCTTTATTTTACTAATAGAGTGCATTGTTGTAGATATTATATTTGATTTACGAAGGAATTGATCGATGATTCGATTTTAATTTTGTTATTTTCATGATATCAACTAAAAAAACAAAAACCCCAAACGTAAACATAACCTATCAACTTTTGACATTTCATTATCTTGACACATCTGACTGACATCATGACACTTGACAGTTTTTTTTTTTTTTGCAGCTGCCAGCCCTCGCACTTTACTTACCCTCCCAAAGAAACACGAATCATGACCTCATCTAGTTTAAAAAAAAAACATGATTGCCTTGTAAAACTGTTTGTACAAACCTACTTACTGAAATAAAAATCTTGGGAATAATAATAATATCTTGGGACATTTTCACACACGGTCATCTGGTCCCAAACTAAGCAGAGCTTGTACTATGGAAACCAGATAACTGATATACTACATATATACTACTTTTTTTTTGTAAATACATACTTATATAGATAATTACACCCAGATAATCATTTGTTATTTATCATTCATTTATCGCGATGAGCTCCAATATTATTTTAAACTGCACAGCACAGTAGTTGATCATTTATTAACTGGGAATGTTAGGAAATAAGCTCGTGGCTAAGTAATAACAGCCGCACGGGTCGATCCATCACGTTAAGCTACGCTTGCCGGGGTTGGTCCGTGGATGGATGACCATCTTTTCAAACCGAGTCTCCTCCGTGCCTCGGAAAGCACGTTAAGCCGTTGGTCCCGGCTGTCATTCGTGAATCATTGACAGTCGTTACGTGTGATCAGAAGCCCAAGTCTGACAACTAGTCTTACCAAGGGGTATCGTATTACCCAGTAACTGGGTTGTGGAGATCAGATAGGCAGTCGCTCCATGTAAAATATTGGTATTCAGCTGCATCCGGTTAGACTGGAAGCCGACCCCAACATAGTTGGGAAAAGGCTAGGCAAATCGATTGTTAGGAAATAACAACCAGCATGCCTATTCAGCATTTTCGAGGTACCTACTCATATCTTTTCTGCGCTACAGTCACAATTCTAACCATCCATCAAACCTTATTTTCTCTTCTCCATCGTATCCCTCTTTTTTCCTCGGCTCGGGTGGATTGTTTCCAGATTGTAGATTCCTTGTATCTTGTCAAACATTGAATACAATGGCAACACTTCCTCCTTTCAAAAATGATACGTTCAGAAATGAATAAAATAACATTATTTCAAGAAGTACTTTTCAGCCTTTTCGCCGTATATATACCCAATGCAGTGGAGGATAAAGTTTAAATAGGTATAATTTTTTAAACTATTCTCTACCTAGATGTCGCCGTAGCGGTAGACAACTTTTTCAGAACATTAGATAAGTATCTATAGTCTTGGTCTTTAAATTTGTGTATGTACAAGATACAACATGCAATAAATAAATAAATATGAATTTCCCTATCTGTAGGATCAACGAAGCGGTATCATTATTAAAGTAGGTTGAACGGTTTACACAGGTGTATGTGTTAATTTCATACATCAGCCCATCGCAGTATATTGCCGAACATAGGCAGGGCCGCGCCGCCCCTGTGTGCGAAGTGTGCGGCGCACACAGGCGCCAGGGCACTAGGGGCGCCCCGGCACCCCTGCCTGAGGCTTAATGGGCCAGCGTCAATCATAGATTTTTTTTTTCACACAATAATATTCAATCATCATAGTCGAGTAACGATAAATAAGTACAAATCTCCAACTTCTCCAAGCCAATATTTAGGTAGGTAGGTACATCTGTGGTTTAAGTTTACATTATTTGATTTACCCAATGTGTACGTCTCTCTCGGGCTTTAGTTTACATTAATATGAGCTGTGTTAAAATTAAAAGAACCGCTTCTGTCGCTATGTTGCTTATCGTGGAAGGTGCATTCAGGAATCGACTTGACAAAATTGGTGGCCGAGCGGGGCGATAGCGATGGTACAGACGCCAGCACATTAAGCTACTACAATCTGTCAGATTTCTTTAATAGATTTTCGACTTTATTGCTAAAGCATTACGTTCAAGGTTGATTGGGAAAATCTGACAGTTTCGGGTAGGTTGACCTGCTGGCGTCTGTACACATCGCCACCGCCACGCTCGGCTACCGCTTGTTTCGTGCCCACAGTACTCCTATACGATGTCTTTTTCGCCAGTTGCTGACTGTATCCGACACCATAACCGACTATTTTATTACAAAATGTTTAGTAGGCCCGCGCACCCGCACAGCTCCCGCTCTAGCGCTGCACGAGTAGGGATGAAAATTGCTGAATATTTCCGAAACTTACCAGGAAAGTTTCCAATATTGTCGGCAATTTTGGGTAATATTGCCGGAAAGTTACCAAAGTTACCAAAGTACCATTTTACATAGAGTTTTTCAAATACCATTTTCAATGTTTATGCGCTCATGGGGTTTTATGTAATGGTGTAATTATACGTACTTATTACTAGTACCTAAGCCTGTTTAATTAATTGTTAACTCTCCATGCATATATGTGAAGATAAAGTAAAACTATGACACTGGTAACTTCATGATAGCAGACACCGTAGTTTATTTGTTTTAAGAATTTCACTTATAAATTTTATAAAAAAAAGAAAGAGGGCATTGATGTCGAATGACGTAAATAAAAATCATACAACTGTGTAGTGTATGATTTCAGCCGTCTTCGAGTAATCGGGTAATTACATTTAAAAAAATAGATTCCTACGAACTAAGAACCTCCTCCTTTTTTTGAATTCGGTTAAAAATGAGGTGCTTCATAGGTTTCGCATACAGGCGCTGCCGAGGATCGGCGCGGCCCTGGACATAGGCCTTTCCCAATTATCACCAAGTAATCCGGTTCATAATCCCTTTTGGATTTTGAAAAGAATCATCAAAATTGGTTCATTAATTTTTGAGAAAATCGTGGACATACAAACATACATACATGCATACCTAGAACCATACATAGAACCTCCTTTTTTGAAGTCGGGTAAAATGGAGAATGTTTAATTAGTTTAAATACATGGCTCAAGGCCGGTCAACTATTATTAAATTATTTACCTACTGATTCGTCGTAAAATCAATCAATCTGCCTAGCCTTTTCCCAACTATGTTGGGGTCGGCTTCCAGTCTAACCGGATACAGTTGAGTACCAGTATTTTACATAGAGCGACTGCCTATCTGACCTCCACAACCCAGTTACTACGTAATGCGATACCCCTTGGTAAGACTGGTTGGTTGTCAGACTTTCGGGCTTCTGACAGCCCGTAACGACTGTCAAAGATCCACGAATGGCAGCCGGGACCAACGGCTTAACGTGCTTTCCGAGCACGGAGGAGTCTCGGTATGAAAAGATGGTCACCCATCCACAGACCGACCCCGGCAAGCGTAGCTTAACCTGATGGATCGACCCGTGCGGCTGTTATTACTTAGCCACGAGCTCCTTTGATTGGTCGTAAGAAAATAATAATAATGTTTGCCAGATCAACATGAAAATATTATCCTGAAGGATTATGATCAACTTCCTCTCACAGATAATAACCATGTCAGCGTAATTACGACACCGCTGCACCGCGCTCTATGCCTTGAATATTTTATGTATTATTTAAGTAAAAACAGTCAGTACGCTTAAGCATAGCATATCGGGCGCGACTCAATCTCATCTCTTTCACCTCATTAGTTTTAATCGTTATCCCATTTGTATTGCTGAAATATATTAATCTTATTATAATCTTTGATAATCTTTAATAGTTTATCTTAATCTCACCCCAACCCTGAACAGAGGAGGTGTACTCGTATCTCCCAGCAGTGGGAATGTTGGAGGCTGACTATGGTTATGGTTATTGTGTTATCAAGCCATCGAATTACTAATTGAGTGTTTATTAACCAAGTAGGTAAAGTACCTACGTAAGACGCGAGCTTATTGATATATCACAATACAGGGGGTAAGTGTAAACAGTGGCAAACTTTTAAGGGGTCATTGTACTCATCGTTTTGAACAACTTTTACTATGGGACCAAACTTGAAACCGCGAAAAAATCTGCTGTTCAGAAGGTACATCTTAATGAATTTGAATTAATGAATAACATAAAAGAGCTGTTTTTTCGCGATTTCAGGTTTGGTCCCATAGTAAAAGTTGTTCATAATGATGAGTACAATGACCCCTTAAAAGGTTGAAACTGTTTACACTTACATCTTGTATATCAAAAGGCTCGCCTCGCCCTCATCACAAGGGACTTAAACGTAACTGGCGTAATGTACCTACTATAGATGGACCTCAGCCTAACCCTGCGGGGAAAACAGGCGTGGTGTTATGATAGAATGGGATCACTTAGTTATAAAGTTCACTGTTCAGCTACAACATAACTTGCTTATTGTTTAGTTTTGTTTCTGATGGAGTGCCACAGGGAGCTTGGTTCGACCCTCGTCTTTACCATCAATTGTTCTGAGTTACACGATTACTGACAAATGCTTGCACTGAATGGACAGGTCCACTTAAATCTGCTTGGTTATTTAGGCTCCCTACCATGTACGAATGCACCCTACCCTGTGTACGAAGCTACCCAACGAGTGGGGTGCATTCATAAATTTCCCATCTTTTGGAAAAACTGCCTTTGCTCAGATGTCTTGCATTAAATCAATATCGATGTTCACAATTATTTTAGCAAGATACCTAGGTAATGTAGCAGCGTCGTGATTGTTTGAAATTACTGTTAGTTTAGTTTTTTACAAGGCTCAGAGTAAAAATTGTACGAAACCACCCCATCTCCCCTACTTCACAGCATTTATAGAGCAGATTAGTGGGAAAGAGGAAAGGGCGGCCAGCAGCTACCTTGAGAATTGCTCTTTGAGCTCTTTCGATGGGTAGTAATAATGTTTTACATGCTCCCCCCATGAGGTAATGCAGTACGTCAAAATAGACTGACATAGAGCAAAGTAAACTTGCCTAATTATTATTGGGTCTGCAATATATCATAGCTTTTTGAATATGAATATCAGCTCACGAATTCTATTATTTAAAGCTTCCATATGTTGTTTGAACGTCACGGTGTCATCAATTATACGAGTAACACCCAAGTATAAAATTTTGAATAAAAAAAGTCTAATAAAATTAAATTTTATTAGACTTTTTTTTATTCAAAAATTTTATAAGAGGCTTTTATCCACAGTGGCAAGTCAGCCTCATCATAACTTAAACTATTCTAAACTACATCTACAAATACAATAAACAATATTAATTTCTAAAAAAAAAGTAAGTTGGTCTGCTATCTCAGGCGAAGGCCGCGCCAGAACCTCCACGTATGGACCAATATCATATTTATCAACTCCTACGGCTCTCAGCAGTAACTCTCTTTCCTTACAAGGTGAACATCTTCAACCGTTTCGCATGATTCGCAATTGGGTGAATTAACTTTCTTCATCAAATAACCAAACTTGCGGGATGGGTAGTGACCAGAGCGTAATCTACGAAGCAGTACAATGTGAGACCTACTCCTCTCCTTGATAGCAAACCACGGTATTCGAAGAGGCTGATATTGTATAGTTTTATACCAGATACCCTTTTCCCTACTTCGTTCGTCAAAGTACTCTTTAAACTTATCATAGCAAACTGTTTTGCAATTACGTAATTGTTCTAAATAATTAGGTACTATATCAAATTCTTGCCCTTAAAAAACCGCTAATTTTGCTAGTCTATCAGCCTCTTCATTGCCTCTCAAATCTACATGAGATGGAACCCATTGCAATCTTAGCACTATGCCATTTTTTGTAATAACCTAATAACCTTACTTAATATGGAGTAAGCTACCGAAATACCTCTGAAACCAGAGGCACAACGAGCTAAATGCTGCAGACCACTCTTACTATCTGTGAAAACCACAAAATACCTTCCTCCCTCGTATTCGTATGGATTCGTGTGGACGAACAACGTACTCAATGTTTCAAAATGATTACTCTGCGCGACCGTCGACTGGTACAAGGTCTGATGTTCTTTTTCAAATTGGTTAACAACAAATTGGACTGCGATAAATTAACTGAACAAATTGGACTAAAAGTTCCCTATATATTACCCAGATATCCCATTACCCATTTATTCCACACTAAAGTATCCATCACAAATATAGGAGTAAACTGACCTCTCAATAGACTCAGCCGACAGATGAACTCTTATATTATAAAATCCACTCCAGATGTTGACATATATCATGTCTCCATAAATATCTTTAAAACCCAAATTCTAAGGTCCCTAAGCACGCAACCCACACAAGCTAAAGACTCATTGTGTTAGTATGTCGGTATTTCTTGCAACGTCTGTAACATAACTTGTGTCATTTTATATTTCTGATTCTATAGTTACCACCTCATTTTTATACATTTTTTTTTTAGCTTAGGTTATCACTGTATTTGAGAATGTTGGTTCACCTGTTATTGGCAACTGTATAAGCCCAAAACTGTTAAATACCTACTGTTAATTAATATTTTGTATACAGAAGCTGTTGGTGTCCATTTATAACAGTTCCCCCCCCCCCCTTATCTCCGAAGTTTGCATAGAGAAAAATCAGAAATTATACTGTGTGATAGAAGTTTATGTAAAGATTACAGGACAATAAAACGATGTCTGTAAATAGCACACTTTTTCATGAATATTCGTTTAGTAGTTTTTGCGTGAAAGAGTAACAAACATCCATCCATCCTCACAAACTTTTACATTTATAATATTATTAGGAAGTAGGAAGTAGGATGGTACGGAACCCACGGTGCGCGAGTCCGCCTCGGTCTTAACCGGATTTTTTCTTAATATAACGTATAGAAGTGATACCGATATCCTTGGAGAATAAACCATTTCAATTCATCAAACCATCTATATTCCTGTCCGGACCATGCAGCGAGCTAGCTTTGTTAAACGCTGGTGAAGCTGTTATATGTATTTTTTTTTATTTTGTATCTCACCCGGTCGACTGCTGATCAACTACACACCACCTGTTATTAAAATGACAGCCAAGGCAGTGGCGAAGTATCGACACTTACAGTAAACAAATCATTTCAAGTTAATTTAGTTAATTCACGCTGTTATAAATGTATTTTCATTCTTTTTTTTAACTTATCCGGTCGACTGCTGGTCAGGTCAATCACACACCACCTGTTATTAAAATTACAGCCAAGGCACTAGCGAAGTATCGACCACTTACAGTAACATTTACAGACTTACAGTACATTTTAAGTTAATTTTAAGTTCCGAAGCTCGACAGATGCATCCCGTCAAGCGAAGTCAATGAATTCCCAGTTGGTTGTATCCCCTACGTCACCAGAGCGTCTAGTACAGTCCGCGTGGGCCACACCCCCGCTTCGCCTAAACATCTAGTTATGCGGTCGAATAGCAGAACTCATATTAAATGCATAGGAACAATATGACTCCCCACCAAATGCCAATTTACCGAAGCTAAGCTAAAATATAAAAATGTAGCGATTCTATCGGTAAGCTTTTAGTCAGGCCTGCTCCTCTCCGCCGTCTTTGCCTTCACGGACAGATCGGCGTCGGCTCATACTCACACATACGTAAGTGAAGTTTACAGTTAAAACTATGTAATCATACAATAAAGACAGTATGAGTTAACTTATTTATATAGCTGATCTACCGGGAAGTCAGGGAAGTGTACTGGTTACAGCTGTCCTTTTTATCCTTACGGCAAAGCGTATTTCCGATGCTGAAATCTGTGACAGTTAAATTTGTTTGCGGATCAATCGGTCTTACAGGTTTTTTATAACACTAAGTACTTAGGCGCTGACAGGAGTTCCAAACATTAACCTTAAACGAGCCTTGGTTGAGCATGACAACAGTTGCCGTTGGCGCCTGGCCGTAGGAGTGCGGTAGTATTAGCCCAGCAAGTGAGGCAGGTTGACTTCCTCCACCTGTGGCCGTTGCACCTGCAGGCGTGTACGCGGGCCGGCCTGGCCAGTCAGTTTCACTTTAGAAACCGGAGCTGGCTCGCAATCGTCGGCTCAAAAATGACCGGCGCTAAATATAGCGGCGGGCGCAGGGGGGGCGAGTGCGCGCGGCAGCTGCGCCACCCGCCGCCGGCCAGAGCCGCCCCGGTCGCCGCGGACTCCACATTCCAACGTCGCTGTGCTGCCGGTTCAAGAACCAGTGCCGTGACTGAGTGACCGTCTTCCACCCGTGCGACGTAAGTGCCGTGCCGTGAGAGTGCCAGTGACGGGCCCAGCGGGCATATAGTGTGTAGGATAATGGTGTTACGGAGTCCTTGTGGATCTTGAGTTCGGAAACGTCGAAGATAAAAGACGGCTCGTAAGGAGGCTGGTCTAAAAATACGCGCGCGGTATGTGCCAAATGCGGACGGGTGCGGGCGTCGCCACGCTGAAATAGAAGCAACCGCCTTGTATAGTGCGCCGGATTACGTTACCGCCCGAGAATCGCGCGCAACGAACGCGTAAACTTTCAGCGAAAACCTCTACGTGGACGTATGAGAATCGCACTAAACACACGATTTCAATTTCTGAGTGAAAAAAATCGCATTTTTTTATAATTATACACACATTTACACTACACACTATATCCGATAAAAACATAACATTTATTAAACTCCAATGTCACATTATGGTACAAGGCCTCAAAATTACAAGTTCTAACAGTTTTTGGAGGTTGATGTACTACCAGCATTATAAATCGATAAATGCCAAAATAATTAATAAGTATAAAAATAATTACCTAACCCTGAAGAAAATCATAACAAATTTCAGGGACAAAAAATAACTTCTAAGTTGAAAAAAAAACAAAAAACGGTTGGATATTTTTTTATTTATCATGTGTATTGATTTATTTTTGGTGCGACAGTTAATCTGACTGGCATCTAATTGAGGACAATTTGGTTACAATGTTTAATAATTCGATTAACCGAAGCATTGAAAGCGACCATTGATTCTAAAGATAGTCGCTCATAGAAAGAATTTCAAGTTCTATGAAAATAGAACTTTTTTTATTAGTAATCAGATGGCAGATGTTACATTATTACACGACTTTCACATAGATATTAATAGATAGAACAATTATTTGGGACAGTGGTACACAAAAAAACTTATGTCGATGTTTGTAAAGGTACGACGGTACCTACTTTAAAACTTGGATCTTTTTAAAAGTTCCCAAGAATTGGAACTTGTTATGAGGTCACGAAATTATTTGATGTAGCAGATTTGATTACTTACTTACTTTTTTTTAAACTCAACCGACATATTTTTAAAACTTTTATAAGGTTCTGGTACCGTCACTTTGCTTTTTTGTTTTATTTTATCATACTTAGGTCTTAATGTTTAAAACAGATATAGCAAGAAGGCTTATTAAATATTATCATGAAGTTTTCTCGTTTGACCAAATCGATATACATACCTACCTACTTATATAATGAATATCCGCGCGGGTTTCTCTTTTATCAAATACCTTAATTTATTGTAGTGTTTTCCTTTGATACTCGAAATATTAGCACTTAATCACAGAAAGCTTTCTTGACCTCATTCCAAACTTACGCGTTGAAGGAAATCTAGTTCAATGGACTACGTTGATGATTCTTTTTCATTTAGTTTAGTTATATAAACACAGATAACAATATAAATTGAAAAGCAAACACTTCAAATGAAAATGTATTTGACAAAACGACAACAGGAAACAATTGAACACAAAAGGGATCAAGAAAGCATACTCGTGGAAAAATCTGTAAAAATTCAAGGCTCATCGAAATCCGAATCCTAGGCAACATTGAGTTGAACGCGAAATCCAATTTTACACTTTCTTTGAACAGTTGCCAGCATGTAGGTGTGCTAGAAGGCAGGAAAGATAAAACCGCTAAAAATAAAATGGACTTCATAAACAAAACGCACGCTTCCCGCGTTCACGTTTCGCGCCCACGCCATTTTTTAAATGTTGGCACAAAAGAAAAAGTTCGAAGTTATTGATATTGCTATTGTCTATTTCGAGTTTATGTATGAGTTACGTGTTGGCTGACGGCAATTAGCTAAAAGGAACCAGTGATTCGCTGAACATTATTAGGTACTTCCAAATTAAAATTGTTATCAGCAAATGAAGTAGCTACCTAGGTACATATACTTTAAAAATTTGTAATTCGGGTGCAAAAGTTTAAAGTTTCCATTTAATAAATAGAAAAAGAAATAGATTTGGAAAATTTCCTTTCAAAATCTTATTGAACAAGTACAATCCTATTTCCAAGCGGGAATAACTGTATCATTTGATAACAGTGCAAACAAGAGGAGAAAGTTGTAATGTAACATTAAAACTGTAGATAGATGTGTAGGTTTTAAATATTAAACGGTTATGTGTGGAACGTCAATAGTATATTTTCGGAGCCAAATGTAAACATATGTGTATGCACTGATGAGAGATAAATCTGTTCGTCGATAGATGCATCTATTGACGCGTTGCCAATATCTGATGCGTTATGCTATGACGCCATGCATCATGTAAACAGAACCGATAGTGATTTATCAACATTAGATCGAACTCTACTGGTTATTTAAATAATTGGATCTCATCCCAAGTTGGCAATCTGATACTACTGCAGTTGTGATCTTGCACTCAGCACGTTACTACTGAATTTGCCTCCGAGAGGTGCCAACGAACTATCAATCGTTCAACGAACCATTGACAACACTTGGCGTTTTGATCACCCGGAAAGAGATAACATCAAGTTAGCAAACCTGTGGAACATTTTGTTTCAAACTTAATACCGGTTGGAAGGGAACTCCGAACGTTTCATTCAACGTAACTTTTTGTTTTTCAGATTACATAAACTACCACCATGTCTGACGAAGAAGAATACTCGTAAGTATTTACACATAACACACCTACTGTCAGGATCTCAGGACGTAAGATGTTTCTTTGCTTACACAACACAAATACACGATACTTATATACACTCTTCCACACTACATGCAACTGTCCCCCCTGTCGAGTGTCGTCTGCAGTATAACCATGTATATTTATTGTGCTAACTACACAGTCTGTGTGTCTGTTAGTCCTCGAATGTGTACGTTAACTGCAATCCTATCTATTCCACAGTGGCTCCGAAGAGGAGGAAGTAGAAGAAGAAGTCCAAGAGACGTAAGTATGACATCTCGGCGGACAATCTATCCCGATTCCCGGAATTAGTTCTTTTAGAAACTGTTTGGTTTTGAACACTTCAGCTTCTCTCGGCCTGATTTCTTACTTTGCCTTGGCGATTCTATCATTTTCCAAAACTATTAGAACGGTGAAGTACACATGGATGTACGTCAACAGTCTTACTTTTTTGGACATAAGCGTGAACTATTTGAGCATGATCGCAAGGTTTGATTCCCAGTTTCTTGGAACCCCCCAGTCTCGGGCTTGTTGCACGCCCTCACCAAACCCTGTTCTCTCTTTTGTTGCAGGAAGTAAGTGGCGTGCCATTTTGGTTGATCCGGCACTCACAAATGCTTCGCTCGTTTTAGGCTAAGTTTAGATGGCGACCCTAACGCTTGTAGCGCTAACTCATCGCTTTCGTTGCTTCCAGATATACAACTTACGCTAGGTGCTGCAGCGCTGCAAACCGTGCTTTCTAACATTGAAATCTTTCATATAACAAACCAGACCATGAGTTTGATGCTATCGGAAAGATCAGTGTAACGAGGACGAGTAAGTGCCTGATCTTTCCATGACATGTACAGAATGGAACTGTACCTACCAGAGTGTTGTCGAAGTTGTGAGTGAACATCAATTTGGCTTTAACCCCTAAGCTTCTGGTTCTGTAAATCAAATGGAATATATACTTCTTCGCGGCTGCACAGTTTTTAATCGTGTTTTGTTTTTCTTTCCCGTCGCTGCTCCTCTCGTCGTTGCAAACTGAAGACCCGCTCCTAAAGCAGAGTAAGTAAACTCTAGTTACGAACTGCCCTACCGCTTCGCTTGTAGCCACTGAAACTGTTATGGCACTATGATTGATTGGCACAAAATTAACGAATCTTATACCAACTAGAGATTTTGCTTAAGCAAAACGAAGTACGATCCTTTTGGCAAAATTCTAAAATGTTGAGTACAACGGCTACTGGCTTGTGATGCAGTGTTTGTATCGTGTATGCGCAAAATACACTAATTGTCACCGCTTCTTTGGTTACGAACAATGAATTTTGCAATAAAGAAGTAGAATATTGTAAAAGATAAGTAGAAGGCTGATTGTTGTTTTCTGTTTCTAGGAGTAGACCATCGATCGCGTAAGTTGCACCGCTCTCTGTGGTGTCACTAACTATAATCCTATCATTAACTGGACAAGGCGCGGGCGCATGTTTTTACGATCGTTTCCCAAATTTATCGTATCCGACCAGATGATCGTTCGGCGAATGAACAACCGCACGCCGACGTCGGTAGCTATTTTTATATCGGTTGGTAGGCGTTCTATTTTAGTAAACCGTACTGTGCTGCGCCCGCGCCATTCTGCAAAGAAACAAAATGTCGGTCAACGGGCGACTGCTCGAGTTGCCCCGACTTATTTTTGATTTATTGCATGAAAGTAATAACATGACATCGAAGCATGACTACCTTGTAATACATAATATAATATTGTTGTAATATGTGTATCTGTCTGTGTACCACAATCATGGTAATTATAAATGTTGTCATAAACCCACAACAAACAATAATATCATTTACAAATACAAAACTACACAACTATGAATATAAAATGAACATAAAGCCAATATTAATTTATCTAAAAACTTATGTTATACGATTTTAGAGAGTGAGGGATTATAAATTGTATAACAATAATAATGTTAACAAATGAATAATGATGTCACGTAGTTGTTCAGTACACGAGTATTAAAGCTAAAACTTTAACAATATGTACAGTACCTGATGTCCCTGCTTACACAACGATATAAAGCGTAACAGCGGAAAACTTAACTTTAACGAGTTACCGTAAAACTCAATCACCGTAACAGAAGTTATATATGTATTGTGACCGTTATAACAACGGTTTCTAACATTAACACGAACTTATTTTATGACACCATAATTAATATGGGTATTTTGTATTTTCAGAGGTGAGGGAGACCCAGAATTCATCAAGGTAACAACAAATTCAGCTCTTTCACTAACAGATTTCACGTTGCATAAATAAAAGTAACCAAAACACATTGAAATACCTATATCAATAAGTTAGCATAATATTTAAACTAGACATGGTGCTAAGCTTTCATCAAATACATTAATATTTGTAAACAGCGTCAAGACCAGAAGCGGTCGGACTTGGACGATCAGTTGAAGGAGTACATCAACGAATGGCGCAAACAGCGGGCCAAGGAGGAAGATGAGCTCAAACGCCTCAAGGAGAAGCAGGCTAAGCGCAAGGTGAGGCTCGTTTACATCGACGACATAATAATTGCAAAATGTTGCTGTTTATTTCTAATGATGGTTAAACTGTACATTTGTATTTAATTGTAGGTATCTCGCGCTGAAGAAGAGAAGCGCCTCGCCCAGAAGAAGAAGGAGGAGGAAGAAAGGAGAGTTCGCGAAGTTGAGGAGAAGAAACAACGCGACATTGAAGAGAAGAGGCAGCGACTCGAGGAGGCCGAGAAGAAACGCCAGGCTATGCTCCAGGCTATGAAAGATTCCAGCAAAACCGGACCCAACTTCACCATCCAAAAGAAGAGCGATAACGTAAGTCACTCAAAATTACTGTTACACATTCCAAGGAATAGGTTCTTCTATACTTTTTTGAGTGCATAACCGTATATTCTTTGATAAACACCCTGTTTATTTAAAGTTTAAACACATCTAATGTGTAAACAATTCAAATTGTAATTTGAGCTGTTCGGAGGATAAACACCCGTATGTTTGAATCATCAAACGAAATTAAAACTTTCCGCTTGTGTATTTACAGTTCGGCCTTAGCAACGCTCAACTGGAACGTAACAAGACCAAGGAGCAGCTGGAAGAGGAGAAGAAGATCTCCCTTTCCATCCGCATCAAGCCCCTGAACATCGAGAACCTCGGCACCGAAAAGCTCAGACAGAAGGCCACAGAACTCTGGGAGTGCATCATCAAACTCGAGACAGAGAAATACGATCTTGAAGAGAGGCAAAAGAGGCAGGACTACGACGTAAGTATTGTGACGATTTGAAGAAACTTATAGTAACGAATTTTATAGATATTATCATTTAACATTTTTTAGCATTCATATTTTTTAACAAAGAGTTATATAGTATTAAAGATTTCGTCACTAGTAAAGATTTTTAAAGTTCAAATTAATAAAGTTCAACAACTTTGATAAAGTAGTTTAAAAATATTTTTGTTAACAGTTAAAAGAGCTCAAAGAAAGACAGAAGCAACAATTGAGGCACAAGGCCTTAAAGAAGGGTCTCGACCCTGAAGCCCTCACAGGCAAGCACCCGGTAAGCATTACATTTACATTCATAATAAAGAATATGACTTGATATAAGAGAAACTTTCTAAAGGGATGCTTTATTTTCAGCCCAAAATCCAAGTAGCGTCCAAGTACGAGAGACGTGTCGACACAAGGTCCTACGACGACAAAAAGAAGTTGTTCGAGGGTGTAAGTATTCCTCACAGACACACAACCTTACAGCCATACCTACTACATAATATAAGATAGTATGCAACGTCTGGAAATTAAAGACAAATTAATTTTCGAAACACCTCAAATCCTGCCCTACCTAATTTGGACTTCTGCCAAGATCTCGAACCAGGTCACTTTCACATCCATTTAATTTCCAGTCGTTGCGAATTAGCGATAGAAATTACACACGTCTTCAAGGAAATTTCAACCGACTTTTAAGTAGCAAACGCAAACCGAAAACAATTTGGTAACGTAACAGAACAACGACATAAGATTTATAAACATACATGAGACACATTTACGAATGTGAAAATTGATATTGATGATAACATTTAAACGCAGGGTTTGGATACTCAATTGGCAGAGTATCTGGATAAAATGTGGAACACGAGGATGGAGGAGTTCATGAATCGTACCAAAAGTAAGAGGCGAACGCAATGTTTGGCGATTGTGTTCCCAATGTGACCCCTCGACGCATGTCTTCACGGCATGTCCTGACCCATTTGTGACCTAAATGTGCACTGTTGAAAAAAATTGGAAGTGTAAATTTTTACTGCAGAATTTTATTCGATTGGTTTAGAAAATAATGAAACAGTATCTGTAGTAAATCTCACCAGCCACATTATTTCGACAGTTCTAAATACATTTTCCAAGTTGGATAAGCCCCTGTTGTGTGTATCTCCTATTGTACCACTGTCATTGTATTTACCCTGTATTAACGATTCCTATAGGACCTTGAGAAACTGAACAAGGACTTCCTCGAGAAGGTGTGGCAAGAGAGGGCCGACCAGTTCGGTGGCAGGCAGAAGAGTAAGTATAATATACAATTTAATTTGTCAGTTTATAAAACGGTAAACGTTGGGACGTTTAGTTTGAATTTCGATTTGTCCGTCTGCAAAGTTATGTTGGTGGAACGTAAGTCCAAATCATCTGACATTGAATACTCTGTGCACAAACTTTTGACAATATCTTGTTGCATGTCATTCGTCCTCCTGTGTAAATAACCGTTTGTTTGTAAAGATACGAATTTTCCTGTACACGAATTTTAACTAAGAGCAAAACCTACTACTTGGAATATAGCTATATATATATATATATATATATATATATATATATATTCTAGCTTTAGTGATCCGAAGCGTGGTCTTTATACATGATGATCTGGGTTCGACTCCCACTACGACCAAAAAATAGTGAATAGCACGACAGTGATTTAGAAAACTCCTAAAAGAAAATCTTACGACGCGCGTTTAGTTTAACTTGACTTTTAACCGTCATTGGTGAACCGCCGTTTGATTTAACGTACCGTCATACCATACCAACCGTAAGACCATAGATTAAAACTTTTCTCGAATAGTCAACAGCATAATAGGCCAAGAACAATGTAATTCTGATACTAATATTTACCCAACAACAGCGAGGCTGCCCAAGTGGTTCGGCGAGAGGCCCGGCAAAAAGGGAGGCGGTGAATCCCCCGAAGGCGAGGAGGACGTGAAGGCCGAAGTTGAGGAAGACGAAGAGCCTGTATACGAACCTGAGCCCGAAGAGGAGGAAGAGGTCGTAGAGGAGGAGGAGGAAGAGGAAGAGGAGGAAGAAGAAGAGGAGGAGGAGGAGGAAGAGGAGGAAGAAGAATAAGTTAGTATTTAACCTAATTTGTACGTGATTAATAAGAAAATAGGCATGTTAGAGATGCCTATAGTCCCACAAGTTTGTCTGACCGCCGAGTTGAAAGTGAAACTAGCGAAGCAACTATGAAAAGCAGCAAGGTCTGTCATTTAGTTCTTTCATTTAATTTATTTAACTTTGACAACAACCTCATAGCACTGACAATAAGGATCACTGTGATGCCAAATCAGAGGTAAAGTAACTGTGAAAGGACATTACGTAGTTGTTTAATTATTTTTTTAATGAAAACCACATCAGCCATTATTTCAACAAGTGCCTGAAATATTGCAAAAAGTCCCTTACTTTGTCTTTACAAACTTATTATAATCATTTACAACTTTATATTATAATTTTTTGGGATTTATAAGATACTTAACCATTTTTTTTTTGTTCCAGACGTACGCAGCACGATTGATCAGGGAAGCTAGATCGCCGACACTCACGGGTCGGACAGTACTGTTTTGTAACCAATCCATTAACTTATTACTATTATAAATTATTTTTATTATTTATACTGTTGAATCATTCGTTACGGAACATGGACATTTTTGCACTTAGAACGTCGTGAACAACTATGGCGTAACAATAAACTAATTTATTTCATAAGGCTGTCGAGTTTTTTATTTTACCTTCAAATAACGATGAGAATAGTAATCTTCTATTAATATGTCAGATGAGTTGGGCCCAGTAGATGAACACGCCTATCGCGGCATCAGTGGCATTTTATAGGTCCTCAGAATAGTCATCAGTAAGTATAAAACTGGCAGTGAAAATAAAATAGCATTTGTTTAGTCTAGAAACCGAACCTTGCATACTTGGCTAAAAGCCAGACTGGTCATGATAAGAAATCCGAAAAAGGGAGCACTACTGTGGTGATATTACTTTGCCTGCCTGTCTCATGTTTCCGTATCATTCTCCCCAGTTAGCCTAATCATAAACTCCATTTTACTTCTATTAAACCCGCATACCGAATCGTGATATTTTCAGAATCATATACGTATACTTAGTATAACTACTAAAGAACATACTCGATTAAAGTGTGTCAAGGCGAGCGAGATAAAAATAAGTTCATATTAAACTGTTGTTGAGAAAAGTTGTGCACTTGGTGCTATCTATAATAGTGATATATTATGATGAATATATAATATTTTATCGAAGTGCATTCCCTTGATGGTTCTGATAATATCACATTATTAATCAAACACTCGCAAAAAATTGTGGAGTTATAAGAATATATCTGTCTACTCGTGCTACATGGTTTTTCTAGCCACTCCATAAATCTTGAATAAGAATAATAATAAGAAGTTCTTATAGACTTCGTAGATATTGGTGCCAATTCTGTTGTACACTAACTAAACTTAGGCAATTGCAATGTTTTCTCTCTAATAAAACAAGAGATGGCCGTAAATTAGAGCTGTCAAATTTAGTTGGAACTAATATTTCCATACAATCAGACGACACGTAAAAACATGTCGACTACAAACACGGTGAAGCGCAAGGCGTTAACTAGTTTGATATCTCTAACTTAGTTCATAGCTATAGCCGTCCTTTGCTCGCGCTGCCTGTTAGTAAAAGATAGCGATTCTCTACTTTTAGTTTTAGCTATTGAACAAAAGATTCGGCACCACTGACTATCGATAATTTCCAAATGTTAGCTATATGTAACATTTTATAAAAGGGAAACATATTAATGATTAATGATCGTCAAAATTCATATAGAAAGACGAAATTGACTAAACCTGTACATATCTGAGTTGCTTTGAAATGCGAATATGTATTACTAATTTTTTTTTTACGATCGACATGGATGGACATAAGGGGTTTAAAAATAAAAGCATAACATATATAATTGTTAAATGGTATATTCAATACAATAAATTTACAATAATAAATGTTCGTTACAACTAAATAGCGTAATGCAAAAGGACTAACTAACAACTACACAATGAGACACTTAATTCATCTACAATGCTTTGCACTCCAATACGTACAAATGAAATACATAAATAAACAAATTAAATTATCTAAAGTTGCCTGTACACTTACCCGCTTTTATCGATACCGACATTTCTCGACAGAGGAACGCTACTAATGTAGAAAATTCTGTCGGATTTCATCGATCAACATTTTTTCAACTGACGTAATCGGGCAAGTCTATAGGTACCATTATACAAATAATAGCATTATTCGAAAGAACAACTAAAGTCAAAATTAAAATGAGGAATCTAGATTTCTTTTAAAAAATATTATGGTCTACCCATTGATATGGTCAAAATTAAGCTTAATGATAATTTTGGCAGACTAACACAATTCTGGGACAAGACAAATATCACAGATCTTGTCATGTCTCTCATACAAAATTTCGACAAAAAAGTGACATGTGTCTTGTTAATTGTGAGATAGCCAGCTGGAGGGGTCAAGACTCGACATAACCTACAGTAACACAGGTTTAAGTCTTCTTCTTCTGCCTGGCGTTACTAATCCCGGCGTTTGCCAGGCCTCGCCTACATAAAACATAAAAGTTTCAGTAAGTAACATAAATGCAACGGCTTATAAAATAACTCAAACACAAATGCGGTTAGTTACGTAGAATTTTATTATATTATCGAACTAATTTAATACATGGCAAGGAACTTAATAATACCCGCGAAATCTGAAAGATTTCAGGATCAATCTATATTCTACCTGATCATTTCATGAGACCTTGTATAGCGTTAACGAAATCATTTGTTTATGAGTAATTTCCTTCCGAAGCTACGCAAACGAATACAATCCTTAAAACTGTATCATACGGTCTAATTTAGCAACATCCTCTACTCAAATTAAAAACACTCGATTCTAATTTTAAACATCTTCCGACCCGGATTATTGGATGCGTAGGATGTAATTTGGAATGACGATTTTAAGACTACATAAAAATGTCTAATTTCGTGTACGGTCGCGGTCTTAAAATGTTTATCAGATCTCGAGATCGATTCCTTCTAACAGTGAGCACAGTAAGGTCCTAAGATATCAACTTTAAAAACGAATTATGATGGGCACATGCATATTACTTTTTAAAATGGTGAACTTAAAATTTTTGTATATGGTTTAGCCTTCTTCATGATTTTTTTCTTCATAATATTGTGTTGGCACAAAAGTAATGAGACACTCTACAAAACTCTATACATTTCCTTTTTCAAGTTAATTGTTTTCGATAATATTCTAGATTGTTGTAGAGCATTCTAGATACTTGTGATGTGGGGGTATATAAAGCCACCCTCGCGATCGGTTTAGTCAGTTTGAAGAAAAATGGACGAACGACAAGTTCGAACACTATACTTATACGAGTACTTGTTAGGCCAGAGTGCGCGGACTGCGGCTGACAATATCAACACTGCGTTGGGCGCTGGAAGTACAAGACATGCGACGGTGTCCCGAAGGTTTGGCCGTTTTAAATCAGGAGACAGGAGCCCTGAAAGTCAAACCACGCTCTGGACGACCACCCGCAGTGAATGATGACGATTTACGCCGCGAATTACAGTCGAATCCGGATGCCACTCGTGAATTAGCGGAAGCACTTAACTGCAGTCACGCCGTGGAAAACCATCTGCATGAGCTTGGGTATCGAAAAGTTTTGGCTCGGTGGGTACCGCACATCCTTACAGACGCCAGTCGTGCAGTCCGTGTCGCTATCTGTCAATCACTTTTGCTGCGACACCGACGTAAAGAGTTTTTGTCTGATCTGGTTACTGGAGATGAATCATGGATTCATTAAGAAAACGATACACGTCGTGCTTTTTGGCTGCCTCCAGAAGAAACGCCACCAACTCAACCGAAGCTGAGTCAAAAGAACCGCTCAAAAGTTTTGCTTTGCTGTTTCTGGGACGCGCAAGGCATACTGTTTTATGAACATAATGAAACTATAAACGCTGACAAATATTAAACCCAGCTCACCAAACTAACTGCTGCTATCAAGAAATAACGACGAAGACGAGTTAATATAGTTTTACTACACGATAACGCTCGACCTCATGTCGCATCTGCCGTTCGCCAACAGTTGGAGAACTTGGGCTGGGAGACGATACCCCATCCACCTTATTCCCCAGACCTCGCCCCATCAGACTATCATTTGTTTAGAGCCCTGAATTTTCGGGGTAAACAATTTAATGATTTCTCTGATGTAGAGGCGGATTTGAACAACTTTTTCGAGGCACAGCCATCAGAGTTCTGGGCGAAAGCCATCCAAACTTTGCGGGATCGTTGGCAAGAAGTCTTAGATGCTAATGGTGTTTACATCATTGACTAAGCTTTTTGTATTGTAATAATAATAAAAAATATAAAACGTAAACCAAGTGTCTCATTACTTTTGTGCCAACCTGATATTATTGTGGCATTTTTGGCATTTGTTTATGCTTTGAAACAAATTAAATATACGGAAGCAGTAAAAGACCTTAAACATTTTCCATCCGCGACTGAGCACCCTTTAATACTAAGTAGCCTTTAGGACTAAATTCGTGTCACACAGTGTAGTTGTTAGATGTCAGTACTATTATGGTGATATCTTACGCGGCGGGAATGGTGCTGGTAGCTGGCTTCAGTTGAGGAGTCTTGTGCATCATGTTGATCTTGTCTCCCAGACTTAGCGCCATGCCCTATAAGGGGACAAAATGTATGTGTGTGAGATGTAGTTAAAAAAAAAACAACTTAAAAAACATATTCCTGGGTTGGACAGAGTTGTAATTAGCCCCATATTTCGTCAGTTATGCCAAGTTGCATATAAAACATTTATAATAACGTAATGTCTAATAATGTACGCACACAAATTTACTTTATTATTATTATTATTTTGTATAAACTTAATAATCGGAATATGAGTTCTAGGACAATTACTATTATATAGGTATTGTATCTGTGTTCTTAGCTAGTTTTAAATACTTTAAATTGTAATCTGTGGAGAACGTAGTGGGTAGCATAATTTAAAAAAATGTAATAATTAAGATATTATGTGTATTTCTTATTGTGCTACTGTTTGTTTTTCCTTAAATAAATAAATAAAAGGGGCTACTCTATTGCCATACAACACACCGGGTACAATCACGAGCATCTTACACTTACGCAACATTCACAAGCAATTTTCTCGTGAAATAACAAAGGTAACTTATATAGACCTATTACAAAATAGTATAGTTTCGGAAATATCAGCGAAAAACTTATCAGCTGTCCCGTACCCAATACTCAACCCAAATGTATCGGACGGCTGATAATTTTTTCTCGGTTAAGATGTTGGTCCCATGGAGAAAGTTGTTCAGTTTGTACCACACCCTTAAATTTGACCACACCTGTCTGATATAGCCTGTACGGCATGTTTTTATGTAAAGTGTACAAAACATATCCCCTGATTTCCCTGAAGGGGTCGACAGAGGTGTACTCTAGTTATGTGTTAGTATTGTTAATGTAATACCAATGTAATGGAAAAAAAAACACAGTGAAAATGTGCAAACTTATAAACAAAAACAGCGACCTGGTTGACGTCCTGCGACGTCTGTCAGACACGTCAAACGTGTTAAATATGACAGGTAGTAATTAGTATTTAATATATTATCTAGAATTTAAATACATATAACTAGTCTTTAAAATTATACAACAGATGTTGATACAAACACACTTTGCATGTGGTGTTTGCCTATAATGCGTGTGCAGTTAGATTGAAGACACAATGACTTGTATTTTCCTATCTGTAACAATAACAACTGTTGGTGAATATTAATTAACTAAATAAATGTAAAAGAGTACACACCTGGCTCTTGGCCCGTATCCGCACATGTCCGATCACGGGCGAGTTGGGCTTGTGCAGCGGCGTTTCGATGCTGAGGTTGGCGAGCGCGTCTTCACCGAAGATGGAACGCGCGTACAGGTTCGCTGCCATGAAGCCGCATTGCCCGGATAGCGCCTGGTTATGAAAAATGTAGTTAATATCTGGCTTTTTCGCGTTACTTCACAACTAAAATAAAAAAATCATCTTGCGTCTAAATAACATATATCTACTGTTTAGGACTACACACAACAGAACACTCAGATACAAATTTTGCTTGGTCATTTTGTACCCTAATGACTATGCAAAATGCCAGCGTTCGAGGTAAACGTGCTCATAACACGTGGAAGCGAGTACTGCCACGTGTTATGACCACGTTTTTTGAAGGGTCTCACAGTCTGAGCTCTACCTCAGACTGTGAGACCCTTTTCACAAATCACGTAAGAGATATTTAATGTCAAACTAGCACGTTTTATAACTTCAACTGCCACGAGTTTTAAAGTATATAATATAACATCACGCTTGTAGTCCCTGAAGGGTTAAGCTGAGGTGTTCCTATAGTACGTACAGTCACATTTCACCAGTTATGTTTAAGTCCCATGTAATAGAGGGGCGAGTCTGTTGCCATCAACCGTAGCCCTAGCCAAATGGCATTCGCTTCGGAGCGATTCTATCTCTACAATCGCTATCAACGCGCATCTCTATGGAAATGCTGATCTATGATCACGTGACATTTCGATAGCTTATGTCAACCCCATACATTTTTGCCTTTTCTATTAGCCTCATCGCTATTCATCCCGAAAAAAGCACTGTTCCCGAGGAAGACAACAATAAAGTTCTTATGATAATAGATGGCGTCACGTGTCTTTCGAATCATGATTGAATTATATTATTATAGAAACTTTAGTAGTGTGTTAAGGGTTTTATTTTATTTTATTTATTTAAGTAACTACTACCACTTGTTATTCAATGATATGATTATCCTAACATTAACACATTATCTGCTTAATTCTTTATGCAAACGCTTCTTTATGCTACACCCTTACCGACCCTTATTTTACGATGTTTTCGAAACAATAGAGATGCACAACGAACGCACAGGTGCGGCGCGCCACACTCGAAGAAAGTTATGTAAATTGTATGGACGCGCATACGCGCCGTCAAGCACCTGGTGAACGTCCGAAAACGCGCATGTGCGTCTGCCGCGCCTAATGTATTAAACTTTACTTATTCTATCCATCCGCGTAACACCACACATCCCTCTTAGCATTTTCATCTCAGCTAGTTTTAAATTAAACAATGTCGTGGCATTAGCCGTTTTACGATAAATAAAAAAATGTTACCTTTTCGGGAGTGAGACACTTCATGTTGGTTGAAGACAGCAAGTGTTGCAAGTACTCGCGCAGATCTGTGATGTTCGTGTTCACCGACACCTGTGGAACACAAACACGTTAATACGCCTCAGGTATGTGCACTGGCTATTCTAGGGTTGCCATCATTCAACTACACTTATTGAATGTTGTATGTTACAAAAAATATAAGGAACTCCAACCTTTTTTGGTTGGTTAAAAAGCATCGAGGGCTGAGCAGGTGCAGGAAACTTTTATTTGCAGTGCTTTAATTAGTGAATGAGTTTGCGCTAAAAGCACGTGGGACCTTTTGATGGCTGCGTCGATGTTTGTAATTTGCACTTTATGTCAATCGGATAAAGTGCATAATCCGATGAGCTCGTGGCGATCGAAGATTAATCTACGCTTGCCGCGGTCGGTGGGTGACAATACATTACATATCGAGACCCCTCCGTACCTCGGGATGCACGTTAATCCGTTGGACCTTTGAAAGCCGTTACGGGTATACATATAGAAGCTCGAAAGTCTGACAACCAGTCTTACCAAGGGGTATCGCATTTAACCAGTACCTGGGTTGTGGAGGTCAGATAAGCAGTCGCTCCACGTAATATACTGGTATTCAACTGCATCCGGTTAGGCTGGAAGTCAATCGCAATATATTTGGGAAAAAGGCAGGCAGTTGATGTTCCCTTGTTAATTACCTTGTTCTCCCACTCGAACTCGGCCCACATCTGTCTGAAGTCGGCGTCGGTACAGACTGCCGGTTGAATGTAGTCCACGATGTCGATGTGAATGTCGTTCAGTACCACCACGCCGCGGTCCATCGAGGCGCCGGATACTTCGTACACTGTGGCCAAAATGGTGGGTTAAATATGTGGGAATTCGAGCTTACTGAGCTTAATAATCATTTATTTATTATACTGGATGTTTTTTTTTTTTACCGTCTTGAAAAAAATAGGGCACAGTACTGCTGCCGTAAGGAAAATGGACGTATCTACAAAAATATTGAAATGGAGAAAGCTTTAGCTAGATCAGAAGTAATGATAATGAAACACAGAGTTGTATAGATTGTTGTAAACTCACCAATATTCCCAAAGATAATTCCATTCTCAGTCGAGGCCACCTTGACATGCGCCTTGATGGTGGCGTAGTCCCTCGGAGCCAGCACAACCGCGGCCGGCCGCTCCACCAGCCGCAGGTCGCCCAGCGTGGCCAGCTCCACCGTGCAGTTCTGTAGGGTGTCGTCTGGGGGAGGGAGCGCCATCATTACGTACACATACATAAAACTTACGCCTTCTTCCCATAGAGGTAGGCCGTAACTACAGAACGCCACCTGCTACGATCCTTACATACTCCTTTTGCTTCTTTTAACGTCATAATTCAATCAGAAATAAGGAGTTTCACAGAAAACCAAACATATTTATAAACACATCGAAAAAAAAGTGGAGTGCGGTGGTTCGGAAAGTTCTTGAATAGCGACCGTACGACGATGTGGCGCAGCGTGAATAGTCCTGATGACCTGGTAAAGGTCACGGGGAACACCTGCATGCCGACAAAGCGGGACTCAAGACGTATACTCATCAACCTGTGGGAAGGCATCACGTAGTGGGTATGTGCTGCCTCTGAAGTTTAGCGTAACACTGACGGAAACAGGAGCACCATTTTGACAGGAGAATATAAAGGCCCTTGATAGCTATCGAAAACAGCTGCCACGATGGTTTCAGACGATATGAATCAAGCATAACCCCTCGCTTTTCCCTAACAATGGGTACATTGATAACTATTGCTTGGGAAAGATGTTCCTCGCGTATTCCACTCTTTTTTTAAATATCGGTCTAACAGGATAACTCACCCGTCTGGTTGACCACGAGTACATCGAGTACGATGTCGTACTGGTTCACGGCGACTATGGCCTCCGCGTACACCGGGTCCGAGAACCCGGTCAGCTGCGTCACCTTGGACAGCTTGCCGCGCTCTTCACTCACGCCTGTGCTGCGACCTGTGGGGTAAAATACCATTTAATTATAAAATACCTTCGACCGAGCTCTACTCGGGTGAAAATAGAGAAAACGATTTTTTTCCCTAGAAATGAGACCTAACTAGATCGATTTTTCGCCCCCCGTAAACGTCTCTTACGATTTCGATGACAGTTGTTAGAGCTATATTTGAGAACGTGATTACAAATATATATTTATATATATATATATATATACAAATATTGCTCATTTAATAGTATAGGATATATTATGTATAGGCATAGGAAATGAAAAAAATAGCTAGGGCAGAAATGGTTCCTATTTCAGTCCAAATGCTGACATTTAAAAAGGTATTTCTCATTTTATTGGTGTCTTACTTATTTTATAGGCTGGCAAATATTTTCATGAAAAGTGAGGCTTTAAAAAACTAGTTTCTCGTTGTGTATAGGTAAACGAGACGAAACCTAATCCCATCACGAGACATTTATTTCAAACATCGTCATCATTCTCCTACCCTTGTCCTAATTTATTTAGGGTCGGCGCAACATGTCTTTTTCTTCCATACTTCTCTATTAGTCGTCATCTCGGTAGTCACTCCTTTTCTAGCCATATCCAGCCACACAGTCCATCCATCGTTTCTTTGGTCTTCCCTTACTCGTATAGCCACCGACATTCATACTCAACACTTTCCTGACGACATTTTCCTCATTCCTCCGCACCACGTGCCCATACCACGACAACCGATTTCCACACAACTTTTCAGTCACCGGTGTCACTTTCAGATTTCCTTTTATACGAGTATCCTCATTTCTTATTCTATTTGTTGAAATTTGGTACACGTGTGAATTTCTGTGACCCAAATACGGACGTGTAACGTAAATAAATGAATTTTGACTATGGGGGTCAATTTTGGGGGCCTTACACCCTTGATTATTATTTAAGAAAAGTCGTATTCGGATTCTAGTGTATCTGTGGTATTTGATGGAATTTCTTCCAAAGGCGAGACTGGTGATGTTTGGCTACGATTTATGTTTAGAATGGATGAATTATAAGCTGTTTGATAAGCGTCATGAGACGTTGTAGCTTGTGGTGGTCGTGTAGCTTGGTGATAATTAGTGTCGTAAGATGTTGCTGATCCGTTAATATCTTTAAAACTCCACTTTGAAACATCAAGGTCTGGTGGTCATCTAACTTGTTTAAAGATGTCAAAATTGCTTTAAAAAATGACAGATGTTCGAGACTCGTTTTTTCTTTATTGTCCTTGTCGTCAAAAAATGGAAAAATATTTCGGCAGACATCTTTCCATCCCTCTGTTTTCAAATTTTTATCCTTATCATTCTCCTTTGTCTTGTCCCAGAGAACAGGACGTGCTTCCACTAGTGAAATTAAAAAGTCGACATCTAAATTGTCAGCCATTATTATGCATTAATTAACACGTGCGAACTAAACATTAACTACCGAGCGGTTCGCCGTATGTCACCCGATGCACCGTACGAGTACACAGCACCGTGCCGTCTGCCGGTAGCGGCGTCGTGCCGGTACACGATGCTCGGTGCCGTACCATAGACATGTGTCCACGCCCTTAGGACTTTAGGAATATACGACACTAGGACGTCTCTTTCAATACGTAGAGCTGCGCACAAATCGGTAACCCGAAGGGCGTAAGGTCTGCTTGCAGCTTAAAAGAAATACAGAAAATAGTTCTATGCCTAAATATTAAGTACAGGAAAACTTATAAGAAGTCTATGGTCTTAAAATAACATGGTAAATCTCTCAATATTGTGCGTACAAACTTACATTTGCAGTTGGAATGTATGAGAAAACATGTTTTTCAACTACAATGTTAAGTTTGTTTTTGGGATAAATTCATCGCAACTATTGAACCCTTCTTTGTGCGTGGTCTGACACGCACTTGGCCTGTTTTGTACTAAAGTTTTTTTCTTTGAACGCGTTTATCTCTGGAACTACCAGTCGGATTTGAAAAAATCCTTTTGCATTTGATAGCCCACTTCTTGAGGAAGGTTATAGGCTATTAAACATCACGCTGCGCACGCAAGCGAGTGTTCTACGAGTATATAGTCGAAGCTAGTTTCTGTACATGTTATAAATTAAAGTCACTTTTCATCTGTCTGTGTGATCGCATTGTTCTTCCAAGCTTCGCAATTGATTTAGATGCGGTCTTTACCAACATTTAGAAAATTTAATCGGGAAGGTTTGTGTTAAACACATTATTATTAACTTACATTAAATAAGGAAATCTCGTTGTTTGGTCAAGTCGTAGGAACCGTGCGAAGGAGGGGCGGCTCGTTAAGAAACGCTTATTCGAGCATATCGTGTTGCATGTTCCTGACTAGATTCGCTTACACGATGCCACAATAATAAACTTATTTTACATACACACAAAGATCAAAATAAGTCTCACCTTGCAGAGCCTTACTGAGTGACAACTCGAACATATCGTGATGTGTGCTAGCGGCAGTGTTGCCAGCTAACTGTGCGAATATAATGCCAGCTTCCACGTCCACTTTGTTGTCTTGACGCTTTGATTCACGATCCTGTGGACAAAAGCACTAATGTACTGTGTACTGATTTAATTATGCTTGAATTATTTGACAGGCCAGTTGGCGTGGTTGGTTAAGATACTACCTATCATGCCGCAGGTCGTGGGTTCGATTCCCATCCAGGACAAACATTTGTGTGCATAAACATGTCTGTTTGTTCTGAGTCTGGGTGTAATTATCTAAATAAGTATGTATTTACAAAAAAAAAAAAAAAGTAGTATATGTAGTATATCAGTTATCTGGTTTCCATAGTACAAGCTCTGCTTAGTTTGGGATCAGATGACCGTGTGTGAATTATCTCCCAGGTTATTATTATTATCTCCTTTATTCATTTTTTTACATATAAGTTATATTTTTAAATATTAGAATTAAAAAAAAAATTAAAAATATAAAAAATAGAAATCCACCAGCATGGGGAACAGGGTCCAAGCTACCGGTGGTTAGGGTCCCAGAGACAGGAACCTCCTCACAATACGCGCCGTATCAAGGAGGACTGCCTTCTGAATCAGGCCCTTCACCCAGCCACCCAACGAGAGCCTCTTGAGATGTTGGTCGAGGCTCTTAGCGATAAGGCCATTGACCGTAACGACTATCGGTACAATGATTGCCGAGTCCACATTCCACATAGCGACAACCTCGTGGGCTAAGTCGAAATACTTCAATTGTTTCCCCTTCTCAGCCTTCACGAGGTTCTCGTCATGCGGGACATCGATTATCATTGTGCGGCGCACTGATCGATCTATTACCACTATATCAGGCTTATTGGCTACAATAGTCCTGTCAGTGATAATAGATCGATCCCAGTATAACGTGACATGGTCATTCTCGAGAACTGGGTCGGGCACATACCTGTAATACGGTACCTCAGAGTCCACAAGGCCGTATTTCAGAGCAAGTTGCTGATGGATAATCCTGGCCACTTGGTTATGCCTGTGCAAATACTCACCGTTAGCTAAACGAGAACACCCAGAAGTAATATGTCTGATAGACTCACCGGGACAATGGCATGCCCGACATATGTCGATCGTCCCGTCTTTCATTATATACTTCCGGTAGTTATTCGTTAGCATAACTTCATCCATAATCGCACAGACTGAACCTTCGGTTTCCCCAAAGAGGTCACCGAAGCGTAGCCAGGCCACGGACGCTAAGAAATCTACGTCGGGCCCATGAAGGGCCCGGAAAAAGCGTCCGTGAAGCTCCTTGCTTTGCCATACTTCCTTGCGGTCGTTGGTACTAAGCACCACAGGTTTGCGCCAGTTCTCTTTAGCCAAGGATAACGGGGTGAGTCCCTTGTCCACTGCAACCACATCTCGGTGCATACCCACGTTAGCTATGACCTGTAGCTTGAACAAAACTATGCAAGTAGCTTGCATGCCAGTGTGCCATAATAGCTTCTGATTGGTGCAAGTCAGAATGGCACGCAAGCTGCTTGCATAGTTTTGTACAAGCTACAGGCCATAGCATAATTACATAAGTACTTACTAATTACAGGCCTCGAAGATCGACGTTCAGTAAAAACGTGTTGCCGAGCTCGAGTTGACACATTCCAATTCCCATATTTTTAAGAACTTCACATTCTAATCTGTCATAAAAATCTTCATTTTAACTACACTTTTGACAAGATTTTGATATTATGAATAAGTAAATTGTCGTAAAGGTGAGCTTGCGACGTGTATTTGAATGTTATTATGGTGATTGAGCTGTGGTAGCCCGCGAAATACAAATTGTCTTGCGTTTTTTGCAATTTGCAGGTAATAATATAATATCCTGGGACATTCCACACACGGTCATCTGATCCCAAACTAAGCAGAGCTTGTACTATGGAAACCAGATAACTGATAAACTACATTTATACTACTTTTTTTTTGTAAATACATACTTATATAGATAATTACACCCAGACTCAGGACAAACAGACATATTCACGCACACAAATGTTTATCCTGGATGGGAATCGAACCCACGACCTGCGACGTCATAGGCGGTATCTTAACCAACCACGCCAGCTGGCCTGTCCGAGTATAGTGTATAGTGATCTTGATCAAAATAGGATTCGCGACAATAACAAATATATTTACATAATTTTAACCATAAACATCATCAATACATCTCTCCAAGTTAGATTTCTTCCGGATTGTTCTAATTTCGGGAATCAGGCCGACGTAGGAACCTGACGTCTGCCATCTCCAGCCAAGGGCGGTACCTTCTTACCTATCATGAGTGCGCGAGTGCTTGGAACAATGTAGTGTCTTTTGCCACGTCCGTCCTAGCTAGCTTAGTAAATTCTATTGTTCAGTCTAATTATATATATACAGGGTTATTGGTAAAACACCAACAACCTCTTAAGGGGTCATTGTACTCATCATTATGAACAACTTTTACTATGGGACCCAACCTGAAATCGCGAAAAAAAAATCAGCTGTTCAGTACATTATGTTCGCATAATTCGTCAAAATGTACTGAACAGCTGATTTTTTTTTCGCGATTTCAGGTTTGGTCCCATAGTAAAAGTTGTTCATAATGAAGAGTACACCCCTTAAGAGGTTGCTGGTGTTTTACAAATAACCCTGTATATATAACTATAGAGCTAGTTTTACTTATCTCTCAACACATCTACCTAACTTGTGAACGGCCTGCACAGACTACCTGTGCAGCCCTAGCCGTTAGAATATACAATATGCTAGCTCACCTTGTCGGCCTCGTCCAGCAGGTTGGCGGCGCGGTCTGGCAGCGCCAGCAGTGCGGCCAGTGCGTCACTGGAGCCGCCCAGCAGAGCGTTGCGCACGATGTCGGGCCGAGAGCTGCCCGCTAGCACACACACGGCGCCGTGTTCTAGGTCGTCAGCGGTTAGGCCGGATGTAGCGCCACTCGAGCCTAAGGAGTAAGAATAATTCGGGTGAAATACTGTTCTTTTTGTAACGGGACGATGTATAACGAGTTATAACGCGAACTTTTGGACGGCTTCGATGAGGATTTGCCAAGAAGCATATCGCGGGGGATACGCGGAGTGCACCACCGCGTGCGCTGCATCTCCCTACGATCGTATGCTAGCGGACTCCGGCGCATACCGTCGCATGCCTTCGCGCCCCGCCGCGGTATCCTTCAGCGCGCTCTTCAATACCGAAAACAGAAATCTTCTTTGTGGCTCCGTGGTGGGTCTCAGAGCTTTGGAATCTATATCTGCGCCGAGCCCTAATAAATTGGGATTTGATGAAATGTCTTTTTCTGCCTAAAATCAAAATGAAAAGCAATCGTCCAAATATAAACCACTGCATACACCAGACGAAAAAATATTTTATTTAATGTTTATTTATTTATTTACCTGTAAAAATTAAAGATTTCCATACATTTATTTTTGTTATGTATAGATACAAGAATTTTCAAAATAGACATAAGTACTTACCAGCATTCTGCTTATGAAAAGCCAGCAGCGTAGCAGCCAGATGTATGGCAGCAGTAGCGTCATGCTTGTCCAGCTTGAGGGCTAGCTTGCACAGCGCGGAACAAGCGCACGCGGCGGTGAAGGACTCGCCCTCGCCCAGAGCTGCCCACAGCCCCGGCCCGGAGTTGGCGGGGGTGGTGTTGCTACTGTATAGACATACAATTATTAATTTATCATATTTTAGTCTTGACTAAGTAATAACAGCCGCACGGGTCGATTTATCAGGTTAAAGTACGCTTGCCGGGGTTGGTCCGTGGATCTTTACATAGCGACCCCCCGTGCCTCGGAAAGTACTTTATGCCGTCGGTCTCGGCTGTCATTCGTGGATCTTTGACAGTCTTTACGGGTCGTCAGGAGCCCGAAAATCTGACAACCTGTCTTACCAAGAGGTATCGCATTACCCAGTTACTAAAACATGTAAAATACTGGTATTCAGCTGCATCCGGTTAAACTAGAAGCTGACTGAGTTCTGAGACTGAGAGGCAGATTGTGTCTTGGGTATCACTGTAATAGTTTTTAGGCGTACTAATATCGAAAAAGATAAATATCTAAATCCAAAATGATGCCGCCATCTTGGCTTTTGTTTTTGACGTCGTTTTCAATTCAAACTGATTTTTTTTTTCATTAATCTTAATGGTTTTTCGGGAGAATCCTCCATATTTCCGACATTAGACTTGTCGGCAATGTCGATTATGAATTTTATGTTGACGGTCATTTAACATAGTAATTTTATTGTCATACAGACGAAACTCATTTAACAACAAAATTATTACGAGTCACAAACAGTGCAACTTAAACCAATAAAAAAATATGATGTAAAATATCAAAAATTGAACTTACACTGGCAAGTTGAATGCGGACTGTGAGGCGTAAGTACCGTCGCTCGTGACCAGCTGACGCGGGGCTGATGTGTCCTGTGTCTTAGCAGCCGAAGCATCTGATTCTTCCTACAAAAAATACCATGCCATTTACGTTTTTGCACTCGTTTATTGAGTTCAACGAGACTGTTAATTACAGCAACACAAATTATGATGATGTAATCATTTTGCGCATGCTTTCTTGATTGCCATGAAAATTATTCCTTTTAATCTTCAAATCACACAGAAAAAAGCATCAATAAAAAAATAAAATTAATAAATTCAGAATCTCCTTTTATTGAAATGGGTAAAAAAATGGAGGACATAATTACAAAACAACAATAACATCATAATCCCTGTTTGCAAATGACGACAATATTCTCACCTTCTCTTCTCCTCCAGCAGCCGATGGTATGACCGAAGACAACGCTGCTAGCGCCGCCTTGGCCCGCGCCGGCGTGTCGGCGAACTGAGCCAGGAGCCACAGTGCCGAGCGAGCTATCTTACCCACTCTGATGCCGGTCACTGATTCTAGAAGTTTCTGGAAACAGACATAATGATTAGTAGAACTGACTTGGCATATTTTGTTTATATGTATGTATTTGTTCTTGTATTTTAATTAAGTATAATTATTTTCAAGTTAATTTTCTATCATGTTGCGTTACCTATTATAGCTCGTGGCTAAGTGATAACAGCCGCAAGGGTCGATCCATCAGGTTAAGCTACGCTTGCCGGGGTTGGTCCGTAGATGGGTGACCATCTCTGTATACCAAGACTCCTCCGTGCCTCGGAAATGCACGTTAAGCCATAGGTCAGATAAGCAGTCGCTCCATGTAAAATACTGGTATTCAGATGCATCCGGTTAGACTGGAAGCCGACCCTAATATAGTTGGGAAAAGGCTAGGTAGATTGATTGTTGCGTTACCTTAATATGTACTGTCTCTGCATCACAGTACGTTGATAGAAAACGCCTAAGACATTAAGTCCGCATTTGTACGATTATTTTTACTTGTGCATCAAGTTTCAATAAATGAATGAAATATAGAAGAGTTACTATTGTTTCACTATATTCAGCATTTCAGCCGTACACATATTAGGATTTAACCGGCTTCTTAAAAAATAAGGACGGAGGAGGTTGTCAATTCGTCTGTAAATAGTTTGGACTACAGTTTTGTTACAATATGGATAATGTTTACGTATGGCATTCCATTTGGGCCACGTCAGTTACATATGCCTCACATTTATTTGTAAAGCCTTATTTTTAAAGAAATAAACATGCAAATTAATACTAAATAAAAGATTAATTGCATTTTATGACATTAAGACTCAATTTATAAAAATTTTAATTATTCGACGTTATTGAACTTTTGGTCTGGCAGTTTAGTTTATTCTTACAGGCTAACTTATTTACGGTGTTCTTAAAAATATGACTTTTACTAGTTTCCGCTAATAAATGAGTATAAATAAAAATGCAATGCGGAAAATTTTCAAATTCGGGAAAACTGAACGTCCTTTTTGCATGGGATTTTTGTGAACTTATTGAAAGGACAAGGTCTGTCGGGTCAGCTAGTACTAAAATAAAAACGATAAAAGTCGGCACAAAATACCTACTTATAAATTAAAAAATAAATACTACCAAAGGAACCAAAGGATTCCGCAGGATTGTTTACCTGATAGATATGGTCTCGCAGATCTACGAAGGTGTGTAGTGCAGATCTCAGGAACAACATGACATCTTGCGCCGCCGGCTCGCTACCGTCGCCTAGCAGTTCTAGGAGAGCCGGGGCTACGCTGCCTGCCACTTCTGGGAACTATAACAAAGCATTGCTTTAATTTTTATTAATTTAGATTTTAAGAATTAATTTGGAGTTTCTTGCCCGTTCGTCTCCATAGAGATCTACGTTATGGAATGAGCTTCAACTTTCTGACTAACTGTCCGACTCTTTGACTATTAAAAAGTGGAATGCTTTGAGTTTGGTCCATATCACACTGTGGTGCTCTCTTAATATGACTTCGAATGGTGTCAAATCAAGTCAAATAAATTTATTAGCGTAGGTCGAGGTGGGAATACGCAATGATTTACTTTAAAAACTTGGATCCAACTTGGAATTGTTGGCGGTCATTTGTTTTATGGTACACTAGCGACCCGCCCCTGCTACGTACGGTTTTTATGCCTTGACAAAACATCGAGGTTTCTTTAATATATGTTACAGTTTGACCGATACCGCTGCGTATTTTAAGACAACAACGCGGACAGACGAAAAACGACATAGGCACCCATGCTCTCACGCGAAGGTGCGGCGCGGGCAAGCGACTCTCGAATACACCGGGCGGTGTTACACAGTACAATGCCGCCTACACACTCAGAACAGTCATTTCCTCCAGCCCGGGCTCGGCTAGCTCTGAAAACGGCATGGGGGGACCACACACCCTATCTGTAGGAACGTCGAGCCGTATCTCTGCCGCTAGTCGCCACTCGCTGGGCTTCCCTCATGTAGGTGAGGGCCTCACCCGGTGGGTGTGGACTGCCGGGATACGGTGAAACAAGCGGCGTTGTGCATCAGCGTCGTGGCGTGCCTACAGACACTAATTACAGATCCTTTCTACATGCCAGAAGAGGGCCCGTCTTTACGGGCCACCGTGTTACATCCGCGGGCGCGGGGCCATGCCCCGAGACCGCACGCCACGCCCCCTTACGGGGATGTAGCGATATCCCGCACGGACATGAAAAACGACTTTCATTAATAATATTAATAAATTAAGAATATTGAATTGAAAACCTTACTTCCACAGATTTATTATTAAAGGGATTCGCTTTTTATGCACGTGCAGTCACATTGATGAGTATCAAACCAATGTGTTCTTTCCATTTCATAGATAAGATTTTCTGTTAGTTACCTAGACATCACGTGTAATCTTCTGAACAGCTATGTTATGTATTTGTTTGTTGTTACCATAGACATAGAGCATGGTCTGAGCGTTCCGTATTAAGTTGTGCAGTGAATACAGACCGGTAAGTAGAAAGAGACAAAGCGAGTTTACGGCCAGTAGTTGTCTCTTTCTAGAATTTATTGGTCAAATGTTGTTTAGACTTTAATGTGCATGACTGATACATGAAATGCTTGTAAAATGTCAGCATTATCTTTGAAAAACCGATATCTTTATTAATTATGGAAGCCGACCCCAACGAAGTTGGGAAAAGGCTAGGCAGATGATGATTTATTATAATGATGAAATAAAGCTATCAAGACTTAGTTCGCCTTAAAAGAGAAAACATATACATATTATGTTTTCTTTACTATTCATTTTAATTGTCTCAATTTCTCTTGTGAAGAAAAAAATGGAAGAAAAGTATTTTTTCAGTCGCGAACCTAATCTAGTAAAGTCTAGATAATATAATAATTAGTAACTTAAAGAAGTACTACTTTTTCTTTTAGAAAAAGTAGTACTTCTTTAAGTTACTAATTCTTGTTCTTTAAGTTACTAACTCATTTTCTTTTTCTTGCAGAAAAGAGGTATTAGCCGCATATTCGCTTTGTCTCTTTCTAGAGAGTGGTCACTTCTGTGAGGCTAATGCTCAGTCCATGCTCTATGTCTATGGTTGGTACGTACCTTAAGTGCGGCTCTATGCAGCGCCCTCACTAGTAGCTGTCTGTACTTGGCAGCATCGTCATGGTCAGCTGACGTGGCTCTTGCAGCTTCCTTACGAAGCACTTGGACCAGTTCTTCCGCGTGACGAGAGCTCACTAGCTCCAAGGCTAAGGGAAAATATATACATGTAAAACCACGTGAGTTGGAGATCCGGTAGGCACAAATCATTTTGTTAAATTGACTGGTGGAGGCTAGCAAGTGTGCCTCTCAGGTTCCGAACGTAAGGAATGTTCCCTACAAATTTATCCAGAAACCCCCAGGTTAACTGAAGACGTACAAGTGCGTTCTATTAATTCTAAAAGGTATTTGAGATCCGTCGCATAAATAATACATAAGAAATTAATTAATTACTGTTATTGGTGTAACCCATATATGCCCATTGATTCGAAAACGAAACAAGAAGTAGTACTTTCATAAAAGCATCGTAAATCGTTTGTTGGCGCAGTAAAATGTATAAAAACGCCATCTATCGCAAGGCTATGTAAGTAGGTTCTATTTGCAATAAAGATTTTTGAGCAGCGTTGACATTTGATCCAAATAGTAACCAGTGCAATTTGTGTGGTGTTTTACGTCGCGCAAGAATCATGTCGTCTGCCAGAAAAAAGTAAGTAACTGTTTAATTGAGTAAAGCTTTGTACTTATCACAGTTTTTTTAGTAAATTTGGTAAATTATAAACTTATTCGTGTATATAGAATGAGTAAATAATATTTTATAAATAAAATATTTATAATTTATAATAAGTAAAGTAGTTCTGGGCATATATGGGGTATAACCGTTGTAATTAATAATAATAAATAACACAACCCTAACCCGTCTTTAGCGTGTGCTTCCTGACGTCCAGGTCGGAGCTCTGCAGCACGCGCAGCACGTCCATGGCGAGGTCGGTAAGCGCGCGCGCCGCGGTCCGTTACTTACCTAGCTGTAGCGTGTGCTTCCTGACGTCCAGGTCGGAGCTCTGCAGCACGCGCAGCACGTCCATGGCGAGGTCGGTAAGCGCGCGCAGCACGTCCATGGCGAGGTCGGTAAGCGCGCGCGCCGCGGTCCGTTACTTACCTAGCTGTAGCGTGTGCTTCCTGACGTCCAGGTCGGAGCTCTGCAGCACGCGCAGCACGTCCATGGCGAGGTCGGTAAGCGCGCGCGCCGCGGTCCGTTACTTACCTAGCTGTAGCGTGTGCTTCCTGACGTCCAGGTCGGAGCTCTGCAGCACGCGCAGCACGTCCATGGTGAGGTCGGTAAGCGCGCGCGCCGCGGTCCGTTACTTACCTAGCTGTAGCGTGTGCTTCCTGACGTCCAGGTCGGAGCTCTGCAGCACGCGCAGCACGTCCATGGCGAGGTCGGTAAGCACGCGCGCCGCGGTCCGTTACTTACCTAGCTGTAGCGTGTGCTTCCTGACGTCCAGGTCGGAGCTCTGCAGCACGCGCAGCACGTCCATGGCGAGGTCGGTAAGCGCGCGCGCCGCGGTCCGTTACTTACCTAGCTGTAGCGTGTGCTTCCTGACGTCCAGGTCGGAGCTCTGCAGCACGCGCAGCACGTCCATGGTGAGGTCGGTAAGCGCGCGCGCCGCGGTCCGTTACTTACCTAGCTGTAGCGTGTGCTTCCTGACGTCCAGGTCGGAGCTCTGCAGCACGCGCAGCACGTCCATGGCGAGGTCGGTAAGCACGCGCGCCGCGGTCCGTTACTTACCTAGCTGTAGCGTGTGCTTCCTGACGTCCAGGTCGGAGCTCTGCAGCACGCGCAGCACGTCCATGGCGAGGTCGGTAAGCGCGCGCGCCGCGGTCCGTTACTTACCTAGCTGTAGCGTGTGTTTCCTGACGTCCAGGTCGGAGCTCTGCAGCTCACGCAGCACGTCCATGGCGAGGTCGGTAAGCGCGCGCGCCGCGGTCCGTTACTTACCTAGCTGTAGCGTGTGCTTCCTGACGTCCAGGTCGGAGCTCTGCAGCACGCGCAGCACGTCCATGGCGAGGTCGGTAAGCGCGCGCGCCGCGGTCCGTTACTTACCTAGCTGTAGCGTGTGCTTCCTGACGTCCAGGTCGGAGCTCTGCAGCACGCGCAGCACGTCCATGGCGAGGTCGGTAAGCGCGCGCGCCGCGGTCCGTTACTTACCTAGCTGTAGCGTGTGCTTCCTGACGTCCAGGTCGGAGCTCTGCAGCACGCGCAGCACGTCCATGGCGAGGTCAGTAAGCGCGCGCGCCGCGGTCCGTTACTTACCTAGCTGTAGCGTGTGCTTCCTGACGTCCAGGTCGGAGCTCTGCAGCACGCGCAGCACGTCCATGGTGAGGTCGGTAAGCGCGCGCGCCGCGGTCCGTTACTTACCTAGCTGTAGCGTGTGCTTCCTGACGTCCAGGTCGGAGCTCTGCAGCACGCGCAGCACGTCCATGGTGAGGTCGGTAAGCGCGCGCGCCGCGGTCCGTTACTTACCTAGCTGTAGCGTGTGCTTCCTGACGTCCAGGTCGGAGCTCTGCAGCACGCGCATCACGTTCATGGCGAGGTCGGTAAGCGCGCGCGCCGCGGTCCGTTACTTACCTAGCTGTAGCGTGTGCTTCCTGACGTCCAGGTCGGAGCTCTGCAGCACGCGCAGCACGTCCATGGCGAGGTCGGTAAGCGCGCGCGCCGCGGTCCGTTACTTACCTAGCTGTAGCGTGTGCTTCCTGACGTCCAGGTCGGAGCTCTGCAGCACGCGCAGCACGTCCATGGCGAGGTCGGTAAGCGCGCGCGCCGCGGTCCGTTACTTACCTAGCTGTAGCGTGTGCTTCCTGACGTCCAGGTCAGAGCTCTGCAGCACGCGCAGCACGTCCATGGCGAGGTCGGTAAGCGCGCGCGCCGCGGTCCGTTACTTACCTAGCTGTAGCGTGTGCTTCCTGACGTCCAGGTCGGAGCTCTGCAGCACGCGCAGCACGTCCATGGTGAGGTCGGTAAGCGCGCGCGCCGCGGTCCGTTACTTACCTAGCTGTAGCGTGTGCTTCCTGACGTCCAGGTCGGAGCTCTGCAGCACGCGCAGCACGTCCATGGTGAGGTCGGTAAGCGCGCGCGCCGCGGTCCGTTACTTACCTAGCTGTAGCGTGTGCTTCCTGACGTCCAGGTCGGAGCTCTGCAGCACGCGCATCACGTCCATGGCGAGGTCGGTAAGCGCGCGCGCCGCGGTCCGTTACTTACCTAGCTGTAGCGTGTGCTTCCTGACGTCCAGGTCGAAGCTTTGCAGCACGCGCAGCACGTCCATGGCGAGGTCGGTAAGCGCGCGAGCCGCGGCCGTTACTTACCTAGCTGTAGCGTGTGCTTCCTGACGTCCAGATCGGAGCTCTGCAGCACACGCAGCACGTCCATGGCGAGGTCGGTAAGCGCGCGCGCCGCGGTCCGTTACTTACCTAGCTGTAGCGTGTGCTTCCTGACGTCCAGGTCGGAGCTCTGCAGCACGCGCAGCACGTCCATGGCGAGGTCGGGCAACGCACGCGCAGCCGCCTCGCCCGCTTCCTCGCGCAGGGCGGACAGCCGCCCCACCACGATCAACTTCACATTGTTGTCACTCTCTTTTACTATGAGGTCGATGTAGCATGCTGCTGCTGCCTGAGAAATAAGCAGGAGTAAACTAAATATATTTTTGTGGGGAATAATATTAGAAACTAAATAAAATTACTATACAACACATCTCGTAGATGAACAGCTCGTGGGTAAGTAATGACAGCCGCACGGGTCGACCGATCAAGTTAAGCTACGCTTGCCAGGGTTGGTCCATGCATGGGTGACCGAGAGATCTTTACATACCGAGAGTCCTCAGTGCCTCGGAAAGCACGTAAGTCCGGCTGTCATTCGTGGATCTTTGACAGTCGTTACGGATCGTCAGAAGCCCGAAAGTCTGGCAATCAGTCTAACCAAGGGGTATTGTATTATCCAGGTACTGGGTTGTGGTCGTCAGATAGGCAGTCGCTCCATGTAAAATACTGGTATTCAGCTGCATCCGGTTAGACTGGAAGCCGACCCCAACATAGTTGACAAAAAGCTAGGCATTGACTACACATATTTGTAGATGTTTTCTATACAAAAACCAATCATGTCTTTTTCGCTGCACGACATGAACACCAAGATTTTACTTTTAATGTTATTGCTTTGCAAACAGGTATCCATGGTAAATAATGGTAGACATGGAGGTTGCCGATAGATTCAACTTTGGAGAAAGATATAAAATGCTCTGTCTCATAACTGAAATAAGAATGTAAGCTACTTAAGTCATCAATACTTACTTTGATAGCAGCAGGTGCGTTAGACAACGTGACCAGTGTGCCAGCCGCCTCGTATCGCACGGCTGCGCTAGTTGCATTTAGCAGTCCGTACACTGTGCGGATGAAGCGAGACCGCTCTGAAGGATTCGCGTGGCACACCTACACATATAAAGGGATCTTTTTTTACTGCGCTTACGCACTGCATTCGATCACAATCCGAAAAAATACGATTTCAATCGAAGATTTCTAGTAATGCGTAAACACTCATGCAACTAATATTGTGACTATGTTTGTTTCTATTTCACTGGGAATGTTGCAGTTAGTGTAAAAATGTGACTTAGGAAATCCTTTGATGTATCTCCCCTAAAGAACGAGAATGTTGGACATAATATAATTGAGATGGGTTGGAAGTGGTAATAAATTGCAATAGCTATTAAAATAAACACTTTGAACGGCGTGGCTACGCTTGACTTAGTAAAACAGAACCCAGTTTTACGAACTACTATCTCTCAGACGAATCTCACCTTATATATCAGCTCCACAATAACCAGCTGCAGGATATCACCAAATCCCTGCACATTGTCCAGCCTAGATGCCAGATAAGATAGCGCCCTTTCCTGGTCAGCATGCAACAGCATGAGGAAGGCGTTCCTCTTGCAGGACATGTCCTGTTCCGTTTCCAGGAAGTTGGCGACCAGCTCCGGAGCGTCGGGTATTAGGAACTCGAAGTTTCTGGTAGAATAACGTGTCACTTAGTATTTAACACTAGCTGTTACCCGCGACTTCGTCAGCGATCCAAGATGAAACTAGCCTATGTCCTTCTGCAGGTCATGGTTTACGCAAGTGCCAAATTTCATCCAAACCCGTTTAGCCGTTTTGGCGTGAAAGCGAAATCAACAAACAAAGAAACACTTTCGCATTTATTTAGGAAGATGAAAAACCGGTCTATCGACACTAGAAGTCTAGACTCACGAAATGTATTAGGTACTTAAATAAAAAAACTCTTAACACACTACTCAAGTTTCTATAATAATATAATTCAATCATGATTCTAAAGACATGTTGCACCATCTATTATCATATGAATGTTATTGTTGTTTTCCTCGGAAACAATACTTTTTTTCTGGGATGACAGGTACCCTATGTCCATGTCTGTACACCTTTTTTTTTTTTTTTTGTGGATGGGAAATCATCAAATAACTTCTCCCGCTCTGGGTGGAGCGGAAGGGCGTGTCAGACTTTTACTGACTAAAACCCACCCGTGTTCCTTCAGTTGCCTGTGCCAGGGCCACGGTATCTTTTTCAAACAACCCGCGACCCCAGCGGCATCGGCCCTATTGGACCCCATCTTTTGCTGACATCTCTTTGAGGCGCGCGTGGAACACAACGCGCCGTCGACCCGGGCCTGGTCCTCACCGGACGGCGAGCTACCCACTACTCGCCGTCCGCAAGCCCGCGCCTACGGTGGCTGGGAATCGGCTATCGATTCCCGCCGCCCAGGGTGTCTCCTGCGGCGACTGAGGGCGTGAGGCTGCCTCTCCCTCACGCGTTCCGCCTCCTCCTTCGCGAGCATTACCGCTTCGCAGAAGGAGGTGACGGCCTCCCATGCACTCTCGCTCCGCACCATGGCCTGGACCAGGCTCGGACGCGAGAGATCGCCGCTGCCGATCGCCTCCGTGAGAACACGGCGGTGCTCTGCCCAAGCCGGGCAGACCTCCACTGTATGCTCCACCGTGTCCTCTGGGCGATCCACACAATGGTGACACCCGGGCGTTTCCTCCCGCCTTATGCGAAACAGGAACCTCCCGAAACAACCGTGTCCGGTGAGGACCTGCGTCAGGCGGAAGGTGAAGACGCCGTGGCGCCTCTCTAACCACTCCTCAAAGAGGGGACTTATCGCCGCAATTGTGGCGTGCCCAATGTCTGTACACCTGACAACGTATATGCAAAATTTCAGAATGATCGGTTCAGTGGTTTAGTAGTGAAAAGGTAACAAACAAACAAACTTACTTTCACATTTATAATACTATTGTTAGGATTGTCACTACCAATGTTTTAAAGATCCGTAAAATTGCAGTAGGTGGTCGAGGCCGATCCGCCTCCAGTTACAGTTCAGGTCGCCATGTGCTGTTAGGCGTTCGGAAGACAAAATCAAAGTAGTGAATTGCTTGAAGTGCTCGTTTTTTTTTGTTTCAACTTACATCCTTAAGTACAATTATATAGGGATGAGATGCAACACACACTACAACTTGTTATTTAATGAAATAGTGCTAGAATATAGTTGTAAGGAGTTGGCTTAGGACTTTACTTATTGCCTTAAGTTCAAGTCTAACAACACAAGGAGAGGAGCGGTATTGCTGGGTCAGTTGACATCCCAGCCTTCCTGTGTTATTGTTGCCTAAGGGCTGATATTAAAATAGTTAGATTTTTTATCTATAGAATAAATATAACAGTACATAAATATAAATATAACATGCAATATTTGTTCCTCAAATATAAGTCTATTGAAAATCATAAAACAATGTTTAACAGTAAATGTGGCTCTTTTGTAATGAATGAAGCATGTTTAATATAATACAGAATACCTCACGTCAAAACAACATTGCAAATCCAGATTTTAAAGGGGCTTTGCCCAAGAACTAAATACAAGTCACACTAATGCATTTGATAACCAAGAAGTAACAACTAACCTGTAGATAGTAAATATGGCGAGCACAGCATTCCTCCTCACATAAGAGTGGCGGTGGTCCAGACAAGCCCTGATGGCAGGCATCAGGGGCTCCAGGAGTTCTGGCTCCTTCAGCTTACACAGGAACCGCAGGGTGGAGCCACGGATGAACTCATTGGGGTGTTGCAGATCCTAGGCAATAGAGGATTTATTTAATGCAGTTTTATTATTTTTAATTTTCAAGGTGGTGTTAAATAAGAGTAAGTACCTGCAAGAATTTGAGGGTGACCCAAAAGTAGGAAAATAAAACAAATATATTATGTTTTTAGGTTAGTTTCAACAGCAATTTAGCATTTAATCTAGCAGCTAGTTAGCAGTAGAATAGAGAATTTCTTTTGTAATGAGAGTTGCTGAACATTGGATAGTTGTTTTTAGCTTCAACAAAAAGTTGTTGAGAAACAAATGAAATATTCACATACCTTCCTGTAGGCATCACAGACAAGGATCATCTCTTGCATCAGCTTGCCATCAGGAGTAGTCTTGGGTACAATCTCCCAGAAGATAAGCAGCAACTTCTTTACCATATGGTCTTGCAGTGGCAGCACAAACCTGATGATAATCATCAGGAGACCAGGAATCTTCTCACCAGAGAGTATAATGCCAATTGTCTTCTTTAACGCTTCTATCTTCTTCTTTATATCACCTTTTTCTGTTTGCAAGTAATAAAGGATAAAACTTGTGATCACCTAATATAGGAGATGAATAATGATAATTGCTTTTGAACTGTGATTGTAGTGCCAGTTACCTTGAATACTAGCTGCTAAATAGCTACAAATATTTTGTGCCATTCCTCTTAGATTTATAACATGAGCAAATGAGCATAGTTCTATACACATACTGTAGGTACCTATATAAATAGCTCAGATACTTGCTACAATCAATAGTAGATCTTAGAATACACAAAGTAACTTACCAAGATCTAACTTAAGTTGCATCTCATTGTAGGGCTCCGAATCCGTCGGGAAGTTGATCAGAGTATAACATGGCTGTTCCACACCCGCCATGCTGCAAAAGCATAATAAATTTCTATTTATTCTTTGAAATATACCACTTTATGAGATTCAAGCGAATATTATATGAAGGTCTTATTGGATTGGAAATTGGAACTTATTGCAAGGGTCGATCTTTCTCTTTCACAGTGTGTGTGATGAATGACTTCATGACATGTTCTACCCATTATCTACAACAATACTCAACAAAATATGAAAACTAATACGATTTCTGTTTCCAAAGAGGTAAGAGATATAGATTTTTCGTATAACCTGTGTCATAAGCTTGAAATAATGAAGTAATTTGGGATTACAAGCCTCCGGTCGGTCCTTCATACATCAGTATTTACTTACCTGAATCAATGTTAGTATACGGTATTATGTGTGCAATATGATGTGTTTTCACTTGATGTCTTTAACCACTGAAAAAATCTGAAAATCACAGGGCAAATATGAACAATTTACAACCCAAAACTAAAATAATACGTGTCCACATCCATAACTTAAAACGTCAACGTGACATTAGTAGTGATGTTTCAGTTCAATAATGTCATCTTCACTTGTCATCATAGTGTGGTGCACGCCTTTAGTTAGCGTGGTTAAGAAATTAGTCACACTAATGAAAACTAAAGATGATTGGAGGTGGAGGTATCACAGGTGTGTGAAGTTCTTCCATTGTAAACTGGTAACCGACCCTGATATGACCATCACCATCATGTGACTATGTGCCCTGAACATAATATATAAAGTAGTCTTTATAATGTGCACATATTGAAATGGAACTAGGGAACTATGCTTAATTTAATCGTTCCCGAGGCAAACAACAATAACGTTCTTATGATAATAGATAGCGCCACGTGTCTTTCGAATCATGATTGAATTATATTATTATAGAAGCTTTAGTAGGTGAGTTCATTTTTTATTTAAGTACTTAATACATTTTTGAGTCTAGAGTGAGAAAATGCGAAAGTGAGTTTGTTTGTTTGTTACGCTTTCACGCTAAAACCACTGAACGGTTTTGGATCAAATTTGGCACATGGGTAGACTATAACCTGGATTAGGATTAAGGATACTTTTCATCCCGGTAGTGCATTCCCGTGGGATAATTTCCGACATCTACGCGGGCGAAGCCGCGGGCAATAGCTAGTAAATAAATAAAATAAAATCTCCACGTCATATCGAGTATTTGAAGAAGTTCAGAGAAATATTATGTGGTAGTTAGTTAAAATTTATATATTATGCTTGCTTTTTTAAAGATGCATTTACGAGTATCAAATAATTACTTTTTTTAAACAAAAGTATGTTTATTAAATAAAGTGCTTTGCATTCTTTAATTTTTTTTCCCTCGAATTTTAGGTAGATGTGCAAGGTTTGATTCTGAACTGCAAGAATAAGAATAAGAATTATTTATTGCGTAACTGTGTACAATTAGATCTTATAATATAGCATAACAATTATAAGCAAATATTTCTTTACATATTTCTGGGTTCTCAATAAATGAACCGAAGTGAAAATTTTTACTTCAGTTCATTTATTAAGAAACTGGACCTATCTAAAGTTATATTTATTGTTCAGAATCGTACCTTGCACGTCTACTTACAATTCGTATTAAATTATTTTTTTTAAGAAAATAACGTATTTTATATAGTAAATATACTTTTGTTTTAAAAAAAGTAATTATCTGACTACCCATTCGTAAATATTGTATTTCTTTGTACCACCGTTTTTATTATAATAACAAACAATATTAAAAAAGAATCAACAATGAAAACGTAAGCGCGTAGCAACCGACTGGATTTTGTTCGTCTGAGTGAACTCGAGCCGTAGGTATGTTAACGCGTGACCTGGAACGAGTGACGGAGCCCTGCCGAAACTGTAAAATTTTCCATTCAACCTTGAACCTAATGCTTTAGCGATAAAGTTGAAAATCTATTAAAGTTTGACAGACTGTAGTAGCTTGATGTGCCGGCTCTATGACTATGGCCAAAGTTTCTGTACGTACACGTTCCGATAGCAGCCCTATCAATGAATATTTTGTTTCAAACTAAATGTATGAAAGTTTCACCTCCCTGAGTGCCTAATTACAAAAAAATAAGTGCACACTAATTTCCGATAGCTATAGAAGTAAGAAAAAAGTGGTAAAAAGCAATTTTTTTTTGCGCCGAAGTTGAGACCAGATGTCAACTCCATGCCTAGGAGCAGAAGCCGTTGGTCGTAAAACTATAAGGCCCAAATGTTGGTCATGGGCTCTCTTATTATGACGTTGTCTAGCGAGAGCAATGAATTATGAATTTCCTTCTAAATTCCTAGAATTGTGATTGAAAGTGTGGAGTGCAGTAGGTTTCAAAAATTTTCAGGATGCAATCACGTCTCTCTAAAACTCTTCAACAGGACCTATACTCCATTTATAGCATTAGACAGAAGTTAAAAAAGCCTCTTTTAGGTGCACACTTTGTAATAAAAGTGCAACAAACATTATTTACAGTCAACATTGATGCGGAGTTAAATATAATAAATTTAAATAACAGATGTCACACTTAATTGTACTTATTTAACCTATCTACCTTCTGAAATTACAAAGCTTTAAGTTAATATTATTTATTTTTTACATAAAATATTGTCGTGTCAATAATAATAATAATAATATAATAATATCCTGGGACGTTTCACACACGGTCATCTGATCCCAAACTAAGCAGAGCTTGTACTATGGAAACTAGATGACTGATATACTACATACACTACTTTTTTTTTGTAAATACATACTTATATAGATAATTACACCCAGACTCAGAACAAACAGACATGTTCATGCACACAAATGTTTGTCCTGGATGGGAATCGAACCCACGATGTTTAAAGTCTAAAAGAAGCAGGGGCGGTCAGTACCGGGAACGTTTTTCATGTCATTATAACTACCAAATCTAAAATATTACCTATTCCCTTAATAAGTTGTGGCAGCACGTGTTATTTTATTTTGTCGGTTTATGATATCATCCATCCGTCAAATTGCGTAAATAATCTGCAGTTGTCAATTGTCATTCACTTGTGGATACTTGTGAATGCTACGCCTTTTCTCGTTGTTATTGCTGAATTTTTGTGGTTTAGTTGTTATTTGTTACTGTTTTTCTGTTGTTATTGTTTTGTTATCGTTATTAGTGTTAGTTTTGTGTTGTTTGTACATACAAAACGGTAAGTTTTGTTGAACTATGGACAGGGACGATCCCGGTGCAGGCCCAAGTGGCTTGCAAGCGCAACATGTACGACAACAGCGAAAAACGTGGCCCCAACGTTGATCACGAGGCTAAAATATTATATCCCAAGAAAAATAGAATAAAGCAAACACCGCTTCGTTCTACAGTAAAAAAGAACAGTGATAAATATTTATAAAGAAGTTAACGGGTCCTGGCCCGAAGATACTCCTGCATATAATAGGTTGGGGAAAAAGTTTCTTCGCATTTTTTAAGAACATTCAAAACATTTTTTAATATAGTTTATTTACATTTAACTAAAGTATGTAGGTACCATTTTGTTCGATAACTTTTTGCCATCTTGTAGGTAGGGACATGATCCCATTGCTATAGAAATTTTGGGACTTCTGGTCAAAATACCGCGACAAGTGGTTTTGGCAGTCCTCTCGTGATGTTAACCTGACACTGCCTAAAGAATTCTGAAGAGACCGAAACAGGTGGAAATCTGAAGGTGCAAGGTCGGGACTATACGGCGGATGCATTAACACCTCCCAACCAAACTATCTTAATTTTTGCTGAGTGGCTAAAGATGTGTGAGGTCTAGCGTTAGCATGATGAAAAACCACACCCCTTCTGTTGATTAATTCCGGCCGCTTTCTCTCAACTTCTTGCTTTAATCTCATCAGTTGTTCGCAGTAGAGTTCAGAATCGATGGTCCTGCCTGGTGGTAACAGCTCATAATGAATAATGCCCTTCCAATTCCACCACACACAGAGCATCACCTTGTTGTGAGTTAACCCGGGTTTCGCCACAGTCTGTGAAGCCTGACCGGCCTTTGACCACGACCTTTTTCGCACGTTCTTGTCATACGTGATCCACTTTTCATCACCAGTTATCAGCTTCTTCAAAAATGGTTCGGTTTCATTACGTCGTAATAAAGAATCACAAATGAGTACACGGTTCATTAGGTTTCTTTCAGTGAGCTCGTGAGGTACCCAAATGTCGAGCTTTTTTGTGTACCCAGTTTTTGTCAAATGCGCCAAAACTGTTTTGTGGTCAATTTCCAGTTCTTCAGCTACGTCGTAACTACTGATATGCCGATCTTGCTCCACTTTTTCAAAAATGGCATCCATTTTATCCGTAATAGGGCGACCAGAGCGACGTGCATCTTTGACATCAAAAATTCCGGATTGAAAACGCTTAAACCAAATTTGTGCTACTCTCACAGACACTACACTAGGTCCATAAACATCGCAAATTTTTTTCGCGGCTTGCGTTGCAATTTTACCTTATTTGTAGTAAAATTTTAAAATGTATCGAATTTCTTCATTAGATTCACTCATCTTGACGGTACGAAAAACAAATGAAAATTACACATTTTCCTAATTTGAATTTGGAATTATGTTCTTTAAAATTTAAACTTTCAATGATACCAAAACCAGCCAGATACAAATAGTATAGCCAAAGAGATTTTATTACAAGTTCATACATACTATAATGCGAAAAGACTTTTTCCCCAACCTAATAGAACGCAGTTAGTTAACAAAACTGCAGAAATTGCAGGTAAGGATCATAAAATTATTACCATAAAAAATAAATGTATTTGAAAGTAACATGTAATAATATACTTTACTAATCTTATTTTATAGGCATATCTCGTGCAACAGTCTATAATGTACTCAAAGAATAGAGGTGATTGCAGGCGACCTTCTGTATTTGAAGGTCGCCTGCAATCACCCCCTCCTCGCTAACGGAAATACTCAAAATCTGACGATTATGATGATATTATTTTAAGTGGAATACGAAGAAAAATTCATTCTTTTTTCTTTGATAATGAGTTACCAACGTTGGGCAAGATTTTGGAAGCCGTTAATGCCGATGAGTCTCTACCCGACTTCAAAAGAAGCACTTTATACAAATTAATCAAGAACAAATTAAAATTTACCTATATTAAAAGAAGTAGAAAAAGTGCCCTAATTGACAAACAAGAGATTGTATTATGGAGGGTGAAATATCTCGGTGAAATTAAGATATTAAGGAATGAAGGAAAACAAAGGTCGTCAGACATGCCTCATGTTTGTTGTTCGCAGATGACCTCAAGTTGCTGCTCGAGGTAAGGGAAGAGTCAGACTGTGAGCGACTCCAGGGTGACATTGATAGAGTGGTGAAATGGAGCCATGACAATAAGCTGTATTTCAACGTGTCCAAATGCTCGGTAATGTCCTTTGGTCGTGCGCGCACCCCTATGGGCTATGAGTACAAAGCAGAGGCGATACCCATGCAGCGAGTAACGCAAGTTCGGGATCTAGGGGTATATCTCACTCCAGATCTTACGTTTCGCGAGCATATCATTAAGATATGTAAGAGAGCGTACAGAAACCTCGGCTTTGTACTTAGGTAGTCACAGGGGTTCACTAATATTACGACTATAAGGGTATTATACGACGCTCTAGTCAGGAGTCACTTGGAGTATGGTGCTGTCATATAGGCTCCACATGAAGCCAAGTACTCTGTCATGCTGGAGCGCGTACAGAATAAGTTCACGCGTCACTTGTACTTCAGACTGTACGGGGCTTATCCATTGTACCCGCTGATGTACCCCACCCTGTTTGTACTGGGCATGGTCGGGTACAACGAGTTAAGGGTGCGACGACAGTTTACTCTTGTCGTCTATTTAATTAAATTACTCCGGGGTAAGGAGCACAATCCGGGAGTGCTTCAGTGCTTGCGGTTGTCTGTTCCAGACCGCTACGTGTGGAGGCGGCGGCGCCCGCCACTGCTGGCTGTGCCAACTGCCAGAACCAACCTGCTGGCCAAAGCACCTCTCACGCGAGCAAATCGTACTGTTAACGAAATTCAGAATAGGTTGGACATTTTTTCGTGTTACTTTAGTGAACTTGCAAGAGTAAGTTTATACATAATATGTTACGAGAGCAACAATTAGTGTAATGTTATGTTTCTTTTATTGTTATGTTTATGTAAAACATATGTATGTTAATTTTCTGTGAAGATTACATTGTCAGAATTATAAGGTTGTAGTGTTTTAGTTAGGTATAAGTAATTTGGTGTTAATGTATTGTGTAGTTATTTGTAATTGTTAGTAATAGTGTTATTTAAAATGGTTAATATTATAAGTAGGCTTAGCTATCGCATTAGGTTTCTAAACCTGTAATGATAGTTTAAGACAGTTAAATAAATAAATATATTATTTAGATGAGACTTGGCTAAATGAAGGTACAGTGCTGCTAATATTTATAAAGTCTTTTTTGCATGAAGGAGGTTTTACATAACTTGGTAAGCTATGTAAAACCTCCTTTATGCAAAACAATACAGTGAACAATATAAGTCGATATAATATTGTATTTACATCTATAACTTTTATTAAACATACACACGAAAAGCATGGTATGGCAAGACAACACTGTTAAGTATTCAAAGGAAGCACACCGGGCAGGTTTATCAACTGGTTTAAAGAACCCAACCGTAAAAGGAAAACGGCTTATCATTGGCCATATTGGTAAAACTTTACTTTAGATTTCAGTGTATTTCTTTTGAAATTACTTTACAATTGTCACATTACCAAATCATGAATAAAATGATCACTCCATTGTCACTGAAAACTGGTTAAGTCTTAATGCCTCCCCTCGGAGAAAGATGTTTATGGGTAGATTATGGGTTAATGGCTTAGAGCATTTAGGTTAAATGCTCTAAGGTTAATGTTTGTAGATTAACCTGTTCAAGGACAGTAATGATGCAGTCAATTTGATGGGTTTTTAATAGATGGTGAATTAATATTTGAAGCCAAAAATGATAGAGACTACCATTCTGAAATGGATGCACACAATTTTGAAAAGTGGTTCAAGTTAATATTGTCAAAAATTGAGAGTGGTGCTGTTATTGTTATGGATGCGCCATATCATTCAAGGAAAGTGGAGAAGCTGCTAACTACAGCCACACGAAAGGCAGATATTCAGGAGTGGCTAAAAAACAGAAATATTCCTTCTGAGGAAAAAGACCTTAGGGCCACTTTACTAGAAAAAGTAAAAGAAATAAAACATTTGTACCAAAAGTTTGCTGTAGATGAGATGGCTAAAGAAAAAGATGTATTAGTATTGCTCCTCCCCCTGCGAGCTCAACCCAATAGAATTGGTATGGGCTCAAATGAAGGGGTATGTAGCCCAAAACAATAAAAGTTTTAAATTAGAAGAAGTGAAGCGGTTGCTCCCTCAATCACTCATAAACATAACTGCAGAGAAATGGCAATCTTGCATTGCTCATACAATTAAAGAAGAGGAAAGATTTTGCCAACTTGATGGTATAATGGATAATATTGTAGAAAGATTTATTATTAATGTTGGTGAAACTTGTTCATTATATCATTAAGGTGGCAAAACCTTTTCTCTTCTTTAATAGCAATAAATATCATCTCACACTTCTATGGCACTGGAAAATGTTTTTATAGTTGGTATTTAGCTTGCGAAAGTGTATTTTTGTTAATCCTCTGGCATTCTAAATTATAGTTAAAATTATGACTTTTGTTACCACCAATGTCAATTAATTATTATCATTTGTGATGACTGATGGTAGCAGTGACTAAATTGTTAAGTGGTGTTTTGTTCGTATTGATTTGGTTTGTTGAAAACATAATAGGGACATGCCATAGTGATAAGTAAAGTGGTTTTTAATAAACTGATTGTTACTAAAAATTGATTAATTTAATGTACAGACGCCAGTACATCAAGCTACTACAATCTGTCAGATTTCTTTAATAGATTTTCGACTTTATTGCTAAAGTATTAGGTTCAAGGTTGATTGGGAAAAACTGACAGTTACGGGTAGGTTGACCTGCTGGCGTCTGTACATATCCAAGCATCGTGACGAGTAGATAGATAAAATATGCTTTCTTGTATGCCATACATTGTTACTTACAAAAAAAGCATAAACATTATTTATTAAAATTGTTTGAACTTAACTTGCAAATAAAAGGTTTCGTACTCCTGCTTCTGCGAGCCTCTTTTTTCTAATGTTATAACAAATGGAGTATAACTGTTCTGAGGTGAAAAATGGTGTTCATTTGACAACTTACTAAAAGAATTTATTCCCTGATTATTTCAGTCGATTTGAGTGTTCGTGGTGTGGTTCCTAGGAAAATCAATACCTTGTATGTACTTCAATGTCATTGTCAAACTTTGTCAAAAGCAGAACCAAAAACGTCAAAAATATTTGGGGATGTCGCGTCGCACACTTGCTTGTGTGTTTTGAAAATTAAACAAATTGGAAATCATCGTAGTAATGTTTTAAAACTTTAAATACACAATGAATTTGTTAGTGACGTTATGTTACCTTCTATTCTCGATATGTGTAGTTTATCCGCCCACGGAGTTCGTGTCAGCCGGCTTTACAATAGCTCAGCTGTTTGAGAGTTTCCTGGGGTCGGAAAATATTAATTTTATCGGATACCATATGAAGAGGACTACGATTACGGCTTTGATTCACTCTGCATTGCCTTTGGGTTACGTTTTCTGCCTGTTGTTAGCGGGGGAACGCAACCCTTGGTTGCCTGCAGCGGCGGCAGCGACAGCCATCATTCCATTGCTTATGTGCTATAGACTGCTATGCTGGTGGGAAAACGGTCAAGCGAGACACCCCATCGTGAAGTCTCTAATAGCTTATGTTACCCCTGGTACTGACTGGAGACTAGTGGCTGCCAACCTCAATGTTGAGTTCAGGAAGTAAGTAAACAACAATATTATTGTTGGTCTAAATATGACTAAACATGAAGGGACCACTAGGTACTTAAAATAATGTAGGAAACTTGTATTATTATTATTATTATTTTACTCTATGAATTAAAATATGTGGCTACAGAAGTACCTAGTTAATGCAATTTAATATTGTTACAGTGTAGACAAAGTGTCTATCCAGCTGAACACGACCAGCAGGTTCGTGGCTACAGAGACATGGCTGATCAAACTGACGCAGTATAAACTCAATGTTGTCAAGCAAAGAGAGTGCACTCTTGTGGCTACTGCTGTGAGTATTAATGTTATGTTATTACTTACAAGCATTCTTTGGATTAAGCTTAATTTCATCCCAGGAAATCATCTCTTGAACATGAGTTGCTTTCTTGGGATGAAATTAAGCTATAATATAACTTACTATGTGACCAAAACAATTAAGGCGCGGCTCCACCGCAGTGCACGCTGTGCACGGACACGCGGCGCATTTTAGCTGCGTGTATTCATTTGTTTGACAACGTGGGTCTACGTTTCCACTGAAGTACACGAATATGACCCACGACTATGTGTAGCGTGGCACGGCGCACGGGTAGACCCACGCTGACAGCGTTGAGCTACGTAACCGCTTATTCGAGCAAGCTTTTTTTTTTCGTCAGAAGAACTGTCTAGCAAAGTCAGTACCAATGCCATTCTATGAGTACCTCGATACGATATATACGAGAAACACGAAACGCGTCCGTTCCACAACGTGTATGACTGAAAACTGCTCTGCGATAACCGAGCTGTACATAGTCGTGGGTCTTATTCGTGTACTCCAGTGGAAACGTAGACCCACGTTGACAGCGTTGAGCTATGTAACCGCCTATTCGAGCAAGCCACGCGTGTATCAATGACGTCAATTCATGCGTAGCCTCTCCGTGGGTTGCAGTGGACACAACCACATACATTTTCTTACAAAGCGAAGCTTAATACACGTGCGTAGCCTCTCCGTGCACCGCGGTGGAGCCGCGCCTTTAGGTGCATGAAAGCTATGAAGGGAGGGAACACTGGAACAGTGATTGATATTGTATTTATTATCATCACTGCTGAAAGTGAGTATACAACTGCACATCGCTACAGGAAGCGCGGGGATAGGTGCGGGGAGCGGGCACTGAAACCGAATTTCTGTCATGCGCCTAATTTTTTTTTTCAAATTTCAAGTAGTATCCGGTTTCGGGAAGCCCAGACCCAGTCGAAGTGGTGGTGCTTGGGGGAGGCGTATGTCCAACAGTGGATGTCTCTCGGCTGAAATGATGATAAGAACTTATCTTTATTATAAACAAAATAACTGTTTCATAAATACATTCTTCTATTCCATTCATTCTTGTGATAATCTAAAGTTTTGTGGCAAAATTCACTTTATTTCATTTTGTGCTGAAGAGCCAAGGAACCAAGGGACCTCTAGGATGCTTTTGAAGAATAAAAGCTAACTATGTCAAATAAGGATTTTGAAAAACAGAAGCGCTTTCGAAGCAATAACATTCAATATTGCTAAAATAATTGCCAATTAAAACACAATTTGATAACACTAACTTATCTACTGGAGGTTTAGTTCAAATTCTTAATCAATCTCACAATAGACACATTCTTATCTATATTTTATTTAGTTGTTTAATTAAATGATACAATTAGGCTAAATATTATGTTAACAACAAACATTTATCCAGTTCTTAATGCTAAAATAGAAATGATGTAATGTGTATGTTGTTGTTTAGGGGCTTGTGGCTAAGTAATATTAGCTACACAGGTTGATTGATCAGGTTAAGCTATGCTTGTCACAGTTGGTCCGTGGATGGGAGACCATCTTTGCATACTGAAACCCCCGTGCCTCGGAAATTGGTCCTGGCTGTCTTTCTTGGATCTTTGACAGTTGTTATGGGTCATCAGAAGCTCGAAAGTCTGGCAACCAGTCATACCAAGGGGTATTATATTACTCAGTAACTGGGTTGTGGTTGGAAGCCGACCCCAACATAGGTGGAATAAAAGGCTAGGCAGATTTATTTATTGATAAGAGAACCAACAGTTATGACAGATGGATAACATTTGAATATAAAACAAAAAGTCAATTACAGGTTCTCACGGGTAGGAACAGAAAATGTAACGGAAATCTTAGGATCACTAACAAGCACAATAGAAAAGAATACACATATAAATAATACACAATAAGCACTATGCACTTTTAAAGAAGTCAGCGTTCAGCCGACTGCGTGCGGAATAGGCTTTGGGCTGAAATGGGTCAAATGAGAACTCTTTACAAAGAACATTGAAATTCTTACTCGCTCGCACTATGTATGTGTTTTGCCTGTAGTTAGAAGAGGAAAAAGGAATGGAGATAGGCGGATTAAACCTAACTGATCTCTGGGAGACATTGAAACGCAGTTTCTGCAGGATATCAGGACTGGTTGCTTGGAGCCAGCGACCAGACGTGAATTGTTTGCAAAGAGAGATGCAAATAAATTTGCTTTCTCACTTGCAGAGTGAGCCAGCGACCCATCAGGTTTCATCATTGGAGGTAAAGTGGGACGACAGAAATTCGTTTCAGCCGCTTTAGAGAGGGACCAGAACGGTTTACTACCCGGAGGGTGCGAAGCCAGCCTGGCCACAATACGTCCGACATGGTCAAAACATGCCCTACGTAAAACCCGCTTGCAGAACTTGGCGGCAGAATTAAAGGCTCTCTTCTTCGCGCGTACCATACGCGCTCTAACTTTGCGGTCGCGGGCCTTGACCCAGGCTTGGTAGGCAGACTCTTTTCGGGCCTCAGCGCCAGGCAGCGCAAGGCCGAGATTTGTGACCGAGTGGGATGTCGGAGAATGGAAAAAAATACTCCATCCCCTGCCGAATCATGCCCGCAACCACGTCAGCACAGCACGAGGGGTCACCCGAGGAAAAGCACACTTGCCGCCACGGATAAGACGCAAAAAAGTGCCGCATCTCACCCCAGTTTGCTGACTCGTATCGCCATACTCGCCTCGTGCCTCTAGGACTCTCATCTGGAGGAGAGCACCTGCTCTCCTCCAGATGAGAGTCTATATGGATTTCACGAGACAGTGGTCAGACGTTCCCAGCGGGGCTGAGACCGATACTGAATGACTGTCCGGATCAGATGCCAGCAGAAGGTCCAAGCAATTGGGGTGTATGGCCGGTTGCCACATTCACCATCTCGATATAATTTTTAAAAGAAAAGTGCAATCTGCTAGTTGACGACGATTTATTACTGGCTTTAGGTGAAATTTCTTGCAAAGATTTACGTAATTATCAAAATGGTAGAGTATACGTATCTGGAAACATAGAAAACGAACAATTTTTTTTTGTATATTCTCAATAAGATCGATATTTTTACCATAACACGACCATAACAGATGTACCTATGTTGTTGTTTGTTTATGTGTTTTGATTAACTAGCTGAAACAGTTGCTCTACTCTCGCTTTTTTTTCTCACTCATTGATGCAGTAATAAGGATAACAATTTTCTGACTGGATAACTTATTCAAAACAGTTTCAAATATCACAGTTTTTGCTTTTGACCTCAGTCCATTCTATAAGCTGATTATCTAATGTATATAATGTGTTTTTCCCTATAAGATTGCATAAATTCTTCTTTAAAGTATTAAAACATAAAATATCAAGAAAATATTGAATTTTGAAAAAAGTACTTAAGGGGGAAGCTCTGGGTAGCCCGCGAAATTCAAATTTCCTTACGTTTTTGCAATTTGCAAGTCAGTGGCGCCGATTCCCTTGTTCACAAACTAAATTAAATTTAGGTTAAGTGCATCTTTTTCTTTTTATTTCATTGAGAAAAGGACAGACGATAAATATTAGCTTAGTCCTGTCAAATTTGTCAGTGCCTGACGTAAATTGACGTATTTTTAGTAGGCATTTTTTAATTACATCTAATCTTGTCTATGGAATCTCTTAATTTGACAGGACTAAACTAATATTTATCATCTGTCCTTCTCTTAATGAAATAGAAAGAAAAAGTTGCACTGAACTTAAATTAAGTTTATTTTGTGAACAAGGGAATCGGCGCCAGTATTAGATTGTATGTTGATTAAAGTATGATTCGCGACCGTAACATATATGTATTTACAAAACTATAATCATTAAAAACAATAATACAACTCCTTAAGTTAGTACAATCGTAAATGTTAATATTTCTAGTAATAGTCATTCATTAGGATTATATGAACTAAGAGAGTTGTATTGATGATTTTAATGATTATAATTCTATAAACACAGATTTGTTACGGTCGCGAATCATATTCATATCAACATACAACCTGATACTTGCAACATGAAAAAAACGTAAGAAAATTTGAATTTCACGGGCTAACTGGATCTTTCGCCTTATGGATTAAGAAAGTTGAATATCTGGGACAGTTCTCAAACTTTCTGCATTCATGACTTTAACTTATGACCTTATTTTTTTATTTAAGTTTCATCTGATAATGCCTAGTTATGTTATGTAACATGTTTTTGGACTTGTTTTTTATTGCAAGTGAATAGGTTCAAGTTTTATTAAATAACAAGAGTAAGTCTATTGAATAATAGGTAGTTCTACATATATTAGGTTGAGGAAAAAGTCTTTTCGCATTATAGTATGTATGAACTTGTAATAAAATCTCTTTGGCTATACTATTTGTATCTGGCTGGTTTTGGTATCATTGAAAGTTTAAATTTCAAAGAACATAATTCCAAATTCAAATTAGGAAAATGTGTGATTTTCATTTGTTTTTCGTACCGTCAAGATGAGTGAATCTAATGAAGAAATTCGATACATTTTAAAATTTTACTACAAAAAAGGTAAAAATGCAACGCAAGCCGCGAAAAAAATTTGCGATGTTTATGGACCTAGTGTAGTGTCTGTGAGAGTAGCACAAATTTGGTTTAAGCGTTTTCAATCCGGAAATTTTGATGTCAAAGACGTGCATCTTTGCAAAGAAGAAGCTGATAACTGTTGATGAAAAGTGGATCACGTATGACAAGAACGTGCGAAAAAGGTCGTGGTCAAAGGCCGGTCAGGCTTCACAGACTGTGGCGAAACCCGGGTTAACTCGCAACAAGGTGATGCTGTGTGTGTGGTGGGATTGGAAGGGCATTATTCATTATGAGCTGTTACCACCAGGCAGGACCATCGATTCTGAACTCTACTGCGAACAACTGATGAGATTAAAGCAAGAAGTTGAGAGAAAGCGGCCGGAATTAATCAACAGAAGGGGTGTGGTTTTACATCATGATAACGCTAGACCTCACACATCTTTAGCCACTCAGCAAAAATTAAGAGAGTTTGGCTGGGAGGTGTTAATGCATCCGCCGTATAGTCCTGACCTTGCACCTTCAGATTTCCACCTGTTTCGGTCTCTTCAGAATTCTTTAGGCAGTGTCAGGTTAACATCACGAGAGGACTGCCAAAACCACTTGTCGCGGTATTTTGACCAGAAGTCCCAAAATTTCTATAGCAATGGGATCATGTCCCTACCTACAAGATGGCAAAAAGTTATCGAACAAAATGGTACCTACATACTTTAATTAAATGTAAATAAACTATATTAAAAAATGTTTTGAATTTTCTTAAAAAATGCGAAGAAACTTTTCCCCCAACCTATTAGGTACAAGTACGGTATAGGTACAGTCACGGAACGGGATTGTTGAGCCACTAGCACTAGCCTATCATCTTAACTAGGTTGTTTTACACGAATACCGCCCGTTGTTCGTTATTGAAATGTCACATGTCAAATTTCACGAGCGACATTCGTGTAACACTACCAAGTTAAGATGATAAGCTAGTGGCTCAACAATCCCGGTTCGTGACTGTACTTATTATTATTATTATCAAACAATATTTCAATAAAAGAAAATAATGGCGCCGATTCCCTTGTTTACATATTAAATTTAAGTTCAGTGCATCTTTTTCTTTCTATTTCTCTAAGAAAAGGACAGACGATAAATATTAGTTTAGTCCTGTCAAATTAAGATACTCCATATACAAGTTTAGACGTGATTAAAAAAATGGCTACTAAAAATACGTCAATTTACGTCAGGCGCTGACTAATTTGACAGGACTAAACTAATATTTATCTTCTGTCCTTTTCTAAATGAAATAGAAAGAAAAAGATGCACTGAACTTAAATTTAGTTTAGTTTGTGAACAAAGGAATCGGTGCCATTATTTCCTTTTCTAGAAATATTGTTTGATGATAATAATAAGTAGGTACCTGGTTCAAAATCAAAGTTAGATTCAATAAAATTATCCCGATTTGAGGGATTAATTATTGTTGTAGTTTGCTGTGCTTTCGGTCGCGAGTTCGATGGAATACTTTTTTTAGATTTTAGTTACTACAGGCTAGAGCTATTATTGTGCAAGCATGTAGTTGGTTACACAGAAGTAGCTCGTGAAATTAATGAAAAATTTCAATGTATAACTTGATGATGACTTAAAATTTAATGAAATCATTCATTATTATTAATGATTTCATTAAATTTTAAGTCACCAGTTGGTGGTGAGTTCACCACCTAAGTACACATTGTGGAATGTAACAAATGATTGAGTATCTTTCCTCAACAGACGGACAGCCACGACCTAACTCCATCAGGCGAGAACGAAATCCAATACGTAAACATAGAGGCCATCCCAACTCGCGATGACTTAGAACGCTTCACCTTCCGCATCTCTACCACGGCCCTGCGAGACTTGCAGCCCAGACTGTTGCAGGCAGTAAGGGTGCCTGACCACATCTCACTATTGCCGACCCTTATTGAGAGATTCGTCAATGTTTTCAAGCAATATGTCGATCAGAATCCAGTGTATTACGTCGATCAGGTTAGTAGTATTGTATTTCTGGTTACAAGGTATAATTTAAAAACTCACAACCTCTTAAGGAGAAAGCTCCAGGTAGCCCGCGAAATTCAAATTTTCTTACGTTTTTTGCAATTTGCAGGACAGTACCAGGTTGTATGATCTAAATAGCATTCGCGACCATAACAAATTTGTATTTATACTCTCGACAATGACGGTAGTCAACGGGTTCCCAGAGGACGGGGTGCTAAGAATAAGAATCCCCGGGTGAGATCGTTCCTCCGTCAACGAAAACTATGCGGCCTAAAAAAAAGAAAGAAAAAATGTTTGAGAATGTGCAAACAGCGCTCTTTCATATGATACCCCACATGCCCTAGTAGCCCCACTTCGAATTTTTAAGACCCCTTTCAGTCCCTGTTGCAAAAAAAAATCTTATTTGCAAAATTGTTGGGCAAACGTCATCTAAAACTATTCCAAAATTCAAGTTGTTAGCTGAAATATCTAGCTGTGACAGACAGACTAACTAAGTCGCACCATAAGTGTACGGCCTAAGTGCACGCTCGACTTGAGCGTCCGGCGCGGCGGGGCGGGGCGTGCGACGTTCGTGTTAAACACATGCAAATACTCGCGAGTGTACTGAGTGACGGCCGAGCGGCGCTCGGTCAACTTGCACGCGACGCTGAACGCCTCGCTGGACGCTTTTTTACTCGGGTCGTACACTAAGATTTCCTTTTTACCATTTTAGGTTCCTTTTAGTCTGTGCTAAATAAATGTATTTTCTTTCTTTCTTCTTTCATTTTGGTACGGAACCCTAAAAACTATAAAAATTTGAAATTCGCGAGCTGCCTGGAGCTTCCGCCTTAAAGGGTCATTGTACTCATAATTTTTAACATCTTTTAGTATGGGAGTTATTGACAACCTGAATTCGTGAAAAAAAAAAATCTGTTCCCTACATTTTGACGAGTTATGCAAACATAAATGTAGGGAACAGCAGATTTTTTCGCGGTTTAATCTCATAGTAAAAGTTGTTCATAATGATGAGTAACCCCTTAAGAGGTTGTGCGTTATTTAAGTTATACCTTGTGTAATATTTTATATATTTTACATCATGACCTAGATTTGAGGTATCCAACTTAAATCTAGGTCACGAAGTTATACAAGATTGCTGATAACAATTCTTACATAACGCACCCTTAAAACATAGTGGCACTATACAAAATTGTCATTTTTTAGTTAAGTATAGTGTCAAAATGCTTAAGACGAAACGCGCCCACTGGATACTGAAATAGCGTTCGTTAAACTGTTATTTTAAGCCAATCACAAAGCTTTATGTATATTTGTTTAGTTCGATATCACCGATACAATACTTAAAAAAACTTAAAATGGCCATACCGTAAAATGAACATTTTCGTATAGTGCCATTTATGTTCTAAGGGTGCGATAAATAAAATTATTTTCTGGTTTTAACTTAATGTAATACAAATATTGTTAAACATTTTAAAATAATTTCTTATGGAGTTTCTTGCCCCTTCGAAAAGGTAAATTCATACTGGAGAAGAATGTTCTCCATTATTATGAAACTACCTTTTGGATGGTATCTAGAATCAGTTATATTTTCCTTTTTCTTGGAATAAATGGTTTGTCTTTGACAGCACAGCTTTTTGTTGAATTATTTTGAAAGAGCTCATTACCAACTGGCCTCAAGTCATAGAATACATTATTTTCCTAGGAGCTAGAGCTGTGCATCGGTTGCATGCAGTATCCCGCTGACGTAAAGCTGAACAAACGTTGTGTCGCCCCTCCCCCACACCTAGAGGGGGGCCCGCCACCGTGCACACAGTGCAATTGCCGGTAACTTATCCATTATTTTCATTATTTTCGCATGCTTCAGTTCCTTCATATTTTCTGCCAGGATTAATCTTTTGAACCGCAGGGAAAACTGAAGCCATTTTATGATCAACTTGTGATCACAAAATGGCTTCACTATTCCCTGTGGTTTAAGTAGACATCCCTAAAATACTAGGGATAGTTACAGGATAAAAAGCTTGTATTATATTTATAGGCAGATGTAAGTGAAAGCCCTTTTTTTTTCAATCTGCCTAGCCTTTTCCCAACTATGTTGAGGTCGGCTTCGATTATACGATACCCCTTGGTAAGACTGATTGTCAGACTTTCGGGCTTCTGACGACCCGTAACGACTGCCAAAGATCCACGAATGACAGCCGGGACCAACGGCTTAACGTGCTTTCCGAGGCACGGAGGAGTCTCGGTAGGTAAAGATCTACCCATCTACAGACCAACCCTGGCAGTAGCTGGTAGCTTAACCTGATGGATCGAACCGTGCGGCTGTTATTACTTAGGGATGGAAAATCATCAAATAATTTCTCCCGCTCTTTCGAACAACCCGCAACCCTGGCGGGCATCGGCCCTAGTGGACCACTTCAGTTAGTGCTGACATCTCCCTGAGACGCGCGTGGAACACAACACGCCGTCGACCCGGGCCTGGTCCTTACTGGACGGAGAGCTACCCATTGCTCGCCGTCCGCAAGCCTGCGCCTACGGTGGCTGGGAATCGGCTATCGATTCCCGACGCCCAGGGCGTCTCCTACAGCGACTAGGGGCGTGAGGGCGCAAAGATTGCCTCTCCCTCACGCGTTCAGCCTCCTCCTTCGCGAGCATTACTGCTTCGCAGAAGGAGGTGACGGCTTCCCATGCATTCTTGCTCCGTACCATGGCCTGTACCAGGGCCGGAACCAAGAGATCGCCGCCGCCGATCACCTCCGCGAGGACGCGGCGGTGCTCTGCCCAAGCCGGGCAGACCTCCACCGTATGCTCCACCGTGTCCTCCAGGCGATCCTCACAATGGTAACACCCGGGCGTTTCCTCCCGCCTTATCCGGAACAGGAACCTCCCGAAGCAAAGTGAAAGCCCTGCCCACTGTTAACAGTTTACACTTAAATTTGGAAATCTTCGGCGTATGTATACCTTGGTTCTCCTGCGGATCTCTTCATTTCGGATTCGATCACATGGAGAAACTCCAAGCATAGCCCTCTCCATTGCCCTTTGGGTGACTTTTAGCCTTTTAATAAGGCCCATTGTGAGCAACATTGCTCGCAGAACAGATGGCCGATGGGGCCGAAAGGCTGGCCTGGAGTAGCAACCGCGTAACAGAAGATGTAGCGTTGGAGGGCCTCCCACAAGGTGGACCGATGACGTTGTGAAGGTCGCAGGAATCCGCGGGATTCGAGAGGCACAGAACCGATGGATTATTCCGATCTCTCACCCTGCTTTGTTCCCTTAGAGGAACAGATCGGAAAAAAAGTTTGATCTGTCCCACTGTTAGCAACTTTATTCACTCCTACCTGTCCCAGATATGAGTGAATAAAGTTCGAACTGTCCTCTTGTTGCTAAAAGGGGGACAGATCTTTTTTTTTTCGATCTGTTCCTCTAAAGGAACAAAGCAGGGTGACAGATCGGAATAATCCGAACCGATGGAAGTGTGTCTTTCGGCTGGTGATGATGATGATAATAAGTGTAAGCTGTTTAAAAGTTTTAATAGATATCTGGTTTTAAATTGGTATGCCAGGGTTCAATTCTTGATCCGGTCTTAATGATCTTCAGCTAATTTAGTTTCATCTGTTTATGACAAGTCTCACAAGAGTTTTATGTGTATTGAATGTGAATTACAATCTTGTGCTATAGTTTGACCAAGACCGCTATACCGCGCCGTAGGTATCTGCGCGGCGAGACGGGGGGCAGTGCAGGCCGCTCATTCGCCAACGCTCACGGCGTCCCACCGCTCATTCGCCAGCGCTGCACCCCGCCTCGCCGCGCATTCCTAAGGCGCGGTACAGCGGTCTTGGTCAAACTATAGCAGAACACATTAAATTATTAATTTTATGTAGTGTTTGCGTCACCAAGATACAGGCTGTGCCTAGTTTGGGACCCACTGTTAAATCTAAGTTTTCTGTTACATATTTAGAATTTCATACCATTTTAATGGGTTGTGGAGGTCAGATTGGCAGTCGTTCCATATAAAATACTGGCTGCATCCGGTTAGACTGGAAGCCGACCCCAATATAGTTGGGAAAAGGCTAGGCGTTACTTGTATGTATAAGAAAGTGTAAGTTAAATAAATGAACTTGTTATGTGCACAGTGTGCTCTGGTGCTGCTCGTGCATGGGTCGGTGGTGGGCGGCGCGCGCGACGGGCCCGCCTGCAGGCTGGCTGTCGGGGCGCGCCACGTGCCCCGTGTGCCGCGCGTCGTTCTGCCTGCTGGACGTGTGCCCGGCGCGGCTGACCGGCTCCTGATGCCCGCGCCCGCCGCACGTGTTGCTCACCGTCACCGCCATCTACCGGCGTTAAGTGAAACGTGCGAGCTCGGCTACTACGCTACTACTACGAGTGATAGAGGTGCAAGCGTTTGTTTCTGATTTCATTTTGAGAAAATCAAATCGGTACAAACTTTCATCCTCTTTAGGGGTGAATATTCAAAAATCCATCCTTAGTGCTCACTTTTGTTTCAAAAGGAACCCTTGTGCAAAATGAAATGCTTCTAGAAGCAGCGGGGCTAAGTGTTGTCTGTCAGTGAAAGAATGGATGAATAATAAGTAGAAGTCTACCACAGATAGTAAATGTTTTTCTTTTGGTAGAAATTGTTTATTTATTCTGTGTTGAAATGTTTTGACGTAACCACATTGGTTTTATAAATGTTCCCGCGAATTTTGAAGGTATGGCTTCTCAGTGATGACTGATGAACTAATGTGACACTTCTTTTATTAATCTTGGTGTTGAATGAATTATAAAATATTAATAATTTATAATGTAAATTATGTAGTCTCGATCAAATAGTGTATTTACACGTCTATGTATATAATTGTAATGTTTTTATTTTCCTTTTGCAATGATGATGATGATGATCAGTGCAAAGTTATTTATTTAATTGTTTACTTTAACAAAAATGTTTTATTTAAGTACTACTATTATGTACTGTTACTATGTATTATTGACGTGTAGCATCTTTCCTCTCGCTTTCCTGCAATCTGTGGGAGTGATTTCGTGAAAAGGGACGGAAGTGTGTAACAGGAAGCCGGGTAAGCGCGCGCTATTTGATTTGACCAATGAGCGCGTGCGGTGCTAGAATTAGCCGTCAGAATCCGTTAGATGGTACCAACCCATTTTCCGAGAGAATCTGTGGGAGTGATTTCGTGAAAAGGGACGGAAGTGTGTAACAGGAAGCCGGGTAAGCGCGCGCTATTTGATTTGACCAATGAGCGCGTGCGGTGCTAGAATTAGCCGTCAGAATCCGTTAGATGGTACCAACCCATTTTCCGAGAGGTTGTCATGTCATATAATGGTGCCGATTCTGTTGTGCACAAACTAAAGTTAATTTAGGCTATTGCTAACTTTTTCTCTCTAATAAAACAAGAATGAGACAGACGTAAATTAGAGCTGTCAAATTTAGTTGAACTAATATTTCTTTACAAATTTAGACGACACGTAAATACATGTCGACTAAAAATACGGCGTAAACTATAGTTAGAAATTTTTAGCTATAGCCGTCCTTTTCTCGCGCTGCCTGTTAGCTATTGAACAAGAGAATCGACACCAATGTTAATGTTGTTTATTACCAAGGTGAGAGGTCAGATGTTACACATTATATGCGACTACTGTAAGGGTCCCTCGTTTTTTTTATTATTGCCCAAAGAGGCTCTGTATTGATTATTGGGATTGATGTAATCAATCATAATATTGTATAAATACTGTATATGCATAATATTATATTATTACAATTACTTATACTAATAACATTTATATAAATCGCAAATAAATATTCAGTGTTGTAGAAAATTTAGGTTATATTTGAAGTAGGCTTGACCGAGATAATATCTGATTCTGATACTAAGACTATTAAAAAAGTTTTCTTGGTCAAGTCTCTAAACTCGACTATAGAAATAGTTTAGATTTAAAAGTATGTAATTAGCACGGACAAGCTTGCTTGAAAATATACGCCTTGGATGTATTTTTAATATGATGATATAATAATTTATTATACAATTTTAAAATAGGAACTGAATACTTTATAACTCTGAATGTGTAGATATCGCTGTGAGCGGCGTTGATATCATAGGGATTAGATAGCAACATGAAAAACGTACTCCAATCAAATTGAAATCGACTTCTATAGATATATCTGTGTGTCTGTTACTAACATAGTTTATAAGTCGCGTGTAATACTAACAAAATTATGGATGTCACGTCTGAATTTTTTTTTTTTACATCACTAATTTAGTTAGGTTCTTTACATTAAATTGTAATAGGTATATTAAATTAATTACAGATATGTTTTATTATCTTAATAAATGCATTTTGGAAATCAGGGGAAGATTATCTACAAGTTTATGTTGACGTTTTACACATAGGACTAATATTATTAAAATAACCTTAGAATAAAAAGAAATGTATTGACTGCATCGTTGGTCTAGTGGTCGCACGCACTACTGCTGATCATGAGGTGCTGGGTTCGATTCCTAGGTCGGCCAAATTGTTATTGGGTTCATCCATCTGGAATTTCTCACTAGCAGTCCAGAGTCTGGATTTGTGTCCGGTTTTTTAAACATAACTGGTGAAATGTGGGTGTTACTATAGGTACAGCTCTGCCTAACCCTTCGAGGATTACAGGCGTGATGGTATGTTATGTGTAATGACATAATGACTGTCTATTTATAAATGATCTGTTATGCTAATAAATTAATCAAATACAGTTTTAATGGGCATTGTTGTTGTAATAATTGCTGCAGTTGCATATATTGACAAATGAGTTTAGTTGTCATTGAGTGGGGTGTTTAGATGGTATCAGTTCGATCGCATGGAGCCCCGGTTAAGGCCTTGACCTTTTGCTGAAGGACGCGCGCGACCCACACGTGACACGTGGCCGTGAATCAAGTGACTGTTAACTTTGTGACGTTCGACATCCTTGTTGATTCATGATGTGAGTAGGTTCTCCACTATTTGGTACGGTAGGTAATTGAATGAACTTTTCACTGTCTGTCATTCAGATCTGTTGGGTCGGGGTTTTGCGAGCAATTTTGTTTTAATACAACTGCTGAACAAATATTGCTTGCAAGACTTATTTACAGATAATAGTTTGAGGGATACCAAACGCCCATAAATGTCATAACCTCATTACAATAAAACTTCTATTATGTTTCGTTCAGAGTCCCGTAAAGAGTTGAGAGCGGGCCATTTTGGGACTTTATTTTCATTAATTTGTTTTGAACAAACGTTTTGGAAACAGCTTATTTAATCCTTATTTTGTTTCAATTATATTTTGAATTATTGTAGCCCATAGCATAACGCGGTATAGATAAACCATTCTAAAAATGAACGCCCCTCCACAATACTAATGTGTGAGAGGAAATATTTATTGCAACAATTTACTTGTGTGCGTGCGACGATTTCACTGTAAACATGGACTCATCACCGCCTTAGAGGTCAACTAATCGTGCCATCAGTCCAGGTACCTGCATTGTATGGCGGGGAGCGTGCGCTTTGTATGGCACGACACGTTCGCTCTGTTGCGCGTTCGTTTCATTTATACACTAGTTGGCCAACAAATCCGGCTGTTCGGTGTTTGGTCAGTCGGTAGGTACCGTTTGCATAAAAAAATCAGTGTTATTGTCTAATTTTTTTATGTAGGTACCTATGTTTATAAGGTATTTATTTAATATGGGTCATTTCATTTATTGTATACCTAACCTACTGCATAAATTATGAGAATTCTTGCCGTAAAATAAATGATGAAATTATGATTATTTCAAGTTTATAAATTATTACCAATATTATAATGCTACTAATAAAACATTATGCAATACAAACAAACGTTATGAAATACAGTATTAATTAACCAATTATTCATTTATCAATACCTATACCTAATCACTTTCATCAGAATTAGACTCGACATTAATTAATAATTAATTTAAAATCCATGTCAATTTTTTTATATATTGTTTTTCGATATCACTAACATGTCTACATGTATTTTACATTGCCATTAGACGTTAAGTTTTGTTCAACATTTTTTGTAACCACGTTTTTTTTTTTTGCGTTGACATGTTGACCGTACTTTTGCGGCGAAATCGACGCGTGGTCCCACTTTCGTGTCTCGCCGGTGACTGAGCAACCAATGACAAATACCAATTATGTGTATTGCGTCGATACACCTTCTTTGCATGTGAGTGTAACCGCTGTGGAGGGGCGTTCATTTTTAGAATGGTTTATCTATAACTTGATGGAAGAATAAGTCGTTAATAAAGGTTAAATGAAAAAATAGCTTTAAATCCAGTGCTAATGATAATAAATGTTAAATACCAGCCAAACATTCTTGAGCCCGTTCTTGACCATCAAAAAGTACTTTTCTGATTAAATCTGAACCCAAAATTCGACAAAAATGTGTCGCGACAGGACTTAATTATAGTGTTTAAAGGCAGACACAATAATTTATCCGTTTGACCCTTAATTGTCTGTTAATACGTCTGCCAGTGATAGGTATAATTAATCCGCCTATGACAAGGACGCTAAGCACGCTAAATGCCACAGTTACTGCAGTGAATAACTGGTGGCCAAGTGCAATAGCTCGAGGTAGAATAGGTTTCGCTTTTTAGTTAGGACAATGTTTATTATAGACTTGCCGAACTTTTATACTTAGTCAAAGAAAGAAAACTGTAGGATACGATGCAAAATCAGTGCAAAGAACTAGCAAACTGACCATACGATCTTAAGATTCTTTTGGAAAGTGATAAATATATCATTAATTATTGTTTAGTCTTACAAAATTCATGAACTTTCCGAATTAACGCTCTTCCGTAATACTTTTCTACATATTTCTTATTCTTCAGTTCGTAAAACTCATTGTGTTTTACTTCATGTTTAGAGGAGAATTAAAAGTGAATTTAAACTTCTAATCATGAGAACGTCAAAATTGAGTGAAACGATCCAGCAGTATTTCAAAAACACAACGTTGCACGGCTTCAAATATTTGTGCTCGGTACACTGCGTCGATCGGTAAGTACGAATCAACGTGATCAACACGTCAACGGACAATAACGTTTTCCAATGCAAAACGTTACTGTAGAAAACATAGTTTAAGTTGCCCATACATAATTTAACTCCCTGTCACAATACCAGTTTATCTCGTCTACTCGACGACCGTAAGTCACTGCAGGGATCCAGCAGAATATCTGCGTCAAGTATCATTTGCCTGACACATGCTGAGCTGGACTACCATTTAGTGCAACTTTGAGACGCACACTGCACCTTGTATATTCGTTATTTGATAAGTATGTTTTTCTTTTCTGTATATTGGCACCTTTTATTTTATTTATTTTATTGTGCTTTTGTGTGTTGTGCTGTCTTTTGTGTGCAATGAATAAATGTTTTATCTATCAATCTACGAGTTTTGTTTTATATATTATGTATCTTTGAGGATTTTATAAGTAGGTAAAGAGTAGGTCTAGGTATGCTTGCAAACAGTATGTTCATGGTCGGCAGCTTGTCGATAGTAGTTAGTCTGCGGGGATGCAAACAGTATGTTCATGGTCGACAGCTTGTTCATAGTAGGTAATCTGCCGGGATGCAAACAGTATGTTCATGGTCGGCAGCTTGTCGGTAGTAGCTAGTCTGCGGGGATGCAAACAGCATGTTCATGGTCGGCAGCTTGTTCATAGTAGATAATCTGCCGGGATGCAAACAGCATGTTCATGGTCGACAGCTTGTTCATAGTAGATAATCTGCCGGGATTCAAACAGTATGTTCATGGTCGGCAGCTTGTTCATAGTAGGTAGTCTGCGGGGATGCAAACAGCATGTCCATGGTCGACAGCTTGTTCATAGTAGGTAGTCTGCGGGGATACAAACAGCATGTTCATAGTCGACAGCTTGTTCATAGTAGGTAGTTTGCCGGGATGCAAACAGCATGTTCATGGTCGACAGCTTGTTCATAGTAGATAATCTGCCGGGATGCAAACAGCATGTCCATGGTCGACAGCTTGTTCATAGTAGGTAGTCTGCGGGGATACAAACAGCATGTTCATAGTCGACAGCTTGTTCATAGTAGGTAGTCTGCCGGGATGCAAACAGTATGTTCATGGTCGACAGCTTGTTCATAGTAGGTAGTCTGCGGGGATGCAAACAGCATGTCCATGGTCGACAGCTTGTTCATAGTAGGTAGTCTGCGGGGATACAAACAGCATGTTCATAGTCGACAGCTTGTTCATAGTAGGTAGTTTGCCGGGATGCAAACAGCATGTTCATGGTCGACAGCTTGTTCATAGTAGATAATCTGCCGGGATGCAAACAGCATGTCCATGGTCGACAGCTTGTTCATAGTAGGTAGTCTGCGGGGATACAAACAGCATGTTCATAGTCGACAGCTTGTTCATAGTAGGTAGTCTGCCGGGATGCAAACAGTATGTTCATGGTCGACAGCTTGTTCATAGTAGGTAGTCTGCGGGGATGCAAACAGCATGTCCATGGTCGACAGCTTGTTCATAGTAGGTAGTCTGCGGGGATACAAACAGTATGTTCATGGTCGACAGCTTGTTCATAGTAGGTAGTCTGCGGGGATGCAAACAGTATGTTCATGGTCGACAGCTTGTTCATAGTAGGTAGTCTGCGGGGATGCAAACAGCATGTCCATGGTCGACAGCTTGTTCATAGTAGGTAGTCTGCGGGGATGCAAACAGCATGTTCATAGTCGACAGCTTGTTCATAGTAGGTAGTCTGCCGGGATGCAAACAGTATGTTCATGGTCGGCAGCTTGTTCATAGTAGGTAGTCTGCGGGGATACAAACAGCATGTTCATAGTCGACAGCTTGTTCATAGTAGGTAGTCTGCCGGGATGCAAACAGTATGTTCATGGTCGACAGCTTATTCATAGTAGGTAGTCTGCGGGGATGCAAACAGTATGTTCATGGTCGACAGCTTATTCATAGTAGGTAGTCTGCGGGGATGCAAACAGTATGTTCATGGTCGACAGCTTGTTCATAGTAGGTAGTCTGCGGGGATACAAACAGCATGTTCATAGTCGACAGCTTGTTCATAGTAGGTAGTCTGCCGGGATGCAAACAGTATGTTCATGGTCGACAGCTTATTCATAGTAGGTAGTCTGCGGGGATGCAAACAGTATGTTCATGGTCGACAGCTTGTTCATAGTAGGTAGTCTGCGGGGATGCAAACAGCATGTCCATGGTCGACAGCTTGTTCATAGTAGGTAGTCTGCGGGGATACAAACAGTATGTTCATGGTCGACAGCTTGTTCATAGTAGGTAGTCTGCGGGGATGCAAACAGTATGTTCATGGTCGACAGCTTGTTCATAGTAGGTAGTCTGCGGGGATGCAAACAGCATGTTCATAGTCGACAGCTTGTTCATAGTAGGTAGTCTGCCGGGATGCAAACAGTATGTTCATGGTCGACAGCTTGTTCATAGTAGGTAGTCTGCGGGGATACAAACAGCATGTTCATAGTCGACAGCTTGTTCATAGTAGGTAGTCTGCGGGGATACAAACAGCATGTTCATAGTCGACAGCTTGTTCATAGTAGGTAGTCTGCCGGGATGCAAACAGCATGTTCATGGTCGACAGCTTGTTCATAGTAGATAATCTGGCGGGATGCAAACAGCATGTCCATGGTCGACAGCTTGTTCATAGTAGGTAGTCTGCGGGGATACAAACAGCATGTTCATAGTCGACAGCTTGTTCATAGTAGGTAGTCTGCCGGGATGCAAACAGTATGTTCATGGTCGACAGCTTATTCATAGTAGGTAGTCTGCGGGGATGCAAACAGTATGTTCATGATCGACAGCTTATTCATAGTAGGTAGTCTGCGGGGATGCAAACAGCATGTTCATAGTCGACAGCTTGTTCATAGTAGGTAGTCTGCCGGAATGCAAACAGTATGTTCATGGTCGACAGCTTGTTCATAGTAGGTAGTCTGCGGGGATGCAAACAGTATGTTCATGGTCGACAGCTTGTTCATAGTAGGTAGTCTGCGGGGATGCAAACAGTATGTTCATGGTCGACAGCTTGTTCATAGTAGGTAGTCTGCGGGGATGCAAACAGCATGTCCATGGTCGACAGCTTGTTCATAGTAGGTAGTCTGCGGGGATGCAAACAGCATGTTCATAGTAGGTAGTCTGCCGGGATGCAAACAGTATGTTCATGGTCGGCAGCTTGTTCATAGTAGGTAGTCTGCGGGGATGCAAACAGCATGTTCATGGTCGGCAGCTTGTTCATAGTAGGTAGTCTGCGGGGATGCAAACAGTATGTTCATGGTCGGCAGCTTGTTCATAGTAGGTAGTCTGCGGGGATGCAAACAGTATGTTCATGGTCGGCAGCTTGTTCATAGTAGGTAGTCTGCGGGGATGCAAACAGCATGTCCATGGTCGACAGCTTGTTCATAGTAGGTAGTCTGCGGGGATGCAAACAGCATGTTCATAGTAGGTAGTCTGCCGGGATGCAAACAGTATGTTCATGGTCGGCAGCTTGTTCATAGTAGGTAGTCTGCGGGGATGCAAACAGCATGTTCATGGTCGGCAGCTTGTTCATAGTAGGTAGTCTGCGGGGATGCAAACAGTATGTTCATGGTCGGCAGCTTGTTCATAGTAGGTAGTCTGCGGGGATGCAAACAGTATGTTCATGGTCGACAGCTTGTTCATAGTAGGTAGTCTGCGGGGATACAAACAGCTTGTTCATGGTCGGCAGCTTGTTCATAGTAGGTAGTCTGCGGGGATGCAAACAGTATGTTCATGGTCGGCAGCTTGTTCATAGTAGGTAGTCTGCGGGGATGCAAACAGCATGTTCATGGTCGGCAGCTTGTTCATAGTAGGTAGTCTGCGGGGATGCAAACAGTATGTTCATGGTCGGCAGCTTGTTCATAGTAGGTAGTCTGCGGGGATGCAAACAGTATGTTCATGGTCGGCAGCTTGTTCATAGTAGGTAGTCTGCGGGGATGCAAACAGCATGTTCATGGTCGGCAGCTTGTTCATAGTAGTTAGTCTGCGGGGATGCAAACAGTATGTTCATGGTCGGCAGCTTGTTCATAGTAGGTAGTCTGCGGGGATGCAAACAGTATGTTCATAGTCGACAGCTTGTTCATAGTAGGTAGTCTGCGGGGATAATAATAATAATATCCTAGACATTGTTCACACACGGTCATCTGATCCCAAACTAAGCAGAGCTTGTACTATGGAAACCAGATAACTGATATACTACATAAACTACTTTTTTTTTTTTGTAAATACATACTTATATAAATAATTACACCCAGACTCTGGACAAACAGACATGTTCATGTACACAAATGTTTGTCCTGGATGGGAATCGAACCCACGACCAGCGGCATGGCAGGTGGTATCTTAACCAACCACGCCATCTGGCCTGTCGACAGCTTGTTCATAGTAGGTAGTGTGCCAAATAAACAGCAAACCGAAGGCAAATTTTGATAAAATCTGAAATAGTAATCGGTTTCTTGCGAATTGGAAAAACAAATTTTCTTTTATACGTCAAAAAGCAACATGAGCCTTAGCTATTTAACTTCGTAGGTACAGTCAAAATAAGTGGCATTAATGTATAAGCATAGTCAGTCTATACTGTACCCACTGTGCGACCGGAATTCACCAGTGGCCCAGTAGGGGGAGTTTAAAATATACCTACTACAAAGATTTTGTCATATGTATTTATTTATGTACACACAAAACACTAAATTATCACAATCATCCTACCCTGGCTGCCCTTTCAGTATCGGCTGGCTAGTGTGTTGCTGTGCAAGCGCGTGCTGCGCGGGAGTGCTGTGCGCGGTACTATGGGCGCGTTTCCTAGAAGTACCAGCTTTACTAGCGCTGAGTGACGACATACGCGCCGTCACGTATTTAGAGGAAAGAGTTCCGGCTGTGGCGATCTGCGCACCCCCCGAGAGCGTCGCCGACATGTTTCTGGAGAAATTGTAAGAAAATACTGGGTCTTGTTCTTAGTAGGGCTGTTATTTGTGATCGGGCTTAGTGACGTGGATAGTGTGAAGTTCGGCTCCAGACTATTTTTTTTTTTTTACTTTTTTCATGAATATTATTTTTTGGATACTAACATTAGTTTTAAGTTTTCATTACTAACCACTACTGTATGGAGTCTCTGTGGTCTGAAATAAAGGTTTATTGTTTCTAGCTGTTGCCCACGACTTAGTCTGCGATCCAGGATGAATAGTAACCTATATCCTCCAGGTCGTGGTCTGCTCAAGTGTCAAATTTCATGCAAATCCGTTCAGCCGTTTTAGTGTAATCAACAAACACACTGTCGCATTTATAATATTAGTTAGGAGGATGAAAAACCGGCATAGCGATACTCTAGACTCACAAAATATATTATATTAATATATTATAATCTTAATAATAATAAAAAAACACACTACCTACTAAAGTTTCTATAATAATATAATTCAATCATGATTCGAAAGACATGTGGCGCCATCTATTATCATAAGAACGTTATTGCTGTTTTCCTCGGGTAAAGTACTTTTTTTTTTCGGGATGAAACGTATGTGTATATACATAGTCAGGAATACAGACACGGACATAGGTAGGGACCTATGTCCGTGTCTGTACACCTGACAACGTATATGCAAAATTTCAGGATGATCTGTTCAGTAGTTTAGGCGTGAAAAGGTAACAAACAAACAAACAAACTTAATTTCGCATTTATAATATAGTTAAGGGCCCCTTTTTCGAAATTTACGTTTCTAGATCGAGTTGTTTTCAGAGAAATCATCATATTTAAATCCGTAAAAAAATATATAGTACAGATACATCTTTGATCTAGTGACTTTTTTGGTTAAAAACACATTATTTAACATTTCGCTTGATAAAAAAAAAATCTGAAGTAAAGTCGATTTTGAAAGTATTTTAAGTTTTATGAGACTTGGGAGAACGCAACTTTTATGAAAATTTAACATTTCATTTACTAATCGGGTTTGACAGGGATATTTTTGGATAAATTTAAAATACGGCACTTTTTTTTTTTAAATTAAATAAATACGTGAAAAACGGCTCGCGCGCACCGCGCCAGTGTCCTGCCGGACGTCATCGAGGGAGGACCTATGCAATTTTTGCTCGCGACCACATTATCGTCGCCGCAAGAAAAAAAGTGTATCTGTAATGACTAATCTACACAGAGTAGCCAAGTCAGTATGACTGAAATTCTACATAGTCATACTGACTTTAATGGAAACATTCACCTTTACAAGGTGCATTCAAGGAGGTGTACCTATTAAAATTTGTGTTTTGTTTTTATTATTACATTTTATTATATAATATTTTAGAGGAGACTCGCGCCCAGGATTGAGGAATATATCGGTCGATGAAAATGAACCTGCATCTAGCACACGACCACTTTTTATTGAATTTAAATTTTTATGCTAGTGCTAGTATATTTTATTTTTTAACCGACTCCAAAAAGGTGGAGGTTCTCAATTCGTCTGTATTTTTTAACGACTTCAAAAAAAGGAGTTACTCGTATCAATTCGATACGTACGTATGTAATATTACTGGATCTGCGATCACATAAATATGATGATCTATTAGGGCTTCCAAGCAAATATACAAAATTTTATAGATGTATGTTTGTATGTATGTACTACATGATTCTACTACATGATTCTTTCTAAAGGTCTGATGATAACCAGGTAAGTGCTTATTGGTCCTCAGTAATGGAAATAGTTAAGATGACCTGGCTTTCAAAATTTATCTAATTGAGCTCGGGTGCTACTACATGATACTTTCTGAAGGTCTGATAAGTCTGGTAAGTGCTTATTGGTCCTAAGTAATGGAAATAGTTAGAATGGCCTAGCTTTCAAAATTTATCTAATTGAGCACGGGTGCTACTACATGATACTTTCTGAAGGTCTGATGATGACCAGGTAAGTGCTTATTGGTCCTCAGTAATGGAAATAGTTAGGATAGCCTAGCTTTCAACATTTGTCTAATTGAACACGGGTGCTACTACATGATACTTTCTGAAGGTCTGATGATGACCAGGTAAGTACTTATCGGTTCTCCATAACGAAAGTAGTTAGGATGACCCAGCTTTCAACATTTATCTAACTGAGTACGGATGCTACTACTAGATACTTTCTGAAGGTCTGATGATGACCAGGTAAGTACTTATCGGTTCTCAGGAACGGAAATAGTTAGGATGACCGAGCTTTCAACATTTATCTAATTGAGCACGGGTGCTACTACATGATACTTTCTGAAGGTCTGATGATGACCAGGTGAGTGCTTTTTGGTCCTCGGTAATGGAAATAGTTATGATGGCCTAGCTTTCAACATTTGTCTAATTGAGCACGGGTGCTACTACAAGATACTTTCTAAAGGTTTGATGATGACCAGGTAAGTGCTTATTGGTCCTCAGTAATGGAAATAGTTAGGATGGCCTAGCTTTCAACATTTGTCTAATTAAGCACGGGTGCTACTACAAGATATTTTCTAAAGGTCTGATGATGACCAGGTCAGTGCTTATTGGTCCTCAGTAATGGAAATAGTTAGGATAGCCTAGCTTTCAACATTTGTCTAATTGAACACGGGTGCTACTACATGATACTTTCTGAAGGTCTGATGATGACCAGGTAAGTGCTTATTGGTCCTCAGTAATGGAAATAGTTAGGATGGCCTAGCTTTTAACATTTGTCTAATTAAGCACGGGTGCTACTACAAGATATTTTCTAAAGGTCTGATGATGACCAGGTCAGTGCTTATTGGTCCTCAGTAATGGAAATAGTTAGGATAGCCTAGCTTTCAACATTTGTCTAATTGAACACGGGTGCTACTACATGATACTTTCTGAAGGTCTGATGATGACCAGGTAAGTACTTATCGGTTCTCAATAACGAAAGTAGTTAGGATGACCCAGCTTTCAACATTTATCTAATATCTACCTGGTCATCATCAGACCTTCAGAAAGTATCATGTAGTAGCACCCATGCTCAATTAGACACATTTTGAAAGCTAGGTCATCCAAACTATTTCCATTACTGAGGACTAATAAGCACTTACCTGGTGATCTTCCATTATCTTGAATACTATGAAACTCACACTGTGCCCTAAGTTGGAGTAAATGTAAGCCAACAAAAAAAGAATGGTCACGATCCGATTAATAGTTTCGGAGATATGCGTGGACAAACATACATACATACAAACATACATCTATAAAATTTTGTATATTTGCTTGGAAGCCCTATTAGATCATCATATGTGAATATCTCGCAAATCCAATAATATTACATACATACGTATCGAATTGATAACTCCTTTTTTTGATGTCGTTAAAAATAACTTTAATTTCGGAAGTCGGTGGCATAACACGAAAATACAAAACCAAAGACACCGAGTTCCGAAATTAAAGTTATTTTTCACTTTGTAGTGTTTTATTTTGGAAGTCGGTTTTAATTTTGCTAAAAAAAAATATTATTTTATTATATTATAATAAATCATATTTGTTTTTCATTATAGTACTCACCAAATCTTCTAAAACCATTCTTTAAATTCTATAGAATGATCATCGCCTGCCAGTCATGCATTCATAACAATATAAGTGTATTAGTGTTTACAGTCAATAGTGCAGTGGACAGTACATCAAGCTAAACGTTTTTGTTGCAAACTAGCTCTTATCACCAGCACGCCAATAATATTTGAATTACTGATTTATTTATACTGTGGCGTGCTCGCCCGCCGCCATAGGTCACCGGAGTTCATATCGCGACGGCTCCTGTGCAACGCGGACGCAAGCCGTCTCGGTGCGTAAAATGCCTAAACTTTCGGAATAAGGGGCCCTTAAGAGTTAGGAGTTAACTTCCTAAAGTTAGGATTAGGATATTAGTTAGGATTATTATTACGGACAGTTATCATAACCGTTGTAGGTATCTACGAGTAATAGGTTGGGGAAAAAGTTTCTTCGCATTTTTTAAGAAAATTCAAAACATTTTTTAATATAGTTCATTTACATTTAACTAAAGTATGTAGGTACCATTTTGTTCGATAACTTTTTGCCATCTTGTAGGTAGGGACATGATCCCATTGCTATAGAAGTTTTGGGACTTCTGGTCAAAATACCGCGACAAGTGGTTTTGGCAGTCTTCTCGTGATGTTAACCTGACACTGCCTAAAGAATTCTGAAGAGACCGAAACAGGTGGAAATCTGAAGGTGCAAGGTCAGGACTATACGGCGGATGCATTAACACCTCCTAGCCAAACTCTCTTAATTTTTGCTGAGTGGCTAAAGATGTGTGAGGTCTAGCGTTATCATGATGAAAAACCACACCCCTTCTGTTGATTAATTCCGGCCGCTTTCTCTCAACTTCTTGCTTTAATCTCATCAGTTGTTCGCAGTAGAGTTCAGAATCGATGGTCCTGCCTGGTGGTAACAGCTCATAATGAATAATGCCCTTCCAATCCCACCACACACACAGCATCACCTTGTTGCGAGTTAACCCGGGTTGCGCCACAGTCTGTGAAGCCTGACCGGCCTTTGACCACGACCTTTTTCGCACGTTCTTGTCATACGTGATCCACTTTTCATCACCAGTTATCAGTTTCTTCAAAAATGGTTCGGTTTCATTACGTCGTAATAAAGAATCACAAATGAGTACACGGTTCATTAGGTTTCTTTCAGTGAGCTCGTGAGGTACCCAAATGTCGAGCTTTTTTGTGTACCCAGTTTTTTTCAAATGCGCCAAAACTGTTTTGTGGTCAATTTCCAGTTCTTCAGCTACGTCGTAACTACTGATATACCGATCTTGCTCCACTTTTTCAAAAATGGCATCCATTTTATTCGTAATAGGGCGACCAGAGCGACGTGCATCTTTGACATCAAAATTTCCGGATTGAAAACGCTTAAACCAAATGTGTGCTACTCTCACAGACACTACACTAGGTCCATAAACATCGCAAATTTTTTTTCGCGGCTTGCGTTGCATTTTACCTTTTTTGTAGTAAAATTTTAAAATGTATCGAATTTCTTCATTAGATTCACTTATCTTGACGGTACGAAAAACAAATGAAAATCACACATTTTCCTAATTTGAATTTGGAATTATGTTCTTTAAAATTTAAACTTTCAATGATACCAAAACCAGCCAGATACAAATAGTATAACCAAAGAGATTTTATTACATGTTCATACATACTACTCGTATAATGCGAAAAGACTTTTTCCCCAACCTAATACATACATCTGCACACCCTGTGTACTGCCTCATCCCAAATTACCATACCACCTTGTGATGAATTACCTAAGGGTAGTAGTAGTAGACTTTTTTATATATACGAGGGGTGATCAAAAAGTAATGATAATCGGGTAGTTCCAGTGCACATAAAAATAAAAATAAAATTCTTTTTGCTTGCTCATATACCCACTAGGATAGCATAAAAAAAATCATAAATAGGGCACGATTCCCGGGAGGTACAGAACCCGCACCCGACCCATAACTATGTCCGGTCAATAAGTCCATTGGGAACTTAAGACCAAATACCTAGAGGTTACCCTCGACAACAAATTAAAATTCACCGAGCACATAAAGACAGTACGTAACCGTGCTGCTTTTGCACTCGGTCGCCTCTATTCACTTCTCAATACACGCAGTAAACTAGCCCTCAGGTCAAAGGTGCGAATTTACACCACGTGTATACGCCCCATTATGACATACGCTAGCGTCGTGTTCGCACACGTTAAGCCGTCACGCTTTAAAAAATTACAAACCCTCCAAAAACGATTCACGCGACGAGCCACGGACTGCCCCTGGTACGTACGTAATGACCAACTACACGTCGATTTAAATCTGCCGACCATCAGGCAATTTTTCAAAAAAGCGAGCAAACGCTTTTTCGATTCAGCTACCACACACACTAACCCAATAGTGACAGCAGCCTCTCGATACACACCGTCATGCATCTCCCGCATACGGCGCCCAAACACGCTATATTAGATCCAGACGACGACATCACTCTCTACCAAGAGAGTATGAAGTCGGTCCGTAAAACTTTAAACACTACACATGACAGACGTCCTAACTTCCGTACCCGCCGGCGAGTACCACCGCGGCATCGAGTAGAACTCCCCCCGACCCTTGCACCCGCCCGCCCGCGCGGAGCAAGTAGCCTTAAACGCCCCTAATAATAATAACATACCGATCGAACAAGTCTCCCCTTGCTCAGTAGTCAGTAGCGCCCTAAGCCTAGGTTCGAGTCCCACTATGGGACGCCCTTAGCTGTGCTACTTAGTTTTAATTGTTAACCCGGCGAGAGGCCCTTCTGGCTCCGCCAACGCTCGGTTAAGCAGTCAATGCTCCCGGAGCAAACTGCGACAGGCCCGTATTAAAAAAAGGGAGGTACATTCATTTGAATACGAACAGTCGAAGAGATAACATCAAAATGGAGAAAAACGAAATTAGAGCTGTCATCAAGTACCTCTGTTTGAAAAAAATGTCTACCAAAGACATACACACCGACTTAGTGGAAACATTGGCGGACTCTGCTCCTCCATATTCCACAGTTGCACGCTAGGCGAAGGAGTTCAGAACATCCACGGAAGATGAACATCGCGAAGAACGCACGTCCCTCACTGAAGATAATGTGAAAAAAGTCGAAGATGTCGTGTTGGCAGATCGGAGAGTATCAGACATATAGTTGAGGTCACAGGGATCTCATATGGCAGTGTTCAAAGAATCTTCACGAACGAATTGCATATGAAAAAGGTCTCCGCGCGTTGGGTGCCGAGAATGTTAACCGACGAGCAAAAGAAAAACCGAGTCGGCATTTTGAGAGTGAATCTCGAAAAGTTCCAAGCCGATCAGGAAAATTTTTTGCCACGTTTCGTGACCATGGACACGACCTGGGTTCACCATTTTGATCCTGAAACCAAACAACAATCAATGACCTGGAAGCGAGCTTCCTCACCGACGCCGAAGAAATTCAAAGTGTTAAGTTCAGTGGGAAAGATTATGGCGTCCGTGTTTTGGGACGCTGAAGGAATAATTATGGTGGAATATTTAGAAAAGGGAGCCACTATTTCGGGCTCTTACTACACAGACCAAATAAGAAGATTGAGGGAATCCATTAAGGAAAAAAGACGCGGCAAACTGCGAGCTGGAGTGCTGTTTCACCAAGACAACGCACCAGCTCACAAAGCCGCAGTTGCGATGGCTGCCATTCAAGAATCGGGATTCGAACTGCTCGTACACCCGCTCTATTCGCCAGATCTAGCTCCTAGTGACTTCTATCTCTTTCCTCGGCTCAAGAAACACCTCCGGGGCAAGAAATTTGAAGACGATAGCGAAGTGATGACCGCTGTTGAGGGGTTTTTGGAGGGTCAAGACAAAGATTTTTTTTTCTAAGGGAATTCTGGGTTTAGAAAAAAGATGGACTAAATGTATTGACTTGTTAGGAGACTATGTAGAGAAATATTTTTTTTAACTATAATCACCGTGTTTAATATTCATTATCATTACTTTGAGATCACCCCTCGTAAAAGATCTTGTGGTAATGTTAAAGGAAAGCAAATTGGGTCATTTCGGTGACATCCACATTCTTAGAGGCACTAGCAATATACCTTTGTCCTAATAGTTAAAAAGAAACAATATTATAATACATTTATTTAGCGCAAATTGCAAGCCACGCAAAACCAATTTTACATCCACCATCTTGTCTTCATTCCCAGCTGAACAAAAAGACTTCTTGGGAAAAGTTACACCAAGTACCTTTTCTTTCAAATCAAATTAGATCATTTATTCAAAGTATATGCTTGAATATGGGTGATATATGAGGAAAGACCAAGTCTGAGCGCCGTAGGTTACTATAGGCACGAGGCACGATGCACATGTCGAGGAGCTTACACTTTAGTGATATTGAAAGGTCACCTTTCATTAGCGCCTTCATGGATCAGTAGCTTCTCCTGGAATTTTCAACGCGACCGACGGTCGATTTCTTTGTCCTGTCTGTTTTAGAAGGATAGACTTTTCCAAAAAAAAAAAAAAAACAAACGAGTAATTTTTCATTTTCTAGTGTTTTTTTAGAAGCCGATGTTTTTTTTTTTTTTTTAGTGGGTCAGTTTGTAATTTATCTAAGTTACAATGGTAAGTCCCAGGAGAACTCCACTCACACTCATAAGCACTGTGACGAGCATAAATGACTTGGCAACTTATTAAAGTACCTAATCGAATCGTAACCCATGAAATAATTAGAGTCGTTTTGGTGGGCATCTGTAATCTTCATCATCAGTTCCACTTCACCAAATGGTGCTTTCCAAGAACAAATGCACGAGTTACTATAAAAATAACCAAATCGCTATATACAGTGTGATTCAAAATACCCCTGTTGTACCGAAAACAGTGTATTGTTTAATACACTATTAGTTATTCTGGAAGGGCGCCATGGTCATATCTCAACTTTAAATAATTTCGGTTTTCTCTTACAAAATACAAATAATATTTTAATTTTGCTATGTCGTAGCAACCCTAGATAGGCGGAGCCAAATAAATCAATGACCGCAGGCCGTAGGTATCTAGGTATTGTCGCGTCCTTTGACCTGGCCAGCTGTTGCCTCATCGCGCGAGTGAAATGATCAGTACGGTAATTATTAAGTTTGTACATACCATTTTCCTTTTCAAATCCTGCGCAGCTTTACACACGTAGGTACACGTAAGTACACTCATAGTTTTAGCACATGAACTTATTCACAATAAGGACAACAAACACAAAAGGTACACAGAACTTAGACAGTTGTCTTGCTGCTGCAAGATTACCGTCAGTCGCACCTACACACATTATCATGTCATAATATTCATTGTTCGCATTTTCGGTCATGATTCCTCGCAAAATTCACTGCAATCCAACGCGAAACTAGACGACGCATCCAACTCGAAAGAATGAAGTGAACTAGCGAAATAAATGCCTAATTACTTAACTAGCCTACAAAAATAAAAATGTACACAATTTTAGGGATCAATAAGATATTAAGTGAATTCCGATAATAAATAGGTACTATTTTTAAAATAAAATATTGTACCTAGTGATAGCAGTGCACCTACATTTTGCTTACGGTATTTCTGTCCCATGATGTGATAAGCGGCCAGTTAAAATTGTATTATCGAGGTTGACTAGTAGGTATTTGTAGCATTAATTACAAATCTTAGTGGTTTACCTATTTTCTGTATTTTTTAAATGATAAAGAAATAAAATACATTGCCATAATTATGAAACAAATCTAATTCCAAAATAATCGAATACAGTATCCAAAAACCTCAAAAAGATTGCCCGGTCTTAGAATAGAATCGCGTTATTATTACACATGTACGGAATCTTTTAGTGATTTCCTTTCCAAAGGCGGCGAGCTCAAAGCTCCTTTGAGCTCGCCGCCACCCGGCGCGGGCGGCACGCCAAAAGATTTTTGTAAGCTGAAATGATTTTGAATCTTATTTTTATTGTTAAATAACATTCAAAATCATTTCAGTTTAAAAAATCTTTCGGATTTGAAGCATTCTTCAACCGATGCCGTTATCCAATAAGAAAGCCGGAAGCAATGGGCGTGCAGTATAGTGTAGGAAATTGCAAGATATTGGTGGCATTTCTACCAATCGGAGGATTAAAACTGCAATTAATTCTTATAAAAATGTATTTCACCAAAGAGTAACGAAAACAGTTAGGTCGTTCGATATCTTACTTTTGAGGATAGATACCTGTTAAACTAATGGAATTAATTTTCATAGGGAGCTAATATTTATTTTATTAAACTTATTACTAGGTATTTGTATTTTATAAAAACCTTGTAGTTGGGTTTAAACTGCAGTTTTATGCAGATGTATGTAGCTACGTCTACTTCTACTCTGCGTAGGTATTTCGCATATCATACTGGTATTCAAGACTTAATTCAATCTTGAAAAAAAAAATCAACTTGCCTCTCTGATGCAAGAAAATTATAGGCTTTTTACTATTATGTGTTAAGTGTCTTATCTGACGCATTCATCCCTATATCAAAGAAGAGAGAATAGAGGTCAACCAAATTTAGGGTTGACTCCATCAAAAATATGAAGAAAACTTTGACATGTCGAAAGCATTCAAAAACTTTAATGAACATTGTTGGGGACTTCATCTAATGATTAATAATGCACAACAGAATATGGGGCCGCTGGATCAAAAGAGGTATTCTGAGTCACCCTGTATATAATAGGTTGGGGAAAAAGTTTCTTCGCATTTTTTAAGAAAATTCAAAACATTTTTTAATATAGTTTATTTACATTTAACTAAAGTATGTAGGTACCATTTTGTTCGATAACTTTTTGCCATCTTGTAGGTAGGGACATGATCCCATTGCTATAGAAATTTTGGGACTTCTGGTCAAAATACCACGACAAGTGGTTTTGGCAGTCCTCTCGTGATGTTAACCTGACACTGCCTAAAGAATTCTGAAGAGACCGAAACAGGTGGAAATCTGAAGGTGCAAGGTCAGGACTATACGGCGGATGCATTAACACCTCCCAGCCAAACTCTCTTAATTTTTACTGAGTGGCTAAAGATGTGTGAGGTCTAGCGTTATCATGATGAAAAACCACACCCCTTCTGTTGATTAATTCCGGCCGCTTTCTATCAACTTCTTGCTTTAATCTCATCAGTTGTTCGCAGTAGAGTTCAGAATCGATGGTCCTGCCTGGTGGTAACAGCTCATAATGAATAATGCCCTTCCAATCCCACCACATACACAGCATCACCTTGTTGCGAGTCAACCCGGGTTTCGCCACAGTGTGTGAAGCCTGACCGGCCTTTGACCACGACCTTTTTCGCACGTTCTTGTCATACGTGATCCACTTTTCATCACCAGTTATCAGCTTCTTCAAAAATGGTTCGGTTTCATTACGTCGTAATAAAGAATCACAAATGAGTACACGGTTCATTAGGTTTCTTTCAGTGAGCTCGTGAGGTACCCAAATGTCGAGCTTTTTTGTGTACCCAGTTTTTTTCAAATGCGCCAAAACTGTTTTGTGGTCAATTTCCAGTTCTTCAGCTACGTCGTAACTACTGATATGCCGATCTTGCTCCACTTTTTCAAAAATGGCATCCATTTTATCCGTAATAGGGCGACCAGAGCGACGTGCATCTTTGACATCAAAATTTCCGGATTGAAAACGCTTAAACCAAATTTGTGCTACTCTCACAGACACTACACTAGGTCCATAAACATCGCAAATTTTTTTCGCGGCTTGCGTTGCATTTGTACCTTTTTTGTAGTAAAATTTTAAAATGTATCGAATTTCTTCATTAGATTCACTCATCTTGACGGTACAAAAAACAAATGAAAATTACACATTTTCCTAATTTGAATTTGGAATTATGTTCTTTAAAATTTAAACTTTCAATGATACCAAAACCAGCCAGATACAAATAGTATAGCCAAAGAGATTTTATTACAAGTTCATACATACTATAATGCGAAAAGACTTTTTCCCCAACCTAATATATATATATATATATATAGAGCCTATAATATTTGCAGAGTTCCGGCGATTTCTCCAGCATCCCATCATCAGATCCTGACCTGATAACAATGGGACCAACTAGAAAGTATACCCTTTCAAACGAAATAAGAATTTTCCAAATCGGTCCAGCCATCTTCGAGTAATCGGGGAACATTAATAAGAAAAAAGTTTCCGACGGACTGAGAACCTCCTCCTTTTTTAATTCGGTTAAAAATAGCTGGTCCATCGACCTCGATCTTATGTTTATCAACATTTGTCATGTTTAGTTGATCTGAAGTAGGAAAGTATTGAGTATGAATGTCGATGGCTACAAGAGTAGGGGAAGACCAAAGAAACGATGGTTGGACTGTTTCAAAGATGATGTGGCTAGAAAGGGAGTGACTACCGAGTTGACGATTAATAGAGAATTATGGGAAAAAAGGACATGGTGCGCCGACCCGAAATAAATTGGGACAAGGGCAGGAGAATGATGATCTGAAGAAGCTAAAAGAACAAAATCGTCTGCAAATCGGAGACTTGATAGCATTTTGCTGCCAACCTGGATGCCCTGTTAGTTGTTTAAATATCTTCTCCAGCGTAGTAGTGAAAAGTTTAGGACAAAGCGGACCCCCTTGTTTTACTCCTTTGTTAATTATGAATGTGGTGCCTAAAGAGTACAGTTTAATATTAGGCGTGCTATTGTCGTACACTACTGTAATTCTATATAGGTTTCCACTACATCTTGGCTTCGTAAGGCTGAGAATATTGCGCTGTGCTTGATGCTATCAAAAGCCTTTGCGTAATCCAGGAAAGCCAGACCGATATAAAGGTTTCCGAAATTCTGAATGATTTTCTCTTAGCTGATTAAGGGTTTGAACTTGAAGGTCTGTGGAAAAGCTTGTGCGAAATCCGGCCTGTTCTGGAGGTTGGTGTGAGTCTAATATAGTGTCGATATGGTTGTGAATGAGTTTTATGAAAGCCTTATAGATATTTGAAACTAAACTAATAGGCCTGTAGTTGTTTAAATTGCATTTGTCACCTTTTTATGAAAATCTGGACACATCTGAATTGGAACTTTTCCTGTGTTCAAATATCTATTAAATTAAAATATTTCTTACATTAATCATTAATTTATCTATTACAAACACAGTTCCATCAACTCATCCCAAACAAAACGGATACCAACGACTCTCGCACGTCTTTTAACTGGAAAATCTACATCAAAAGACCAGTTAATATTGTTGGACGAACTCCTGGCGTTTCACAACGTGACCCTGCCCCAAGTTATGATGAATTTCACTCCTGGTTGCAATGAGCATACGAAGAGGTGTCGGTACCAGAGGCAAGCGGTGCCCTGCGAACAGCTGTTTGAAAAGGAGTTGACGTATTGGGGAATGTGTTGTGTTATGCGGCCGGATAAGTAAGTGTTATGCGATAATGTGCTTTGTTACAAAAATCAAGGGTTCGTTTTCTTTTATAGGCACACTTTTTTTTATTAAAATTGACACTAGGTTTTTAGTTGCTTTTTAATCGAATTAGTCACTAGCGTACTAATAGTACGTAAAAAAAAGTCGCCAAAAGCATACTGCACGGTATGTAACGTAGGCCGTAGTCTAGCAGCTGAGTTTACAAATCGACTACAAACAGTTGTAATCTTTGAATATTAATTAGTAAAATGGTTGTATCCTTCTCATAATAGTATGTTATTGAATGATTAGCTTATCTTATCTATAGCAGCTCATGCTACATCTTGAAGGCGATTTAATTAATATAGGGGTTTACATATGAAATTACTATTTTGTACTGAAAAATTCAATAAATTTTTTGTTGTGTTATTTTATCAAAGTTTTACCCTTTTTCATTTATGCCTTTGCGGTAGAACTCTGGGGACCTGGAATTAACAATTTTGTCATGTAAAAAATTGTCCAAATCGCGGAAAAATGGTAGTCGGTTGGGGACAGCTCCGGCAAGTACGGAGGATGACGGATGGTTTCTAACTGTAGGTCCTGTAGTGGTAAAACGGTTTCACGAGCAGTGTGGGATCTGGCGTTCTCATGGAGCAATAGTGGTGAAGATTGGTTGACGAATCGGGGCAGTCTCGCTGCGAGTTTCGCCATCATTGTTCAAAGTTGTGTACAGTAGACATCTGCTGTTATTGCTGTAGTGAAGATTGCTAAGCTATAGTGAATTACACCATGAAGTGACCACCAAACAGTTACGGGGTGAATATTTGACCTTTTAACCGCCCGTCATTACCTTCCGCCAAAAGTTGATGAAAGAGAATATATTTAATGAAATATTTCAGCAATTCCTGATTCTGGTCCTTAAGCAGATTCTGGGAATTGATGAAATATTTCATTAACGATATTCTCCTTCATCAACTTTTGCCGGAAGGTAATGACGGCGGTTAAAAGGTCAAATATTCACCCTACGATTACTGTTCTATGGGTAAGCTTCGCTATAGAGCATTGTTGCGGCGTTTGACCTGGAGTCAGCCAGTGCGTAGTTCGCTTGCGATTATCGTAAAGAATTCACTTTTCATCACACCTCACAATTCGCCCAAAAATCGCTTCATTTCTATACCAGTTCAACAATGTAAGGCAAACTTCAATGCGCGCATCTTTCAACAGATCAATCAAATCATGGGGCACGCATTTTTCATGCTTTATATCTTACGATTTGATGCAAATGGGTCAAATCATGCCTCTAATTCCTTGGAAGTTTGATAATCGGCTTCCACCATCGTATTGAATTAATTGTTACCTTAGTGGCGGGTCTTCCTCGGGGTCCATTCTTCAAGTCGGAAGTGTCCACTACGAAAGCGATTAAACCAAAAACGCATGATGCGTTCATTAGCCGCCTCCTATCCAAACAGCATTGATATTGCGAGCAGTTTCTGCTGCTTTAGTTCCACGTCGAAAGTCGTATTATATGCTTTAAAAGCTGAATGAAAAAAACAATTGACAGTCAAACAATCGAATGTTGTACATTTTTCAAATTTAGAATGTTATAGTTATTTGTGTAAAAAGTTTCACTCTGGAATCTCACACCATGCAGGTTTCATTTTAATTCAAAGTTAGGGATGCCCTATACTATACGAAATATTTCATAGGATATTTTGGCCATACGATATGCTTTGATAATTATATCGTACTAGCTGTTGTCCGGGGCTTCGCCCGCCTGGATGTCAATACTTCCCTATTTGAACCGTATTTTGTTCATAATTTCATGAGTTTTAATATTTTTGTGCGGAACCCTAGTTCTTTGTCTCAAATAAAAGTAGACTAAGTTACTATAACATCAGCTATCTGCTAGTGAAAGTCCCGTCAAAATCGGTCCAACCGTTTCGGAGATTAGCCGGAACAAACAGACAGACAGACAGACAAAAATTTAAAAATAGTTTTTTTTAGTTAATATTATTATGAAAGTCAAAGTCAAAGTTTTTTTATTTGTAAAACATAGGTGGGTGTAAAAAACAGGTCTTGTAAATATAACATGTATGGGTACACTATGTTTTGCCGCTGACGGCGTACAAATATTTATAAAGTGGTTCTTATAAAAAATTACACTTATGTAAAAGAATTAAATTCAATTAAAATTAAATAACAAAAATTATCCGCAGTAAATTACATAAAACTAATCCTACAATAAAATAAAAAGTTAACAGTTCTGCGCACAAAAATTTTAAAATTTAAATTATGAAACTAAAATAATGACAGTATTTAATTACCTCTAACCCTTAGTGCACATATTTATCCACATACTTTGCATTATCGTCTAGGTATTCAGTAACTGTATAGTACGCCTTCTGCACTAAGAAGTTGCTTAAATATTTTTTTAAATCAATCAATTCGCGTTTGTCTCTAATGGGTTTCGGTATTTTATTATACAATCTGTAAAAAGTAAAGAAAGAAAGTAAAGAAAGTATATACAGTACTTATAACAAAGTACTGTATATACTTTCATATTAATATTAATTTAATAATAAAAAGCAGTTATTTTGATATTACAAACAGACACTTCAATTTCAGTTATTTGTATAGATTATTGGTATATATATCTCAAATAAAAGTAGCCTAAGTTACTCCTTATAACACCAGCTATCTGCCAGTGAAAATCCCGTCAAAATCAGTCCAGCCGTTTTGGAGATTAGCCGGAAGAAACCGACAGACAGACAAAAATTTAAAAATAGTTTTTTAGTTATAAGTACCGTATATACTTTCATATTAATTTAATAAAACGCTGTTATTTTGACATTACAAACAGACACTTCAATTTTATTTATTTGTATAGATTTATTGATTCCTATAAAAATCGCATTATCACAATGTTTTATTTTTTATAAATTTTAAAATTCCTATTACAACATCCTAGAAAACAGCCTAGAGGTCGTACTTCAGATGAATATGTCAAAGACCAAGTTGATGACGAACAGCGTGCTTCACAGGATCACTGTGGCGGGTAAGGAGGTTGAATACGTTGATGAGTATCTTTATCTTGGTCAAATAGTCTCTTTCCAGGCAAGGCAAAACAAAGAAGTTGCAAGACGTACCGAAATTCCTGGAAGAGCTATTGAGCCATGAAAGATCTAATGAAGGGTGATCTTCCTTTGTCCCTTAAGACAAGGCTCATTGACGTGTGCATACTTCCCGTTCTCACATATGGTTCTCAAACATGGTCTTTGACAAATCAGCAGAGTTCCACGCTCGAGGTTTGCCAGAGGACTATGAAACGGAGTATTCTGGGTATCAAAGTAACAGACCGGGTTAGGAATACGACCATCCGTTCCATCACAATGATATATGATGTGAGTTGGAAAGCAGCCACGTTAAAATGGAATTGGGCAGGACACATCTGCCGCATGTCAGACGACCAATGGGCCAAACTTGCGACCCAATGGGTCCCTCTTAATGGCAAGTGACATCGCGGCAGACCATATGGAGATGGCGGGACGAGCTAGACTCCTTCAACAAGAACTGGTCCTTAGCAGCTCTAGACAGAGATAAGTGGAAAGAGAGTAGGAAGGCCTTTGCCCTGCAGTGAGTCATCACAGGATTTTAATAATAATATTACAACATCATAATAAGATGATTATAAACAGTGCCAATGTACAGACGCCAACAGGTCAACCTACCCGAAACTGTCAGATTTTCCCAATCAACCTTGAACCTAATTCTTTAGCAATAAAGTCGAAAATCTATTAAAGAAATCTGACAGATTCTAGTAGCTTGATGTGCTGGCGTCTGTACATAATATGTTTTTATTCGTAATAAGAGATACCGTTGTTGACAAAATTGTTTATAGAACAAGAGCAGCCGGCTTTTGTGTAGACTTGTAACTTCTGCTGAATAAAACTATTTTAAATACATAATATAAGATTTTTTTTCTAATTAAAAATTAAAGAATATAGTAATAACATTGAAAAAAACCGGCCAAGAGCGTGTCGGGCCACGCTCAGTGTAGGGTTCCGTAGTTTCCCGTCCGTCACAATAAGTGTTCCCACTTATGAGTTTAAAGGTGGGTATCCATTATGTTCGCGCTCCAGCAGCGCTCCGCGCTCCTGCAACTGCTCCCGGTAGTGGGTACGTGCGCGAACACGGAGCGTGCAACATTGCACGCTCCGCGGCAGGCGCTCCGACTCGTGACGGTTTTTAGCGCGAACACAAAGGGGAGCGCAGTGTGTCAAAGGGGAGCGCATGTAGAAGTGCGCACGACGTATCCATTGGAGCAGTTGCAGGAGCGTAAAGCGCTGCTGGAGCGCGAACATAGTGGTAACCCAACTTAAAAAAGGCTATTTGTTACGGAACTCTAATAATTACGGAACACTAAAAACGGGCCCACAAAGGACGGTGATAACTAAAAAAAGAGTTATAGATTCCCGATAGAAGAAGAAGAAGAAGAGTTATAATACCCGACCCAATGTAATAAGTACCTACAGCGCCATCTCTCGGGGAATTGGGTTACTAATTAATACATAGACGTGCCAGAAGTTTTCGGTGGTAATTTTGGATTGCGAGAACCGATTTTAATAATTCTTTTTTTGTTTGAAAAAAGATACGTTCAGGATAATAAAATATGTAAACGAAGTTAAAAAAAAATGCTTGCATATACGATTATACTACAAACTTAGTCCAGAAATTATTTTGTACAACTTTTGTCTTTTTTGTACAAAAACTGTTGTTTCCATCAAGTTCAAAATGATTTTCCTAGAAAGTCCTTATAAAGTTGTACTTCTCAGACTTTTTTCATATTTTCTAAACTTATGGTTCAAAAGTTAGAGGGTGGGGGGGGGACACATTGTTTTATACTTTTGGAGCGATTATTTCCGAAATTATTGACATTATCAAAAACTGATTTTTGTAAACCCCTATTCATTTTTAAATACCTTTCCAACAATGTATCACACGTTAGCGTTGAAATTAAAAAAAAATCACTTCCCACTTTACATATAGGGGGGCTACCCTAATAAAACATTTTTTTTTTCAATTTTTATTTTACCACTTTGTCGGCGTGATTGATATACATATTGGTACCAAATTTCAGCTTTCTAGTGCTAACGGTCACAGAGATTAAACGAGGACGGACAGACGGACGGACAGACAGACATGGCGAAACTATAAGGGTTCCTAGTTGACTACGGAACCCTAAAAATACCCCATTGCATTGATATACACCAATGACTATAATAAAGCCTCTTGACCGCTCATACGGGCGACTCAGGCTCACGGCACATAAATGAAATTGCACTTATATTAGATGAAAATATGAGTGGCCATTTTAGTTTTGACCAGTTATTGGATCTCTGCTCACGCGGTTATTTTGGTTCCTTTTAAAAACATTTCTGCATAAATAAAAACAATTATGAGTTCCTGTTCAATTAAATGGTGTGGGTAATCGTCTAGAACATCCACGTATAAAATAGATGGCATACGTTTTCATTATTATATTTAATTGCAGGGCTCGAGCAAAACTGGTAGTTTACGTGAAATGGCACAAAAATGTATACCGCGTCAACGCGGTACCGTTTGATTGCGAATACCGATTGAAAGGTATGCGATACGGTTACGGTGCGATATATCGATAAAGAGGAAAGCGATAAAATCGCGTATCGATACAAACGAGTTCAATACAGTTACGATGCGATATATCGATAAGTACAAAACTTACCTACTATTTACTTGCTACTTACTTACTTGGGGTATCCCTATTCAAAGTGGCCAGTACGTTAAAACGGCAATTTCATATTTAAACCCCATATTTTTTACTGCCAGTCTGTTACTTTACATAATCAACCATAGACCAAAATATTCCAAAGTAATACATGAAAATTGCTTTAAAAAGGCCAATGAAAGGCCTCTAAGTATAATAGTAACGAAATACTTAGCGGCGGTTCACACTGCGCTGTTCTGTACGATATTTTACGGTAAAACGTTGGGATCACACACATTGACACGTCAACACCCGGCGTATACGGTTAAATACGAATGCAGTGTGAAACTGCCCTGTGATCTCAAAATGAAACAGTAAAATATCGTACTTGTCGACACTGTGTGAACGTGGGCTTATTGTAACAAGATGAACGTTTCAGATTATCGAACGTCCAATTGGCGCTGTTGGGTCGCTCTCACACCACGCAGATGATAGACATAGTGCTGCAATGCACGCATGGATCTGTGCTGTATGGCTGCCAGGTGAAATTATAATAGGTCATAATTTTTACATATCGAAATGAGTGAAATTATGCTTAATTTTATTAACGCAAAAATCGAAAAAAAAAATTGTCCACCTGCTGAACTATTGTACAGTAACGAACCGAGATTGTTGAGCCACTAGCTTATTATCTTTACTAGGTTGTGTTACACGAATGGCGCCCATTGTTCGTTATTGAAATGTCACATGTCAAATTTCATGGGCGGCATTCGTGTAACACAACCAAGTTAAGATGATAAGCTAGTGGCTCAACAATACCGGTTCGTGACTGTACGTAGCAGTGTGCAAGGTAAAATTAAGCATAGTTTCCCTCATTTCGATATTTGCCATTATAAAGAATTACACTGTATAAAGCTGAAAGGCATGCATCATTACATCGAATTTGATTGCCACATCTACGTATTACAAAGGTTGCTAGGTCTATGTTTGTTGAGGGGCGGTGACCGTTGACACGTCCAGTATCTTAACGGCCGTACCCTGGGACAGTCTCCCACGTTTTTGACGTATGTTCCCTACTTACTCTGCTGGTGACACACGTCACCACGCTCCCCTGAAAGCGTACGTAGTGGTGGGTACAACCCACTAGGCGGACCTCGGAGGGATGATCAGCGAAGAGGCGGTGAAATAAAAATGCAGGATTTTCTTGATTCTTGCTTGTAGATTTCGGCTTGTTCTTGTTGTTGTTGCCTCTTCGACGGCTGAGCTGTGACTGAATTTTGCAACCAAATGTCGCTTAATTTATACCCGGTGAGGCCGGCCTTCGTTACCTTAAAGAGAACCGCGTATTTTAGATCTCTTTTGCTTGTATTTTTCACTAAGCCGAAATCTTTAAGCCTTTATTTTATAAACCTTTCATGATACAATTTTACAGTTTGTTATTGTTTATCCTTCCTTGTATAGTCCTTATGCTAATTAGACATTAATTTACAACTTCACTATAAACAATAAAAAAATCCTAGAACATTAACTTGTAAAAATTGCGACTTTACGTATTTTCATTATACAAAATCCCTTATAATTTCTAAACTAACTGTCCGATTTTCATAATTCAAACGGTATACATATTTTTATGACTAAACCTATCTTTTAAAACAAAAATTATCAAAATCTATCCATAAACAAAAAAGTGAGTTTTCAAGTTACGTAATTTTACTTGAACTAATTTATTCTTATAAGAATCCTTTCAAAAACAGTCTTATTGGTTTATAGTACAAAAACTAATAACAAATCTAACTTAAATAACTAACTAGAAACATAGAAAACACAAAATAAATCACTTTAAAAGTTTCTAAGTTAATAACAATATTCTCACATCATTTTTGCGTAGCGGTCCCGGCGCTACTTGCGCCCATGTGCCTAGATAGGGTCTCGTCGCCGACATTCTCCCCCTCGTGCGCAGCACCATCCTCCTGGCTCGGCGAAACTCCCGGCACCAACAGCACCACTCTTGAACTGGGTCTTCGCAGCACTCCTCCTCGCGTCTCGACGTCGACGATTCTGGTCCGCCCGTCTGGTCCCGGATACACCTGCTGGATTCTGCCGCGTGGCCAGGTGCATCTTGGCAGGCTGTGGTCGACGATCAGAACGATGTCTCCGATGCGTAGGTCTGTGGCGCTGCTTCTTCCCGTCGTCTTCCTCGGCAGTAGAGTGGGTAGGTATTCTCGCAGCCAGCGTTGCCAAAAGTGGTCGGCAAGTCGCTGCGTCGTCTTCCAGGTGTGCCTGCCCACGAGCTCGTCGTCTTTGAAGCTGCCGATTCTCGCTGCGCCGCAGGATCGCCCGAGGAGGAAGTGGTTAGGAGTGAGTGCTTCCTCCTCAAGGCTCTCGGAGAGATGGGTGAGAGGCCGAGAATTGACTATGTGCTCGGCCTCAAGTAGGAGGGTGTGGAGTACCTCCTCTCGTGGATGTCTTTCGTTGAGTGTGGCGTTCAGTGCGGTTTTTATTGATCGCACCAAACGCTCCCATGCGCCGCCCATGTTAGGCGCACCAGGAGGGATGAATGCCCACTGCACGCCGATCTTGTCTGCTTCTGAGATGAGGTCTTCTTTCTTCATGTCATCTAAAGCTTCTTTCAGTTCTTTATTTGCGCCGACGAAGTTGGTTCCGTTGTCGGAGTAGATGATCTTCGGCATTCCTCTTCTCGCGGCGAATCGTCGCAGCGCCATGATCATACTGTCGGTGGAGAGTGAAGGAGTGAGCTCAATGTGCACAGCTCTTGTGGTTAAGCATGTGAATAGAGCACCCCATCTCTTCTCTTGACGTCTTCCCACGGTGATCGTCATTGGGCCGAAGTAATCCACTCCGGTGCACGTAAAGGGAGGGTTGCTGTGCATCAGTCTCTCCTTGGGTAAGTTGCCCGTCGGTAGTTCTTGTGGTTTTGCCTTCTTCGTTTTGCACCACTGACATTGATGCTGAACTGCCTTGATTGCTGACCTCAACCCTAGTACCCAGTAGCGTTGTCGCACTTCGTTCATCACTGTTGCGTGGTTTCCGTGGTTGAAACGGCAGTGGAACTCTTCAATGATGAGTCGTGTTATTCTTTCCTTGCTGTCGAGCACGATGGGTCGCTTGTAGTCTCTGGTTACGCCCTGTATCGCGTCGATTCTTCCTTTTAAACGCAGGAGACCTTCTTCCATCACTATGTCGAGCTTCTTTAACTTGCTGTTGCCTTCTAGCTGTTTCCCTTGCTCTAGTCGCTTGATGTCTTCTCTGAAACTTCTCTGTTGACTTCCTTTAGCAGCAGGGTTTCAGCTTGTTCCAGCAGCTCTGTGGTTAGTGGTATGTAGTTTCTTTCTGGCCTCTTTGGAGACGAATGTTGTTTCTCGACTGTTTTCGTCTTCTTTCCTTTCGTCCTTTTCCAGGTGGGATCTTCTTTACTGACGTTGACCTTCTCTTTTGTTCTGCAGAGTTGTATGAACTGCAGTACCCTTGCGGTGGCTCGCCAAAGTCTCGTCCAAGACGAAAACCTCTCAGGATCTGGTGATGGATGAGTTGTGATTGCTGTTGCTGCGACGTCCGTTTTCTTTTCTTCGCCGGTGGTTTCCTTTTTGAATGTTCTTGCTTCAGGCCAGTGAGTTTCTTCCTTCCTTAAGAATTCTGGGCCGTTGTACCATCGGTGATCGTAATTAAAGTTCTCTGGCACGTCGCGCGTTGAGTCATCTGCAGGGTTCTGTGTCGTAGGCACCCATCTCCAATCTTGAGGCTTGGTGAGATCTTCTATTTCGGCCAAGCGATGAGCCACGAACGTTTTGAAGGTTCTCGGGTCCGTCTTGATCCAGGAGAGCACAATACTGGAGTCTGTCCAGAATGTTTTCCTTACTGCCTTCAGATCCATTTCTTCTTCTACTGAATGGGCTAGTCTGCTTCCAAGGAGGGCCGCCTGTAGCTCCAGTCTTGGGATCGATACCGGCTTCAACGGAGTGACTCGTACTTTCGCTGCCACTAAGCTGACGTGGTATGTTCCGTTCGCATCTTCTGTTCTCCAGTAGACTGTAGCTGCATACGCCGTTTCGCTCGCATCTGTGAACGTGTGCAGCTCCCCCTCGGTGCGATGTGGCGCCAGGCATCTTGGAATCTGAAGATCTTGTAACAGCTTCATGTTCTCGAGATATACTTTCCATGCTTCGTATTCCCTTTTTTCTATTTCTTCGTCCCAACCGACGCCGCTCCGCCATATGTTCTGAAGCAGCTTCTTGCCTTGGATGAGGACTGGTGACGCTAATCCCAATGGGTCGAAGGTAGACATAACGGCGCTGGTGACTTCCCTCTTCGTAGGCACCTTGAATCCCTTAGCTATTTCTTCCGGAGTGTTCCGGAGGTTTGCCCTGAAGCCGATGGAGTCCCTTTCTGTGAACCAGCGTAGTCCTAGTGTCTTTTCTTCTTTTTCACCAAGGTTTACTTCCGTTTTTTCGATTGTTTCAGTCTTTATGTCTTGCAGCAGCTCAGGTCTGTTTGATGCCCATGCCCTGAGTTCGAAACCTGCCTTCTTGTGTATGAAGTCCACCTGCGCTGTTATCCTTCTGAAGTCTTCTTCTGAATGGAAGCTGTGCAAGTAGTCGTCCATGTAGTGATTCAGCTCGACTGCCCTTGTCGCCTCTGGATACTGTTCCTTGTAGTCCGCTGCGTTTCGGTTTTTTACGTAGATGGCCATGCTTGGAGATGATGTTGCGCCGAAAATAACTGATGTCATTCTGTACTTCTTAGGCGGCACGTCGCGATGATCTCCGCGCCACAAGAACCTTAGGCTGTCTCTATCTTCTGGTCTGATGCGAACTTGTAGAAACATCTCCTTGATGTCGGCCGCTACTGCTAAAGGTCCTTGTCGAAACCTCACTAGTACACCGAAGAGCGATTGTAGTAGATCTGGTCCAGGCAGTAGAGCGTCGTTGAGGCTTTTCCCTTTCGACTTGGCTGCTGCGTCGAAGACGATCCTTATCTTCTTCTTTAATGGATGAACTACGGAGAAATGAGGGAGGAACCATAACTTCTTGGAATCTTCTGGTTCGTCAGGTGCTTCTTCTGCATATTTGTTGTCGATTAGATGCTGGATCTGCTTGCCATATTCCGTCTTCAAATGAGGATCCTTGTCTATCTTCTTTTCGATGTTGATTAATCGGTTCTTGGCAGACGTGTAGCTTTCTGGCATTCGTTCTTCTTCATTCTTCCATAGAAGTCCAGCTTCGAATCGACCATCTTCAAGTCTTCTGCAGGTTTTCTCTAGGATGGTGAGTGCTCTTCCTTCTGAATCTGTAGTGGGTCTTCTTGGTTGCACACCAAGTGCCTCGATCGCGAAGTGATCCTTGATGGCTTGATGCATCTCTTCTTCTGGCGTGCTGACATGTAGACATGTGTTCAGGAAGTGTACTGGTCTTGCACCTCCGCTGTCTGACCCGTGGAGCACCCATCCAAGTCCTATTCTTGAAGCAACTGGTTCCCCTGGTTTCCCTCTTTTTACTTCTTGAGTCACAATTAGCTCCCAATTGTCTTGACCAATGAGCAATTGTGGTGACTCCCCTTCGTAATATAGAGAGTCGGCGATCTTCTTTAAGTGCTGATAATCTTGAATCTTCTTCTTGTCTAGGAACTGTGGAGTAAGCTTCAAATCGTTGATTGTGCGGACTCTCTTCAGTGTCTTCTTGTTCTCCTGATGAACCCCTTTTACCATAAGGTCCAGCATCTGAGAATCCTTATTCCTTATCAACCTTCCTCCCACTGTTTCAATTACCAGTTCTTCCTTGCTCCTTGTGCGCCGACTTCTTGTGCCACCTTCTCATCCAGAAGTGACACGGTTGACCCTTCATCCAGAAGGGCTAATATTTTCTTTGATCCTTTTGTCCCGAAGACTTCTACTGGAACTATCTTCAGGTATGCTTTCGTATTGTTGACTGCGTTCACTGATGTCGTGACGCTCACCGCCTCTTGTGGTCTCTCGCTCTTCTTTTCCTCCGAGGTCCTTTCTTCTGACTCGACGTGCAGCAGATGATGATGCCACCTCTTGCATTCTTTGCACGGTGGTTTTCTGCAGCTCTCCTTCCTGTGTTTCCCTTGAAGACATTTGAAGCAGACGCGACTCTTCTTTACTGTTGCCCACCGATCTTGCACCGACATCTTCTGGAACTTCTGACATTCGACGAGAAAATGTTCACCCTCACATATAGGGCAAGTCTTCTCTTGTTGTCTTGAATCCTTTTCTTTGAAGTTCTTTTCTTTCGTTGAATGTGCTGCTTGTCGATTGGTCTTCTTGAACCCGCTTCTTTCTTCTGAAGTCGCGAAGGCTCCACATTTGTCCGCTTCTATGTTCAGGAACTTGGATACTAGCGTCAGGTCGGAGAAGTCGCCTTCTTCTGATGCTGCAGTGAAGTCATACCATCGGAACTTGAGAACCGTCGGCATCTTGTCCACGATTTGTTTCACCATTTCAGGTGAATGCAGGTACTGTGATTTCTTCAGTCCTTTTATTGCTGCTACGCTGTTGTTGATTTGGCTCGCGAAGACGCAAATGTCCCTTGGATTTTCTGAAATCTTCGGTAGCGCCTTGACCTTATCCAATTCTGCCAAAACCAGCGCATCAGGTCTTCCATATCTTCTTCTGAGGGCTTGCATTACTTCTGACGGAGAGGCTTCGGAGTACAACAGGCTCTTGATAGCTTCTCTTGCGTTGCCCTTCAGCGCTCTTCTTAAGCGCGCCATATTCTGGACTTCGTTGAACATTGGTGCTGTATCTTCATAAACAACCTTGAAGGCCAACCACTCGCCGCTGTTGCCGTCGAAGTAGGGTAGCTCGTGGATGTAGCTTGGCTGTGCTGCTGGTCCTCCTCTTGTGGAAAAGGCTTCTTTCAAGGCAGTCGCCAACGCTTGAATCTCGATCGTAGCTCCTTTCGTTGAAGAGTTCTCTTCAGGCTTCACCTTCTGTGGCTCTTCTGCAGTGTGTTGACCTCGCTGCTCTGGTTGTTTCTTGTTGCCATCTTCTAATACTGATGACTCGATCCAGTTCCGCACCTGGGCTGTTCTGTCTTCCTGGTCTTCATCATCCACGGAGTCCTCATCTTCACATTGTGTCATCTCCAGTCTGACTCGGGCTAGCTTCGCCGCAGCCTGTGCTTGTTTCAGTTCCAGGCGTGCTAATTCTTCTCTGGCTTCCAGCTCGCGTCTTCTGGCCAAGGAGCTCGTGGTCCTGGTAGACCTGGCACGACGACTGACCCCCTTCGGCTTTAGGGTCGTGGTTGAACCATGGACACCCTCTTCCGGGACATCTTCTGGGGTTTTCTTAGTCGTCTCCTTTCGTGTGGCATCTTCCTTCTTCTGTTCACTCTTGGATGACGCCGTGGTCACAGTTTCAGCCGTGGTTCCTTCCGTAGTCGTTGTACCCGAAGAAGTGTTGGTGCCTGATGATCCTGTAGTTTCTGATGATGCTGACGCTGACGCAGACGTGACCCCTTCTGACCCTGACGCTTCTACTGTCGCGTCCACATTGGTAGGACGGGACGGGGGGCGTGAGGGGGCATCCTTCTGCGACCTGGTTACTGGCATCTTGCAGTCTTCTTAATCTTCTGGCTTCTTCTTGCAGGGATCCGTTTCTCGAAGGACCAATTGTTGAGGGGCGGTGACCGTTGACACGTCCAGTATCTAACGGCCGTACCCTGGGACAGTCTCCCACGTTTTTGACGTATGTTCCCTACTTACTCTGCTGGTGACACACGTCACCACGCTCCCCTGAAAGCGTACGTAGTGGTGGGTACAACCCACTAGGCGGACCTCGGAGGGATGATCAGCGAAGAGGCGGTGAAATAAAAATGCAGGATTTTCTTGATTCTTGCTTGTAGATTTCGGCTTGTTCTTGTTGTTGTTGCCTCTTCGACGGCTGAGCTGTGACTGAATTTTGCAACCAAATGTCGCTTAATTTATACCCGGTGAGGCCGGCCTTCGTTACCTTAAAGAGAACCGCGTATTTTAGATCTCTTTTGCTTGTATTTTTCACTAAGCCGAAATCTTTAAGCCTTTATTTTATAAACCTTTCATGATACAATTTTACAGTTTGTTATTGTTTATCCTTCCTTGTATAGTCCTTATGCTAATTAGACATTAATTTACAACTTAACTATAAACAATAAAAAAATCCTAGAACATTAACTTGTAAAAATTGCGACTTTACGTATTTTCATTATACAAAATCCCTTATAATTTCTAAACTAACTGTCCGATTTTCATAATTCAAACGGTATACATATTTTTATGACTAAACCTATCTTTTAAAACAAAAATTATCAAAATCTATCCATAAACAAAAAAGTGAGTTTTCAAGTTACGTAATTTTACTTGAACTAATTTATTCTTATAAGAATCCTTTCAAAAACAGTCTTATTGGTTTATAGTACAAAAACTAATAACAAATCTAACTTAAATAACTAACTAGAAACATAGAAAACACAAAATAAATCACTTTAAAAGTTTCTAAGTTAATAACAATATTCTCACATCATTTTTGCGTAGCGGTCCCGGCGCTACTTGCGCCCATGTGCCTAGATAGGGTCTCGTCGCCGACAATGTTGGTGATGGTAAACCCCGTTCCCTCAAGTTAGGTTTTTTCAACGCCAATGGCATTCATAACCAACGTACTGAGATCGCCACTTTCCTCCGCGATCACCAAATAGACATCCTCTTAGTTCAGGAAACCTTTTTAAAGCCTCGTCATCGAAACCCGTCTATTGCCAACTATCGCATAGTTCGCAACGACAGGACTCGATGTCACCTGGGCGGCACCCTTATCTACTACAAGAGAGGCCTATACTGCATCCCTATAGACCCTCCCCCCCTCTCAGACTTAGAAGTGACTGTCTGCCGCCTAGGCATGACAGGCCACCAACCGATCACTCTAGTATCGGCCTACCTCTCCCCGACTTCCTCAGATAGTTCCCTATCTGCTGACCTTTCCACCCTTTTTGGCTTGAGTGAATCCGTTATCATAGCGGGTGACCTCAACGCCAAACATTCCGCCTGGAATAGTACCAGGACCTCTCGCAGAGGTAGACTTCTGTTCAACCTCTGCTCCCTCCTGAGTTTCGATGTCATCGCCCCGATGACTCCTACTCACTTTCCCCACAACCCTGACCACACCCCTGACGTACTTGATGTAGCGCTTCTAAAGAATGTCAACCTACGGTTGGATTCTATAGAGGCGATACATGAACTGACCTCTGACCACCGACCAGTCGTTGTAAACCTGGCACCCCGCATAGGTCTCCGTGACCCCAGCCAACCCCCTCTCACTCAAAAAGTGAAAGACTGGAGGAAAGTAAGCGAATGTCTGAAATCCACCACGTCCCCCCACTTAGACTCCATCCCCGACCACTTTGACTCTATCGCTGACACGACGGCCGCGATCGACTCATTCACAGAACACGTACAATCTGTCCTGGACGATTGTTCAAGGGAAATTCCAGCGATGGAAGACCATCGCTGGAAGTTGCCGGACGATGTGCGTGAGCTGCTGAATGAGAAGAACGCGGCTGTCCGTGCCTACAGCAGCTTTCCCTGCCAAGCGAACAAAGCCCATATGCGCTCTTTACAGAGATCTGTAAAGAAACGCATAGAAGAGCTGCGTAACACTGGCTGGGATAAGATGCTGAGCGACCTAGAGCCTACCCACCTAGCCTTCTGGCAACTCCAGAGGAAGCTCAGATCCCAAGAGACTGCCTCTATGCCCCCCCTTATCCGCCCTGACAAGACCATCGCTTTCGATGATGTCGACAAGGCTGAATGCCTAGCCGACAGTCTTGAGACTCAGTGCTCACCCAGCTCCCAACCAGTAGACCAAGCTCACCTCTCTGAGGTCGACGCGGAAGTCGAACGTAGAGCCTCCCTCCCTCCCGTTGAAGACCCTGATTGTCCCCTGCCCCCCGTCACTCCAGACGAGGTGCAGGACATAATCAAGGGTCTTAAACCCCGTAAAGCCCCCGGCTCAGATGGAATTACCAATAGGGTGATCCAACTCTTCCCCGCCCACCTTATAATGCTCATGGTCACCATCTTCAATGGTGCCATGAGCAACAACATCTTTCCTCAAGCATGGAAAGAGGCCACTGTAATTGGCATCCCCAAGCCCGGTAAGCCCAAGGCTGAGCCCTCTAGTTACCGCCCCATCAGTCTGCTCAATGTGCTCGGCAAAATCTATGAGAGGCTTATTTATAAGCGACTCAGAGACTATGCCGAGACAAAGGGTCTCATCCCTAACGAGCAGTTTGGTTTCCGAACGCAGCATTCCTGCGTTCATCAGGTCCACCGCATCATCGAACACATAAGCGTTGGCTTCCAACGTGGTTTGATGACGGGCGCTGTCTTCTTTGATATAGCGAAAGCGTTCGACAAAGTCTGGCACAACGGCTTATTATATAAGCTCTACCAACTTGGCGTGCCGGATCGTCTCGTACTCATCTTACGAGACTTTTTGTCGAATCGCACCTTTCGCTATCGCATAGAAGGAGCGCTTTCCTCCCCCCATCCCATCCGTGCAGGAGTCCCACAGGGCTCAGTGCTCGCTCCCCTCATCTTCACGCTGTTCACCAGCGATATCCCGAAAAGTAAAAAGGCGCAGTTAGCTCTGTTCGCAGACGACACGGCCATTTACTATTCGGGCAGGGACCAACACCCGATATCTCGCACCCTCCAAACCGCAGTCGATAATCTCGGCGCCTGGTTTAGGAAGTGGAGAATCGAGGTCAATCCCGACAAGAGTCAAGCGGTTCTCTTTCTGAGACCGCGTCGCACTCGACTCCCCCCCCGACCGATCACCATGTTCGGCAAGCCGATCCCTTGGCAAGCGAGCCAAATACCTCGGTGTGACCCTCGACCACCACCTCTCCTTCGCTGAGCACATAAAGCAGGTGCGTTCGCGCGCCGCTTTCGCTCTCGGTAGACTCCACTCCGTCCTGAATGCACGTAGCAAATTGTCACTTAGGTGCAAATTGCGCATTTATACAGCGTGCATTCGCCCCATCATGACCTATGCGGGTTCAGTGTTTGCGCACGCAAAGCCCCACCTCATTCATAGGATGCAGGCCCTCCAAAACCGTTTCCTCCGAAAGGCAACGGGAGCCCCTTGGTTCGTTCGGAACGAAATCCTCCATGTCGATCTCGACATTCCCACCATCTCCCAGTTCTTGAAACGCAATTCCAAGCGTTTCTTCGACTCAGCCACCAACCATCGCAACCCTCTGGTTGTCGAGGCGGCTAGCTATGTCCCCTCTCGTATTAGTAAGGTCCGCCGCCCCAGGCTTGTCCTCTCAGATCCCGACGACCCCATAACTCTTCTCCAGGAGAGCAGTAGGGACCGTAGGAACAAAAACAAATCGACATTCCGACCTCGCCGCCGAGGTCCCTCGCGACGACCCCGTAATAATCGTCCTCCCCCCCGTCCCTTGCTCGGGTATGATGTGCCAGCTGGTGGCGTAGCTGAGCCTGTAGCTTTAAACTCCCCTGATAATAATAATTCAAATCTGATCCAGCCTGTCCCATCTTGCTGTCCTCCCCCCAGCGACGCCCTAAGCCGAGGCCCGTTCCCCACAGGGGGAGCCCTTAGCGTGTAGTCGCTTAGTCTGTAAGTTTTTTGCCCCTGGCTGGAGGCTTTGAGTTTTTCTTAAGGCAGCCACAGGATAGTCCGGTTAAGTAGTCTCGACCTCTCTAGGTCAACTACGAGATGCCATTCATAAAAAAAAAAAAAAAAAAAATGTTGGTGATGGTGAGATTGATTTTAGTTTGCTGTTATCTCTTAAAGTAATGCAGGTTTCTGTAATATAACTATGTTTTCATGAGGTGTGAAATGAGAGGAATAGTTTAGGAAAGAACGATCGCACAAGAATACTTTTTTATGGGCGCCGCGCATTTTTACGTTAAATTTTTACCATTTTTAAATTGTAATATTGTAGCCGTTTGGTGCGCGCTGTCGTGTCAATATTAAGTACTCATACGGTTTTATTTAGATACAGTTCTTTGATATAAGTGCATCTCTAACTTCTACCAAGAACTCCGTCCGTAGCGTACCTATAATGTAACGTAACACCACAAATGGTCCTTTTGTTTTTCATTTTTTTAGTGAAACCCAAGAGTTACGGTTTTTTTTCAACGGCGGTACTAAATATAACAATTTGTGTACTATCCGCTCGTGATATTTCAATAAAATCTGAGATTAGTGCCGTCTGTGGCGTGTGACCACTGCTTATGACGCACTGACTCTTGGTCCGTCTGTTCCTAAGTCAGTTCTTCCCTTCCAGTTAGTAACATACTACGAAGGCGAGGAGTGGGTCGAGCCTGAGCCCCTGTCGGCTGGCTACTACTACATGGGACAACTCCGGTTCACCGCCATCCCTGAGAATGGCAACACCAACCCTACCAGTCTGGTCGAAAGCACTTGTGTTCATGATAACAAGTACTCCAAAGCTATTTGTATGGTATGAATAATTTATGTTTGAAAATGTTTTAAGAATAAAAAGGGCTGAAAAGTTTTGAGCCTAGGGATGGGCTGCAGATGACCCATGTCATGATGATGTTTACGGATTGATTACTAAAAGCGTAATGATGCTAATAACATGAAACTCTGTATTTATACTAAAGAGGGTATTCGCAAACTAGTAATATGCAGCGCGAGACAATAATGACACGTGAAGGTACTTAGGCTCAAAACTTTTCAGCTCGCCTGGTAAGGTCAGAACACTCTCAGACTTTATGGCCTTCGCACATCAAAATATCTCAACGCAAAGTATTTCAAATGTGAGCTCATTTCGTATCACGTAGGTGCCAATGTACCTACCATCGCGGACATTTGCGGTGAACCACTTTTGAACCGTATTTATTACCTTAGTAATAAGGTTCACCGCAAATGTCCTCGGTTGTACAATATACATGAAGCTTACGACGATGTGTTGGCTACTACGTGTTGGTACTTAATTTTGGAATGTCACTGTACGTAACTTGCTAAGTAAGCGTTTCATATAAATATGATATGAACACACATACTAGACTCGAAGTTAAGCATGTAGTGAAGCTCACATTTCAATGCTTTACTTTGAGTCGAGTTGGTTTTAAGTGGATCCGATATTCAACGGCCATTTTACTCCTTTATTGAATTTTGCTTTACATAATTTTTTGTTATCTTGGCAGCAAAGATGTGCAGAGAACGCATGTGGTTGCAGCGACCCGCTACAGTTCAAATATTACAACACTAACAGTGATTTGCCAGTGTGTCCCGCCACGCGGCTTAGCTGTTTGAGAGCCAATGAGTACAAGAAGTACGGTAAGTACCTCATGACCTTACGCCGGTAGGTACTTACGTATTTCCCCAGAAAGGTTAGACAGAAGTGTACAATTGTACAGCTATGTTTAAGTCCCATGTAATAGGGCATACAGTAACCGACCGTAAATATTGCACCCCATGTGCAATATTTATTTTATTGAAAATGTTGGGTTTTATAGAGTCGTCTTCGTCACTAGTAATTGTGTGTGACAGTCTTCCTAATGCTCGATGTGTCACATTAGGTACTTGTTTCAAGTGCTTTTCAATCCATGTGCAATATTTACGGCCGGTAACTGTAAAAATCCATGTGCAATATTTACGGCCGGTAACTAAAAATCCATGTGCAATATTTACGGCCGGTAACTGTAAAAATCCATGTGCAATATTTACGTCCGGTACCTAACTGTAAAGATCCATGTGCAATATTTACGGTCGGTAACTAACTAAAAGTCTATGTGCAATATTTACGGCCGGTAATTGTAAAGATCATGTGCAATATTTACGGCCGGTAACTAAAAGTCCATGTGCAATATTTACGGCCGGTAACTGTATGTCCATTAACCGGGAATAAGTGCAGACTCCGTGGTAGTCCTATCTGTTACTAATAAATTCGACGTTTAAAAAAAAAGTGTTTTAACATCAAGATTTTGACAGTCAGGGATTTCCAGGAATTGGGAATTGACCGATAAGGCAGTCGAAACCTTGTTAATTATTTGTTTGCATCTTGTATCCGTCGTTCGCAATTTAGTTTCCAAGAATGTACAGAAATATGTGTTTCTGGAAAAACAAGTTTAGAACCCACACATAAAGTTAAGTTTACGCTACAGCTTTTTTTTTTTGCTTTCAGTAGTAAGTATGTTTAAAGTTCATATTTGTGTAAGCGGATATAACATCGACATCGATTGGAAACAAGAATTTCATTGTACTTTAATCGTAATTTCGATTCTAGTCGACAAGTTACTCAATTCTCACTAAAATTAAAAACGCATTGATTTCAGACAATGTAACCTGCCAGTGCTTGCCGTCTTGTAAAAAGATCACCACTTATATGGTCCTAGAATCAAGTCCGATGTCTGACATCAAGCATGCTATTGATCATTTATAGTAAGTATACAAGGTAAAATTGTACTAAACTTCAATTCAGAATCTCTGAAGTGTCAAGTTTTGGTTTTTATGTTAGAACCCCTTTATCACTTAAATATTACCTTGACTATATAGGGTGACTGGTAATTAGTGACCGATATTTAAACACATGATTGTACTCATGATAAAAAACAACTTTTGCTATGGGACCAAACCTGAAATCGCGAACAAAATCGGCTGCTCCCTACATTTTGACGAGTTATGCCAACATGAATGTACGATCGATAAAAGCTATGCCTTTCCAATTTTGAAACAATGTTGCTTGCAAGCTACAACTGTACTTATGACAAAGTAAAACAAAAGACAATAGAGGCAGGGTTTTTTCAAAGAATCAGTGTACACAAAAATCATCTTTAACACGTTCTGTGCGGCCGACACGTATGTGCGATTTTCGAACGTTCACCAAGTGCTACCGTCGCATATGCGTGTCCATACAATTTATGTACAGTGGCCAGCACATCAAGCTACTACACTTTGACCTTGAGAGCGTTATGAGCAACGACAGCGAGAATCGTGCGAAAGAGATAAATAGCTTTTTGTCGGTTTTTACTTGTAATGTTTCGTGCTGCAGTGCGGACGTGAGCTTGTGTGCGTATGTTCGTCGTGGTGTAGAATAAGATACCTACTATGCGATAACAAAAGGGTACTGGGTACCTACTTACCTAGTAACAGGTACCTAGCTGATTGAATAGGATCTACTTACTTGGAACCAAAACAGAGGGTCGTGCGTGTTGTATTATTATTACGCCTTGCTTGCTTGCTGACGTTTTCGAGTCTTCACAAAGCGCGCTAGTAGGTAACATAACTGTATGATTTTTAGACTGTGATAACTGCCTACGAATCGAAATAATGGCATGGCAGGCGGCGGCCCGCTCACGCAAAAAATAAAATACCTATTGCTTATAAGCATTTGTTTAAATTATCTTTTACTTAGGGCCGGTTTTTTGGTCCGTATTTAACTCAACCAATGGTTAAACATAGTAAATAATGGTTGAATTTTGGCTAAATGCGAAATGCTGAACATGAATGAATTAGGTAACATGAATGTAGGTAGGTATTCATGTTAAATCACTAATGTTAAATAAAAAATTGTAACTAATGGCATTTTGGCAAACATAGCCAAGATTCAACCAATAGTTACATGTTTAACCATTGGTTGAGTTAACTATGGATAAAAAACCGGCCCTTCATTTTTAGTATTTGTTGGAAAATTCCCTATAAGTATTAAGTAGGTATTATCTATTTATATTACATTTAAACATGTAGGTAGGTACGGTATACTCCGTTACACCTTTAATAAGCGAAACTTCACGCTCGTGATGAATATTGATAGGTAGACAGAAAGGTATAATCTGATAATGTGATGTGAGAAAAACATTTTTTTTTTTTAATTTCATGCATATTTCAATTACGTTTTCCGGGTTTTGCTATATACCTATTTACTGGCGGGCTGGGGCGGTCAGCTGTGTTCGTGCGTTCCATGCTCTTCTAAAGCCGCCTTTCCACTATGGGATATAATGTAATTTACATTATATCTCATTATATTATTTGACTGGCCTGTTGGTCTAGTGGTTAGTGGCCCTGACTGCTCAGGCCGGAGGTCGTGGGTTCGATTCCCACCCAGGACAAATGTTTGTGTGATGAGCATGATCATTTGTTCTGTGTCTGGGTGTAATTTATCTATATATGTATGTATTTAGAAATATATAAGTATGTTTATCAGTTGTCTAGTACTCATAACACAAGCTCTGCTTAGCTTGAGGCTAGACGGCGGTTGTGGAATATTATTATTATTATTATTTTTTTATATTTCTCGGGACCCTGGGGTCCCGGACCTTTGGAAGGCGTACGAGGAGCCGAAGCCAACTCACAGAGGCCCCTTAGATAATTTTAAATGATGAGGAGGCACCAACCGACGATTATCCCTGTATGCACTATGCAAGTGCACCCAAGGACAACCCCCGGTTGGTACAGGACTATTGTTGTAGGTGAAAACAAAACATATTGGACTATGGGTTTGGGTGGCTAAAGTGGATTGGGTAACTTGAACTATGGAAGAACTATGTCCCCTGCCTGACCAATGTTATATATTATACACGGATAAAATGGCAGGGGGTGACTTGCACACTCAATAATGGGCCCCCGGAGACGGCCGCTAGTACATAGTGACGTAGCGACAAGAAGGCAACACTTCCTGAGGTGCTTGAGGAGTGGAGAGGTATTCCACGGCTATCAGGACAATCCCGGAAATACGGTCAAGATCCCTACCAGCACCTTACTGGAATACTTCCTTCCTCCGAGCACGTTTGCTCTTGCGAATCTCCACTCAAGCCGGCCAATAAAGGCAAGAAAGAGGTGGGAGCTCTGTTCCTCGTCAGTGTTCACTCCAGCCGGCCAATAAAGGCAAGCCACAGATAAGGACAAGATTTCTCCCGGGAGATAGGGTCCATGGGGTCGCTACTGCCCAACAGCTCGCCACATGCTGCCCTGCGGGTTTCAATATCTCTCTTGGTCTGGCTCCTCATCCTAGACCTGTTCCGGCAAACTCTACCGGCACAGACCTAAAGTTTGGAGCACGCAAGCCCCACCACGACGTCAACGTAGAGATACAGCGGTGGGGTTATTATTATTATTATTATTATCTCAAGACATAAATTAATATCGCTCACCGTAATTTTAAATGAAACCATTTACACTGAGATGTAATATATATTACACCTCAAACTATAAATATTTTTTCGATCGACCGAGAGATATTTTCATATTATATTTCGCCTCCTCTCTCCCCGCACACCATTCCGCGCCGCTACGAATGTAAACAGTTTAAAAGATATATCTCACAGTGTGAAGATCAGTCGCGGGATATAGTTTATATCTCGGGATATAATATGTATTATATCCCATAGTGACAAGGCAGCTTAAGTATTTTAACGAAATTTAATGCTAATAGGTATCAAAATAAAAGGCGCAATAACAACCTTAATCTTTATATTTTTTGACATTAATATTAATATAATTAAAAACTTACAAATATACTCTAGATTAATACCTACAACAGATTTTATAAACTAAATATTACAATGTAAATTAAAAAAAAAATATATCAAAATTGAATGCTGAAAAAGTGAACGTTAATCAATCATGTTTATTGTGGATCATAGGTACAGAAGTAGGTACAGGTGTTAAGAATTATAGTGAAACTTTTTAGCAGTGCTATTAACGCTTACCTACGCTCATCAACCAATAGCGTCGCACACAGCTTCAGATTATTTTCAATCGAAATAAATACCTATCAACCTTAGGCTAGGTTCAGACGGCATTGTCCTGCACGTTTTTTTGTGGTAGAAATAACGGATGTTCACACGATACATTTCCATTCGTGTAAAAGACGTATAATGGTCTATGCCACCCGAAACAAAAGGATTACTAGGATAAAGGGATAACTCTAGGGTATTAATGAGACCACTATTTTGAACAACTTTTACTATAGGACCAAACCTGAAATCGCAAAAAAATCAGATGTCCCATACCATATTATTTTATGTTCGCAAAACTCGTCGAAATGTAGGGAACTGATTTTATTTTCGCGATTTCAGGTTTAGCCCCATAGTAAAGTTGTTCATAATGATAATAATTACAACTGACGAAGGTTGTTATTATTTTACATTTTTTCCGCATAATCGTGACACGCCGGATGCATGGGCACTTTCACTTTTGTTTTTCTATTCCGTGGTTTTGAACCGACTTCAAAAAAGGTTTATCAATTCGACACGTATGTATGCAATATTATTGGAACTGCTATATATTCACATAATATAATCTACATATTAGGGCTTCCAAACAAATATACAAAACTTTATACATGTATGCATGTTTGTATGTATGTTTGTCCACGTATTTCCCTGAAAGTATTAATTGGATCGTGACCATTTTATTACACTACTTCATTACATTTACTTCAACATAAGGAACAGTGAGTTTCATCAGAATCGGTTCTGTAGTTTTCAAGATAATGGACTAATACGTGTAAGTGAAGGCCTGGCTTATTGATACGAGCTACAGGCATGGTGTCAACGGGAAAACATCTCAAGTCCTTGGTCAAATTCTAGTGCAATATTTATAACAAAACCTATTAACTACTTATTACAAACAAATCGACCGTCCCTATTAACAATGTCGGATATACCTACATTTTTACCAATATTCACTTTTCTACATACATCGAATTATAATTTTAAAAAAAATCATCACTGTCAAAACAAACATTGAACTGAGGGCAGTTCAGTTTGCCCTGACGATAAAAAAGAATCTTTATGATATTACGAGTAACAATCTCAGTTCTGCGAAAAAGACAGTGGTCTTTTTCGCAGAACTGAGATTGTTACTCGTAATATACTCGTAATAATACTGAACAGTGGTTCAGTAGGGACTAAACAGTAGTCTCCCTGCAGAACTGACATTGTTAATAGGGACGGTCGAAATATTCCAGTTTTTACTAAAATCTAAAAATTACGAAATAAAAAAAAAAACTAAATCGACTTCATATGGAAATTAACTCAAAATTATGAAATAACTTTAATTTCGGAAGTCGGTGGCAAAAAAAAACTAAAATACAGAGTCCAAGACCTCCGAAATTAAAGTTATTTCATAATTTTGAGTTAATTTCTTTTTGAAGTTGATTTAATTTTTTCAACTATTTTTTTATTTAACGCCTCTACCTAATCCTATGTGTTGCTAAGCATCCCCTTATTTTATGTTATTGAAAAAAGGCCGCAAAAAACAAAGCACGTCCTATTTTACAAAATCTACAGTTTACATTTTCACTGTCAGATACCCCGTTATAGAATGCTACACAAATAATGACCTTGAGATTCATTCTTTCACGATCTGTTTAAACTTTATTACGATTTGTGTTCAGTAGTTTTCATGATAATGGACTAATACGTGTAAGTGTGACGGCCTGGCTTGGTTTGTGTTTCCCTATCATAAAAGTTAAAATACCAATTTCTAAGAGGCTGGCGAGGCGCAGCGCAGCGCGGTTGTCAATGCCAAACAAAAATCAACATTGCGTGCCTTAAAGTCGAAAATAAATAACCTCGAGGCTTTTTCCGCTAAACTGAGCCAAGCCGATGCCGATGAAGAACTTTCAGTATGGGACCAATTTTGAAAATACGAAAAAAAAAAGTTAATAATAATAATAATAATAATAATATTCCACAACTATCACACAACGCCGTCTAGCCTCAAGCTAAGCAGAGCTTGTGTTATGAGTACTAGACAACTGATAAACATACTTATATATTTCTAAATACATACATATATAGATAAATTACACCCAGACACAGAACAAATGATCATGCTCATCACACAAATATTTGTCCTGGGTGGGAATCGAACCCACGACCTCCGGCATAGCAGTCAGGGCCACTAACCACTAGACCAACAGGCCAGTCAGTTGTTTCATAAAGTTCAACGGCAACGGCAAAAATCGGCTGTTTCATACATTTTGGTAGAACAGGTCTACCAAAATGTATGAAACAGCCGATTTTTTTTTCGTGATAATAGTTGGTCGCATAGTGAAAGTTGTTCATATTCATGGGTAGAACACCCTGTGAAAATTTTGCTTAGTGATTTAAAAATAGCCCTCTAAACAGGCATTCTCCGAGTCTACGCTGAAATAGTCACCGGCAGTCGCAATTGCCCAATCCTAACTAATATTATCAATGCGAAAGTGAGTTTGTTTGTTACGCTTTCACGCTAAAACGGCTGAATGGATTTAGATGAAATTTGGCACACGGGTAGACCATGACCTGGAAAAGGATATAAGCCGCGCGGGCGGAAGTTAATATATTATAAACAATATTTACGTATCTCCTTTTTTCAATAATGACTAAAAACAAAGATAACTATTATTGGCATTCGACTCGACCATACATACCATACAGCTGGTCAATGCGTTTCAACACAACGGGAATTTAACAAAAACTTTTAAGATTATTTTGTTTTATTATTGTCTATTTGGTCGGCTGTTACAATGACCGCCTTGGTCATTGTAACAGCCTGAGAAATTATCGTTTTATTGGTCAACGCAAAAAGTGGCGGAAAACAGATGTGATCATCGTGTGCACGGGATTTTGTTTTCAAACTGGTTAGATGTAAGGCTCCCCGACTTAGATAATATTAATTTTTTTACAAGCTTTTATTTTTATTGATATTTGTAGCAGATTAATTATACCTACAGTTAAATATATCTACCAATGGCTACCAACAAAATTAAACGCTGCCGTCAAACAAAAGTAAGCTTTTACCTAGATTAGTATAATTTGACTGGGCTGTATAAGGCCCAGCGTCCATTGGCGGCACGGCACGGTAAAGGATTTTTGTAATACAGTTGATTTCGAATCTTATTTAACACTGTTAACACTCCATTTCATTGATACGTCACAGCCTGCTTTAACATCCTTCGGTACCTACCTAGTAAAATCCCTTGTCGTGTCGTTACGTCAGTGGTTAACGGCCATAACTTAAATTATTACAACCAACCAATAGTAAAGGAAAAACTCGCAAGAATATAACAATGGTGCGAAAAGAAGTATTAAATTTCAATTTACAGTATTAATATTATATTATCTATAACACGTTATTAGCCTTCACATAACGCTCATTGCTATTGCGGCATAATATTTTTCTTCCGAAACTCTTTTCATCAACAAAAATTACGATATTGTTTGCCCAGTCAAAATTATAATAGGTACTCTAGGCAAAAACTTAACTCTCTCCTTATGCGCCTGATTCATAATTCTCTTCGTGGCAGGGCGCCAGCATATCTTTGAGGCGCCTTCTGACGATGTCCATTGAAATCTATAACAAAGAAAATTTTGTTAAGTTCAATACATAAGATTTTTTGTTATGACAAATTGTATTGGCCAACTTAATACATTAGGCGCGGCAGACGCACATGCGCGTTTTCGGACGTTCACCAGGTGCTTGACGGCGCGTATGCGCGTCCATACAATTTACATAACTTTATTCGAGTGCGGCGCGCCGCACCTGTGCGTTCGTTGTGCATCTCTATTGTTTCGAAAACATCGTAAAATAAGGGTCGGTAAGGGTGTAGCATAAAGAAGCGTTTGCATAAAGAATTAAGCAGATAATGTGTTAATCCGTATGGGATGGTTAAAAATAATTACGAGTACTTCACCTTAAGTTAATGGCGAAAGTGGATTCTATTTACTAGGCAACAACGTTCAAATTCCTCGGAGTCACTGCCTCATTTCTATCATGCGGTCGCCATAAAGACTGTATTGCATATGAATAGGGCCTACTCCGATGTAGGTAAACGTCATATGAGACCAACTAGACGAAAACAAGAAAACTTTCGTCTCGTTGGTCTCATTATAACCACGCCCCTATACAGATTTGGAGATAGGTGCAAAGCTTTAAGGCGAAGACAGTACAGACAATTTAGAATCAGTCTTAGACGATTTATAAACAATCTAGCAAAACATGCTTTATAATAATAATAATAAATCGTTTATTTGCGTATTTTGGCCTGTGTGTCATTAGAATTTTTTTTACAGACATTTAAAGTTCATAAAAATTTTATAATACTTTTTTAAACCTTATCTTAAAAAAACGGAGGGTGCTTTCTTATTCAAACCTTTTTGAAAATATGCTTGATAATCGCTCTTTCTTTTGAGTTATCACTTATGCGGATATCTTACAAATTATTGAAATTAGCACCTACAAACCAATTTGAGGGAGAAATTTTAAATTTTAGACAAACTAATTAAAACAACATTTGAATTGAAATTATTTATTTTTCATGTTCAAAATAACTGCCATTATTCCTCTAATACAAGCACGGCTCCGTCTTTTCACTTCTGTTGTTGTTATTTTCAACATCATCTCGAGTTACATGGTTTCAACCGCTGAATTTATTCTCCCTATCAATTCTTCTCTCGTGTTTATTTCTAATAATTAAAAGACTGATGGATTGATGGGCGGTATTAGACGGAGGTTACACATTCAGTTTGGCATCAGTTCGACCCGGGATTGGTGTCAGAATGACGAGAATCTGATTGTGTACGCGTAGATTGATGGTCCGGATTGATAATTAATTAATTATTTTATTCAGTATTTCGTAAAACTGGTCAGATTGGCGAAAAGCTGAACGTGTGTTTACTTGCTATCAGTATGCTGTCAGTCACCGCTTAGACAGCGATGGAGTCGCACGCCGAGTATTTTCTTCTTTATTTTCTGGGCTGATTGACTTCCTCATGCAGGTGTCTTGTTTAGTTAGGTATGGTTTTACTATTTTCAACAAATGATCAAAACGGGCTTTTCAATAATTGGCACAGTCACATTCTTCTCCTGTGTCTCTTATCTCATTCAGTAAATTTAAGTGTATGTAGAATTCTTTTTAAATTAGCCACTTTTTACTCCAGTGCTTTCTTTTTTTACGATTCCTCATAGACAGGGCTAATATTATAAATAGAAACAATACAATATTATAGCGTCTAATAGAGCCCATCAATCCATGAGTCAGCCATCAGTCTATTCGTGATCAAGGTCACGGATTGAACTGATGCCAAACTGAACGTGTAACCTCCGTCTTAAACAGTCAGTCAGACTGACGATCACTCACTTCTACGCGACAATACGCATACCTACGCATTAGGTATGGATTTTAACAAGAAAAAACCGGTTAAGTGCGTGTCGAACTACGCACAAGGAAGGGTTCCGTAGTTGGGAAGAATTTATCCCAAGAACAAACTTAACATTAGAGTTGAAAAACATGTTCTCCCATTCATTGCAACTGCAAATGTTACGTTACTGAGAACCTTGTTTTGAGATGTTTTCCCTTTAACGCCAGCTCGTATCAATAAGCCAGACCGTCACACTTACGTCACGTTACATCACGTATTAGTCTATTATCTTGAAAAGTACTGAACCGATTTCGATGAAACTTTCACTGTGCCCTAAGTTGAAGTAAATATAAGCCAACAAAAAAAGAATGATCACGATTAATAGTTTCGGAGGAATGCGTGGACAAACATACATACATATAAACATACAAACATACATCTATACATCTTTAAAATTTTGTATATTTGTTTGGAAGCCCTAATAGATCATCATATGTGAATATTATAATAATATAATTTTGATGAACTTTAAATGTCTAATGACACATAGGCCTAAAACCTAAAGTTTTGCTAGATTGCTTACTGATAACTTTAATTAAATTAAATAAAAATGAATTAATTTATCATTCAATTTGGCCTTAGATATGCAGTTTACTTTAAATTATGGAATTTTCGGAAAAAAATTAGGTAAAAAAAATTGGTAAGACTTAGTCTATTTTTTTTGTGGATGAGAAATCATCAAATAACTTCTCCCGCTCTGGGTGGAGCGGGAGGGTGTGTCAGACTTCTACTGACTAAAACCCATGTTCCTTCAGTTGCCTGTGCCAGGGCCACGGTAACTCTTTAGAACAACCCGCAACCCTGGCGGGGGTAAGACTTAGTCTGAGACAACCATGGCTTAAATGGTTCTAAATTGTCTGTACTATTTTCGCTTTAAAGCTTACCTTTTATAGCCCGCGTCATGTAAGTTTGCCGCTCTGAAATTCGCGCAAATGACTGCGCACTAGTCAATGGTGCCCATTCTGTTGTGGACAAAGTAAACTTAATTTAGGCTATTGCTAACTTTTTCTCTCTAATAAAACAAGAAAGAGACGGACGTAAATTAGAGCTGTCTTTAGTTGAACTAATATTTCCATACACATTTAGACTATACGTAAAAACATGTCGACTAAAAATCACGGTGAAGCGCAAGGCGTAAACTAGTTTGACACCTCTAATTTAGTTCATAGCTATAGCCGTCCTTTCCTCGCGCTGTTAGTAAAAGATAGCGATTCTCTTGGTTTCAGAGCGGCAAAGTTATTTGACGCGGACTATACCTAGTTATTCAGGTATAGTGTGACACATGGTTTTCATTGATTTCATACTTAATTCAATTAATCTTATTATACCTACCTACTTTAACTAATGTTAAAACAAAATCGTGCTTATTAATTAGGTAGTATGTATAATTGAATAAATGTTGTTATTCACTTTTTAAGAAAATCATGTTTTATGTAAATGATGAATAAATAAGTTAGGTTAATAAGTGTGATAAGAAGCTACACATGGACTCACGTTGTATGAAGTTGAGGTCAGTCTTGTGCTCAAAAACGGATCGGCAGGTAGCCAGCGACCATAAGGCTGCCACATAGTCGACACCGCTGAAGTAAACAGTTTGTTTTCTGGAACGAAACAAATAGCTTTATTTTATTTGCCCATTATTACTCAGTTCAATTTTTGTTATTATAGTGTGCGAATGTATCGGTTCGCGTCAGGCTGGTGACCTTTGCTACTTTTTAGGGATCTGTACCAAAACGGTAAAAAGGAACCCTTATGGTGCGATTCAGTCTCAAGAACTGCTAGTGCTATCAATTTGAATTTTGGAATAGTTTTAGATGTCGTTTTCTCAACTATTATGCAAATATGAAAGAATTTTTTTTTTCAACAGGTACTGAAAGGGATCTTAAAAATTCGAAGTGAGGTATCATTATGAAAGAACGCTGTTTGCACATTCTCAAACATTATTTTGTAAGCCGCATAGTTTTCGACTTTTGCTGAAAAATGTAAACAAATGCCCTCCCCCCCATCTCCGAAGTTTGCATAGACAAAAATCTGAAATTATTCTGTGTGACAGAAGTTTATGTAAAGATTACAGGAAAAATAAACGATATCTAAATAGCACACTTATTTATATACGTATATGATGGTACGGAACTCTCGGTGCGCGAGTCCGACTCGCTCTTGACCGTTTCTTTACTACCTATAGTCAATTAATAGCTACCTAACTTTGAAACAAATTAAAGGGACTACAGAATGATAGCTGGTTAACCCTCCGTTTGTGTAAACTATTCAAATTCGTATTATTATTTTTACTTGAGTAATTACTACTTGATTGCTACCCTCACGTCTTTCAATGTCCACTGTTAGCGTCTGTATTTTATATTACACCTTATTATTTATTTTCTGGCAACAATTCACTTCGAAACTTATCAGACTTCAATTTTTATTAACTGGCAACACCGAATCGCTCTTATTGGTCCGTGGTTTCAATTGGTGCATAGCTAACCAATCGGAGCGAAGCACGCGTTTTGGCGGGCGTTTGGAGATGTGAGGGGAATCATGTCGGAAATTCGGTATTCAGTATTCATTCTATCGTCAAGCGGTCCCTAGTGAACATAAAAAGGAAACAGTGTACGCGTTAACTTGGTGTTGATTTTAAGGTAATAATGTATTTATCCTTATGCTATTTTACTGTAATGTGATTTGATATTATGAAGTAAATATGTTTTCTGAGCTATTTATGGAGTCTTTCATTTACATTTCAGAAGTGGGATTAGCGGATTTTAACTCGTATAAAACATTTTTTTGGAAATACGAGACTTTAAACCCATCCGTTAATCCCGCCCACGCTTATTAGTATTTTTTCTTTTTTTTCCTTTTGCTCACACCCTTAACATACATTGTAAAGGAAAAGCTCCATAAAGTGTTTTAATGTGATAAATTTCGGCGATAGTCACGTAAGTACCATTTTATTCTATTGGTAATTCAAAAGACTTTAATTGTCACTCATGTTTAAGATACCTAATTCAAGAAACTGCTGTGTTGTATTTTACTTACAAAGTTGATGTAAAGAGCATGCACCCCATTTTGCCGGGGCGACACTCTGGGAATGGGATGCATACGTTTTCAGTTGTTAGGTTATGTTTAAAATCGTCACGTGGTGGTTTGTTGCATCTTGCCGAGGCACTCCTATGGAGTTGTAACGGACTATTTTAAGCATGCACCCCATTTTGCCAGGGCGACACTCTGGAAATGGGATGCATACGTTTTCAATTGTTAGGTTATGTTTAAAATCGTCACGTGGTGGTTTGTTGCATCTTACCGAGGCACTTCTACGGAGTTGTAACGGACTATTTTAAGCATGCACCCCATTTTTGCCAGGGCGACACTCTGGAAATGGGATGCATACGTTTTCAATTGTTAGGTTATGTTTGAAATCGTCACGTGGTGGTTTGTTGCATCTTGCCGAGGCACTCCTGCGGAGATGTAACGGACTATTTTGAGCATGTATTCCATATTGCCAGGGCAACACTCTGGATATGCGATACATGCTTTTCTTATACACACAATACAATTATTGACTTGATTTGTTACGTTGGGCATATTATATATTGCCAGGGCTACACTCTGGAAATGCAATGCTTGTTTGAGGCGATGAATATTTTACTTTAATCATGAAATGGATTAACCTACTTACCACCATAAGAATAGCATTAAACTAAAATTAAATACATTAATTAACACTTAAACTTAATCGCAATTACAGATGATGGATTCATCGCCTGCGGGCAGTGATAATGGACGTAGCTGCAATAACGAGGATGAGTCGATAAGTGTGGACCGTAACGAGGGCCCGCGGCGGACTCCGCAGCAACGCCAAGTTAGTCAAAGCGAGGGAGCGGAAGGGAGTCTGGATATCAGGCAAGTCCGCAAACGCTTAATAAATAATTCTGATAATGAGAGTGAGGGAGCGGAAGGGAGTCTGGTTGGAGACAGGCAAAGCCGCAAGCACTCTCTTTTAAAGCCAAGCTATAATAAAAACGTTAATAACCGGCGATCAAGAAGAGACAGTAGCGAATGCAATCGTAGCAGAAACCGACCTTATAACCGTCGTAGAAAGGACCGATATCGCGACGATTCTGTCGATAAAGGTCGTGATAGAACTCGAGTTCGCGATGATTCTAGTGATTATTATCGTAATAGGAAACAGTTTCGTGACATCTCATCTGATGATGAAATCCGGGTCACGAGGGTAGGACGACGTCGTCATCGCAGCAGTAGCAGTGATAGCTATGACACTCCTACTAGACGCTTATTGAAGCGAGGACGAAGTCGTTCTCCCTCACGTCGTACAAAACGTGCATTGACGGAAGCTGACATGCCTGATGCTACTCATAGCATCTTAAATAAATTCCTGAATGTCCTCAACAATGTGAAGGGACAATCGACCTCTAAGCTTTCTTTGACAAACGTGATCCCGGAATTCGATCCTTTATCTACCGAACAAACCATAATAACGTGGTTAACTAAAGTCGAGGAAGCCGCGGAGATTTATAATTGGGATGAACGCGAAACAATTCATTTTGCTCTACCGAAACTCGTTGGACTTGCTCAGACATGGTATAAAGGCCTGAGCACGATGCTTTACTCGTGGACAGAATGGAAAAGAAAGCTTATTGAGTCTTTTCCTTGTAGGTACGACTATGCGGAATTACTAACCCAGATGTTGGCCAAGCGTGTGCGTTACGGCGAATCCCTTGAACAATATTACTACACAAAGATAAATCTCCTGAACCGATGTGGTATCGTAGGTCGAAAAGCAGTCGATTGCTTATTACACGGCGTAGACGATAGGGCGGTACGGATAGGAGCACAAGCGGCTAGGTTTCGTGGACCTGAAGATGTGCTTAGATATTTTAAAACCGTTAAGCCAGGCACTAGTAGGGAAACCGCGGATAGGTCCGGGCAAGATAAAAGGAACTCTTTGTCATGTAACAGTCGAAACAAAGCTGACGCAAATAAGAGGTCGACTTTTGTCATTAAATGTCACAATTGTAATGAAGAAGGACACAAGAGTTTTAAATGCAAGAAGCCCCTAATGAAATGCACTCTGTGTAACCGCGAAGGTCATTTAGATTTGTATTGTAGATCTAAGTGGCCCGCTATCCAAAACACTGAACGTCCTAGTAGTGAAGTTAAGGATGAAAAACAGGTTGCTCTAGTAGACTATTCAGATGATACTAATCAAAAGTATGTCCTTGAAATATTTGTAAATGGTCAGCCGATCAATTGTCAAGTAGACTTAGGGAGCCAGTGCACCTTGGTCAGGGAATCGGAAGCAAAGCGTTTGAAGCTTGTATTAAGCTTGGACAGATTACCAGTCTTGCGAGGTATAGGTGGCTTTCACATAAAACCACTGGGAAAATGTAATGCTGACGTAAGCATTACATTTTCCCAGTGTAATGCTTACGTCAATGCTTACGTCAGCGTATCCTGTCCAAGGGATAAAAGAGAATATAGAGATTCTCATTGTTGAAGACGCCGCTCTGAAATACCCAGCCCTCTTGGGTCATACATTCACAGAAAAACCTGGTATTACTGTCATAAAGATCCCTAACGAAGTAGTGTTCGAACAGGATTCCCATCAGAAGATATTCCTCATGAATCGGGGAGACATAGTAATTGCTCCAAAACAATTAACTGTGATACCTGTAAAGTCACGAACTAGTCTTACTGGCTTCGTGTATGTGAACGGCTCCGTTAGAGGCACCACAGGTAAAGAACACTATTTACTCCCGGGCGAGTATAAATTACACAGTGGTTTTGGTAACTTGTTGCTACAAAACGTCTCTGGTAATTCGGTCTGTCTAAAACGGGGGTCTTTACTGACGCGTGCAATCCCCATCATGAATGAACAAAATGTATACTCTGTAACTTTCGATGATAAATCCCTGGATGAGTCTGTACAGTGCGGTAACACTCTCACTTCAGAGCAGAAACTCGAGATCCAAAGGTTATTATCGAAATTCAAAGAGTGTTTTTCCTCTGGTCTTAAAGATCTTGGTTTCACAAACGCAACAGAGATGGTCATAGAGCTTAGTGATGCAGAGCCAGTGGTATACAGGCCATATCGCATGTCCTACGGCGAAAGAGCGCTGGTAAGAGATATGGTCCAGGAGATGATGGATGCGGGCATTGTAACAGAATCCACCTCGCCATATGCGAGTCCAATCGTACTGGTCAAGAAAAAAACCGGAGAGAAACGCTTGTGTGTAGATTATAGAGCTTTAAATAAACGCACCAAAAAGGATCACTATCCCTTACCTCTAATAGACGACCAACTCGATAGGCTTGCAGGTAATAAACTGTTCATATCATTAGATCTACCGTCCGGCTATTATCAAATTCCTATTGAAAAGAATTCGCAAGATAAAACCGCGTTTGTGACGCCCGATGGCCAGTTTCAGTATACACGAATGCCTTTTGGACTGGTAAATGCACCATCTGTTTTCCAAAGAACGATCAATAAGATCCTCTCTGAAGCGAAAATAAAGTACGCCCTCGTCTATATGGATGATATTTTGATCCCAGCACGGTCTTTTGACGAAGGTCTTTGTAGGCTTGAAGAAGTACTTTTCCTTTTAAAACGGGGTGGTCTTACGCTCAAACTATCCAAATGCAACTTTTTCATGGATAGCATCGAATTTCTGGGTTTCCAAATTAACGCTGATGGTATTAAACCCGGCGAAAGGAAAACCGAAGCCGTCTCGAAGTTTCGTACACCCAAAAGCCAACGTGAACTACAGCAATTCATAGGCTTGGCAAGCTTCTTTAGAAGGTTTGTTAAAGGATTTGCTACAATCGCAAAGCCTCTAACGGACCTTCTTCAAAAGAATACCACGTGGAAGTGGGGGCCTGAACAAGTGAATGCGTTTGAAACAATTAAGTCAACGCTGGTACAGAGGCCCTTGCTCGCTCTTTATGACCCAACACGCGAAATCGAGGTACATACGGACGCTAGTAAACACGGGCTAGGAGGAATTTTATTGCAGAAAGATGATGCTGGTCATTTGAGACCAGTCTCATATTTTAGCAGGAAAACTACTCCCGATGAACAAAAGCTCCACTCATTTGAGTTGGAGACGCTGGCCGTTGTATCCTCCCTCAACAGATTCCGTGTCTATCTGATAGGTGTCCCATTTAAAATACTGACGGATTGTAACGCGCTGCGAACGACTCTATCAAAAAGAGACCTTATACCTCGCATAGCGCGTTGGTGGGTTCAATTTCAGGAATTTAACTGCGAAATCGAATATCGCCCTGGGTGTCGTATGTCTCATGCGGATGCACTAAGTAGGAATCCGGTAGGGGAAGCTAAGGACGATTCGCATGTATTAGACGTACTAACCGTAGGTACGGATGATTGGATAGCTACGGTACAGAGCGATGATGACGAAATAGCACGTATTAGAGAGATTTTGAATGACCCTAAATCGGACCAGGTGCTAGATGTTATAAAAAACTATAAATTGAAGAACGGCAAAGTTTATCGAATTATAGGCAAGGAAGAAAATGATTTAAGGTGGGTGGTACCGAAGGGGGTAAGGTGGCAGATAGCCAAAATAAATCACGACGACCTGGGCCACTTTGGCTTTGACAAGACCTTTGCGCGAATTCAGCAAATCTATTGGTTCCCCAAAATGCGCCGGTTTATAAAAAAATATATCAAGTCTTGTTTAGAGTGTGCACGGAGTAAGGACCATACAGGGAAAGTTCAGGGCGAATTACACCCGATCCCTAAAGTTGAAACTCCATTTCATACAATTCACGCGGACCATCTAGGACCATTTGTGAAGAGCAAAAAGGGCAACTGCTACCTGTTAGTAATTGTGGATGGGTTCACGAAATACATAAATATAAAGCCAGTCAGAAACACTAAAAGTTCTACCTCAATAAAAGCCCTTAAAGAGCATATTAGTTACTTTGGAGCACCGTCTAGACTGATAACCGATAGAGGGACTTCTTTTACCAGTAACAGCTTTCGCGCATTTGTCCAATCCATGGGTATCAAGCACATACTTAATGCTGTGGCCACACCTCGAGCCAACGGACAATGCGAACGGTACAATCGGACAATCTTAAGTGCACTCACCTCTAAAACGGACAATAAAGACGATAAGAACTGGGATGATTACATTCTGGATATACAGATCGGTTTGAACACTACTATCCACAAAACGACGGGCAAAAGCCCTTCGGAACTACTTTTTGGTTTTAACATACGTAGTAGCTCCGAAAATGCTCTAAGCGATATTATAGACGATGTTAGAGAATTTTCCACAGATGATTTGGACCAGGTACGATCCAAAGCAGCTACACGCATTGCCGAACAACAGGTTAAAGACAAAATCCGATATGATACTAGACATAAGTGCGCATACAAATATAACTCGGGCGATTTAGTTAGCATAAAGCGAGAGGTGCCAAGCGATGGCAAATCGAAAAAACTAGCGGCAAAATTTCAGGGTCCATACCGAATTTTGAAAGTACTGCCTAACGATAGGTTTTTAATAGAAGATACGCCCTTAACCCGCAATCATGGCCAACGTCGATATGAAAATGTAATAGCGATAGATAGAATTAAGCCGTGGCTCGCTTTCGATAGGAATTATGACTCCACAGAGTCTGAATCTGAAGATAATGCTAATCAGGATTGTAATGAACCTACCAATTAGTACCATATACTAACGAGAGTACATCTAGATTGGAATAGATTGATTCATGAAATATAATAAATAATCTAATACTTAATAAAGTAAAGTATGTACAACGCATTGATATAATACTTAAGATAATATTCATGTTAATATTTTGTAATGTTTATATAATAATAAGTTAATTTTCTGTGAAGTTTAAGTTTAAGTATGTTAATTTTCTGTGAAGATTACATTGTCAGAATTATAAGGTTGTAGTGTTTTAGTTATAAGTAATTTGGTGTTAATGTATTGTGTAGTTATTTGTAATTGTTAGTAATAGTGTTATTTAAAATGGTTAATATTATAAGTAGGCTTAGCTATCGCATTAGGTTTCTAAACCTGTAATGATAGTTTAAGAGAGTTAAATAAATAAATAATAAATAAATAAATAAATAAAGTCTAACTTAGCTACAATAAGCTTACCATGAAAATAACTGTTCGTTAATGTCATAGTTTGATTTAAGATGAATTCCCGGTGGTTAAATATAAAGCTGTCAACTAGGTTATCAAATTAGAATTGTTTTTAGATCATGTAGTTAAATCTGATGGAGCTTGTATATTAAGTGGAATTTTACATGTAAATGTTGTTTTTTTTTTTTTTTTTGTATCGCGAAGGGACTCGCTTTTCGCAGGATGGCCGAGCTGTTAGCGTCTGTATTTTATATTACACCTTATTATTTATTTTCTGGCAACAATTCACTTCGAAACTTATCAGACTTCAATTTTTATTAACTGGCAACACCGAATCGCTCTTATTGGTCCGTGGTTTCAATTGGTGCATAGCTAACCAATCGGAGCGAAGCACGCGTTTTGGCGGGCGTTTGGAGATGTGAGGGGAATCATGTCGGAAATTCGGTATTCAGTATTCATTCTATCGTCAAGCGGTCCCTAGTGAACATAAAAAGGAAACAGTGTACGCGTTAACTTGGTGTTGATTTTAAGGTAATAATGTATTTATCCTTATGCTATTTTACTGTAATGTGATTTGATATTATGAAGTAAATATGTTTTCTGAGCTATTTATGGAGTCTTTCATTTACAGTAGCTTGTAGCTTTAACAAGTAAAAAGTTATGATCGTTTGATTTTTTTACTGGGAATGGATTACGGTTATTGAAATAAAGCTATTTAAAACGATTATAAAATTGTTTATTTTTATATACATCTACCCATTACATTAATTATACAAATAAACATAAAAAAGATACAGAACTTTAAAAAAAAAATTATCCTTTAAAACTTTGTTTCTTTTTCCAACTAAAGCCTAAGTATTTATAGATTTGTATGTTCAAATAACATAATAGGTAGATGTATTCCAATAAAAAGATGCATTACCTATTGTAATCGTGTTAAATTGCTTTATTTCAATAACAGTAATCTATTCCCTGTGAAATTTTCAAATGATCATAACTTTGGATTATTCCGACCTCTCACCCTGCTTTGTCCCCTTAGGGGGACAGTCGGAAAAAAGTTTGATCTGTCCCTCCAAGGGGACAAAGCAGGGTGAGAGGTCGGAATCCATAACTTTTTACGTATTAAAGCTACAAGGTGGACATTGAAAGGCGTGAGGTTGCAATCAGATAGTAATTACTCAAGAAAAGTAATGACACATTTTTGTAGTCCCTTTATTTTGTTTCAAAGATAGATAGCAATTTTATTGACTAAAAAGTAGGTAACAATTTTTGGTCACAAGTCTGACGCGAACCGATACAGACAACCAGCCATTCAGACGCACATAGTTAATACATACATAGGAAAAGACGTATTAATACTTATACTATTCCCTACAATAATTGCTAACTTATTGTTATTCAATTATTTATTTATTTACACACAAACATACACCCAATGCGTTATCGTGGTATATAACTAGATTAAACTGGATCCGCGTGTTGAATTACCTACTGCCCTTTCGCTGTTTCAACAGACAAAAAGAAAATGCGTCATTGCGTAATTGCGTAGGTATTTACTTACTTCACTTATCCAATCACTACCTACTGGATTAACTTCTGTTTAGAATGTTTTATGACTAAATTAATTGTTCATCGAATTCTGTTCAATGAGACTTGAACAGTGCGCACTCGCGCAGCGTTAATAACTTACGATATCGGGAACTCATTATGAAATAACACAAGGATGATACCTACTTATCCCTTCTGCTTACTTATTTCGAAAATTCTATAAAAAATAACACTGATCGACTCATTTTTTCAATATTATCCTTTGTTTACTTTAATTTAAAAATTAGAATTACAAAAAATATTACTCACCATTATGACAGATTCACTCAATCAAACCACAGAACTATTATATTATCCTGAACGGATAGCCCGTTCTAGTGCTATGACGCGTCACTTGGCGCCATTTTAAAACTCATGAACACTACGACACAACACACTTCGAATGAACACGGAACTGACTGACAGTGACAGTGACTGGTGACGACTAATGACGTTCGTTTAATTTCGTTATGAGTCGGAAGAACTCGGGAGCGGTGGCGAATGCGCAGGGGCGCGGATTGGCTCCTAATTATTAGTATGTGCAGCCATTGGTTAATTTTAGAAACGTTGGAAATTCCACCAATCACGCCAAGGATACTTTCTTTCTAACGCTCCATGGTGCGTCGTAGTTATAGATATGTATAGTGTTTAGCTTGACGTGCTGGCGTCTGTACTTCCTTCGAATGCGGCGCGCCGCACCTGTGGGTTTTTTGTGGGTTTTTTGTAGCAGTGAATGTGTTAAGCTGTAAAGACGTTAGTTTTGTTGATAGTACCTACTTATGGGACAGCTGATTTTTTTTCGCGAATTCAGGTTTGATCCCATAATAAAAGTTGTTTGTTATCATGAGTACAATCATGTGTCTTAAGTATCGGTCACTAATTACCGGTCACCCTATATAACATAAAAGTTGATGAATGTAAATTAAGTACTTATGTGTATAATATTTTGATTTCAAACCTTTCCTGCCATAATAAAAAGATCTTCAAAAAATCTTCCTCTCAGCCTATAAACTTCCATTACCGAACATAGGCCTCCAATAAATCTCATCTGTTAAAACCTCACTGTCAAAACTTAGGTGAAGTGAGCTGTCACTCGTGTCAATCCCTGGCAGCATCAGATGCAGGCCCGGACTTACAGACCCAGGCCCCTAGAAGAAGGGTCACGGCCCATAGGAAATGTACCCAGGCCTGACACAAAAGGAACGTATCTCAGTAATTTTGTTATATTAACAGAAATAAATTAATATTATTCTGAATATCAGTGGCTAACACCTATACGTATATTTCCATTTGATTATTTTCAGGCAAAATATGTTAAAATATTTTTTTTCAATGTATAGCAATTATATCTATATAAAATGACACCAAATTACAAACACAAACAATAGACAGTCATCAACCTTTTTTTTTATTTTAAGTTGTATTATTATTTTTTTTTGACATATCTCGGGATCCTGGGTCCCGGACCATTGGAAGGCGTACGAAGGGCCGAAGCTAACTCGCAGAGGCCCCTTAGGCAATGTATGCGTGTGGAGAGGGTAACTTGAACTATGGAAGAACTATGTCCTCTGCCTGATCAATGTTATATAATTATACATGGATAAAATGGCAGGGGGTGATTTGCACACTCAATAATGGGCCTCTGGAAACGGTCGCTAGCACATAGTGACGTAGCGACAAGGGGCAACACTTCCTGAGGTGCTTGAGGAGTGTAGAGGTAATGCACGGCTATCAGGACAATCCCGGAAGTACGGTCAAGATCCCTACCAGCACCTTACTGGAATACTTCCTACCTTTGAGCACGTTTGCTCTTGCAATTTTGCAAAACTCTTGCAATCTCCACTTAAGCCGACCAATAAACGCAAAAAAGAGGTGGGAGCTCTGTTCCACGTCAGTGCTCACACCAGCCGGCCAATAAAGATTGTGTTATAAGAGACGTCCTAATATTGGGTTTATTTTTGTTTCACAAACGACACTGAACTGTAGTTAATATTGATAAGCTCAGACTCGGTGTGTTTAGTTCCTAGCTACCAAAATATTCCACTATCTATCCAGCTTCTTACGAGTATTGATACCCTAATCTCTAATCTGTACTGAATCACCGATTAAGACGATTTTAATGAACCCTAACTCGATTGTTACCTATACAAGAAGTTTAAAAATGATATAATCGAGCTCCATCACCAGGTCACCTGGATAATTCCATAATTATTGTATCGTCATTGCGCTACGAATTTAGTAAATAGGTTTTTTTTTTGTATATCACCTGAACAAGGCAATACTTTGGTGTACCATTGATTTCGGATATAAAAAAAATATATATTTTAGCTATATTTAAAATAACAAAAAAACTGAGATACATATCAGTTTTTTTATTATTTTGTCGGGTCTGGGTCGCAAATGACCGTTCTTCTTTAGCGAATACAATGCATTAGTACAGAAAATATAATTTGTAACCGACTTTAATTATACTATAAATAAACATCAGAATGAATGCAGTGTATGAGACCACATTTACTTAAACAGTCGTCATAAAGTAATGTTTCTAAACAAAGACGACCTACTTGAACCAAATTACTTAACCTACTTCAAACAACACTAATTAAAACCTACAAGATTGATATTTCGCATAGCTGGTGTCGGCAGTGACTGAACGGTGATCTTTGTAAGAGAAATTTGAGCGAGCGAAACGTAGCGAGCTCGAAAATTTTAGCACCTGGACCTATTCCAGGTGCTAAAATTTTGTTTCTTTTGACTATTTAAACGTAATAGGAGTTACCTTGTCAACTTATGCAAGAATGTGTAAAAATTAAGAGTAACATGCAATAGCGAACGACGCGAGCTCGAAGTTTTTTTAGCACCCTGCCTCTGAGAGATTCGATTTTTGACAATTTATTATAGAAATAGGAGTTGCTATGTAGACTTATGTAGAAAAGCTGAAGAAATAAGAGAAACTATGATGCAGGAGCGAGCGAAGCGAGCTCCATTGTTTTTAGCATCCCGCCTCGGAGAGGTCAGATTTCGTTTTCTTTCCAACGGGGGGTATATGCACCATGATATGAGAGTGGGGCCTGTCCGCCAGCCGCTAGGCATGCAAGCTACCTTATCGGGGTAGCATAGGGGTAGCTAGGCTGGCTGGTAGCTTTGCCTCTAGGCTGAGGCCTTGTAGGCCTAGACGTAAATCCGGGGCTGATCAGGCGGAATGACAGCTCACTTCAGCCAAGTTTTCACAGAATAGACCAGCTTACTCATACTTGCAGCTCTGGATTAAACATCACGCCAACCATAGTAGTGAACTTGCGAGTCAACGTGGGCCATTCTCGACTATTTCTACTGAGACCGACAGAAACGTGGCTCACTTTGATGTGTAAGTATCTTTATTTATTTATTGATATGTCACTTCAACGACTTACATGCTCTTGACATGAAAATGTACAAACACCTGCCAAAACCAGTACATAATTTCATGTAAATTCTCTTTTTCGCCACGTTCTTATAAAACCATAATATTATATGTCGGACTTTAACTACAGATTCATGTTTTCTGAAATCACTACTTGTAAAATGTCTAATACCCGTATTTATGACGCCGGATACTAAATGTTACAAAGACAAAAAATCAATGGGCAACATAGTCCTAGTGTCAAAATGTACAAATTGCCTAGTGCCAAAATGTCATTTTGCCCAAATGCCGCTATGATAGAATACATTAAAGCTGTAATGTTCAATTGTAACAAATTGCCTAATGCAAAAAAGTCATTTTGCCCAAATGCCGCTATGATAGAATACATTAAAGCTGTAATGTACAATTGATATAAATAAGGTAAAAATGTCATATGTACAGTCACGTGCATAAATATATATATATGCACATCCCGCCTGCACTTTGGGACCTTGTTAATAAGTTAGTAAGATTTCATTCAAAATTATACTGGCTGGAGGTAAATTTGTTTAATATGACAGGGTTCCATAGTGTATTTATCAGACTGAGCTATCTGCTCTTAGTTATTGTTTGAATAATTGAAACAAAATTAAAAAAAAAAATCTTATATTTTTATTTTAACGTTAAACAAAACTTCTACCTAATATTAAGTGTACTTAAATTCCTCCTAGGTGTGTAACATATTTAATTTAAGAGTCCATCCTCCGGAACAACTTTAACACATTGAGAAAATTGTGCCCCGGTTACATTGTGCTCGCAAGCGTACAATGGATTTCAAGAAATGCATAACGGGTATTTCATTATTTTGTAACTGCATCAGTAACTTTTTGTATTTTTCATCAAATAATATATCGCACTTCTTTCTTTTCTTATTTTCAAAGAGAGACTTCATTATCAGGGCATCTTGATATTTAGATTCCTTTCGTAAAAAGTTTATAAAAGAAAATAAGTTGCGTTTTGTTAATATTCTCTTTTTTAAACGAGCATGCCAACCCTCCATGAAATTGTTAGTACGGTGGCGCTGATTACACGTACTGACTTCCGCGAGCAGTGATTTAGATAACCATTGCCTATTAAAATATTTTTCAAACTTTTCGATTGCTGAAGTCTTTTCCGAAATGTTATTCATGATTTCACTCCATCCGTTGGCCACCAAATAAGCGGGCAGGAGCGGTAAATAAGACGTCAATTTAATCAATCTTTTACCTTCTTTGTTGTGTATTAGTTCAAGTGCCTCTCCTTTTCTCCATATCGCCCTATTAAAATGGAAATAACATCCCGTAATTTCACACTCTGGATACACATTTTTAACTGCATTGATTTGCGCTCTTTCGTAGTCGCATTTGTATGTTGTAATATTAATATTGAACTCATCACGGATGAAAGTAAAGAGCCGCTCATATGTGTTTCTGTTTTTATTTGGCAACAATGTATACAAGACTGGTACAATGTTTGTCTCCTTATCGGTGCTGTAATAATCCAAATGAATGCTGAATAACTGTTCAAAAGGTTGCGGTGCTATGAAAAATGTTCCGTCTCCAAAAACAATTTGGTGATCCGCACAGAATTTGAACGTTTTTAAACCCAAATTCGTGCCAAATACCAAAATCTTTTCTTTTTGTCCATTCTCCCAGAGCAAGAAATTTTCCTTCAATATCGAAGGCAACTTTACTTCTTCCAGTGTTTCAAATTTTGTTGACTTTACTTCTAAAAAGCTTTTTCTTGTCCTATATAATGTTCGTTTTTTAGACACAAACATAGGGGAACTATACGAATCATCAGAGTCTTCAATCTCTTCATTTTCGAAACATTCTTCAAATATCTCTTTTACTGAATCAAAACTTTCGCACACTTTTTGTTTACATTTTTCGACATTTAGATGATTTCTGTTGTTCGTTATAGATGGTGAACACGTGTGCTGACTTTGTCGTAAAATCTGTGTTTTATCTTTGGAGATTGTAAGAGACGCTGAACAAGTTTCACGATTAACGCACCTCCATAGTGTTGAGCCACTTTTATTTACGTTGGTGAAATTCAGTCTATAAGAACCAACTAACACTCAGTCGTTTCCTTTTTGATTTTTGGAGAAAATTAAACTATTCTGCTCCATTGTAACAAAATGGGTTTGGACAATGATTGACACAGAACAAAATAAATGAAATGACATTTCAATCATCTTTTTCAACGATATCGGACTTTCAAGGAGTATTTATACTCAAAGAGATTAGATAGAGAAGAGATTTTAATTAGATATCCAGTGCAGAGAAGTATGTTGATATTAAGTAAGTAGCAGATAGGTGTATGTAGGCTCAGTCGTTAGTGATCCTACCTTCCAAGCCCAGGGTTGCGGGTTCGAATCCTGACTGTGTGACAATTGGACCACGATACATTTTGGCAAAATTATGTTTTATCTTTTGTACATTTTGACAATCTAACAATTAGATCTTTACACATTATATCACAGATATATTTTGTCATTTGCACATTCATATACATTAAGACTTTTGTACATTTTGACACTAGGACTATGTTGCCCATTGATTTTTTGTCTTTGTAACATTTAGTATCCGGCGCCGTATTTATAAAGAAGCAATTACTTGCTGCTAAGTAATTTCTTAGTGAAGTCATTACGTGAGGATAGAATTCTTCATTATGTAATCGTATTCTATAGTCGAGTAATGTCCGTACAGACGTCAGCACATTAAGCTACTACAATCTGTCAAATTTCTTTAATAGATTTTCAACTTTATAACTAAAGCATTAGGTTCAAGGTTGATTGGGAAAATTTGACAGTATCGGGTAGCTTGATGTGCTGGCGTCTGTACATTACTTCCTTGAGTAAATGAATCGACGTTTGATAGCTGTTGTTTCCTTCTGGTAACACTCATTTACTGCGTTTTGTTTTATTAGAAGGCATACGTGAGATGTACATTGTCAAATTTTCCCAATCAACCTTGAACCTAATGCTTTAGCGATAAAGCTGAAAATCTATTAAAGTAATTTGACAGATTGTAGTAGCTTGATGTGCTGGCGTCTGTACATTATTTTACTTTACCATCAATAATATTACTAAAATTTTATTTTACTTTTTAATTTGATAAAATTAAGTATCTTTAAAAAAAACTTACTAACATACATGTGTATGTATGTAGATATGTGACATCTTTTTATTACCGAGACTCCTCTGTGCCTCGGAAAGCACGTTAAGCCGTTAGTCCCGGCTGTCATTCGTGGATCTTTGACAGTTGTTACGGGTCGTCAGAAGCCCGGAAGTCTGACAACCAGTCTTACCAAGGGGTATCGTATTACCCAGTAACTAGGTTGTGGGGGTCAGATAGGCAGTCACTTCATGTAAAATACTGGTATTCAGCTGCATTCGTTTAGACTGGAAGCCGACCGCAACATAGTTGGGAAAAGGTTAGGCAGATTGATTAATCGATTTATTTGGAAGCCCTAATAAATTTCCATACGTATGAATATTGCAGTTCCAGTAATATCATACATCCTTTTTTTAAAGTCGGTTATAAAATGGAATATGTCTTTTAACCGACTTTTAAAAAAAGAAGGAGGTTCTCAATTCGTCACCTATATACGTAATATACATTTTTTTATATGTACAGACGCCAGCAGGTCAAGCTACCCGAAACTGTCAAATTTTCCCAATCAACCTTGAACCTAAAGCTTTAGCAATAAAGTCGAAAATCTATTAAAGAAATCTGACAGATTGTAGTAGCTTGATGTGCTGGCGTCTGTTTGGCGCCCCACATCTTAGTTTCGTAATAAATTTAAGTATTGAGAATGGTGTCTTCCCTGAGAAGCTCAAAACCTCTATAGTTACTCCACTATACAAAAAGCAAGACCTATGTCTTATGAAAAATTATTGACCTATGCTTTGATACCTATAGTTGCAAAGATATTTGAAAAGGTCATATACATATAAAGAAAGCACTTTATACTTACCTAGAGAAATCAAACATTCTAGTTAATGAACAGAAAGGATTTCGCAAGAACAGAACAATTAATATCCATGATCTGATACGCCCTATTTTATCTAATGTGGATAAAAGAAATGCCGTATGTGCTATATATATTATATGGACCTTACAAAGGCTACTGACTATGTAAGACTATGTAGATTGTAAGATAGTATTATATTAAATAAATTAGAAAAGTATGGTATACGAGTAAGAGGCAACATTATGAATGTTATAGAATCATACTTACACAACAGAAAGCAGATTTTAGAAATAACACGAATATGCCCACGCACTGGAATTGAAAAAAGACAGATCGAGTAGTAGGATAATTAAATGCGAAGTTCCACAAGGAAGTGTGTTAGGACGTCCACTGTTCTTAACTTATATAAACGATCTGCGAAGAGAAATAAAGCATCCGATGCTACTATTTCCTGACGACAGCACGGTAGTAGTAACTTGTGACGATCCTAATACATATGAAGTAGAGATAAATTTGACATTGAATAAAATAATTACTTGGCTAAATATCATAATAATAATCTTGTCCTAAATCTGACTAAAATAATACATTGTTATCAAAGGATTCCTAATATAAATCTTGACATTAATTACTTGGGGACTAAACTAGATGCGGCAACTATGACTAGATTCCTTGGTGTTATTATACATTAGATAACAACTTGTCTTGGAAACCGCAAACGGACGATACTTGTAAAAAGTTAATAAATTTTCATATTCGCTCTATAAACTGGCCAAAATTGTAAGCCTAGAATCCCTTTTAATGGCTTACCATGGCTATGTTGCATCCAAACTAAGATATGGCATTAAGTATTTGGGGCAATTCAGTAAATTAAGAGTATGTTTTCAAAACCCAAAAAATATGCATCAGAGCTATGTGTGGTCTACAAAGTACTGACAGCTGTCAACCACTATTTAAAAGCCTCAAAATCTTAACCTTGCCTTCTCTGTACCTATAGGTAAATATATTTGTTAAAACAAACATCACCCTATATGAAATAGCTTTTAAAAGCAAATATAGGAAACTAAAAGATAAAAATAACATAGAGCTTAAAGTACCTACCATATGCAGGTACGGCTTTTATGAGGAAGAATATTTAATAAGTTACCTTGCTCAATAAAAAGAAAATTTAGAAAATTTCAAATGTAAACTACGTACGTACCATATTAATACAGAAATGTTACTATTGTCTTTATTTTGATGACACTTCTTTGACATAATGATATTTATATATCTACTCGTAACATGACTATTTATGTATGATGTAATTCTGTGGACATTACCAATTTTACACCTTTTACTTATCAGTAACTTATTGACGTTTCGTTAAATATTGGCATTACCTATTGCGTTTTATGAAATTACATGATAGATACTACTGAATTATTATAAATTAATTTGCTTATTTGGTAAAAGCCTCCCAAAAATGTATATTTGTTTGTACGCCAAATGGCAAAACATAGAAGAACTACAAACACTTTGTGCACACAAACATCTTGAACACTGTTTTAAACCTATGTTTACATATAAAGACTATTGATTGATTGATTACTCGTGTCTGTCTGTCTGTCGCAGCCAATTTGCACCGATTAAGTTGAAATTTGATACACATATGAATTTCTGTGACCCAAAGACGGACGTGTAACGTAAATAAATGAATTTTGAATACTTATAGAGGTCAATTTTTGGGGGCAAATAAGATTTTTTTTTTAAGTTTTTAAACTGTAGGTACCGTGTGACATATCTAATGAAAGGGCTTACTGAGAAGGTCTCAAATATATTTTTTATATAATTTAAAAATAAATTGTTTTAAAGTTATTTAAGAAAATAGACGATAATTGACCATACCTTATCTCCGAAACTACTAAGCTTAAAATAAAATAAAAATAAATATATATAGAAAATAGTTACATACCTATAGATTACAGGAAAACCTATAAGAAGTCACGAAAAAAACGAAGAAGTCTGTGGTCTTAAAATATCATGTCTCAATATTGTGCGTACAAACTTACATTTTGCAGTTGGAATGTATGGGAGAACATGTTTTTCAACTACAATGTTTAGTTTGTTCTTGGGATAAATTCATCCCAACTGCGGAACCGTTCATTGTACATGGTCCGACACGCACTTGGCCGGTTTTTTTTTTTTTTGGATAGTCGTGAGGTCCTGATAAACTTTTCTTTTAAATCTGATTTTAACTCAAATCTGGAAAGATAAAAGGAGTTGATGTTGCAGTAGGCTCTCCCGGAATAGCCGCCACGTTACTAAATGGTGGCCGGATGGCACATTCGGTACTTCAACAGCCGTTAAACTTAGCTCAAGAGGTAAAAACAGCGAGCGGGGACGAATGTTGCAGCAATATAAACTGTTGGTTAGGAATTAATGTAAAATGTCCTACAAAAGTGTAATCGAAGCACTAAATCGAACGAAGCATCCAAGATATCAAGAGCAACCAAAGTATCACGGAATATATGGTGGTACTGCTAGACAGCGATTTTAGTCTCTGGGGATAATTTCCGACCTCCACGCGGGCGAAGCCGCGGACAGAAGCTAGTTATAGATGCCTTGCCTTATAGATGCCTTCAAAGCAAGAGTGAACGGGTGTCTTCTGGGCACACTCGTTCCATCGTAGACCCCATCCATCGCTATTAGTCAGGCGAGTCGAGAGCAGGCCCACCGCGTAGGTAATAAAGAAACCGGCAAAGTGCGTGTCGGACCACGCACAATGAAGGGATATGTAGTTGACCAAAAACAAGTTGAAAAACATGTTCTCCTATAAACGTCACGGTCAATTCTCCAATTGTGTGTGTAATTGCAAAAAAAAAATATGTGATAAAACTACAAATTAACAATTTTCGGCCTTTTTCTTTTAGGTACTTGTGCTATGAGTCCTTGCTTTTTGCCAAATTTCATAATAATTAGGGGTAAAAGGGAAGTACCCTATAGTTTTTGATTTATTTGCGAGTATCAAAATATGTCGTTCAAATGGACGTTTTTTTTTTATTGCGTTGACTTAGAACCATAGACTTACGTATTTGATATTAATTTCGACTTGACAACTCCACGCATTCCTGAGAAAAAAGGTTTTAACAGACAGGCGGACAATGAAATGATCCTAAAACTATGAATTTAACCTTATTTTATTTGTTTCAGCATCCTTAGGCGGAGTTTTCAACATGTTTCTGGGTGTGGGACTATTCAGCGCGTTGGAATTTCTGTACCTTGTAATAGCAAAGTTACCGGTAGCTATAAGAAAATCGTCTGAAATAGACCCCACTGCCAGGTATACCACCTCTGGGGCTGTTCGGTAGACCTCAGTCAGTCCTTATCGTGGATTATTCCGATCTGTCAGCCTGCTTTGGCCCCTTAGAGGAACAGATCGGAAAAATATGATATGTCCCCCTGTTAGCAGCGAGAGTTGGGACAGATAGAAGTGAATAAAGTTGCTAACAGTGGGATAAATGAAACTTTTTTTCCGATCTGTTCCTCTAAGGCACTCATTCCCAAAGTGGGCGATAACGCCCCTTTGTGGGCGCTAGATCTTTTCGTGTGGCACGATTACAGAGAGAGACAGAGAGAATTAATTTTTAATTTGTGATTATTAATAGATAATAGACAGACATAAAATTAGTATAATTAACTATTAAATGATACTCGTAAATGATTTTTATTTCTGTAAGTAGGTTTGTACAAACACTTTTACAAGTCAACCACGTTTTTTTTTTTTTGAAACTAGATTAGGTCGGCGTTTCCTATCTGACTACTCTGAGAAGAAAGGCCGAAACAAACTCAGAGGTCTCTTATAAAGTCCAGACATAATCTTGGTCACTTCATGTGAAGACCATGTAGATGAGGTGTCTGAAATGGTCTTTTGAGGAAAGAACTACACAGATTGAGAGGACCTGTCCAGTCAGTGCACGCATTTGTCAGTAATCGCGCAGCTCAACTCAGAACTTAAGGAGCTCAACGATTCGACGAACAATACCAAAGAAAGGACATTGGGGTAGGCCGCATAAATTACTCAAACTGCCAGACGATGATTAAAAATAACAGAGAAAAAATAAAACAAACAAAAAAAGCAATGACCTACATAGTCTTCACATTCACAATAAATTAAAATAATATAATACTTTACAAAGTAAATAGTCATGTCAACATTCAGTATGCAAAAATAAAAGAATAAAATAAAATTTGGAGCAGTTCAATCCCAAGCCTTTTTGTCCTCAATATAATCTTTAGAGGGGGTATTAAAGGGGGTGTTGGATTATTTTTCTTGTAAAGGGCCGGTAGTCCAAAAAAGTTTGCGAACCTCCGCTCTAAGGGGCCAAAGTGACATATTTGAATACGAGGCTTTAATTATACAAAAAAGATACATTTGCGGGAGTACAACATGATAAGGGATTATTATAAGGGAGAAAAAAAATCCAACGCCCCCTTTAATACAGGGGGTATTAAAGGGGGCGTTGGATTTTTTTTCTTGTAAAGTGCCGGTAGTCCAAAAAAGTTTGAGAACCTCCGCTCTAAGGGGCGAAAGTGACATATTTGAATAATCCCTTATCATGGATTGTACTCCCGCAAATGCATTTTTTTTGTATAATTAAAGCCTCGTATACACCGCAAAACAAAGTTGCGCACCGCAACATCTTTATGTATTGCGGGAAACAATGATGCTGGCCACATGGAATGTTACAGTGTTGCTGGCAACTTACCAATGTTCCTTATTAATGGTAAACAAACAACATCTCGCAACATCGGGTGTTGCGGGAACATTGTTGCGGTGTATACGGATCTTTGTGGTTTAAACTAAACAAACGTGATTTGTCTAACGCCCCCACAACCCAGGGTCTATGTGGCTATTCGTGTCAAGTGTACCTGACAAATTTCTCCAACTGTAGATTACTTACATATTTCTATTGTTCCTGACTTGTTTTGTTGTTCTCTAACACTCAAATAAATGATTATTTTTAACAAACTATGTATTTGTTATTCTTATTAATCTCGCTCCCATGATAAACAAAGGATATTTCACTTCCAACCCAAAAAATAAAGTAGCAAAACGGGTATTAACGTCCTAAACATTTTTGCTATGATACTACGTACGCAAGACCAAAAATGGAGGCGTTATTATTAGTACCGAGACGAAACATGACGCTGATAAACTGAAGCACGCAGTCCAGCTCTCTACATCCGGACTTACCGCCGATGAACCCAACAAGCGCAAACCTCGGATCGTGGTTGTAGGTGTGCCGACTACTTTGGCTGAAACTGAAGTCTTCAGGTGCATTTACGAACAAAATGTAGCCGACAAGTTTCCAGCAATACCTATGGAGTCCTTTTTGAGCTTAATTAAATTAAGCCACAAATCGGGAAAAAGAGATGCATCGACCTGTAACTACGTCATTGAAGTTACAGCCGATATACGTAAAGCCCTATTATCCCAATCGAGACTTTTTATAAATTGGACGTCCTGCCCTGTCAGGGACTTCACCCTGGTTACCAGATGCTACAAATGTCAACAATATGGTCATGCAGCAAAAACATGCAGAGAGCTGAAATCTACGTGTGGTCACTGCGGTGAAGAAGGACACTCGATGTCAGAGTGCGCGAAGAAAGCTGATACACCGAAATGTGCAACTTGCTCGCGCTTTAAGAAGCCCAATAACCACAAAACGGGAGATGCCGAGTGCCCTGCTAGGAAAATAGCGGAATACAGGTATATCAACTCTATCGACTACGAGGGCGCCTAGAGCGTCATAAGGCCAGACTTCCGTGTTGAATGCCTGCTGCCGACTCAACAAAACACTGCACTGGCCTACAAACCCTCGATTTTGTTGATGTCTAAACACATTAGTCACCCGCTACAAAAATCGATTAATTTTGTGCAACATGGACTTTACTCCACTTACTAATTCTGCTGACGCAATGTCATAATTATGTAATGTGTTTAACAACGTTATAAAGTGCAAGAAACTATTTTAAGAAATTACGTATATTAGACTTTTTGTTATTTTTATCTTTAAGGTAAATAGTATATAAGTAAACTAGGTATAAAATTATGAATTAATTCAATTTTGTCGTTATTTCAAGACTTCTAATGTTTAATATTGTTAAGAATTTTATATTCCTCTAATTACCATAAAAATATATGCTCATGCCGCCTGTGATACAGGTTTATCCTAGTACAGGCACCTAACATTATATTACCTTTGTAAATTATTTCTAAGATTTTATGATAACATTTTACCAATTTTTAAAACTGAATAAATATTTATTATTATTATTATTATTATATGATAGGATAGGAACATCTACGATACGCGAACAGATACGATTCATACGATAGAAAATGACGAAAATTATACAGTATGTTAAATAACAGAGGGCGTTCCCTTAAACTCGTTAATCTATATCATTAATAGATTAAAATAAAAATATCAGCATAGAAAAATAAGCATAAAATAATCCGAAATAAAAAAAATAATTAATTGACAATAAATTCGAAACCTCCTGTACAGTAGCGCGGAATAGTACTAGCATTGCACAAAGCGGCAACGTCGCAATTAGAGATGGGCTTAAACGTTAAAAAATAATAACACTGCTAAATGCTAATGCTAAATAAAATTAACAGTTAAAATTAGCAGTTATTTTTAGCAACTGTTAAATTTGATCACAGCCAGTTTGTTAACATAATTAATTCTCATTTCCATCATACTTTTTACAGGCTTAGGACTGTCAACTTTTTCTGTTGGCGTATTTACAATGAGAATCAATTTATTTACAACGATTTTTCTTATAGCTATTTTTTCTAGTATTCATAATGTTTGTTTATTAATCATCTTATTTTTTTTGCTTTTTTTTTTCTTATGAATTTTTCTCTGCTTTGCTGGTGTTGGCAAAAACTCATCATTAGTACACGAAGAGCTTGAAGTACTGGGAGCATTCTCAGAAATAGGAACAGACTGTTGAGAACTAACGAAACACTCAGTTATTGTACAAGAACTTTGTTGTTGTGCCTGTTGAATATTAATCGTAGGATGCTTAAACTTCATGAGGGATTTTAAATTTGAAACTGAGCTCTTGTATGAAATAGTTTTTTTACACAAATTACACGTTCCAATTTTTTTTTACGGTATCGCTCTATCCGTAAAAAAGTTCCATATTTCACTTTTTTTTTGCCGTTGAATATCCATTTTAGTTTTCTATTTCTTGCAATTTGAAAGTACCTATTCTTTTTCAAACGTAAACAACACTACACAAACAGTCATAAAATTGAAATTTCACTCACATAACTCATTAGCTAGTTAACAAACACGTAAATATACTTCACTACGAAGATCAGTCTTTATTTAACACTAGTTAAATATAATATTTTCGAATTCAACAGTTAGCAGTTAAAATAAACTCGACTAAATAACAATCTGCTGTCTGACTGAACACTACACAAAATTAACAGTTGCTAAATTGCTAAGTTGAAAACAATACGGAACATCATTGTGTCCTTTGTCTACCTGCGGGCTGCAATAGTGGGATAAAGCGAGACAAATATATATCCGTCTTTGTGCACTGCGCAGTGCGGGGTAGCACCGCGCAGAGTACCTGACGCCCGCCGCCGCCCGTGCCGCTGCCATTATTGTTATCTGTGTTCAGTATTGTTTTTGAGTTCTGACTGTTAAATTTAACACCTATCTTAGAATTTATTTAACAGGTGTTGACACTAAAAAAATTTAGCAGTGTTAATTTAGCAGCTTATTAATTTTAGACCCATCTCTAGTCGCAATACGCCACGCGCCGCACTGTATGGCGAGCGGCGAGTTAACGGCGCGCGTCGTCGTCTGGTTGTTATCAATAAAATTAAACATTTGTGTAAGTATGTGTAGTTTTAACAATAACCTATAACAACAAGTCTCAAATGTCCGGCTGACAAAGGAATGCGTCACTGAGGCACCTTGGACTTGGAAGGACCTATTCGCAAACATAGTAGGTAAATAAAAAAAACATAAATTAATGTACCTACCTACCTAAGCCACGTTTCAATAACATTAAAATTAAAATACATAGTAATAATAATAATAACTCAATAATAAATATAAGCTGGCAACACCAATGTCAACAAGCCTCAAAATTTATTTTCTTCTTCTTTTCCGTTTTTATTAATTTTAGTCGCAGTTTTTTAACTTTTTGATAAACCATACAACAAAACTTAAAGAAAAATAACCCAAATATAATTTTAAAATACCGTAATGAACCATACTACAGAATTTATTCAAAAACTGCCGGATAGGAGGTGACATGACAGATGTCACCTCCTATCAAACAACAATCAACAACAAGAAGAAAATAGCAAAGAGATGAGAAGATGTTAACAAGGTCAGCAGCTCGTCGCGCACACCTTCCACCTCCGGACTCGTCGCTCAGCTCCACCCCGCCGCCGCTGGTACCTAGCCCCATCGAGAGTGCTGTGACACCGGCCATGGCAGTTGCGTCGAGCTCGAGCGACGAGTACTTCTCTCCACCGACGTCGCCACCACCTGCACGTCGGCCAGGAAGAGGCCGGCCACCGAACGGCATGGGACCTAGGGGCCAACCGGCCCCGAGCCGGGTCCCCGCTGCCGGTGGTTGTGTGCAGCGCATGAAATGGACTCAACAAATGAATGAGAACGTCATGCGCGCATATTACGGGGCAACAGAGGGGGGAACTAACCTCACTGCGTACCGCGATAGGATGCTGTCTCTGTTCCAGGCGCTTCAACCAGCCATCAACGTCTCGGCCCAACGGCTGTCGGATCAGGCGCGGGTTATCCAACGGAATCACAGATTGGACGACGCTGCGCTTGATAGGCTGCGCTTAGAGGTACTGAGCAACCGTATCGTCCCTGTCCCGTCACAGACCGCGGTGCAACCTCCAGTAAGTGGTATAATCCAACTGCGGTCTTATATTAATGATGTGGAGGGGGGCGATGAGGTTGTTACGGTAAGTAACCAGTGTAACGACCGATTGAGGAGCGCGCTGGAGGATGCGATTCGGGAGTTTAGAACTGCCCCCGTCCAACTTAGACCTCGTTTACCTCGCTTGCCTATGCACAAAACGAATAGGTCGTTGGTGTGTGCCTTGGATTCGCTGCTTGGTTCTTATTTTGAAAGCAGCGAAGACCTCTTAGATACGCACTCGATCTTGTATTGCGCGGCTATTGCGGCGTGTCGTGTAGCCAATGTTACATTTCCAAATTGTGACATAGCTACACGACCAAAACCCGCCGTTCCAGCCTGGCAGTGCAGGATCGAGCAGCGTATCGAGGGGACCAGGGTGCTCATCGGCAAACTATACTGCTTCAGGGAGGGCAATACTCGCCCTAGAGTGATGCGCTTTGTGAGGCGGGCGTTTTCCGGGACTGGAATCAGGCCTCAAGAATATATGTCCCGTGTCACAGAGCGCATTGACTTCCTGAAGCAGAAGGTCTGTGCATGGGCAAGCCGTATCCGTAGGTATAAGCGACGGGTTGAACGGTATACCCAGAATAGCATATTCCAGCGTGATCAAAGGTGGGTGTATAGAGCATGGGAGCGACCTGAGCAAAATGTGGCAGACGTATGCCGCCCGGATGATGATGCCACTAGCACATTCTGGCGCAACATCTGGTCGGTGCCCGTCTGCCATAATGAGGCTGAATGGATGCGCGATGTTGAGCGCGTGTGTGACGCCATACCGCAGATGGAGGAAGTAATAATTACTTCCTCCGATGTAGCCAGTGCAGCCCGTCCGATACCGAACTGGAAATCGCCGGGACCGGACGGAATGCACAATTTTTGGCTTAAATGGCTGCAAAGTTCACACGCGTGCTTAGCATCGCAATTCCAGTCAGCCTTAGAGTCTGGGTCGCTGCCACAGCTCTTTACAACGGGAGTTACCCACTTGCTCCATAAGTCAGGTGATGCCACGAAACCCAAAAATTATAGGCCGATCACTTGTTTGCCGACGGTCTATAAACTTCTTACATCCATTTTGAGAGTGAAAATTAATTCTCATTTAGAAAAGAATTCTATCATGTCTGCCTCTCAAAATGGATGTAGGAATGGGTCCCGCGGCACCAAGGAGCTACTCCTCATTGACATGGCCATAAGCCAACAGGTCCGTCGATCCCGAAAGGATTTGTCGACATGTTGGATAGACTATAAGAAGGCCTTTGATTCGGTGCCCCATACATGGCTCTTGAGGGTGTTAGAGTTGTACAAAATTGATACAACTCTGAGCACCTTCCTAACGACATGTATGGGGCAGTGGAGGACGGTCCTTCGCTATCCAGGATGTCGACAAATTCGGGGGAGCGACGAACCTATTAGGATTAAGCGGGGAATATTCCAGGGCGACAGTCTGAGTCCACTGTGGTTTTGTTTAGCCTTGAACCCTCTTAGCACTCTGCTGGAGGGTACAGGGCTGGGCTGTTCTTTGCGGAGAGGGGGTCAGGTAATATCCCACCTGCTTTATATGGATGATTTGAAACTGTTTGCCACCAACAAATTGCAACTGCTGGAGTCACTAAAAGTAACTAAAACTTTTAGTGATTCCATCAGGATGGAATTTGGTGTTGATAAATGTGCAGTCATGCATGTAAGGCGGGGCGGGATTGTGGAATCTGAGGAACTACAACTCTCAGATTCTATAAACCTGAGATCACTCTCCGCAACTGATACCTACAAATACCTGGGTATGTCAGAGGGGTTAGGCATTAACGGGGCTGACATGAAACAATCGTTGCAGGAGCGCTTCTTCGGTCGCCTGAAAAAGGTACTTAATAGTTCTTTGTCAGGCGGCAACAAGGTGCGCGCCTTTAACGGTTGGGTCATGCCGGTCCTGATGTACTCCTTTGGCATACTAAAGTGGACCCAGACGGAACTAGATGCCCTGGATAGGAGAGTCCGGTCACTGCTGACTGCAAACCGGATGCATCACCCACGTTCGTCTGTCATGAGGCTGTACATCCCGCGGAAGTGTGGGGGTCGAGGCTTTTTAAATGCTAAGACCCTCCACAACCGCGAGGTGTGCAGTCTCAGAGAATACTTTCTCAAGGCTAACGTGGGTATGCACCGAGATGTGGTTGCAGTGGACAAGGGACTCACCCCGTTATCCTTGGCTAAAGAGAACTGGCGCAAACCTGTGGTGCTTAGTACCAACGACCGCAAGGAAGTATGGCAAAGCAAGGAGCTTCACGGACGCTTTTTCCGGGCCCTTCATGGGCCCGACGTAGATTTCTTAGCGTCCGTGGCCTGGCTACGCTTCGGTAACCTCTTTGGGGAAACCGAAGGTTCAGTCTGTGCGATTATGGATGAAGTTATGCTAACGAATAACTACCGGAAGTATATAATGAAAGACGGGACGATCGACATATGTCGGGCATGCCATTGTCCCGGTGAGTCTATCAGACATATTACTTCTGGGTGTTCTCGTTTAGCTAACGGCGAGTATTTGCACAGGCATAACCAAGTGGCCAGGATTATCCATCAGCAACTTGCTCTGAAATACGGCCTTGTGGACTCTGAGGTACCGTATTACAGGTATGTGCCCGACCCAGTTCTCGAGAATGACCATGTCACGTTATACTGGGATCGATCTATTATCACTGACAGGACTATTGTAGCCAATAAGCCTGATATAGTGGTAATAGATCGATCAGTGCGCCGCACAATGATAATCGATGTCACTATCCCACATGACGAGAACCTCGTGAAGGCTGAGAAGGAGAAACAATTGAAGTATCTCGACTTAGCCCACGAGGTTGTCGCTATGTGGAATGTGGACTCGGCAATCATTGTGCCGATAGTCGTTACGGTCAATGGCCTTATCGCTAAGAGCCTCGACCAACATCTCAAGAGGCTCTCGTTGGGTGGCTGGGTGAAGGGCCTGATTCAGAAGGCAGTCCTCCTTGATACGGCGCGTATTGTGAGGAGGTTCCTGTCTCTGGGGCCCTAACCACCGGTAGCTTGGACCCTGCACCCGCTACCGGCGGATCACTATTTTTTATATTTTTAAATGTTTTTTTTAATGTTTTTATAAAAATATTTAAAAATGTAATAAAATAAGTTTAAAAAATAAATAAAGGAGATAATAATAATAATAATAATAAATCTTTATTCACATAAAAAGTGACATGATTTCTGCGCTAGGTTCAGAGACCTGTATTACAGAACTCAGTTACCTCTCACATACATAAATGACATAATTTTTTTATGTAAATAAATGCAGTAGCCGGGACGTTTAAATGAGAAGGCAATTCTAGTAGGGAGTATGACTTGGCGTCAGGGAGGGTGTGTATGTGTGAGTGTGTATGTGTGAGTGTGTATGTGTGAGTGTGTCTGGGAGTGTTTGTGGTGTTGTATGCGTGTGAATTGTGTGTGTTTATACTATGTATGTGTTTCACAAGATTTTATAGTAATAACAATTCAGTTTGTTCATAATCTAGTCCTAATAACCAATTTTTAATAATAAATTTAGCCTCGCGATTCGATAAAGGATGAATATTTTTCAATTTATTAATTTTATTGTACAAGAATACTGCTTTATAACCATGTTGCCGCCTAGCAGAGGTTGTTCGGCATAGTATTAGACAGTTAGGCTAGGATTTAAATGATAATGACGTCATTAAACGTTAGCAAGTGAATTTTTTACTTTATGCAGTTGCCTTCGTAATACCTAAGTAGGGTAGGTTGGGGCTTAAAGGTCCGCGGGTAAAAAGGTCCACCATGTCTATCTCAGAAATTGTAAGCGCGCGAGCGAAACAAATGACAAGCGTATGAAGGGGGTACGGGAGGGGTACCCACGCGGCCCCGCGCAGTGAGCTTGCGAGCGCCGACGAGAGTGTACGCGGTCCCGGTGCTAAAAATTCACGTAAGTAATTTTTTTCACGTCACTTATTTTTAGTCTGACTGTTGTGCTTATAACATTACAGAACTAAACTTTTATTAAAGGTGCAGTTTAACGTATACAGTTTAACGTAAAGCCATTATTTATTGAATTGTCTGTGTGGATTTTTCTCTATAACCTCAAACTTCAATGAACGTATAGTTGGGGTATAAAGGTCCACGCTGGACCTTTAAGCCCCGCGGTGGACCTTTTAACCCTATACAAAATATATCATGTTATGGTATTATTTTCAGAATGCGGAATTACAAAAGAACCACCGATAGAGGTAAAAAGTCCGTCCAGATCATGCAACGTGCGGCTGAGCTAGTCACAAACGAAAATAAATCCATACGTCAAGTTTGTCGTGACTACGAAATTAGTAAAACTTCCTTAATAAGATTTATTGCACGCCTAAAAGAAAATCCAGAAACACCACGATTTGGTTACGGGACTCCCAGACTAGTATTTAACGCTGAACAGGAATCTTCTCTCAGTGAGTATCTGCTTACACTTGCTCAAATCTTTCATGGTTTAGGACCAAAAGATGTTCGTCGCTTCGCATATGAATGTGCCACAAAATATAATCTTCAGATGCCAAACACATGGCATGTAGATAAAATGGCTGGCAAAGATTGGTTACAAGGTTTCTTGTCAAGAAACGACCGTCTCTCCATAAGGAAACCAGAAGCTACCAGTTTGAGTAGGGCAACTTCTTTTAATCGAACGAATGTTGCAGAGTATTTTGATAAATTAGCTCAGGTCATGGATCGTCACAGATTTAGAGGGTCTCAAATATGGAATGCCGATGAAACAGGCGTATCAACTGTCTCCAAACCCTCTAAAATTATAGCGGCTAAAGGGAAACGAAACGTTGGATCAGTCACATCCGCTGAAAGAGGAACCAACGTTACATTACTGGTTGCTGTTTCAGCAACTGGTGGTTCCGTGCCACCATTGTTTGTGTTTCCCAGGAAGAAATATCAGGATCATTTTGTGCGAGATGGGCCTGCAGAATGCATAGGTGCAGGAAATGCAAGCGGTTGGATGACTGATGTGGAGTTCTTGCAATTTATGAAACATTTCATTAGCTATGTAAAACCAAGTAAAGATTCTCCTGTATTGCTTCTGGTAGATCACTGTTCTCACCTCTCCTTGCCTGTATTGGATCTAGCCAAAGATAATGGAGTAGTGATGCTTTCGTATCCACCCCACTGTTCACACAAGCTGCAGCCCTTGGATGTGTCAGTATTCGGTCCACTTAAAAAGTATTTGTCATCAGCACAAGATGCATGGATGCGTAACAATCCCGGCAAAACCATGACTATATATGACCTCCCAGGAATAGTTCGAACTGCATTACCATTGGCGCTAACTCCCAACAATATTTCAAATGGGTTTCAAAAAACGGGCGCTTATCCATTCAATCGAGAAGTTTTTAATGAATCGGACTTCGCTCCAAGCTATGTGACGGATCGACCAAACCCTAATAATCAACAGGCAACAAATTCTACGTCTACTGAGCCGTATAATAATTCTGAGTTACCCCCAGCTATTCAAACTTATCCACCTATTTCATCCACATCACCAAGTTTGTTAATACCTAGCGACCCAGCAGCAGCTGAATTATCTACCGCTTCGCTCTTATTGTCACCAAGTGATCCATTGCTGTCTGCTAGCACTATTGGTATGATGGAGCCCGAGCCATCAACTTCCCACGCTGTTCTATCTTTTTTCAATGAGCCTCAGCCATCAACATCTACGAGTAACGTGTTTTCTCCCGAAGCCATAAGACCTTACCCTAAGGCTGGAGCTCGTAAGGGAACAGGTGGAAGAAAGCGACGCAAGACAGCTATTTTAACAGACACACCGGAAAAGGAAGCGCTGCTTTTAGAACAACAAAATAAGAAAAAGAAAACTGTTTCCCGAAAAAAGGCTGTCGATCAGAAAAAAAAGCAAGTGAAGAAAACAATTTTAAATGATAAAAAGGAGGACAGTTCTAGTTCTGAAGAGGAATGCTTTTGCTTGGTGTGTTGTGAATCATACCTGGAGAGCATTCCTGGGGAAGGCTGGATGCAATGTTCTAATTGCAAAGGTTGGTCCCACGAGAAGTGTGTTATTTTATTATTTTTTTTATTATTTTATTTTTTTTTTATTTTATTTTTTTTATTTTTTTTTATTTTATTTTATTCCTTTTTACTATTTGTATTTCCTGTGTGTGCCAAATAAAATATTTTTCTTTCTTTCTTTTCTTTCTTTCTTAATCCTTCACTGTCATCTTTGACCTATGTATGTATTAATTGCGACTCAGATGACGAGTAATTGTAAAAAAGTTATGTTACATTATAGGTTTCGGACCAAAAAGCTGGACTAATTAAGACTGAAATGCTGTGCCATAAGTTAAAATAAGTAAAGTTGTTTAGTTTATTTTAATTAAAATAAAGACTGGTTGATTTAAAATAGTTTTCATTTATTTACTTGCTTTAATTAACCTTGGAAAACTATTTAATTATACTGGTCCTCTTTACCCCAGCACCGGTCCTTTTTACCCCACCCTTGGGGCAAAAGGGACCATTCGATTTGACTTTAAAAAATGCAAGTATCTGGGTTAGAGATAGAAATTAATTATGTTCACTTGTTCTTTCTTGTAAATGAAGGATAGCAGTATCCATTGCTAAAATGATATTTTTCTGAACCTTACACATAAATAGTTACAAGGCAATTTACGTAAAATGGACCTTTCAGCCCCACCCTACCCTACTTGCGTTTATTCATAGCAATCGTGTAACGTCAGAGTAGTAACACGTTCGTTGAACGGGGTACTCCCCGAGTATAAAAGCAGTTTTAGGAAATAGTGGGCCTTCTGAACTTATCAAGTTTGTAGCACAGTCGTTTAGTGTTATTTTTTATTTTAATGTTTTCGGAATGTTTTAGCTATTATGATACATTTAAATAATGTTAAAAACTTACCTAGATTTTGAACTGCTCAATATGCTGACCTCCTCTGTCTACACATTGTTGCAATCGCCGACGGTTATTTTGGTGCACTCGTCGCATTAAACACGAGAATTCCGCGGTTGATGTGCATTGGGGTACCTCTCAGCATACATCCTCAGAGCACGTGCACTCAGCATAAATTAGCACCATGTTCGCATAGGTACTCCTGAGCACTGAACTGATAACGCGGCATTTTCCACACAAGAATGACGCAAGATGTTGCAATTACTTGCAATGCGGAAACAATGCACGTCCGGTCAGCGCGTGATATTAGTTCCGACTAAAATTAGGTGGACATCCGGGGGCAGGGGGCGGGACTAGGCAGATCGCCGCACGCGCGACCCGTCATTCATAAATAGGTAAATTGCGATGTTGCCGTCCTTCAAGTACGCGTGTACAGAGTGTTTCTTTTACGTATCAATTTAACATTTTTAGTGAATATTTTAATATTAAAAAAAAATAAAAACCATTTTGTTTTCGAATGGTAATATTTTTTTTAGCATGTATGGATGCTATACTATTGCGGGTTAACGGGAACGCCCTCTGTTGGTTAACATACTGTATAACTATTTTTTTGCAGTTTTATTCACAACCAGCTGCGCCATTAATTTTGTTTGATTAATTATGGATCCATAGGTGATAAGTATCATATCTTGTCAGTGGGATCCATCCTACGTAGTTAGTACATACGAATTCAGTAGATCCATCCAACTACAAATTAGGTACATACAAGGACTCGCCGACCATTGCAGACACAGAAAGCAGACTTGCGGCGAAAACCTAGTGACAATAAAACATGTAAGATTTCAACCGCTAATAGCCGGGGGTTGTCCTTGGGTTCATAGTGCATATAGGGTAATCGTAGCTTGGTGCTCCTCATTAGTTTTAGTAATAAAGTCGAAAATCTATTAAAGAAATCTGACAGATTGTAGTAGCTTGATGTGCTGGCGTCTGTACAACCAGTGACCAAAAACGGCAACCATACAGACCCTGTCCATTACCGTCCGATTGCCATTACCTCCATTCTGTGCAAGGTTATGGAAAGGGTACTGAACAATAAGTTGCTAACCTACCTTGAAGACAATGATCTCCTCAGTGACCGTCAATATGTCTTTCGCCGGGGACGGTCAACTGACGATCTTCTTGTGTATGTCACGCACTGCTGTGGCGAAGCCATTGAGAAACACGGCGAAGCACTTGCTGTATCGCTTGACATCTCGAAGGCCTTAGATTGGGTCTGGCATGCTGCTCTGCTCAGCAAGCTTACTGCTTATGGAATTTCAGCAGATTTTTGTAGCTGGATATCAGATTTCCTTAGTGAACGGTCGATCAGAGTAGTCGTTGACGGCTGCTCCTCTGACCTTATGGCTATTGATGCCGGAGTTCCTCAGGGGTCTGTTCTCTCTACAACTCTTTTCCTGCTGCACATCAATGACCTGCTTCAGCTTGGTATTGTTGAGTACGCAGATGACAGTACAGTTTTCGAGAGATACTTGTCCAGCGCAAACACCAGCGGGACCGAAGTTCGTTCCTTGAGAGAGGCCATGGAAGAGCGGACAGATTTGACCTTATTCCTCGTCTCCCAGTGGGATGATGATAATCTGGTCTCTTTTAACGCCACCATAACACAGGCGTGTCTTTTTACCGCTAAAAGGAGTCGTTTCACTCAAACTCCCTATTCCAACTTAATCGGTCCATTAGATTCGAAGCAAATAGGCTGTGACAGATGAACAGACAGACAGACACACGAGTCCCCTTTCCCCACCAACGAGTTTCCTTTTGAGGTACGGAACCTTAAAAATACAATAATTAGTTTAAATTAAACTGATTTTATTTTTACCCGGTATAAATTAAAAATGGGAAGGTAAAAATGGATATAAATGGGTATTTAACCAAAGTCTAGGTTTTTACCGGGAACCTATGAACTTCTGTCGTGAAAAATAATTTAAGAAGAAGAATGAGAATGTGTGTAAGAAATAGTGGCGGCCATGTCGAACATGAATTATAAAAATATTGCTGTTTTTTATTTTAGCTACTTTTACCTCAAACTAAAAATGTACCCTCTGCTAACTTAACTGTTATTTAATAGCAAGTGTATTTAATTTATACTTTTTTTGACTAGCTAAAGAGACGTAGAAGTTCTTAAAATTATTTGCAGAATCTGTTCCATACATTTTTTTTAAAGCTCTTCAAAGTTAGGAACACTATTAGAATTTTTTTTAATTCTAACCGTCGTCGAGCAGTTTTTTTAAGCTGTTAGTAGTAGGTTCAGTTTTTATTGATCATTTTTATTAATGGACATGTCTTCTAACTAGATACATAAAAAAACTTACTCTAGCAGCTCTAATTCCAAAGAAACCACTAAAAAGCAAAAAAATAAAGGATTATATTTTAAATCTTTAAAATTCAACATCTCCATAACGGTTAAGTTTCGGACACCTTATTATAGAATCAAATCCATCAGAAATGACCTGAATAATATTATAACGTCCTTTAATATTCAGTACGACATTCCCTGTAACCCTGTATAGGTTCATCATAGACATTATACTATAGGTAGTACTTACTACTCCTCAGTGTGATTTATTAACGTTTCTTTGTTTACTTAAGGGGGAAGCGTCAGGGTAGCCCGTGAAATTCAAATTTTCTTATATTTTTTGCAATTTGCAAGTCAGTATTAAGTTGTATGTTAAATAAAGTATGATTCGCGGCCGTAACAAACATGTATTTATAGAATTATAATCATTAGAACCAGTATAGACAGTTTCTATTCTGTTACGAATATTTTAATTAAGTATAAATTTTTACATTATATTTTATCAATACCTACTTTGTGTATGTATATTGACTTTTATTGTATTTTATTTATTGTTTCGTTTTTTTAAGTTTTTGACATTACCTATATAATTATTAAGTTTTGAGATTTCATTCACAGTAACAATAAAAAATAAATTACGTATAAAACTTGACATTGTATAAAAATTACCCATGCATATTTTCATTTTAAGCTAACTTATAATTAAAGGATTTATTGTACTTAATTTTAATTTTAATATTTCTACACCGGGAACGGTAGTATATGTGAAACTATTTATTAATATTAAGAACTTCATGTACCATGTACTGAAAAATAAATAAATGATTGATTGATTGAGTAATACAACTCCTTAAGTTTGTATAATTCGCAAATGTCAAGATGTCATTAAATAGTCATTCATTAGGATTACCTGGTCTTAAAGAGTTGTATTGATCACTTTAATGTTTTACTAATTATAATTATGTAAATACATACATGTTACGGCCGCAAATTACATTTTAATCAAAGTACAAATAAGTACAACCTAATACCGACTTGTAAATTGCAAAAAACGTAAGAAAGGAAATGTTCCAGGAATGTATGGAGCCTGGGCTGAGTAGTCCAAAATCAAATATATCATTTTAATTTCGCGGGCAACCCTGATAGCATAATATGGCTAGCCCAGAGTACTTTCTATCCAAAGACGTTATAATACTGGACCGAGCACTTGTACACAAAAAACGGTCTACTTGAGATAGCAAGGACAAAGGCTGTTTGTCCCTTTCTATTAGGGTGTCTATAATTTTGTGTAGTTTCTACTTCGCTTACGGAAATGACCTACTTCAAACATACTTGTTATAGAGATTATTTTTATTTTAACCATTCTTTTTAAAGTAGGTAAACGTTATTGTATGTAAATAATTAGTTAAATGATCTTTAGCTCACGTGATTGATATTATACCTAAGCCTGACAAATTATAGGATAGCACTATTTCTAAGATTAATAACATAATGATGAAATAGATGGGTATTGCTACACTTTAAACTTTTATATGGATTTTAAGTATAATTAAAGGCGAAAAGTCACGCACCAGTCATGAAATCTATGAAGCTAAAATTTGGCAGAAAGGTAATTTATAGGTACCTACTATAGGTCAGCTAAGATTTTGCGAGAGGGCCGAAATTAAGGTGGTCTAAAAGCTTATCGTAGGGTTAAGACACACGTCTAATAAATAAACACGTATTGTAATCAACATTTTTATTCACACAAATTCACAACTGTTAAACATTACTAAACAATACAGTTTTTTGTAATTTTTGCCTCAAACCAATTTGATGAATTTTGTTTTTTAAGGAGTGAGTTTTCGAATGATGTAAAATACGTAAATTAAAATAGGAATTCGCTAATAATTTTACGAGTTGCAACTCATGTGGTTGGTCACAATGAAGAGACTGTATCGAATGCGGTGGCTGAAATAACAGGCGCAGTTTGAGGTGGAAAATATGCAGTAAAGACATCAACATATGTGTTTTGTTTAGTGCATTAACATTTGTTAAGAATAGTTTCTCACAGCATTTAATAAGCTCGAATACAAATTTTGAGACATACTTTAAATTGCCCCTGTCTATAAAGGCAGTCAAAGTGGAAAAACATTAACATTGACACTATAATTGTGATCACTATGTTGTTTTGGGGCAATTAAAGCCGCTTGACAATCCTTGCATGTAATCTTGTCAATTAATTTGTTGACTAAATATCCACATATATAATAAATTATATTTTCTTTATAGTAAGAAAGGTTTGCCGAATCTAAAGTAGATAGCAGAGTTTCAACATCTTCTGTATTTACAGAATCTTATAAATTGGTTGCTTCTAATAATGCCCTTGCTGGGCGCTTAAATTTGTATTTTAATGAGACTATTTGAAAAACAATCACCTCAGTGGCCAATTGTTCTGGATCAGTAGGTACAACCCCACCTAAATCTACATAGCCCCAAAATCTGTCTTTATTTTTGTCATAGACTAGTTCTGATTTTATTGACATGCCATCAAAAACAAGACCAACATCTTTAACACTATTATTTGTAACTTTTAGGTATTCTAATACCTCCTGCAAAAAGCCTGGATAACAGTCATTCTTACACAACATTCTTCTTAATGTGGCCGGATGAGGCAATTGAACATAATTTCTTAAATATAAATATGCTCTTGATGAATAAAAATAAAGAGATAAAGCAAATTGTTTGATTTGGTCAGAATAACTTTGCTGTGTTTAGCAGGATTGAACTGATCACAAATGTTTAAAAAATTTGTCTGTGCCATATTTTTAACTTCCTCAAAATTGGAACACTTTTTTTTAATAATATCTAACATTGATTTTAAATTATTAATTTTAATATCACGTCTATTGAGACGTTGTGACAATATTTTTACTCTATGTGATAAATCTGCCTCTCTTTTCTTATCAAAAAGATCGGTTTGGACATATTTATCTTGAACAGCAAGAGATAGTTTTTTTGCTGGGGGTTCACAATGTTCAGATAATGGAATAATATTTTCCATCGACACCAGAGGTTGGCGAGAGCTCGGTCCAGGAACAGAAAAGTCCACATCTTGACTGGGTTTGGCCGGTTTCAAGACAATGTTGCTTATCACGGTTATCCTCTTGTCTTTTCTCTGCAAACAAAATAAAAGTTCATATTATATAAAATCAAGTGCACTCCGGGCTCTAAGGTGAAGGTATTGGATAGAATCTGTAACAAGCCTAGGAGGATGATGATGATGAATTGATGATAGTACGGAATTAATAAATAATTATGCATCTTTTTGACAGTACTAATGAGCTACATTACTAAGTATAAGTACTCACTAAAGGAAAAATCGAAGGGATTGCGTTCATTTTCACTACTCTTCGTGAACAAGACTCTGTAAAATCGTCCGACTTAAAATGTAAACTGCATACAACAGAGTTCTTTGTGATCGATCCCGGTATCACATCTATCCATTTTTGACGCAAATCTGGCTTTTTTAGTATACTGAAACAAAAATATATTTCTTTGTATTATTTAGGTAGGTACGCTAATTATGGACACCCTACTCAAAATAGTACATTTTTTATTATTTACCTGTGAAATGATATACCGCGACCAGCCACAGATTCACTTCCACAATTTTTAACACAGCACTTTTTAACCATGTTGTATAAATGTTGAAATAAACATAGAGGAAAGCAGAAACAGTGTATCACCAAGTAATCACATAACAACCTATCAAGTATCAACTAGACAGCTGTTATCAAAATTGCCGAACGCCATATTCTTTAATGTTGCCAGTGCTAGAAATTAACATGTCTAATAATAAAATATTCTAGCGTATTTTAAAATTCAATATTACTGCTAATAGTAACACGGATGATACCATAGTTATTAACAAATATATTTCAATCATAATTAATATATCTTTGTAACAAATTCCTGCAATTAAATATCTTCGATTGTGCTCTGTTTCATTTCGAGTACTACTAAAATGAAAATATATTTCAAATGGCAATTGTTAGAAAGTGACAAACGGCCCCTGTGCTAGCTATCTCATCTCGACCGTTTTGCCTCTATAACCATTAGCAGAGTAAAGTAGACCTTATGACAGGCACGTAAGATTTATATTTATGTTTCACTTATTTTTAAGAGCGCAGTCCTTTGATATAAAGTCCTTGTTTCTATCATAGATAAACATTTATGTCAATAATTGTCAATCCATGTGTCAATGTCAATTTGACATTGTCAATATTGTGAAAGTGAATGTCAAATTATGGCTCCTCCCTCAAGTCGAGCCTCGGGGAGAGTTCAGAGTTGTTTATTTACATTGTAATCCGGGATTTTAAATTAAAACTTGGATGAAACATTAAAGACAATCACTAAATGTAATAATGAATAAAGACAGAACGAAAAAACAACGCGGTAGTAATTATACACCCATAGAACAAACCATGTTGCTTGAATTGATTAAGAAGTAAGCGCTCACTCAGCGATTTTTAATTTGTACCTCAAGATTTCTAGTGATTATAGTAATCTTCTAATATTAAGAGTGTGGTGTTGGTTCAGTAATAATTTTGATATTTATGTTTAGAAATGTAGAAATTATAGAAAATAAAGAGACAAATGCTGTAGTGAGTTCAAAAAAAAGAACCGCCTGGAATGAGATAGCCCAGCGGTATAATGCAATGGCTGCAACTGGTTCAAGAAATTGGATTCAGCTTCGGAATTTGTATGAGAATTTAAAACAAAGAAAAAGAAGACAAACTCGCACGGAGGTAAGAATACTTTACTTAAATATACATATTTTAACCAAACAAGTAAGCCCCTGCTTATGGGGCATATGTTTGGTTCATAATATTAGCGTGTCGATGCCAAACAAAGTAACTCGAAAAAAAAATAGTTTCAAATAACGTTATGCCCCTTACTTATTATCTTTAAATTGTGCATACCTATATTTCAGAGGCAACAGTTGTTTGCTAAGAAAATTAATGAGCTGAATAAAAAATCATCCAGTGATAATATGGTTTGTACACTAAGTTACTTTTTTTTTAAATAATCATCATAGACATTTTGTTTCTTTTTATTAGAATTTTTATTACAGAAGGAATTATCATGCACTGACGATGATGCTTATAATACAAGTGCAATGACCGGAAGTGACAAGTGGATTCAGGCAATGGTTGGGCCAAAGACAGAGCCCATGCATTTTGGTATAGAATTAACAGTATCAGGTAATCAAAAAATGTCAGTCAGTCATAATAATACTTATTATAAAAAAGAATAAGAAGAAAATATAAAAAAGGAATACTCAATGAAGTATTGATTCCACAATGTGTAGGTGGTAGTAGAAAAAGACTTGATCATTATGGATATGGACCCTGTGGGGCACAGCAAAGTAGAAGAGAAAGAAGGAAAGACAGAAGGAGAGAGAATTTTCCTGTTAATTACTGTGCCAGCATGATCTCCATTTATTGTAAAACATGAGATTGAAGAAGATAGCATTTCTGCTGCGGGTAGCAGTAAAGTTTCGTCATGGTAAATTTAAAAATAATTTTCTACTTCCTGACTTGACAAACTTGATCCAAATTCCAGTAATAAAAATAGCCAAATTGGTCCAGTCGTTCTCAATGATGTGCTTGCCAACAAACAGCATTTCATTTTTACTTATACAGGGTCACATTTAATTAGCTATTAAATTAAACTCCGCATTCCTGATCAATATCAAGTAATATAAAGTGAAAAATTTAAGATTTGATGATTTTTTTGGTTTCAATAACCACTGTTAGTATTTTCACTTGAAGTGTGAGTTGATAAAATCGGTTTTATCGTGTTGAGATATCGATATTGAAAACTTCTGTGGAGTTTACACTAAACTGATAATACTAACGGCGCGCGGCGGTTGATAAACCCAAAAAAAATCATCGAATTAATTTCTTTTTGTTTTATCATGTTTAGATATTGATACCCATCACGTCTACGGAGTTTCGCTAGCTAATTTAATTTGATCCTGTATAGATTTCTGCTTTTCCCTGCCAATAACTTGCCTTCTATTAAAGGCTAATCCAGAAATAAATACGCGTTATTTGGCAGCTTGTTTATGGATCAGAGCTCGAGGTAAATGCCGGCAACTGTACCCGCGATCGTACGATCGCACAAACCTACATTTTTCGCCCGCTAAAGTTATTTTTTGTCACTCTCTGCCACTCTTATTTTTCTGTGTACTTCGTCATTGGTGTAATGCAGTAATGTTGAGAATCATAAAGGTACACTTATTCTCGGCGGCAGGCGACAGCCACTCGTTAATAAGTAAGATGATAAGCTTACGAACGTTCCGAACAAGTGCCGCGTGTCAGTTGTCGCCTGCCGTATAAAAAGCTATTGTACCGTATTTTATTTTTCTTTCCGGACAGCCCTAGTACTCGGTCAAGCGGCGCGGCGTAGGTGTTTTACTACGAGAAAGACACAAAGTAATAACAACTCTAAAGCGTGGCGATTAAGTGCAATTTAGCTTGCGCGTGGGGAGTACGTGATTTTGTAGGCTATTATAAAAGCAGCTTTCTTCAAGAGCAAAGGAGTGCAACCTCTGTACGTTAGTACTATTATTTATTATGTGATGCTTGTGACTGAACACTACCTTCGAAATATTGTGTACTTATGTATGTATTAATAGCCTGAAATACCATTACGCCTGTTTTCCCCGCAGGGTTAGGCAGAGGATAATAGTGTAATTTTATCTAATAAATTATTAAGCGCGCGGCGGCCGCGGGCCTCGAATGTTAGTCAACCTCGGGTTATCGTGCGCTGTAGCCTGTAGGTGCTATCGCGGTAGGCATAGGCGAGTGGTGGAGGACTACTGTCGGCCACAGCAAATAAGGAAATAAAGAAAGAGAATTTCCCTATTAATGAATGTTTAGTGTAATTGTAATTGTTTATGTAATGTAATTATTTATTTGTTTAAGGTGATGATATGGAAACTATAACTGTGCCTGCACAACCTCCTTATATTGTAAAACATGAAATTGAAGAAGATAGCATTTCTGCGGCGGGTAGCAATAAAGAGTTTCCTCATGGTAAAGTGAAAATGATTTTCTATCTCTGCTTTCTCCCTGCTATAGATGCTGGCGGGAAAAATTCCGAATCATTCCCGTCGAATACTTCGGAAGTATTCCGAAATATTCCGAAACTTTGGGAATATTTCAACGTTTATTCCCATTGAATTATTCGGGCGAAATATTCGGCGGAAACATTCGATTGCGGGGTACGAATGTTTCTCGCGGGGGGGGAAAACTTCTCCGGGGAGCATCTCCCCTCTTACCGCACCCCGCACCGCCATCGCCTGCACGCACGACTCGTGGCAGTCGGGCGTGCGCGGCGCGGTGGCAGCGGCCGGCGCACAGAGGGGCAGCGGCGGCGGCGATCGACGATCGATGCAAAATACGATTTTTCAGCAAAAAAAAATAAAAATCTTAATTAAATTTATTTTGAATAATTCTGATTTAACGAAACTTTCCCAGAAGTATTCCGGAATTATTCAGAATTTTTCGGAAGTTTTGCAACTATACTCCCTGCCAATAACTTGCCTTCTATTAGATTGCACTACAACTAAATCTTTGAAATATCGTGTGTCTGTGTATTAATAAGTAATATATCATGAAGCCTGTTTTCCCCGAGGGTTGAGGCAGAAGGTACCTAATAGTGTATTATTATTGAATTTATGTTTTGGTATTCCAGATATTTCCAAGAAAAATCTGCCTGAAAACGAGACATGCTGCAGTTCAGCAAAAGAAGAGTATTACAAATTAAAATTAAGCAATGCTAAACTAGAAAGAAAGTTCCTACTACAGAGGCACAATATGGAAAAAGAAAAGCTCACATTAGAATTAGAAATCCTGAATTTAAAAAGACAAAAATTATTATAATACTTAATTTAAAAAAAAAAGTACAATTTTTATACTTCCATGAACAAAAATGACTGTTGATTTTATGAAAATATGAATGAAAACAGAATTCAAGTTTGGTAGATGATTCATAAACTTACAATAAAATTTTTCCATCAACTTAGCAATGCTGACAGTCTTTTGGTCACGTTTCCGAATGACAGCGATGCGGACGAAAACTTCGACGCCTAAATTTCCTTTTATTTTTGTATTTATTTGTATAAGTAGGTATATAGTTCGTTAGTTATTTAATTTTGTACTTGGTGTAAAGAGATAGCAAATTGAATCATACCTAGTAAAAGAATTTTTACCCTGAAAATTGTTTTAATTATCATATTTAACAAAAAAAAAACGCTCAAATCCGAATTAATTGTTGTTTTAAATCACGCCTATATTCCCCGACGGGATTGGGCAGAGATGTGTCCTACTTTTGTGGTTTCAGTACCATGTAATAGAAGGCGAGAATATTGCCATCAACAATTGCATTAGGTATTTTCGTCCTAAGTTATTAATTGACTCATAAAAAGTTACCGCCAAATGCACGTGCAGTGCGGTCGTGTCATCTGCCTACGCTAGGAAAATGACGTCGAACTCGAAAGTAATTAAGTGTAATAACTGTAACATTGTGATATGTGAGGTGTTAGCTTACGTCCAAAATAAATTAGACGTAATGGATGAGGAAAGCTTGATGAGATTGTGTGTCACAAGTTTTTCGGAAGAAGAGATCGAAGCGGCTAAAAACTTACTTTTTGACTCGATCACCACTACAAGACGTAAAATTTCGCGTAAAAAAGAAGGAAAATCCAAAAGAAATTGCCGACATAATAACAGTATTTAAAGAAACGGATCCTGAAACAGTACCCATATTTGTTGCGAAGGAACTGCATAAACTTCCACCAATATCGTTTGATCATCTGGATGCAAGTAAACTTTTAAAGGATATATTGTTGTTGCAGAATGAGCTTAAAATTATTAAAGAAGGTTACGTGACTAATAAGCAATTAGCTGACTTGAAAAAACAATTTGATCAGTGTAAATGTCAAACATCGGATACTTCGCAATTTAAAATAACTGATCTACAGCCCGCGGCACGTAAGTTGGCAAGAGTCGTTAGATGCGCAGAAGTCATTTTTTAGATCTCTTTGGTCGCTAGCGGGACGCGGGGAATGAGGTAGCGTCATTCCGAGCGCGCGATTGGTTGGTCAGTCGACCCTTGTCTCTCGCGTCGCGTCCACGTTCCATTCGCTCCCGAGTACACTTGCGTGCACTAAAATTGTAACATTTGTTTTTGTTGAGCTTTTGTTACAAGTTCTTGTTCTTGTTTTGTTTGAATTTTTAAATTTAGATAATGCCACAAACAAATACGTATTTTACGTAGACATGCCAGAAAAATGGTTTATGATGTGTACTGTTACATATTTTGACGAATTATGCGAACATAAATGTACTGAACTGCTGATTTTTTTTTCGCGATTTCAGGTTTGGTCCCATAGTAAAAGTTGTTCATAATGATGAGTACAATGACCTCTTAAGAGGTTGTTGGTGTTTTACAAATAACCCTGTATATTTTATTTATTACTCCTAATATACTTCACGAATTCTTCTCCTTTCTTTAACTTTCTTCTAAATAGTTATGTTTAAAAATAAATTATGGTAATAACCACAGAATAATGACAAGCAATAAAAGTGACCATTTTTTTGTTGCAATAAGTGTAGCATGCGCGAACTTACCCCCACTACGCCAAAACCTTGCCAACTTACGTGCCGCGGGCTGTACCTCACATTGATACGCAAAACGACTCGGCGTCGCAGTTGTTGGCGGGAAGCAAACGACGCGATGATACTCCGTCCTTGTCGTTCGCGGAAAGTATTAATGACTCTGTCTCTCTCTTACAAACTAATACGCACGTGGAGGCCCCCACCGTGGTTGCGACACAGGTACAGCGCATGCGCGAGAGTCCCAAGCGCGCGAGTCCTGCGGCGCGGTATATGCCACAAGCGGTAAGCGATAGCGGGAGTGAACAACCAAATAAAGAAGAAAAGAATGAATGGACAATTGTACTGTACAGAACAGGAAGTCGAAGTATCGGTTCGCAGTAAGTAGAGGGAAAGCTGCCTCGGAATCAGAGTCGAAATTTAAAGCAGCGGATATGAATATTCCATTATTTATATCTCGTGTTGCTAAAGAGGTGATCGACAGCGATATTACAGATTATATATTATCTAAGACTCAGACGTCGGTAACAATTAAGAAAATTATAATGAAAAAAGAAAGAAATTATAATGCCTATAAAATCTTTGTACCACAACATAAGCTTGCAATGTTTTTAAATGATAACCTATGGCCAGAAGGTGTGTCTTTTAGGCGCTTTGTTTACATGAATAAAGCTAAGGAATGCGCTAATAGCAATAATAAGATTAGTGAATTGAAACAAAATAATAAATAATGGATATACAAACGAATGCGAAAATTAAATCTAATTTTATCAGCTTTAATTGTAAGTCAATAAAAAGATCGATTGATTGTGTTAGAGAATTGTGCTGCTCTGCGGATATCATAGCCTTGCAAGAGACGTGGTTACTCCCCTACGACATTCCGGTACTGGGTACTGTTGACCAGGATTTTGCGTACACCAGTACGTCAGCGGTGGATATTTCGGATGGTGTTGTCAGAGGACGACCTTACGGAGGTGTGGCGTTGTTGTGGCGGAAAAGTTTGTTTAAAGAAGTGACTGTTATCAAGTGCAATAATCCGCGTATCAGTGCAATAAAAGTGTCAATAAATAACCGTGTATTTCTAGTATTTAGTGTTTATATGCCAATTAATGCAATGGACAACTTGGATGAGTTTACAGCGTGCTTTAGCGAGGTATGTGCTATAGTTCAAAACAATTCAATAGAAGCTATTTACATGTTAGCGAGACTTTAACGCACATCCGGGCGAATTGTTTGGTAATGAACTAGTTGGTTTGTGTATGGATCAACAATGGACCTGTGTGGATATGGATATATTAGGAAATGTATCAAACAACTACACATTTATTAGCGAAGCTCATGGGTGTGTAAGATGGCTCGATCACTGTGTTGTTAGTCAGTCTGCTAGTCAAACTATTAGTAATGTATCTATAGAATATGACACGTTTTGGTCGGACCACTTGCCACTAGTCATTGAGTGTGAACTAAATGCAATTACATGTAAAAACAGTTTAAGTAGTAGTAATACGTCAAATAAAGTTGTTTGGGGATATAGAACTAAGGAACAGATACAAAGCTATACTAAAATGTGCAATAATAAACTTAGGTTAATAGATTTTCCGAAAGAATTAAGGCAATGTAGTTATAATACTTGTAATTGTAAAAAACATAGATATTATTTAGATAAGATATATAAGGATATAATAACGGCACTAACTGACTCGGCTATCAGCAAGAGTGTTACTCAGTCTCACGCGCTTAGGAAGAAAAGGCATGTGACAGGTTGGAATAAGCATGTATGTGAAGCACACAGGGAGGCCAGAAATAAGTTTTTACACTGGGTTTCTCAGGATAGGCCTCAATCTGGTACAGCTTATGTGGAAATGTGTGAAAGCCGTAAAATATTCAAGAATAAACTAAAGTGGTGTCAAAATCATAAGGAACAGCTGAAAATGGATGTAATTTCAGAATGTCGAGCCTCAAAGAATTTTAGTGCTTTTTGGAAAGCGACTAATAACTTAAACTATAAGTCTGGTCTCCCTGTGAGCGTTAGCGGTGCGAGTGATAGCGGTGATATAGCTGAACTGTTCAGAGTGCATTTTGCTACGCAATCATTGCTTGGTCCGTCATCTGGTGATCCTGGGTCTACCATGGCCGGTGACTTATATAATGTGTCGGCTAAGCAAGTGCGTAAAATTGTGAGTAGTATGTCTAGGGGTAAGTCGCCGGGTCATGATGGGCTCAGTGTTGAGCATTTGAAGTACGCTGGCGTCCATCTGCCACGTGTGCTAGCGATGTTCTACACTTTATGTCTGAATCACTCGTACCTGCCCTCAGACCTTATGAAAACAGTTGTTGTACCAATAGTTAAAAACAAAACTGGCGATTTGTCCGATAAGAACAATTATCGGCCAATTTCCTTAGCAACTATTGTTGCTAAGGTTTTAGACAGTGTGCTTGACTCAGAACTTGACAAACACCTTAACCTTCACGACGCTCAGTTCGGTTTTCGCGCTGGACTTTCTACTGAAAGCGCAATTCTGAGTCTCAAGCACACTGTTCAATACTATACTGATAGAAGTACATCTGTGTTTGCGTGCTTTCTTGACCTCTCCAAAGCATTTGACCTCGTGTCTTATGACGTATTATGGGAGAAACTTAAGAAAACTGGCGTGCCAACACAGGTGCAACGTATTTTTCATTACTGGTACCAGAACCAGATAAATTATGTAAGATGGGCGAGCAGCTTCTCCGACGCGTACAGGTTGGAGTGCGGAGTGAGACAAGGTGGTTTGAGTTCTCCAAAGCTCTTCAACTTGTACATAAATGAGCTTATAGTTGAGCTCAGCAGCACAAGAGTAGGATGCTCGATCGATAATATATGTATGAACAACTTTAGTTACGCTGATGATATGGTGCTGCTGACCCCAACTGTAGGCTCAATGAGACAGTTGCTAGCTATATGTGAAACATATAGCAATAAGCACGGACTGGTATATAATTGTAAGAAGAGTGAGTACATGGTCTTCAAGGCCTCCGGTAAGTGTCCGTCAAATGTACCCGCGATTAAATTGAATGGTACCGAACTGCAGCGGGTCCAACAGTTTAAATACCTCGGACATTACGTTACAGAGGGCCTTGACGACCGAGTTGACATAGAAAGGGAACGTAGGGCATTGGCGGTCAGAAGCAATATGCTGGCCCGCAGGTTTGCTCGTTGTAGTGATCAAGTTAAGGTCACACTATTTAGAGCCTACTGTCAGACTTTCTACACGTGCAGCCTGTGGTTCAAGTATACGCAGAGGCCGCTCAGTGCCCTACGTGTCCAATATAACAATGGATTTAGGATGTTGTTAGGGTTGCCACGGTTTTGCAGTGCGTCTGGTATGTTTGCGGAGGCCGGGGTAGACGGCTTTCATGTCATCATGCGTAAGCGGCTCGCTTCCCTGTTAAGTAGAGTTCGGGGTAGCACTAACAGCATCCTACAGGTCATTGCAGATAAACAGGACTCAAATATCCTGAAATCATTTATACGTGCACAAATTTTATAACCTTTCTCTTTTTATGGACATGGTCTGAAATAAAGATTTTATTATTATTATTATAAAAAAAAACTACTTTATAAACTTCTAATTTTTATCAATCCATTGGAAATATTGGTATATTTACCAAAAATTGTTTCCGCGAACGCAACCTTATCGCAAGATGAAGTTTTTAGACAATCTGTCATCACTTACCTACTGTCGTGTCGTCATGACAACATGTCACTACTTAACTGTCAGTCTGTCAATGTCAAGCACACGTGGTTAGGTTATGATGTTGTTCCAGTGATTTAGTGTGTTGTGTTGTTTTTATTATTTTATTCTAACAAATTCTAACAATTTATTCTAACAAATAATTACAGTACTAAAACATAAATCATAAAACATGTCATCATGGAAGAAGGCCGCGAAGGCCAACCAGAAGACGCACAAAGAGCGTCATCAGCCAGAATCGCGGAAACACCTAGGTTTACTTGAAAAGAAGAAAGATTATAAGAAGCGCGCAGACGATTACCATGAGAAAGGGGAAACTTTGAAGTTGTTGAGGAAACGGACGTTAGACAAGAATCCTGATGAGTTCTACTTTCATATGATCAATTCTCGAGTGAAGGATGGGGTGAGTCTAGTGACCTACTGTACAGTTTCTAAAGTCTTAAGAGGAAGCTAAGAATTGAACTATAAACATTGCTTTCAATTTTTTGTGATCGTATTTCCTTAAATAATAATTCATCGCACATTCAGTTAGTAGTGAGAATTACATTTTGTTTTGTAAACATAACCTCTAAAAAAAAACCATAATTTTTAATTACGTACTTTACTAGCTTTTGCCAGCGGCTTCGCCCTCGTGGAGGTCGGCAATTAACCCACGAAAACATACTACCAGGAAAAAAGGATCCTGGTTATAAACTATAATCATATTAGAAGCATAATACTAATGACTGAAATACTATTGTGAATTCATGCAAGCCTAGTGCTTTTTGTTAGGGTTACTTCTCAGAAATGGTGCACTAATTATTGTAATATTTATGTACTATCTTGAATTCATGCAAGCCTAGTACTTTTTGTTTGGTTATTGCTCAGAAATTGTGTAGTACGTTTCGTGAACAGAATGACGTCTTGTATGCATGCAAAGTACCACCGAGACAAAAGTATCCTATGTGTTAAATCAGAAGAAATTGATGAATACACTTACTACAAACACACAAACTTTCCGCCTTTATAATATTAATTTGTCCAGTACACATTAAAGTGACTGGTAAATCACAATACAATACAAAAAAAAAAAAAAAATACAATAAATAAGTACAGAAATGACATACATTTTTACACAATTTTAACACAAATAGTTGACATCTGTTTCGGTGGACTTGGCGCTTCAATTGTTGAAGTGAAGTGCAACAAATATCCCTTCATCAGAATTGTCTAGAAGTCTTTGGACTGGATTAATTAATTAAAGGCTAGTTTACTACTAAAAGTTCCTAAATTAATATACATATGAGTAGATTAACAAGTCTTGTAATAACTTGCAGGAGCACCATGAAGTTGAGAAGGTGGACGAGCACTCTACGGAGCAGGTGAAACTGATGCAGACGCAGGACATCAAGTACATCAACATGAAGAGAACCATTGAGAGCAGGAGAATCAATAGGCTGCAAGTGTGTATTAGTCTATTGTCAGAATTTTATATTTTCGGTAATAACGCTGACTTGCTCATCTTCTAAAGAGGTTCTTTTCTTTGTTTGATGGTTTTCTTGCACCATTTGAAGAAGTGAAACTAACAACGTTTTCAAGGACACTAAATATACGGCTATAGCAGTCACAACAATAAAACTTCTATTGTGTCTTGTTTAGCACTTGTGAACCTGTTAAACGATTTGTAAAGGCTATAAATAAAGTATTTTTATCAAACAAACTCTACACCGGCAAGTTGTATTACGGGTGTTTGCTGTTTAAAATAGTAAAATAAAATACAATATCAAATTGTTAATGTTTTGTTTTTTAATTCATCAAATCAAATCTTTACAGGCTCAGCTCCACATGACAGATGTAGCAGAAGCAACTCCTAATACTCACACATTTTTTGTAGAAGAGGGAGAAGAGAAAGAGTTTGATCTGGCTAAGAGACTGGACACACACCCAGCATTGCTGGGCAGAAAGTCCAATAGGCCCAGGATGTCAGATTTGGATAAAATTGTTCTGCCTGATGTTAATGATGAGGTTGGTGTTTTAATTAGGTTTATCATTAGAATTACATTTTTAGTTATCAATACTTTCTTTCAATTACATAAGTATGTTTAGCCAATGCCTGTTGGTGGCACTGCCCGATTAGCGTGTGGCGTTTAGCCAGTGCCTGTTGGTGGCACTGCCAGATTAGCATGTGGCGTTTAGCCAGTGCCTGTTGGTGGCACTGCCAGATTAGCATGTGGCGTTTAGCCAGTGCCTGTTGGTGGCACTGGCAGATTAGCATGTGGCGTTTAGCCAGTGCCTGTTGGTGGCACTGCCAGATTAGCATGTGGCGTTTAGCCAGTGCCTGTTGGTGGCACTGCCAGATTAGCATGTGGCGTTTAGCCAGTGCCTGTTGGTGGCACTGGCAGATTAGCATGTGGCGTTTAGCCAGTGCCTGTTGGTGGCACTGGCAGATTAGCATGTGGCGTTTAGCCAGTGCCTGTTGGTGGCACTGCCAGATTAGCATGTGGCGTTTAGCCAGTGCCTGTTGGTGGCACTGCCAGATTAGCATGTGGCGTTTAGCCAGTGCCTGTTGGTGGCACTGCCAGATTAGCATGTGGCGTTTAGCCAGTGCCTGTTGGTGGCACTGCCAGATTAGCATGTGGTGTTTAGCCAGTGCCTGTTGGTGGCACTGCCAGATTAGCATTTGTGGTGCTTAAGAACTTGTGCAGAGCACCAATCAATCTGCCTAGCCTTTCCCCAACATGTTGGGATTGGTGTCCGGTCTAACTAGAGTGACTGCCTATCTGACCTCTACAACAAATTACTGGGTTACTGATCTTACCCTTTGGTAAGACTGACTGGTTGTCAGGCTTTTGTGCTTCTAACTACCCGTAATGACTGTCAATGATTTACAAATAACTGCCGGGACCAACGGTTTAACGTGCTTTCCGAGGCACGAAGGGGTCTCGATACATAATGGATGGTCACGCATCCACAAATCGACCGTGGCTAGCGTAGATTAATGTTCGATCGACCTGTGCGGTTGTTAACATTTAGCTACAAGCCCCTACATTTAGTATACCAGTTCTCCCTAATTGCAACATATTCATCCACAGTCTGAATTAACCTACGGCTGGTCTGCAGACTGCAGGCCTCTCTTTACTTTTGTACCAGTGTCTGTGCTTCCTATTTCATGGGGCTTTATGTATGATTATACTTTTAGATTATCTTCTGAACGTACAATTTGGACGAAGTCTCATTCTAATTTCTTTTTCCAGACACTAGAATCAATGAAGAAGAAGAAACAGAAGATCTACAATGAGCTGTCAAAGAGGATAGAGAGGGAAAAAGAGTTGACTGTCATCCAACAGAAGATGGAGTTGAAACGTCACTTACAAGATGTGAAGATCATGAAACCCAAGAGATTAAAACCTGGGACCAAGAGTTCTGCACCTGTGTATCAGTTCCAATATATGAGGAAGAAGTAATAGCCTTTACTTGATTATTATTTTAGTAGAAGCCAAGGAATTTCTTGCGTGTAGCCGTAAATGATGTTAAAGGTGATTAAGAAATGACATTTAAGACTACATGCACCACAGATCAATTTGGCGCTAAATTTGAAACATCATTCTATTTTTTTCAGTTGTTTGAAGATCACTGAGACAGTGATATTTTAAATATGTTTGTTTCGAGTTACAATGCATTTAATTAGTAATTGTTGTGGTCTGAATTAGTGGTGCAAGTGGGTGTAAAGTCTAGCTAGGGGATGATTGAGATCTTTCTGTGCAAAAATAATACAAAAACAGGCTAAAATCATATTCTGGAGTTATGGGGAGCTTTTGAATATTTTTTACCCTTTTGACTGTTGGGATGTTTACTATGGACGAGCGATTGTAACATGTGGCGTAAAAAGTAAGCAGATAATAAAACTACCTTTTAATTGTTTAAATTCGTTTTAATTTTTCGTAATAAATAATTTTGTCTTCATTACATTAAGAGATGCACCAAGCTATTGCGCGATATAATGATATTAGTTAGGAATTCAAAATGGTCATCGAATTAAATAATATCATTTGGAAATTGATTATAAAATTGGTTTTCAACTTAAAATATGTTTTAACTGCAAGTTAATGTAGTTAAAATATGTTTTAAGTGGTTTGTATAATTTTATAGGTCCCACATTATAAAAATAAAACATTACTTAAACCTAATTATACAATAGCTCAGTGGGTAAGACACTGACTGGTGATCAACAATTCCAAAGTTCAAATTCTTCCCATTGAGCTTTTAACATTACATAAATACGAAAACAGACTCCTAATAATTGGGAGGGTTTTATCACTAATTGTCAGGAATGTTACAACATAAACATGCTAGCCGACCAAATAAATTAGACAACTGGCATTTGTGACGTCATCCACAAATATTGATGAAGAAATTAATAATTAAAGGAAAAATGCGGTTTGCACAATTTTAATAAATTACTTTACAGAATTAGAAAAGATGGCAACACTAGTTCCTTCACCTTACGCTAAAGACAAACGCGCGGTAACAAGCCGCGTTTACTCAGTTTTATAAATTGTCTTGGTCGGCTACTTCATAACAAAACATATAGCATTTCTTCATAACAAAATGACTACTTAAAAATAATACGTCCATCGCATAATACCTTGAGTGCATCACAGTATAAAAGTTGTACGTATAACCTAAGGCGGTAACTTTCAGTAAGCTAAAACAACCAGTTTCTCCAACGAAAATTATCGCAAAATTAATGTGAGACATTGTCAGGTCAAACTGCTGCCGCTGTTCATAATCGTTCAACCAATCACGTCAGTTTACGCGCGCTTTACAGTTTGTCAAATTAATTTTGCGATAATATGTAACATACATTATGCGAGAGACTGGCCCTAAGAGTCTTTGGTAGTCCTATACTAAATCACAGTATCACCACAGCACGCACTTGTGTTCGGGGTTCATGGGCGACCCCGCGGGGCAGCTCCAAGCTTCCGCGAACTCCGCGGAGTTGCTGAGCGTGCCTATCACACGGATCTTGTTCGGACTGTGCACGCCTTCTACCATTTTGGATTTTAGAGCGCCTACTGTTGAGTTGCCGCACCATATCTGTTGGAGGGAAAGGTTAATATTTTATTGGACAAATGGACGTGTAAAAATTGATGTATCTTATGATAATTGCCGTTACGTGGAGACCCTGGCAAGGTTATGACAGCTTTTCGTATTATAGCTGCTATAACATGTGACTCCTGAACTGTGAACGTGTATTAAACTATGTGTTTCGTGGTTATTGTAAAATCACTTTTTGTTTTTGCCCCACACTACGAATTTCTCGTGCAATCGTGTGCCTCCCGTATCCAGCGCACTCCCGTGATTCTCATCAGGTCATGGGTCCACTTTATGAGAGGCCTACCAACGCTACGCCGTGCTGATACTAGTCGCCATTCCAGAACCTTTCGTCCCTGCCCTGTTCAATGCCGCTTAGATTTGGCGTAAAGACCTTAGAGAAGCCGTTTAAGGCTGGTGTTTACTCTCCTGGAGTCATATCCAACTGGTTTACCCCATCGGTGCTATCACTTCATGCTATTACTGCGGCTACTGCTCTCTATTCTCTCCGAGTACATTACCTGCGCGAATCCCAAGAAGAACAGCTGATCCGGCTTGTAGTCCGGCAAGCCCGGCAGCGACACTCTCCTGTCGGCGGGCGCACGTCGCGCGAACAGCTGGTAGGCGTGTAAGGCAGCGCGCAGCCCGCCGTTGTCGGCGATGTTCTCGCCCTGAGTGTTGAACCCGTGCACCTGGCGGACAGGGGATATAAATGTTAGGACTTCGTGAAGGACTTCAACATCGAAGAAATAAGCAACTAAAGGAAATCGCATTGGATAGGACAGGACAGAAATGCTAAACTGCCTTTTAGTTTTGGAGGACTCTTCTCCTTGTAAGTGAAGTGGAGGTTTATTTATTTAGGATCTCCAAACAAAAGATGATACTTCTAGTCATGATAAATAACATGGGCAACATAAGGTATAAACGACATTAAATTCATAGACTTTAAATGATTGGCGGGGGAATGTAGTTGTGCTGGGATCACATGGCACTGCACCCTGCTGTGGCAGTGCTCAGCTAACTTACGGTGTAGTTGGGCAGCTGCGGCAGGTGGTACTTGCTGAGACAAATATTGTGAGTGTAAGGTGTGAGATAGTCCCAGTTGATGATATAATTCAGTGCTCACACATTTATTTCGATACAGATATACAGATAATGTTGTTTCAGTTTTCGCAACGTGTATTTCCACTGCGCCAGGTTACGAGGGTGCATCGAACGAGCCGTTTGGCAACCGCGAACGGTCAGCCCGCTACCACCTTGCTGACTGCCTCATATTTTCACCATTTAGCTGCTGTTCTCATATAGGTAGTGCCAATACTTGCTGTACTGGTCGATGATGCACTGCACCGTGCTGTGGCAGTGCTCAGCTAACTTACGGTGTAGTTGGGCAGCTGCGGCAGGTGGTACGTGCTGTACTGGTCGATGATGTACTGCACCCTGCTGTGGTAGTGCTCAGCTAACTTACGGTGTAGTTGGGCAGCTGCGGCAGGTGGTACTTGCTGTACTGGTCGATGATGCACTGCACCTTGTTGTGGCAGTGCTCAGCTAACTTACGGTGTAGTTGGGCAGCTGCGGCAGGTGGTACTTGCTGTACTGGTCGATGATGCACTGCACCTTGTTGTGGCAGTGCTCAGCTAACTTACGGTGTAGTTGGGCAGCTGCGGCAGGTGGTACTTGCTGTACTGGTCGATGATGCACTGCACCTTGTTGTGGCAGTGCTCAGCTAACTTACGGTGTAGTTGGGCAGCTGCGGCAGGTGGTACTTGCTGTACTGGTCGATGATGCACTGCACCTTGTTGTGGCAGTGCTCAGCTAACTTACGGTGTAGTTGGGCAGCTGCGGCAGGTGGTACTTGCTGTACTGGTCGATGATGCACTGCACCTTGTTGTGGCAGTGCTCAGCTAACTTACGGTGTAGTTGGGCAGCTGCGGCAGGTGGTACTTGCTGTACTGGTCGATGATGCACTGCACCTTGCTGTGGTAGTGCTCCAGCGTCGCAGCAGACCACCACTGTTTTAAGTTGCCTTCCTCGTCGTAGCGACGACCTGAGGATGGATCAGCAAAAAGTGTTAGAAGGAGACCTTCCTGTGAAGACTTGTCTGAAGACAAAACGCTTTTTAAGGTGATTAATAATTACTTTTATCGGTCGTTTATTTTTTTACGAATATAAAGGGAAATGTGGGGTTATAACTAATAAATAGTCTTCCAGACCGAATTCCAGCCATTGGTCACCCATCTTAGCGGACACTAGCCAGAGATTATTATAGTGCAGGCGTGCGTACGCAGACACAGGGGCACATTCTCCTCCCTCAGCCCCAAGACCTGAGGCCGCCCCGCCACTGGCGCCCCCCCCGGCGCACCACACGGCGGCGCGCGCGCGACTCTACGGTGTCACACCACAACATTCAACAACGGGCTGCTACTGACAAATTCCTAATTGGAAAACCCAATAACACTTAGTGCCCGACCTGGGAATCTAACCGAATCAATCAGGAAGTCATATCTTACCGGAAATAAACGTATTTCTTGTCTTTTCTCGACTCCAACGGGACAGTCAAGGTTCTAACTAAGTAGGTAGTTAAGAATAACAATAAGTGAATATACAGGGTCTCATTGGACAGAACTCATTAAAGAAAAGTAGTCTATATAGTTTATGATAGTCAAGTAAGGAGGTACATTACCTTGATCGTCAAATCCGTGAGTGACTTCATGTCCCATTATGGCACCAATGGATCCGTAGTTGATCGCTCTGAAACAAACATCTAGTGTTATCTCTTCCATCCCAAGCCTTTTTGGTAAGATTAAAATAGTTTCAAATATGAGGGTAGGGAGGTACTCACTCAATTCCATTTCCGTAGAACGGTGGTTGCAATATTCCAGCGGGAAAAGCTGGAAAAGTAAAAGTTTCTAGTTAGCTAACAATAACTGTAGGTCACACGCACTAGGAATTATTTTTTTTTTGTACGAAGACTGGTCTCCGTTTGAAATAAGGTTAGACATTTAAATAAACTTTTTTACAGTCCGTTCAACCGATTTTGACTTCTATCTATGGGTAGAAGGCGTGAGTTTATGTATGTATGTAGGTATACATTGTTGTTTTAGTGTCTAGTTGTGTCAGTTGTGTGCGGTGGTCTTTGTAAAAGTTTCTTCAATTTCGTCAGTTTAAGAGCGGCCAACCTGTCATACTTTTCATACAAACGCTCGTACGTGATTATAGTGTTTTAACATAGATATGTTAAAACACTATAATCACGTACGAGCGTTAATTTGTTTCACAAAATTTTTATAAAAAAAAATTATTTTTCGAAAAATAAAACTTGTGAAACAAATTCAGAATAAGCCTCCATAAATTTGCTTTTTTGCACAATTTTTACCTGAACTTTGGACGCTCATAATGTGCTCATGAATTGTAAAACATATCGATAGAAACCTCGCACATGTAATAGAGATTCTAAGACACAAGAGGTTATTTCACAAACTTTGCTAAAAACACGTATTTCCTGGAACAAGTTTCATAAAATTTCCGCACACTATTTTTCGTTCAATGTTTTCGCGTTCTCACTTGCTTGTTAGTTAACGGGCGTTGCGCTGGATGAAACAACAAGCTTTTCGACCATGCTCGCGTTGGCGATAGACGAGCTGGAAAGGGCTCTCTTAAATAACTAACAAAAGTATTTTAAATGCTAGTAACAAAATAAGTTTTAGTTGTCCGAAATAAAATGTGTTTAATGTAACCTTATTATAATTCTGTCGTATCAGTGGGTCTACTTACTGACAGAGTTGAGTGTAGCGGAGTAGAAGGCGTTCACAGTGGTGGCCGTGGCGACCCAGCGGTTCCTGTCGGGCTTGTCTCGCAGGGACTCCAGCGACTTCTTCACGGCCGCGAACGTCAGCTTCAAGTATGTCTCAAATAAATTGCCTTCGACTATTTCCGCCTGAATTGGACATTAAGAATAAATTAGTTTTGATGTGAAGACGAGCGAGGTGACAAAAGGAGAGAAGTTTGACAGTGCTCGTTAGCATAGCAAGATTCTGGGACCGCCAGAATCTTCCACGAACCTGTTTGAAACAGAAAATTGACCCTTAAAATGGCGGTTTCATAACAATTAGGAATTGTGAAGAAGGGATTACCTAAACGTTGCACTGTATTACTTATAGTTGGACCAAGACGACGGGGGGCAGTGCAGGCCGCTCATTCGTCAACGCTCACGGCGTCCCACCGCTCATTCGCCAGCGCTGCACCCCGCCTCGCCGCGCATTCCTAAGGCGCGGTACAGCGGTCTCGGTCAAACTATAGTACACCAGCGTTAAATCTACTTATATAAGTGGGAGGTATATGGAGCACCATAACTTAACGTTATGTCTAACTTGATTGCCCCAGAATGGAGATTACGTTTTCCGTCATACAGTCTTTTTTTTTTTTTATTTGTGATGGGTTTGCTCTTGACTCTAGTCTAGGTCAGAGGTGACAGAGACAAAGTCGACGATGGAGTGAGCTTACCCAGAAGAAGCCTGTTCACTCTCACTTTGAAGAGATTAGGGTTGTATACGTTCGGAAACACAGACGCAGGTAGTGAGTTCCACTCTTTTGCTGTGCGCATTATAAAAGACATTTGGAAGCGCTTAGTGCGAATTGGTGGAATAGCAACCAGGTAGGGATGGTAACTGGCAGTGCGTCTAGATGTCCGGTGGTAGAAGGGGGCCGGTGGAATGAGGTCGTGGAGTTCTCGGGCACACTCTCCGAAGTACAATCTGTAGAAGACCGACAAGCAGGCAACCTTGCGGCGATGAGCCAAGCAATGAAGCTTGGCATCCACCAGTTTTACGTCGCCAATGAGCCTCTTAGCTCTGCGTTCCACCGAGTCAAGCGCGGCTAGTTGGTACTTAGCTGATCCATCCCAAAGGTGACTGCAATACTCCATGCAGGATCGGACTTGCGCTTTGTAAAGGGTTAAAAGCTGTCCAGGCGTAAAGTATCGCTTCACCCTATTTAGGATGCCCAGTTTCTTGGCCGCAGTTTGGGCCTTGTACTCGATGGTGGCGCCGAAGTTGAGACCAGATGTCAACTCCATGCCTAGGAGCTCAAGTCGATTAGTTACAGGAACAGATGTACCCCGAAAAGTAGGAGTTTGGGCGAAACGACTCTTTAGCGGTAAAAAGACACGCCTGCGTTTTGGTGGCGTTAAAAGAGACCAGATTATCATCACCCCACTGGGAGACAAAGCTTAAGGTCAAATCTGTCCGCTCTACCATGGCCTCTCTCAAGGAACGAACTTCAGCCCCGCTGGTTTTTGCGCTGGACAAGTATCTCTCTGAAACTGTACTGTCGTCTGCGTACCCAACAATACCAGGCCGAAGCAGGTCATTGATGTGCAGCAGGAAAAGAGTTGCAGAGAGAACAGACCCCTGAGAAACTCCGGCATCAATAGCCATAAGGTCAGAAGAGCAGCCATCAACAACTACTCTAATCGACCGTTCACTAAGGAAATCTGATATCCAGCTACAAAAATCAGCTGGGATGCCATAAGCAGGAAGCTTGCTGAGCAGAGCAGCGTGCCAGACCCTGTCAAAGGCCTTCGAGATGTCAAGCGATACAGCCAGTGCTTCGCCGTGTTTCTCGATGGCTTCGCCAAAGCAGTGCGTGACATACACAAGAAGATCGCCAGTTGACCGTCCCCGGCGAAAGCCATATTGACGGTCACTGAGGAGATCATTGTCTTCAAGGTAGTTCAGCAACTTATTGTTCAGTACCCTTTCCAAAACTTTGCACAAAATGGAGGTAATGGCGATCGGACGGTAATGGGCAGGGTCTGCACGGTCGCCTTTTTTGGGCACTGGTTGTACATTTGCAAGCTTCCAGGATTTCGGCACCGTTCTTTTTTCAAGAGAGAGGCGGAACAAACGTGTCAATACAGGAGACAGTTCAGGCGCACACTGCCTCAACACTCTCGCTGGAATGCCGTCAGGCCCGCTGGCCTTGTTCACGTCTAGACTGCACAATACTCTTCGGACCTCTTTAATGTGTACTGCGATCTCCGGCATCGAGGAGTCACAATGAGGTACAGTAGGTGGTTGCTTTGAGCCAGCGTCCAGACGTGAATTGCTTGCGAAGAGAGATGCAAATAAATTTGCCTTCTCAGTTGCAGAGTGAGCCAGCGACCCATCAGGTTTCATCATAGGAGGTAAAGTGGGACGACAGAAATTCGTTTCAACCGCTTTAGACAGGGACCAGAACTGTTTACTACCCGGAGGGTGCGAAGCCAGCCTGGCCCCGATATGTCCGACATGGTCAAAACGTGCCCTACGCAAAACCCGCTTGCAGAACTTGGCGGCAGAATTAAAGGCACTCTTCTTCGCGCGAACCCTGCGCGCTCTAACTTTGCGGTCGCGGGCCTTGACCCAGGCTTGGTAGGCAGTCTCTTTTCGGGCCTCAGCGTGGGCACATTCTGCATTATACCAAGGCCGGGATTTGTGACCGAGCGGGATGTCGGAGAATGGAATAAAATATTCCATCCCCTGCCGAATAACGTCCGCAACCGCGTCAGCACAGCGTGAGGGGTCACCCGAGGAAAAGCACACTTGCCGCCATGGATAAGACGCAAAAAAGTCTAAAACCCCGTGGATGGAATATTTTACCAGATGATTTAAAAATTCTCCCTAGCATCAGCTTCGGGCTACAACTGAGTCACTCTATACTATCAGCAACAACATTTTTAATGACTGTTTATTAATATCGGTTGATTACTGTAGGGGCTCGTGGCTAAATGATAACAGCCGCACTGGTCTATCGAAGGTTAAGCTTTACTTGCCGCGGTTGGTTCGTGGATGGGTGACAGAAAGCACAAGTCGTTGGTCCCGGCTGTCATTCGTAGATGTTTTACAGTCGTTACGGGTAGTCAGAAGCCCAAAAGTCTGACATTTCTGACAATCTTACCAAATGGGTATCGTGTTATCCAGTTACTGGGTTGTGGAGGTCAGATAGGCAGTCGCTCCATGTAATACACTGGTACCCAGCTGCATCCTATTCATAGTTGGGGACAGGCAGGCAGATTGTTTACTGCGAGTGAGCACATGAATATACAATACTCACGTGTTTATAATGCTTATCAAGCTGTTCGTGCGTGAGCAGCCAGGCGGGGAAGCCCACAAAGTTTCTGATGGCCTTCAGTTTGTCCAAGGTCTTGAGACGGGTCGTGGAGTCCATCCAGTCCAGCTCCTGCACGGCGGCCGCGAAGGCCGAGCGCACGTCCTCCACCATCTCTATCGCCTGCAGGATTATACCTCGTTGGTTAAACTCATTGGAATTGAAATTTGTTTAACCAATATAACGCAGAACTTCTTAAGGAGTCATTGTACTCATCATTATGAACAGCTTTTACTTTGAGACCAAACCTGGAATTGCGAAAAAAGAATTTGCTGTTCCCTAGGTGTTTTATTTTAATTTATTTTATTTTAATATAGGAACAACAAACAGCTACGTTATGCAATGTTACAAACAGAAAAACATAAATCACATAAGTAATAATGTAGCCCACAACGCTGTTCACAGATTACCATACATAAACAAACCTTAAAGTCACTAGGAGGTGAACTGTTTCATGCATGACAGTTACACTTATATTATAAAAACAATAAGAAAAATATATTCGTATTTTAGAAACAACAACAAGCAATTAGTCCAAGGGTTCATGTGTCTCATACAAAAGGCTACGAAATCTTTTCAAAGAGCATGCAAATAGGTCTATGTGTCCGAATGCTTCATTGTAAGTGGCTGCCATCCGCTAAACTGGCGATCGTAGACCAGTGTTAGATCGGCAGGTGCCTACTGCAGTTTGCCTGCACGCACCCGCCGTCTATGGATAGTTCCAGAACTATCCATAGACGGCGGGTGCGTCCCCAGGGACTGCATAGCACAATACATTGTTTAAATCTATACAATGTTGACGAGTTAACATACATATAGGGAGCAGCAGATTTTATTTTTGCGAATTCAGGTTTGGTCCTATATTAAAAGTTGTTCGTAATGATAAGTACAATGACCCCTTAAGAAGTTGTGCGTTATTTAAATTATATCTTGTGTAAAGTAGCTATTCGGGAAAATCGGGAGACCGTAAAATATTTGTTCGCCTAAATCTTCGAGCCAATTGTTTTGAACTTTATTCAGAGCACGGTAAAGTTTTTAATACAAAATTGTCAATTTAAACTGGGGTTTGACGTCAGTTTTTGGAATTAGAACTTTAACTTTATCGAAATAAAGTTCAGAATTCAACCACGGATCGATGATTTTAACCTTAGTCTAAAGAAAAACCTTGTTTTGTAATAAGGCAATAGCTATTCGGGAAAACCGGGAGAGCCTTCAATATTTTCTTCTTTTCTTTCTATTTATTTACTTTGAGTTTATAAATAAAATAGCTTTAGCCCGCGGTTTCGCCCGCGTGCTTGTCGGAAATTATCCCACGGGAACGTAGCACCGGGGTCACGAGTATCCTATGTCCTAATCCAGGTAATAGTTTATCCATGTGCCAAACATCCAAATCTGTTCAGCGGTTTCAGCGTGAAAGCGTAACAAACAAACTCACTTTCGTATTTATAGTATTATGAAAAACAGGTCCATCGACACTCTAGACTCACAAAATTTGTTAGGTACTTAAATTAAAGAAAATACTAACACACTACTAAAATTTCTATAATATTATAATTCAATCATGATTCGAAAGACACGTGGCGCCATCTATTATCATAACAACGTTATTGTTATTTTCCTCGGGAACAGCACTTTTTTCGGAATGAAAGATACCCTATGTCCGTTTCTGTACACCTGACAACGTATATGCAAAATTTCAGGATGATCGGTTCAGTGGTTTATGCGTGAAAAGGTAACAAACAAACAAACAAACTTACTTTCGCATTTATAATATTAGTTAGGATTAGGATATTGTCACCGGTAGGTATTTCATAGTTGTCAATGTTCTGCCGTCACATGCGAGGCATGCTACTGTTACACAATCATTTAAATCACTCCATAACTTATCACACGTTTGTATTCCCCGCAGGGTTAGGCCAAACAAGACCCGCCCGACAAGGTAGCCCGCGAAATTCAAATTTTCTTACGTTTTTTGCAATTTACAAGTCGGTATTATATTGTACGTTGATCAAATTATAATTTGCGGCCGTAACAAGTATCTATTTACATAATTAGAATCATTAAAGTGATCAATACAACTCTTTAAGACCAGGTAATCCCAAACAATGACTATTTCATGAAATCTTGACACTTTAGGATTATACTAACATAAGGAGTTGTATTACTGATTCTGTTGTATATAATTCTTTAAAAACATATTTGTTACGGCCGCAAATCATACTTTATTTAACATGCAACTTAATACTGACTTGCAAATGGCGAAAAACGAAAGAAAATTTGAATTTCGCGGGCTACCCTGACGCTTCCTCCTTACCCATTTGTTACATTTTGCAACATTGTTGCAACGAAAGGCATCATAAAAAGTTTGCTACGGCGTAGCAAGGGACTCAGGGCTACGTGTGCTACGACAACTGGCGGCGTAGCAGTTAACCGATCCGCTACGTGTTGGACTAATTCTCAAAATTTTAAATAAAGTAACGTTTTCAGTGTTTTAGTTTTTTTAATTGATGATGATTTAGGTACCATGCCATAAGTCTCAACTTTTTTATTGTATTATTTGAATATTTTGCAAGCCGTAAGGTAAAATGTATCGAGACTATTTGTAAAAAATCCGTCTTATTGTAAATGCGAAAGTGAGTTTATTTGTTAGTTTGTTTTTTACACTTTCACGCTTAAACGACTGAACGGGTTTGGATGGAATTTAGCACATGGGTAGGCCATGACCTGGATACTTTTTGTTGTACCCGGTTGTTCATTCCCGTGTGATAATTCCCGACCTCCACGCAGGCGAAGCTGCGGGATAAAGCTAGTAAGCAAATAAATAATTTCTATTCAAAGTAAACATTTTGAAAAATAGTAACTACGTGCTTAAGTGAAACATATCTCATACCTTTTGCCTCGACGTGTAGTCAAAGTGCTTCTTCACATACAGATAACTCAAAGCCACTCCGAAATTGGCGTTAACATTGGCAGTACAACTCTTCCAACGAGGCGTACGCTGTTGTAGCCCGAACACTGCGCGCGAGAACTCGAAGCCGAGCTCACGGAACGCGCTCCGCGTCATCGGGGCCACCGTTGAGAATACACTCCACCAGAGGAACCGTTCTGTAGAAAATATGCTTGTTAGAAACATACAAAGAAAAATGTGTTGACAATCAAGCCGTCAAGATTTATGAGCAATAATGAGCATAGAAGGAAAATGCAGCCGCACCTTGTATGTTTTAAATGGTCAATAAGACTTTGGTTTTAGGTTAGGTAGTAAGTAGAAAAGCACATTCTGAAGGACCTCGTCCGACGCAATTTACCAGCTCGGTGCCAGAGTTTCTTTGAGAGATTTTTTTAAACAGATTGGTATTCTCACGGTGGCATCACAATTCATCTTCGCCAACATCTTATATATTAGACAAAACATACATTTATACACTAAAAACAGTGATATTCACAATGTTAACACCAGAAATAAGGACAAATTACGTGCTCCATTTCACCGGCTTCATAAGGTTCATAACTCATTTGTTGGGCTTGGTATATCTTTTTATAACAAGCTACCCTCTTCTTTGCTAGATTTGCCCTTTAATGCGTTCAAAGCTAAAGTAAAATCTAACCTTTGTTCAAAGGCATACTATTCTATCAACGATTACTTAAACGATAAGAATAGTTGGTCGCTGTGTTTAGCTTAAGACAATGTTTATGTTCTTTCTCCAGAATTAGCATAGCTACTGACAGGTTATATGAGTTCATATAATTATTTATTTTGTTTGACTCTCAAGGTCAATTTATTTTAATTTTATTTTTATTTATTATTGACATAATCTACTCATTTCAATGTTTATTTATTTTTATGAGTGGTATTGCAATATGTGGTTAGCTAGTGACCTCGACAATTGATCATAGTTTTTCTTGCCCGAGCAACCGGCAGCAAGTTCGTCATGCTCCCTTAGATGTCACTGCTTGCGGTAGCGTCGGGGGTCGGGTTGTCCCCTTCCCTCAAATATGGCGAGGGGGGTAATGGCTGATCTTTGCGTTATACTCGTGAACGGGTGCTGCTTGTGGTGACAGGTCGTCTTGCTGACCTTGGTTTTGTTTTGTTATTAGTAACTTAACTCGTTGTTGATTTTACTTCGATGGTCCTAGTTTATCATCTGTGACTTTGAGTTACGACTACATGTACGGCTATATGTAAGTGGGCACGCCCTTTATTACTGGAGGCTTTTATTTGGGTATAAAGTTCTGCTTACGTTTTTAGTTTTGTATTTTGTTTCTGCTTGAGTATAGTTTTCGATTTTTTTTTTTTTTGGTATATTGGCGTGTGCTAGCTTACTTATAGCAAATAATTTAATTTAATGTTTTGTATTGCGTAATGTACCTAAATTATTATGCGCAGTGTTATATAGAATCATTTTTTTTTTTAACTGAACAGACAGCTGTGCTGCTGGGGAGTTTGTTGCGCCACTTCTTCTCCCCAGCTAAAGCACTAGGAAGTGGTGAAGGGCGGGCGTTTTGGGGGACTGTCTTATGTAATTTTGACGTTCAAAAAGTGCTGATTCTCAGCCTAGTTTGAATAAATGACTTTTGATTTTGATTTTTGATTTTGACTACCATCTTGCTCATTCTGAAGGACCTCGTCCGACTACCATCTTGCTCATTCTGAAGGACCTCATCCGAGTACCCTCTTGCTCATTCTGAAGGACTTCGTCCGACTACCATCTTGCTCATTCTGAAGGACCTCGTCCGACTACCATCTTGCTCATTCTGAAGGACCTCGTCCGACTACCATCTTGCTCATTCTGAAGGATCTCGTCCGAGTACCATCTTGCTCATTCTGAAGGACCTCGTCCGACTACCGTCTTGCTCATTCTGAAGGACCTCGTCCGACTACCATCTTGCTCATTCTGAAGGAACTCGTCCGACCACCACCTTGCTCATTCTGAAGGACCTCGTCCGAATACCATCTTGCTCATTCTGAAGGAACTCGTCCGACCACCACCTTGCTCATTCTGATGGACCTCGTCCCACTACCATCTTGCTCATTCTGAAGGACCTCGTCCGAGTACCATCTTGCTCATTCTGAAGGACCTCGTCCGAGTACCATCTTGCTCATTCTGAAGGACCTCGTCCGACTACCATCTTGCTGATTCTGAAGGACCTCGTCCGAGTACCATCTTGCTCATTCTGAAGGACCTCGTCCGACTACCATCTTGCTCATTCTGAAGGACCTCGTCCGACTACCTTCTTGCTCATTCTGAAGGACCTCGTCCAACTACCATCTTGCTCATTCTGAAGGACCTCGTCCGACTACCATTTTGCTCATTCTGAAGGACCTCGTCCGACTACCGTCTGCTCATTCTGAAGGACCTCGTCCGAGTACCATCTTGCTCATTCTGAAGGACCTCGTCCGACTACCATCTTCCTCATTCTGAAGGACCTCGTCCGACTACCATCTTGCTCATTCTGAAGGACCTCGTTTGACTACCATCTTGCTCGTTCTGACGGACCTAGTCCGACTATCATCTTGCTCATTCTGAAGGAACTCGTCCGACCACCATCTTGCTCATTCTGAAGGAACTCGTCCGACCACCATCTTGCTCATTCTGAAGGATCTCGTCCGACTACCATCTTGCTTATTCTGAAGGACCTCGTCCGACTACCATCTTGCTCATTCTGAAGGAACTCGTCCGACCACCACCTTGCTCATTCTGAAGGACTTCGTCCGACTACCATCTTGCTTATTCTGAAGGAACTCGTCCGACCACCACCTTGCTCATTCTGAAGGACTTCGTCCGACTACCATCTTGCTTATTCTGAAGGACCTCGTCCGACTACCATCTTGCTCATTCTGAAGGAACTCGTCCGACCACCACCTTGCTCATTCTGAAGGACCTCGTCCGACTACCATCTTGCTCATTCTGAAGGAACTCGTCCGACCACCACCTTGCTCATTCTGAAGGACTTCGTCCGACTACCATCTTGCTTATTCTGAAGGACCTCGTCCGACTACCATCTTGCTCATTCTGAAGGAACTCGTCCGACCACTACCTTGCTCATTCTGAAGGACTTCGTCCGACTACCATCTTGCTTATTCTGAAGGACCTCGTCCGACCACCATCTTGCTCATTCTGAAGGACTTTGTCCGACTACCATCTTGCTTTAATTCTGCCGCTCTGAATCTGAATCTGAGCTGCTTATTTTAATTTAACGAATCCGCTCCCGGAAACTCGGATCTACGCGAGACAATGGCTTTTTAATATAATATTTTTTTAAGTAAATGTTTCTGTATTACGGCACACGAAAGGGTAAAGGTCTGCCAACAATAATTATGGACATGATATTTCAGCTGCATCCGGTTAGACTGGAAGCCGACCCCTAAATAGTGGGGAAAAGGCTAGCCAGATAATGATGACATGAGATTTCCTGCTTGGGATCTGAAATGGAATGAAATGTACCGGCGACGCCGCTGCTGTTGTAGATGACCATTGACATTGGTAAGCACGTAGGTACAACCATTCGAAGGGCCGTCTACCAATCAGCTCCCAAATAACACAAGGAAATGTTGTAAAGAGTTTTCTCACCAACAGTAACAGGCTTGGTGTCGGCCAGCAACACGGACAGCTTCTGAAGGTAAGGCAGGTCCATGACAATGACCCGGTCCGTGTTCAGCTGTAGCACCACGCTCGTGTTCGACACCACCAGCTTCAGGTAGCGGTCCCAGTCGTGCTGGAGGAGAACGGGATTTAGTTGCGGAGAAAAATCGAAGATTTATGCTCCATTTATACACAATGCAAGTTTCTTGCCTTTGCATACCATAAAATTGTAGCAACAAACGACTGGCATCGTCTAGCTAGGCACTGTTTAGTTTAGACGGTGCAACTTGCATTGCTGCGGCCACTGAAGGTATGCCACAGGCGATTAAATCGCACCGGAAATCAGGCTTTAGATAAAGCACTAACGCTTTTACAGCATTTTTATCTCACGAAGCGACACGCGCTTTACTTGGGGTTATCAGTTATACAAACACGCTGTGAATGTGTGTGTAAGCAAGCGCAGGAGCACGCAGGAGTTCTCGGGTGTGTTGTGTGCCGACGCTACTCGTCTTCACGCACACATTTACAGCGTGTTTGAGCACTTGGTAAACACAAGTAAAGCGCGTGTCGCTTCGTACTGTAGAGTACGAAGTACGACAAGTGTGTAATATGGTACTGTAGAGGTGACTTAATAGATTCCCCATGCAACCTCCGCGAGTATTTTATAAGTTGGTGGCATGTATATAAGATAAACATAGGTATTTCATGTTTAGAAGGATTCAAAAGAGAGTAGAGTATCAACTTGAAGACCTGACAGAGTGCATCATCATGTAAAAAAGTAGCATCAGATTACGGAAATAATAATAATTATTATAATACTAAATACACCTTTCATTGATAATCCTGGTAGGTACTGTAAGCGCGCGCGGCGCTTACAGTACCTACGTGGCCTTGTCCGTTTGTCAATCAATTAACTAGCCAGCCACGATCTATTAGACGATGAAATTTGAAAGGCAGTTCCTATTTCAATAATACTTGACAAACACAAAGATGTAAGTGCTAGTACCAGTTTCCACTGCGCGGGCCCCCCACTGGAGCCCTGCAACAGTTGCTGCACGGACACCTCGTGGAACAAGTGCGTGCCGCTGCGGCGCACCTCCACTGGCGTCATTATCTGAGGAATGTGTTGACAAGATTAGACTCTGAAACTTTGTGAGATTAACGACAAAATCCGGACATTCCTTCAAGATAGAAAAACATAGGATTATAATAGAGGCAGTTTACCTGAGCCATAACTTCTAACTATTATGTAAGTAAATAAAATAGGTATATATTGTTATTTGAGAGTATCGACACGATCGATGAATATTTTCTTTGCGCAAGCTTTAAAAAGCTTCAATAACGAGATGCACGTCGATTTACCGAAACGAACTGCTAAATTCGCTTACTGGGTAAAATTTTCACCATCACATTTTACGATCCAGGATCAGGTTCTTAACAAAACTGAAGATGAAAAATCACTGTAGCTGACCTTCGCCAACTTCTTGCTAAAGTCCACGATATCATCAGCAAACAGCTCAGCATCGGTCTCGTTGTCTGCGATGCTGATCATGGACTTGATGTACTTGTGGTACTGCTCGAGCTCGTGCGAGAACTGCTCCGGCTGCAGCAGGTAGCGGTCGCTGAACCCTGGGGACACTTGCTCGATCTGGAACGAAAACGTTTCTTCAATAATTGACACAAATTAATTAACACTGGGGAAGTAGAATCTAAAAGTTGAAACTATTCTGTTTCGAGATTTTTTATGTCTACACCAGCTGAATAGTTCTAGTGCGCGCCTATTGTAAGCTTGTTTATGGTAAATCAGGAACACCGTGGCGTTTTTGTTGTAGTCCGAAATAGCCATACATTCTCCCCAGATGGAAGGATCCATGCGGATTTCTCCAAAAAAAAAAAAACAGTAGAAGAAGACTTCACGTACCACGACGCGATTCCTGCTAGTATTCCTGACATCCTCGGCGACCTGTACGCTGAGCAGCACGTTGAGCCCCAACTGTCTCCTGCCCCGCCCAGCCACCTCCTCCCACGTGAAGTTGGCGCTCGCCTCCACGGGGGGGCGGGGAGGCAGACCTAGTTTCTGAAGGAGCGATTGAATCGGCTTGATGCCATCAGCTTCTAGTTTTTCTGAAATATAGAGAACGGAAAATTTTTATAGCTGGAACACCCAAGATCAATGAGTTTCTTCCAAAGAAGCCAGATTATTTTCGGAATATAATAATTAAGTAGTCAAAGTTTAAGACTGACGAATGGGGAGAAGCACATTAACAAAATCGAAGTTTTTATTACATCACCGCATACATGACATTCAAATAAAATAAAATAATGATAATCTTTAATTTAGTTAACTAAATAATAATAATCTGTACTAATATAATAAAGCTGAAGATGTTGTATGTTTGTTTGAAAACGCCAATCTCTGGAAGGTCCAGTCGGATTTGAAAAAATATTTTTACATGTTTTGCCCAATTATCTTGAGGAAGTTTATAGGCTATATAACATCATGCTGTGGCCCTAAAGAGCCGAGCAAAAAGGAAAAGTCATGAAAACGAAATAATGTAATACCGTGGGCGGGAAATGTGGCTGTTATTTTAGTATAAGTATTGTGGTGTCCAACGACATCTACGAGAACGAAGTCGCGGGCAGAAGCTAGTTATTAATAATCCTCGGGCCTACGGCTCGCATTCTGAGGAGGTTCCTGGGTCTGGTGCCCTAACCACCACGGTAAATTGGACCCTACTCCCGAGATCGGCAGAACTCTATTTTTTATATTAAAAAAAAAAATTATAATATCTATAAATGAGAGACTAGAACAATGAATAAAGGCAATATTTTAATCTTATTAAATTCTAATTCTAAATAGATGTTAGCACTACCTATTTAGATATTTGAAAGCAGACCCTACATTACAATAAAAAATAATGAACACGATTGCAAAAATATTCATAAGTACTACAACAAATAATCAGCTCCGTGAATACTCACCAGTATTAATACAAGTCCTGTACAAGCTCTTCGCCTTCACTACACTGTTAGGCAGTCCCTCATCATCCTTGTCCTCCAAGAGTTCCCGCAGGTCATTGACCAGCTGTTCCCTCAGCTTCGCCAGCTGGTCCCAGGACGTGGCCCAGTCAGGCACCGGGTTCTGTTTGATCCAGCCACCACATGCGAACTCGTAGAAATCTGTGCACGGATCCACGTCTTTGTTTAAGGCTTGTAAAATTCTTGAGGCTGTGAATGAGAAGAACTTTATCACCCAAAGGTCGACTGGTAGAAAATGCCTATGGCATTAAGTCCGCCTCTGTACATTTTTGTGTGCTTAAAGTATTAAATAAATAAATAAATAAATAACTTTGCGTTAATCTTTGTCTTTCATTTGGTATCTTCAACTCGCAGTTAATCAAAAGTGAAAAATAATCATTAATGAACCGATCCAAAGGTGTTGGGTTTCGGCACTCGGCATCTTTCACTCACCTACCGAATGATCAAAGAATGAAATTAAAGGAGTGGATGAACGTTTATTCCAATATAATTTTGTCAGTGTCGTGTGGACGTGGAATGAAACAAAAACCGGTCAAGCGCGTGTCAGACTACGCACAATGAAGGGTTCCGTAATTGGGATGAACTTATCCCAAGAATAAACTTAACTTCATATTTGAAAAAAAGTTTATAATTGCAAAAAATCATTTTTTATATGATAAAGGCTCTTCCCCACAGGCGCGTTCTTATCAATATCGAATGCGTTGTTGCGAGCCACACAGCTGCGTTTTTATCGTCCGATATTTCCAACGTGTGCGTGTAACCTAACTTAACTACTTTACAAACCAAATTATTGAGATACTACTAGCACTAACGTTATTAACTCAGGTGTGTGTAAGATCGTATGCGTCCTAATACAAAATGTTCTATGAACTCATATCGGAATATCGCAGGATGGAGGAACGCAAGCGTCCTACTTCTATTGCGTCGTTATTATCGTAGCAGTATGTAACTTCGTGGCCGACCTAATACAAAATATGGGTACTGAAAACAGATATCGCAATAACGCTCCTGATATTATAGACCGATAATAACGCGCCTGTGGAGGAGAGCCTTTAAACTACAAATTAACGATTTTCGAACATTTCCTTTACTTGTGCCGTGAGACCTTGCTTCTAGTCAAAGTTCATGATTCTAGGTCAATGTGAAGTACCCTATAAGTTTTGATTTATTGGCGAGTATCAAAATTTATCGCATAAATGGTCGTATTTTTTTTATTGCGTTGACATAGAAGCTTGATTTTTTTAGAGCTCCAAGGGACCGTAGATCGAAAGATCTTTGATAACTATTAACTTCAAGTTGATACCTCTTCGCGTTCTTGAGAAAAGGTGGCTTGACAGACAGACGGACGGACGGGCGGACGGACAACGAATTGATTCTAGGTATAAGGGTTCCTTTTTTTAAGTACGGAACCCTAAAAATTAACCTTCATCCGAGTGAAGCGTCTGATATCGGCTCAGTGGTCAGAGCAATGGCATGGTAGTTCGCGAGTTCGAGTCTCGCTTATGTCAGTTGTTATTGAATTAACAATATTATTTAGTGTTAGAATTTAGAATTTATTTATTTATTTGTTAACATAGGTAAAGAAATACAGATCTTATGTTAGATGAACAGAGCGCTATGTTATACCAGGAGGTGTACAAATATAGTGTGCAGATCTAGCTGAAGATTACAAATTAAAAATTAAATTACTAAAATATTGGAAATCGTGCATATTATCTAATTAGAAATAAATTGAGTCAGACCTAAATGAGGAATTAAAATGTCAATAATTAAAAATGTCAAAATTATTTAATGCCAATAATAATAATTGTAATTCTAAATTAATTCGTCATTTAAGTAATCGTCAATAGTATAAATCAATTAGGAACAATTTCATTTTTTTCTTAAATTGTGTAAAATTTAATTCTTTTATGGCATCTGGAATTTTATTATAAATGCGTGGAGCCATACCCAGGACACTTTTTTTTACTAATGCAGTTTTACATTTATAATTACTCAAAGAATTTTTATACTGACTACGTATTGGAACATTTCGTACCATTGTCATTTTTTCAAAAAGGTTGGGATTTGTTTTGACGAAGATAGTAATTTCTAATATGTATATCGCCGGTAGCGTAAGTATTTTCAATGATCTAAAATACGGTGCACAGCTGTCATCTGTTTTCAGACCACACATGGCTCTAACGCACCTTTTTTGTGCCTTAAATAGGAATCCCTTATCCGGGGAATTACCCCCAAAAGTAATTCCGTAACGTAGAAGTGAGGCTACTAGACCATGATAGGCAACAAGTAACGCGTCTATATTTACTTTTTTAGCCAATTGAAAAAGTGCATAGGCTGATTTATTTATTTTTTTACATAGCTGTTCTATATGAGCTTTCCAATTAAGGTTATTGTCAATATACAACGTGTAACGTAAAATGCGCAAAACCTCAGACACCCCAACTGATTTTTAATTCAATTGACCTATTTCAGAGAGAAAAAAAATCATTAAAGAAATTGTAAAGGTTTTATGTGCTGTTTTAGTTTTGCTGGCAATTCTGATCGTTTCTTGCGTCTGCGACGACGCTCAATCGGAGGAGGAGTCGACACCGGCCCGCTACGCCGCGCCCGCGCTAGCATTATTATTTACTATCTACGGTCATAAAGAACTTAGGTTATCTTTGAACAGTGATTTAAATGTTTCCATCACACTTTTCCAAGCTTTGCACTGGCAACATTAGGTAACCCACATTTTCAGACTAAATAGCAAAGACTACTGTAGTAATAGCTAATTAGCTTTTTACCTACAGTAACTATGACGTGCTGATTAAGTAGGTACCTAAGTAGGTGCTACGTAAGTAATGTTGGCGTGTTTAAATCACTGTATTTACAAATAATTGGCACGTAATCAACTTATTTGCAGTTAATTAAGTAGATAATTAGGTATCTCTACTTACAGGTCCCCTCTACTTACAGGACAAAAATGTCTAACACTTTGTTTAATACACAACACAGCCCGCCTTCTCAAGTTATTTTTCAGCGATTCGAGCACTTGAGTGTCACTTTTCACTTGTTGAAACGCTAACACATAAGTTGGTCTATTTCCATCGTCATACACTAGCGCTTTTACTCGACCCCACAAAAAAATTCAACGGTGTATACAGATACTCCAAACTCTTCTCGAAACCGTCGCACTGCCAAGTTAACGTTGTCATTACAACGCGCCAACATTCTCACCATTTCACAATATTGAATGTTTGTCGCCGGGTAACGGGATAAAACAATACATCTGTGACGCATGTGCCGGCGGCGCTGAGACTGAAGTAAACATGGCCACTGTCTCGTATTTTGCACGTCCCGCCTCTCCGTGCAGATCGCCATTTCTCTTTCTCACCCTTAGGTTACGTTTAAGTTAAAAAAGATAGGTACCATTATTGTTTACTTCAAATTGTCTTTTTCATGGTATTGTATGGATGATTCGTACTTGCATTGAAATAAAAGCTATTATTATCCCGCGTATGCGAAAATTTAAATTGGTCGACAACAATTTGTGCTTGTTTACCTGTTTTGGCGGGTTTGCGCATGTGATGGCTTGACCTATTAATAAATAGACACGGCAACGTTTTTAATGAAGATTATTTGAAAAATGTGACCTATATTAAAAAGTGGTTCACTTGATTCTGCTCGTTATTCTGATCAAACTATTTTCAGGTTTTGCGCATTTTACGTTACACCTTGTATATACCTAAAAACACACTTACTTTTACTTCTTCTATTTCGCTACCATTGTAATTGACACACATTTTAGGAGGTTCAATTCTTTGTTGGAAATGCATTACTTTGGTTCTCTTGAGGTTTATTATTAAATTATTCATATTGAGCCAATTAATTATGTCACTAAGAGTATTATTAATGTCAAATTGATAAGTATTTAAGTCCTTACATTTTACTATGGCAGTGCTATCATCTGCAAACAAAATCATTTGTTGTTTTATAACTTTTGGCAAATCATTTATGTAAATGAGAAATAAGGGTGGCCCAAGCACGCTACCTTGAGGCACTCCATATTTTATACTCCTGAAATTTGACACATACGTTCGTTCCATTTTTGTTTTTGTGCACACTCTTGTGACTTCAGTACATTGCAATCTATTACTTAGATATGATTCTAGTAATTTTAAAATGTTCCCTCTGATGCCATAGCAATGCAATTTGTCTAGAAGGATTTTGTGATCAACATAATCAAAGGCCTTAGTCATGTCTGTGTAAATAGCGCAAATAGGAGTCTTTTTAATTTTAAAACTATTTATTTGCATACTAGTGTATGCAAATAAATAGTTTTAATAGTTTTAATTTATTAGAACGCCACCTGCTATGATCCTTACACACTCCTTTTGCCTCGTTTACGTTCCTACATCACCAATAAGGTACCACCATAATGTCTTCCTAGGGCGTCCCCTCGCAGCGTTTCCACTCCCATCTGCCTTGTAAGTAGTTTTATTAATCGCTTTCATTCATTCTCTCAACATGACCAAACCACCTTTCAATTTTTGTCACTACATCTTCTTTACTATAGTATATACATATACTTACCATTTATTTCTTTACTATTTATTTGGTTTGGTGTTATTTAACCGAAACATTAAAAAAAAACTAAAATGGGTCGTCCCTGTTTAAATATTTATTTATTTATTTATTTATCTACTTACATTTACCCTTACAGTATAACCCAATGCGGTAAATGCGCTTATCCTAACATAACAAGAACTAACATCTATAACTAATTATTACACAAAATACGCGCATTGCCATGGTGTTGCGTATAACAGCCCGTGTTACCTATAACTAATTATAAATAATGCATTCCTTGTGAATTCACTCAGAGAACAACAAAATAAGTCCGTCTCCCTCGCTATGAGGTTGAGCGTGCGAAGCGCACGCGTCAGGGGCGCCTCCCTTAGAAGGCGTCCCTTAAAAGGCGGTTAATAAACCTTCATTTATGTACATACATAGTATGTGAACTAATAGGACGCTCTAAATAGTGTTCCAAAAAATAAATCCACAAAGCAGCCTATGCCTCGAATAGAGAGGGGAAAACAGGAACCTTGCTAGCTTTCTCTACGAATGCATAAAATATGCGCAATATCTTAATAAACAACGGGTTTATGTAATCCCACGCCTGCCCAGCGCACGCGCAGACAGATGATGCAGTAAAAATATGTTATTAATGAGTTTAATAATTTTTATTATTATGCACGTTAATTTTTTGCAAAATAATTGAATATTAAGTTATGTAACTAACTCAATAAAAGCCATGATATCTTATTTCGTATTTCGTCCTAATATTGTGCAAAAGAAAGTAAAATTAAATGAGAAAGTTTTCATTTAACAAACCTGTATCCTCAAGAAGAGTAGTTTTTTTTGTAACAACATTATCCTTGATCCCTTCCGAGACAATGTTGGCATGAACAACGCCCAAATTTGACAAAACAACAAGAAGCACTGGATACAAAAATACTAACACAAATATTTTGAAAGTGAAATTAAATGTAAGCAAATAAAACTGCATTATGTAATCTTCCTTGTTCACACGAAGCAACACACCGTCTAACCAAACTATCGAACGGATTCATGTTTTTATTGATACATGAAAATAATTAAAAATTCAACAACAAATGACACAATTGTTGTCCTAAGTACTAATGTCCTATATTATACCAACACGTGTTGTGACTGCGCGCAAACCTAGTATCAATACGTGTAAACAAAATGCGTCTCAACCCTTTGAAGGAAAACGTAGGTAGCCAAGTACAGTAGATCGCAAGTCAGTGGTAACAAAACCAGTATAAGGTGTCCTCGCATTCTATTGAAACTCCGTACTACGCTGGGCTAGCGAAGTGCGGTCGACTGTATCTGTGACTCAAAATAATTAATTCGTACAACAATTTTCTCGCCAAAGTGGCGTAGTTATCCCTTGCATAGAGAAAACACGTGGATTGTAAAATAAGTGATGTAAGTCTACTTAGGGTTAAATCAGAACATACGTTTTATTTTTTAAATGTATGCGACAATTTGTATTTTAATTGGAGCGATATACGCAGGGGTTAAATGCGCCGTAACTTTGAAAATTGAGTAATTGAACAGGTAATTTACTCGTACGTAAGTTGGATATACATTATAAATATAGTGGATAATTATAGGAGCATCGACGCCGGCGTCGCGTCGTCGGAATATCCCAAGAAAAACATCAATAACGTTGTTCAGATTCTGTAATAGGTCATTACAAAAAATCTAACATAAAATAATAAATATTTTTTATTTATTTTATTTACAAGAAAAAGCTGCATACAGAGGGGATTAAATATAATTACTTATGCAACACATACATAGTAAACTAATTGCAGAAAACGATACTGGGACCTCTTTTCCCCTATACACTCTTACAAGCTTACTGTGTTACAGCATCTAGGTACTTGTATGGAAAGAAAATCTTTGACCTTAAAAAGCATTTTGCAGAACAATAATTATTGTGGAAAGATCAATCTGCCTAGCCTTTTCCCAACTATTTTGGGGTCGGCTTCCAGTCTAACCGGATGCAGCTGAATACCAGTATTTTACATGGAACGACTGCCTATCAGACCTCCACAACCCAGTTACTGGGTAATACGATACCTTGGTAAGACTGGTTGTCAGACTTTCGGGCTTCTGACGACCCGTAACGACTGTAAGATCCTCGAATGACAGCCGGGACCAACGGCCTAGCGTGCTTTCCGAAGCACGGAGGAGTCTCGGTATGATAAGATGGTCACCCATCCACAGACCAATCCCGGCAAGCGTAGCTTAACCTGATGGATCGACCCGTGCGGCTGTTATTACTTAGCCACGAGCTCCTCTATTGTGGAAAGATATGAGACGAATTTGAATAAGAAATATAATATATCAACTTAGAAACTATTATGTGGTTGTGTAAATCAATGAACTGTACCTAGTCTTGCCATAAATATTTTCACGAAGAAAAAAAAAATTTTTTTATTGCAAATAATATTTATTACTTTTACAGTGTGTTAGTTTAATACATAAATATAAAACAATTTAAAATATAAAAAGCTTATTCGAAGTGGTCTCCATTGGCTGCAATACAGTCCTTTAAACGTTGAGGCCAGTTATCAATAGAAGTACGCACTCTTTCCGTGGGAAAATTCTTCACTGCCAATCGTATGGATTGTCTTAGGGACTCCTAAGTATCATGGCATTTAGAGCAAGCCGTACTCTCTAAAACTGACCATAAATCATAATCCAGCGGATTAAGATCGGGACTAGACGACGGCCAGTCTTCAGCTCTGATGAAGTCCGAAACGTTCACTTCCAACCAAGACTGCGTGGACCGAGCTTTAAGATCCGGCGTCGAGTCTTGTTGGATGGACCATACTTGGTTATTGAACATGGTATTGTTAAGGGGCTTAACTACCTTCTCAAGAATGGTATCTTGATATACTTGTGCCGATGTTTTGATACCTTTTTCACAAAAATATGGCTCAGTCACTCCTTCATAGCTAACACCCCAGCAAACCATCACTGAAGTCGGATAATGCCCACGTTGCACTCTGTCGACTAATTGGGAAGCTTCCTTAGAGCTTTGAGCATAAATACGGTCATTTTGTTTGTTAAAATGTTGCTCAATTGTAAAGATTTTCTCATCCGTAAACAAAATTTTTCTGTGACCTCCCTTTGCGTACCGCTTCAGTAGTCGTTTCGATTTTACCACCCTATTCCTTTTCAAAATTATCAGTTAAAAAATGACCAGTGCGTCTCTTATAGGCTGCAAGTCCTAAGTCATCTTTTAAATACGCGACATGGTTCTGGGTGCTATCTTCATCTCCCGAGATAAAATCTTTTGCTTTCGGACAGGATTTCTTCGAATTCTTTCCCTGACTGCTTTGACCACCTTTTTCGTACGAACACTACATGGACGGCCAGTTGTTCTTCTGTCACAAACAGAGGAGGGCTCATTGCACCTATTAATAGCCCGGTACACAAACATTTGACTAATACCAAGCGTATGGAGAGTTTTAAAAATTGCATTTGGCTCCATACCAACTTTGTGTAATGCAATCACAGTGATTCGGTTCTCTTTATCACCCCACTCCATTTTAATATCGCAAAATATTGTACAATGTATTGCCGCCAAAATTAGAAAACTCGATGAACAATCGTATAAAAATGAAAGATTCCAAATTCAAATGTAATATCTTTCTTATTTTTAATTGTAACAGTATTTATGGCCAGACTGTGTATATACGTGACTAACAGAGCCCCGCGGTTTCACCCGCGGAAGTCTCGAACCCGTAGGAATATGGGGATAAAATGTATCCTATGTGATAATCCAGGTTCTGTGTGCCAAATTTCATCAAAATCCGTTCAGTAGAGTGTTTGCGTGAAAGAGTAACAAACATCCATCCATCCTCACAAACTTTCGCATTTATAATATTAGTAGGAAGTAGGATTTCTAAAGTAAGAATTAACTAGTCATCAATAAAAATGAAATAAAAAGTTTGTTTTCGTGGCATTTTCTGCCTGTTGTAGCTGTAAAAGTATTCGTTCAGTTTTTTGTAAAAATTGCTCTCATTCTCATTTCCTAATCTGCATATCTACAGCCTGATATATTCAATGATAAATGCAATGATATATTCGACGATAGAGATTCAATCTAAAATGATGAGTCTACACTATTTGCATATGCAAATGTAACATTACTCGCATCGTGAATGAGACGCATAATTACTGTCATGGCACTAAAATGTACACATTCGTAATTACAACTGTGATACAAAACACTGAAGTATCCTTCCGTGGCAGACATTCCCATGGAGAATATGGAGATGCCATGGTGTTTATAGTGATATGTTAAATAGCAATAAGAATCGCAAGATGGCGCTGACTAGTAAACACTGCTCAAAGTTGTGCTCATGATAAAATAATTATTAAAACTATTTAATCTCATCTCTGGACTGTGTATCGTTCAAAAAAGTGTAAATGGATATACAAATTAACCGTGACAGTGTTATTCTCGATGAATAGTGTTGTGTTACTAAATAAACACTGAATCTCAAAAATGTAAACAGTGACTTTAAGAAGCTTTAAACTTAAGAAACAAAGTGCTGCGGTGTTAAATGTGACCCCATTTGCTTCAATTTCGACGCAATAGTGTTCAAAAAGATTGCAATTATTCTAAACAATATTGACCAACACAAATCTCGACCACGAAATTCGTTTTTTATTCAAATAATAATCAACACTACAACACCATCTAGCATAATTGACATGAACTAATATTATTTGTGTTGCCACAGCTACAACAGTGTTGGCAGAGTAAATCATTACTATTCTGCAATACATATTGAAAAAAGTGACATCTATTGTTGCGAGAAAGACTTACATTGATGAAGAGATATTAGATCGACAATTTCGCCGCTTCTAGTACAAGACATATTAGTCTAGCGGTAAATGCACCGACTTGACGACGGCGTGGTCGTACGTTCAAATCTCACCAAGTGATATTCTTTTTGAGATACTTTGAAATTTAAACTAATTTACCAATATGAATTTCTTAGAAAATGTTGTAGATAATATCACGTTCCGGCGCAACCGCAATACATCGGAATCAAATAATGATGGTAGTGACGTTATCCAACAAACGTTAGATTGTACTATCAACAGTATGCCAACAATGTCAGAGGATGAAGATGAAACGCAACTAAACATGTATAGAAATGAAATAGCAAACCTTAAATCTGAACTTAAAAGTGCACACCAAGAAATAGAAGTATTGTCTTTGGAAAATAGTAACTTAAAGCAATTAAATAAAGATTTATTAAAGAAAAATGAAATGTATAAAAAAATTGCCATTAGCCCAGTTAAGCAGAAATTCCAAACACCAAAGAAGAAGATTGTATTTGAAACTACTCGCACGATAACTAAACATGCAAAAACTTCAGAAATCACAGGAGTACATTGCGCGCCTCAAATTGATACCAGTACAAGTAGCACTCAATACAGTCAAAACCCCGCAATATCACCTAATGTTATTACTGAAAAGAAACCTACGTCGTCTCTAAAAAGACCTACAATTTGTATTCTAAGTGGCGAAATATCTAGTAGGTTGAATACAATGAGAGAAAAAACCCCTATCTCTAACTATAATTTCTGTCACTATCGTATGCCAAAATGTGGATTAAAACATATTTTAAATAATATTGAGTCAAAAGTACGAAATTTTACATATTCTGACTACTGTATAATTTATATTGGCGAGGAGGATTTCAGGGGAACGCATAATTATGTAGAACTAGTTAAGTTTACTCGTGAAAAATTGCAAACATTAAGTCACACTAATTTTATTATATGTTTACCAACTTTTAAATATATGGATAACGGCAATATTATGTTTAACAGCCGTGTTGACACTTTTAATAATTTGATTTACATGGATGTGGAGACGCATGAATATGCGTTCATACTGGACTCTAACCTCAACCTTCCATATACTTATGATACTTATAGCCGTCGATATGGGAGTATAAATAAGAAAGGCCTAAATATTGTAATATCAGATTTACAAGATCTTATTTTAAACTTAAACACTAAGAATGCGACTCACTCTGAATCTGACTGTTCCCAGAAAAATCAGACACAGTTGATAACTGAAGTGCAATCGGAAGCCATATCTCAGTTTTTTCTATAGTAATTACCTTAATATTCTTCATCAAAATATTGCAGGACTTATAAATAAATTGGATTTACTGACAATTAAGTTAGACGAACTTTTTAATAATGGAATAGATATAGATGTTATATGTGTCACAGAACATTTCGTTGAGACAGGTAATGAGAGCTTGTTACATCTACCAAATTATCGCTTAGCTGCCATCTTTTCGAGAAATATTAAAAGAGGAGGAACCTGTATATTTGTTCGTACAGGATTACATTATAGAGAGTTAACGGAAGTAGCTAAAAAATCAGTGACCGGTGTTTTCGAGTGCTGTGGTATTGAGCTGATATCTCATGGTATTATTATTGTCTGTGTTTATCGAATACCTAAATTTAATTATAACGTGTTCTATGAAAAATTGGACGATATATTGAGAAAAATTTGTTCACTTACAAATAAAAATATAATTTTAACAGGAGATTTCAATATCGATGTTCTAAAAAGAAACAAAAGTACACTGGAATTTGAAAATTTTCTCTTACAGTATAATCTTAAACTTGCCCTCTATGAACCAACTAGATTAAGTAGCAATTCTTGTATCGATAACTTTGCACACTCTTACCGAAAAGAATGCAAAGCGGAAATAATTGATCTAGTTCTTTCGGATCATACTTCACAGTTACTCAGAGTACCTATTAATAAAGTCTGTACACTAAAATTTTGGAAAACCAAAAAACAAGACATATCAGCATGTAATTTATCCAAATTCAAAAATCACTTAAAGTGTTTATCTTTTTTGCAAGTGTACAACGCCAAAGATGCAAACGAGTGTTACGACAAATTCATAGACGACTTTTCGTTATTATATCGTTTATGCTTCCCTGAAAAAACTGTCACTATATTTACTAATAAAAAGACTAAATGGTTATCACGTGGGATTAAATTATGTAGTAAAAAACAGAGACAGCTACTCTGGGCATATAGACTTAATCCTAACTCAAAAAATAAACTTGTTTTAAAAAAATATTCCACCCTTTACCGAAAAATAATAAAGTTAACTCAGAAAGCTCAAAATAACCATTTAATTAATGTTTCACAAAACAAGTCAAGGGCGGCCTGGCAAGTGATAAACAAATCAAAAATAAGTTTGCCACAAGAACCAATATTATCTTTAAAAAAGGATAACTTAATTTTAACCCACCCGTTGGATATAGCAAACGAATTTAATAATTTTTTTATTGAGACGGTCGAAAACAATCAACAAACGCATTGTACGTCGACAAAAAATCATTTTAGTGTAAATTCGACATCGCATTCGTTATTTATGATGCCTGTAGTAGAGGATGACATAGTTAAAATAATTACCAGCCTGAAAAACACAAACACTGTCGGACATGATGGTATTTCAACCAAAGTGATAAAATATGTAAAGGAAGTTATAGCGAAACCACTATCACATGTAATCAATCTTTGTATCGCTGATGGTATATTCCCAAATAGTTTAAAGAAAGTGATTATTAAGCCCCTTTTTAAAAGAAATGACAGAACTAATGTTAAAAATTATAGACCGATTGCTAAAATTCCGATATTTTCAAAAATAATAGAGAAAGTAATTTATAATTCTATTTATGCTTACTTTGAAAAATTTCAATTATTTTGTAAGGAACAAAAGGGATTCAGAAAAAATGTCAATGTTAATATGGCACTGTTTGACCTATTATCAAATGTCTTGACATCTGTCGATAAAAAAAAACCTGTTTGTGCAATATACACAGATATGACGAAGGCATTTGATTTTGTGGATCATAACATTTTATTGCAAAAATTACATAGTTATGGCATTAGAGGGAACATCCTCAAGCTTTTAAAATCATACCTAAGTGACAGATTACAATGTACAGAAATCTCTAGAATATGTCCTACAACAAAATTAGAAATTACATATACCTCTGAACCAAGGTACATAAAATATGGCGTACCTCAAGGTAGCGTTCTAGGACCACCGCTATTCTTGGTATATATAAATGACCTCCCAAAATGCATAGGGCAAAAAATGGTACTTTTTGCAGACGATAGCACAGCTATTATAGAATGTAATAATCCAAACAATTATCAAAATGACATTAATAATTCTTTAAATAAAATAATAAATTGGCTTAATGATAATAATCTAATAATTAATTTAAATAAAACTAATATAATGCACTTTCATCAACGGCTTGAGAAACCACTAATTAGTGTTGCTTATGATGATTATGAAATTGAGGAAGTTAGTACTGCGAAGTTCTTGGGTATAACTATAGATGAAAAACTGACTTGGAAACCTCATTTGGAAGAAATTTGCAAGCGATTAAGTAAATCAGCATATTTGTTATTTCAACTTTCCAAAAAAGTTAATATTGAAACACTGTTGATGGCATATCATGGACTTGTCGCCTCAGTTCTGCGATACGGTGTTATTTTTTGGGGACAGTCAACAAATAGGGAACTTGTTTTCAGGATGCAGAAAAGATGTATACGGTGTATGTGTGGTTTAAAAACAACAGATAGTTGCATTCCTTATTTTAAAAAGTTAAAAATATTACCTCTGCCGGCTTTATACATACTAGAAATTGCATTATTTGTCAAACTGAATCCACATTTATTCATAAAACTACGTACAGTAAAGAAAACACCCATGCGTGCTCAGTATGTTAATGATTTATGCCTTGTAAAATGTAAAACTTCTCTTATGAGGAAAAGCTTCTTTGGTAATGCACCGCAAATATATAATAAAATACCCAATGAAATAAAGTGTATGCCAGTGCAGAAGTTTAAAAAAACCCTTAATGAGTTATTACTAGAAAAATGTTATTACACTCTAGGTGAATTTCTTAATGACGAATCTCTGTGACTTTACAATATTGACATTTTTACATAAACTTACTTGACATTTAAAAAATATTTTTAACTTATTTTATTTTTAATATTAATCTTCTGAACTGACTATACTTTTTGACATGGAATGAAATTTATTATAAATATTAAAATTTTGCTAGCATAATGATATTGTGATGAATTCATATTTTAATTTAGTAGCATTTTTTTTTCTTTTTAATAATTTGTATGTCAATTGACAAAACATAGCGTACTATCTAATTTTTAAGATCTTGTATTTAATTATCACCTATGTTTACGAATAAATGATTCTGATTCTGATTCTGATTCTGATTCTGACAGTCATTTGCACTATTTACATACCACTGACAAATTATCGGCTAATTACGATTGTCGGAATCGACACGTGTCGCGGATAATGTTATGGCAAACGTATGGTAAAATGTGGTAATCTCCGCATTTTACCATAATGATGGCGCAGCGGCGTATTTATTTACTTGCGGCTTATTTTTTTGCTTAATTAATTACGGCGGGATGTTTGTCTGATGTTTGTTTTTGTTTTATTCAGCATAATTAGCGCACGAATAGACTTACTTACTGAGATGTTAATAGGTTGGTATACGTCATGAGCAATAGTACCACTCTAATACCTATCCTACTCAGATGCGCTAAGTATATTCTAGAAATCCCTAAGTTAGAAAATGGTATGTTAACAAGTTAGAGTTGTATGCCAAGAAATGACTAAACACAGAGCTTACTTGTCCAAAACTTTTGACACTATCTGTTATAGGCTTTAGGGTTCAATTTAGGTTGTGCAGGCGGACCAACGAAACAAACGTGTCTTTTAACAAGTTTATTTTGCTACTACTCTAACACAGTACAAACACCATATTAAATAGGAAGGCGGCTATGTTATGAATGGAATAATTAAGTTGACGTAAACGTGGACTGTATGGTTGTAATTAGGTATCTGCTAAAATCATATTAAATCAAAATACATAATCCAACACTATCTCTTTCTCTACCTTGATGTCTAATGTAAATAGAATAGAAATAAGAGGCTACGCAATATTAGCACTTACTACTTTAAAGAGCTGCCTTTCGCAGCGAACGCAAAATAAGTTCGCATGTAAGTGAAGAACTGTCGTTTGGAGTTCCTCAAGGTTCGATTGTGGGGACAATTTTTTTTATTTTTGGCGGCAGATAATTGCGGTGTCATGGTTTTGCAAATAGGGCATAAAAAGGGTATTATAAGCACTCACCGGTCCCGACGCACTGTTCGCTGACGCAGGGCCGAGGGCTGCGGTACTCAATGAGCACCAGCACAGCTGTGTACACGGCCAGTGCTATCAGGGAGATGCCGAGTGCGCCGATGAGCACTGATGAACAACGGACTGTGCGTTCTCTGGAAAGAAAAGAAAATAAATGATAAATGATTTTTATTTCTGTAAGTAGGTTTGTACAAACACTTTTGCAAGTCAATCATGTTTTTTTTTTTTTTTAAACTAGGTGAGGTCGGCGTTTCCTATCTGACTACTCTGAGAAGAAAGGCCGAAACAAACTCAGAGGTCACAGTCTCTTATAAAGTCCAGACATAATCTTGGTCACTTCATGTGAAGACCATGTAGATTGGTGTCTGAAATGGTCTTTTGAGGAAAGAACCACACAGATTGAGAGGACCTGTCCAGTCAGTGCACGCATTTGTCAGTAATCGCGCAGCTCAACTCAGAACTTAAGGAGCTCAACGATTCGACGAACAATACCAAAGAAAGGACATTTGGGTAGGCCGCATAAATTACTCAAACTGCCAGACGATGATTAGAAAGAATAGAATTAGTTTCAAATGTTCAATGATGTTGCACGAAAAGAATGTGTTATTTCTAGTGTTCTGTTGACAGTATGCAAGTAATCAAAACAGAACCAGTAAGTGGGGAGAAACTTAATTATTCATAACTACCTATATGCACAGTCAGAAATGTGCGTTGATATAATCGGGCTCAACAATGAACATCAAACTTTTCCATTTTATCGAAAAAAAAAAACTATTATCCAAAATCCATTATTCTATCCTAAAAAAATCTACACATCCCCAAAACGCAAAATGACCATAAAGATGGAAACACAAGATAACATTTTCATGATTGCGTCACAGTGTCTAGTGTATTTTGTTGAGTACTGTGAAGACTCGAACTTGACAGGGGGAGTAGGTAAACTAATAAATGATAGCTGATACCGCAATTAGGTTTAATGTAAATTTTAATTTAAATACATATTTCCTTAGGATAAACGCACACTTCTTAAACCGAACCTCTCTTCAATCTGACTTCCTCCTAAAACAAAGTAGGGCTACTTTTTTATTCAAAGAGTAGTTCGATATTTGCTTGAATGTCAGTCAGTAAAATATAAGGTTGCCCATTGTATGAAACCTTTACAGTTCCTTCTATAAATATAAATAAATCATACTTTTCAGGTTGTCTGCCGAAACTGGTCAGTAGTTCAGGAGTCCTCTGTTTGTTTGTAATATTAAAATAGTATTAAGTTGGTACATAATTGTATATTAAGATCACTTTCTCTACTTGATAGATAGTATGTACATACAAGTGTTTCCTATATTTTAGATTCGTATCTGACACGCGACGTGACTTAAGTAATTGTGTTCTGAAATATTTTGACTGGTACGAACTAGGTAAGTAAATACCTAGTCTGGACTTGTAATAGATGCACATTATGTGAAAATGTACGTTTTCTTAATCTTTTGTGTTGTTGATGGTGTGGTTCTCGAGGATAATTACTGTCTTCTCTGCGACCAAACAAACTGTAATGTATGCATCTCGTTCGAATCACATATAGGCTGGTGTTATACTAGTCTGTTAAGTATAGCAAGATACTAGCATCAATTGAAATATACCTAATACTACCGTCACTGATGTGCATAATCATTACTATAAACTTTCTCAATCTTAATGGAAAAAGATAGGGTTTTTGCAAAAACACGAGTCGCTCTAGTAACATTGAATATAGAACTCTGATTGGCTAGATCTTTACTTAGGTACTGACCAAATCTTATTCTGATTTGTTGGTAGTTTTACCTTGTACGCTTTGAAGTATTATATTATAGAGTTATGAAGGGTTAGAAATAACAATATCAATTTATAGGAACTTTATTTTTTATTGAACATTTTAGTTACCTAATCTACAAACATAGGACCCTGTAGCACAACTTTGTCCAAGGAACTATGTATAATGTCGTATCCGACATTGGGAGTACAAAGATGTTCGTTTTCATGAACTGAGTACCTAACTATTTTAAGTTTCGCACGCTATTTATCACAAATCATTTTATGTAGAATCGTTATTTTTCTATTTAAAAAAAAAATGCGTAAATGATTGACATTTTTTAAAACGTCAACCAATCAGAGGAGGTCTAGTTTTGGGCGCTCCGGCCAGCCAATCAGCGTTCTTATTTCCCTATCTTTATAACCCTATCTTTTTCCAGCAAGATAGAGAATTGTTTTCACTATTGTATAAATCAGTGTTTTCGCAATATCCCTAGGGTTTTCGCGAAAATTCTAATTATCAAATCATCCTACGACATACATAAAATATTGTAAAACATTTTAAAAGAGTAACGGTGGAGTTTCTTGCCCATTCGTCTCCATAAGAAACTACCATTTGGAAGGGGGCGACTAGAATTAATTTTATATTTTTGTAAATTTTGACGTTCAAAAGTGCCTTTTATTGGAAATAAATGATTTGAATTAGACTTTAATTTGAAAATAATAATATACAAACCGTTACTACAAGAAGGTATTTTCTCCTCGCGGAGCTTAGTGATTGTAAAAACTGCGAGTCTGTGTCATTTCCGCGAGGTAATGTAATCTGTATGGAAATTTCACCATCACCATGCACTTATTACGTTGGGAATTGTCATAAATTGTGGTTGAAATTATTTTATTTTAACTAGTTTAGAAGGAATTAACGGTGTGTTGTAATTTTTATTTGGTTTTTGATGTAGTGTTACACAATTAGAAATTGAATGATATGATTTGTATGATGTATACTTAGAAACTAATGAGGATATGAATAATTTCTATTTAAATAAGTGACATTATTTAATTTTTTTTAATTATTCTAGAAAATATATTGTTACTGCAATGGAGCAAGAAATATTACACAGTCATGTAGACAATTCTATGAAATCAGCAAACAAGTGTGTTTTATTTTTAAACAAGCTTTTATTAATCTAGATATCATCATCTAAACGAGCCCAAACTCGATAGGGTTGCGTCGTTTTAATACTGAGTGCCCATAGCCGCCTTCCAGCTCCATCATCCAATCAGCTCCATGTCATAATAATATTGCATCGTGATTCAATTTACATATCGCCCGTGAACTTCTGAGATCTTCTATCTACCTACAAACAAATTTAACAGAAGGAACATAAAACTAATTTATTAATTTTTTTTGGAGAATTTTGGTAAACCAAAAAGTAGTTGGTTAGTATTATGTCTTTTATGAAATCATAATTAAGTGCAGTTAGTATTGTGTTGTTTTTTATTTTAATCGTAATTAGGAGTTTGCATTATAAAAAAAAGTTTTGTGCAAAAATACTAGTTAGGCGGTATCAGAAGTTCATGGGCGATATGTAATTACGCATATCAATCGGAAACCGAGAAGGGGGTCAAAACTTGCAAGATTAGATTTTTTATTTTGTTTTTATATATTTATCATTTATACAAAAGAATACAGGATTATTCATATTAAATAGCAACCAAAATACCTCTAAGGTTAAACTTGTGCTATCATGAGTCTATCTCAATATCACTCAGATTACAGACAGACAGACAAAGGACAAGTGAAGCTAAATAAAAGCTTGTAAAATATTTTCGCAGATAGTCTTTATTGTTGACCAAAGAAATCCTACTCGTACTAATATTATAAATGTGCCAGTTTGTGAAGATGTTTGGATCTTTGACACTCAATCATGCCAGAACGGCTGGACGTATCTGGATGAAATTTAGCATAGAGATAGATTATATCTGCAATAGCACATATGATACTTTTTAGCCCGAAATAATGTGCGGTTCCCGTGGGATAATTTCCAACATCCACGCGGGCGAAGCTGGCAAAAGCTAGTAACAAATAAAAGTGCCATAGTTACCTCATGCAACACCATTTATGGAACAGCTCCACCTAATAAATTTCCCTATTAGGAACTTACGAACTTACGGAGTAGGGATAATATGAGAACAAGGTAAGTAACGACATGTAATTAAACTATAATCTATCTCATCACACAGACTATAGATCTTATAATTATAAACAAATCCTTCAGGAAGGATTGCACGTAGTTCAGAAATCGAAACTGAATTCAGCGAACCGTGGAAGTTCATTCATACATACTTGCATTAACTTCTACGCAAAACTCATTGAGACCATTCTTAAGGTATGTTACAATCCCGCCAGGGTCGCGGGTTGTTCGAAAGAGTTACCGTGGCCCTGGCACAGGCAACTGAAGGAACACGGGTGGGTTTTAGTCAGTACAAGTCTGACACGCCCTCCCGCTCCACCCAGAGCCGGAGAAGTTATTTGATGATTTCCCATCCACAAAAAAAAAGGTATGTTACAATCGAGAGTGCAGTTATCCGACATAAGTAAGTCACCCTTTCTTCCCTCGTGTATGAAAACGAATTAATCAATGCTCATGCACATGCTATGCTAATAAGATAACCTATAAGCCAGTCAGCAAGATTTATCGTTCGTTCGGCTGCCTGCCAAAAGAGCACCCTAAATAGAATGCCGGGCTACGAAATTGCGAAGAATAATCTAAAAATCCAGAGGTACCTATATTAATTTAAGACTAATAACTATTACAGAGATGATTCAACTTGAGTGATGAGACTTTCAACAGCGATTCCTTTCTCTAGACCCTTTCTCAGCTAACTAACGCCCACTATACATTTCTAATCACCGACGAGAGTTGCGAGCTCTAAACAAAGCTGGCTAGAGAAACTTAACAAATTAAATCAAACACAATTCTATAATCGCCAAGTCTGTAAACAATGAATAAACGGCTGTAAACGGCGTCGTCGACACTCGAATCTCTTCCGGCCCGCCCGCAGCCGCGGAACTCTCAACAAATAACAATAATCGCGCATCGGAACCGTTTCACTTTCCTCCTCAATCAGCGTCGTGCACTGAGGACGGAGTTCTAGCAAATGGGACCATTGATACTTGTAGTATGTAATCTTGTAGGAGACAATGAATGGAGTAGGTATAAGCGTTTCTGTTTCTTGCCTGAGAGTATGGTCGTAAGGCATACAGCAGGTGTTTATGTAAGAAATAAAAAAAAAATTGTAATGTTGCCGAAAAAATAAACCATCTTATTTTTTTTTAATGTAGACAAAGTGATGATACAGCACTGTGAAAAGTTCATTTTCTTGTTGAAATAATAATAAGTACAAAACTTTCAATACTACCACTCAAAAGTGTGCATTCAGACAGCAACGCAAATAACTGTGCAAACATAATGGCTTAACTGCCAATAATTCCCAGACTAATCAATGCTAATTAGTTAGCCCACTTTTAAAGAACAGTTACCTTGTAAACAATACAAGTTAACACAGTCGACTTGACATATACCTCTTACAGATAACAGAACATTGTGATGGTTAACATTGTGATTCAGATTCAAAATTGTCTAAGGGTTCAATCGCAATTGATTAATTGCCACCAATTTCTATTGTAGTAATTTTGTCAATCATTTGCACTTGGTAGAAGATCAATTTGCGCATCAATGTCATTTTTACGTGATTGATACTCACGTAAAAATTGGTAATTGCAATTTGATCGTTTCGGGGACGTTACGATATCGACGGACGGAAAGTTAAAAGGTTTTATTATGTTGAAGCAATGCGCCACATCACTTGGGAGAGACCTCTACCCAGTAGTGGACTATAATAGGTTGGAGCCGAGAAGTATCAGTATCACTATAATCTAGAAAAAGATTCGGAAAATACATGTGTTTTATAAATTCCGAATAAGGATTGCCACTAAATAACAAAATTATCGAAAACAACGCCAACATTTCCATTTTGATAACTTTTCCTCAAAACTTCGCCCTCGCTCGATATTTATCTGAAATTCCTGTGCATACTATCCTCAGAAAAAAATCTCAATATGTGCAAATATATTTACGAGCTCTGTCGAAGTTGAAACAAGGCATTGACTTGGAAAAATAAAGAGTAACGGTAAAACCTCCGTGCTTTCCGCCCTGGTAGTTTATTAGGTATTCTGCTCATGCGCTACGGAGACGTCGCGAAGATTTACAGTTTGGTCAAACTCGTGAGTAAGCCGAAAAGTAGCCGCAACGTGATAGATGTTTTTTTTTTTTGTTTTTTGATGACCATAAAAGTAAAGTTGATGGGTGGGGTTTTAGGTACGTTAGTCAAACATTAGTCAGTAAATTCGGAGCTGCATTGTTTGTCACAACTTGCAGAGGAATTAAATGTTATGTGTAGTGTAGATAATTATGTTGTAGTAGATATTTTCCTACTACTACTAACACGATTACTCTCTTTATCATCTGTGTAGAACACGTTAGATAGATTACGCAACTAGGCCCTCAAACTGGGTCTATTAACTCCAGTAACTCTTATAGCAACTGTTCTATAAGCTTATTTACTTATTTTTAATGTAATGACAATATTGCCTAGAAACAGAACCAAGGTACGGTACGGATAAGTATCTGGTAATGATTGTAGTTCACGGTAATTAATTTCCGATTTATTCACATTAGAAAAAAAATGAAATTATTAAAGGATAAAAACAAGCGTTACCTCTAGGTAAGCTAAGGGTTAACCAAACCACAGTATGTCTCAATTATTTACCACGAATGACTGTGTCCTGTGTCATCATGATATGCAAAGGAAAACTGATAGCATCTAATGATTCTCAGACTTGACAATAAAAGCTTGGTATTTCCAAGCGATGCATTGTCACGTGACACATTATGTAAAGCGCTTTTCCGGTTTATTGTGAAGACATCGATGACAGACATTACTTTAATTGTTTGTTTGTACTTATCATACTTGCATTTTGTAATATAGCATTGGTTTTCTCTTATGAGAATTATTTTCATCCAGCAACAGTCACCTAATATTAACCAATGGGTCTTCAACTTTGTATATCGAATTAAAAGAAGTAATTGCGAGTCTAAACACAAATGAGGGAAGTACTTAGTACTCACTGACAGTCGGAGGTGCGCGCGAATGTACTATTTCCTGGGCCCCCGACTCATGGTAGTGGTACGAACCGTGAGGTTTTAAGTGGTAGGAGTCCGACATAACCCTCCATTCTCCCCAGACGGAGGGTATCCATTAGTAAATTTCAAAACTATGATTGCCTAATTTTGACTATTTATTACCTAATTTTGGTGGATGGTAACCAAATATTATATTATTAAGAAATTCAGATACAAAATACTACTGACTTACTCACGATGTAAACAGAGCGATCTCAAAAGTAGTTCACTGGTTCAGTGTTAATAATTTACTCCTTAATGAAAAAAAACCAAATTCATTAAGTTTACACTACCTCACGTTAGGCAGGTGAAAACTAACGTGTTGATAAAGGGCGAAGAGTTGAATCCTGAAGATAGCACAGTATTCTTGGGCTTAACTTTGGATGCTAAGCTTCAGTGGGGCCCACATATAGATAAATTGTCAAAAAAGCTAAGCTCCGCAGCATACGCTGTTAGGAAAATTCGTAATTTAACCAACATAGAGACAGCCCGTTTAGTGTACTTTAGCTATTTTCATAGTATAATGTCGTACGGTATTCTGTTGTGGGGAAATGCAGCTGACATTCAGACTATCTTTGTTTTGCAGAAAAGAGCTGTTCGATGCATTTATAAATTAAGTCCGAGACAATCTCTCAGAGAGAAATTTAAGGAGATTAATATACTGACTTTGCCTTCTCAGTACATTTTTGAAAATCTTTTATATGCCCATAAAAACATTAAATTGTTTAAAAAATACAGTGATATCCACAATATAAATACTAGGAACAAACACAAATTTGTTGTACCTCCAACAAGGCTCAAGAAAATAGGTGGGTCATTCAGGTGTCAATGTATACGCTTTTATAATAAACTTCCAAGCCACGTTCAAGATCTGAGTCTTAATAAATTCAAATCATTCATTAAACGCAAGTTGTGTCAGAAAGCTTTTTATACCGTTAAAGATTATATTGAGGACAAAAAGGCTTGGGATTGAACTGCTCCAATTTTATTTTATATTATTTTTATTTTTGCATACTGAATGTTGACATTAATATTTACTTTGTAAGTATTATATTATTTTACTTTATTGTGAATGTGAAGACTATGTAGGTCATTGCTTTTTTTTTTGTTTGTTTTATTTTTTCTCTCAGTTTTTTTTAATCATGGTCTGGCAGTTTGAGTAATCTATGCGGCCTACCCCAATGTCCTTTCTTTGGTATTGTTCGTCGAATCGTTGAGCTAGTTGAGCTGCGCGATTACTGACAAATGCGTGCACTGACTGGACAGGTCCTCTCAATCTGTGTGGTTCTTTCCTCAAAAGACCATTTCAGACACCAATCTACATGGTCTTCACATGAAGTGACCAAGATTATGTCTGGACTTTATAAGAGACTGTGACCTCTGAGTTTGTTTCGGCCTTTCTTCTCAGAGTAGTCAGATAGGAAACGCCGACCTCATCTAGTTTAAAAAAAATATTGACTTGTAAAAGTGTTTGTACAAACCTACTTACAGAAATAAAAATCATTTATCATTTATCATTTATCACTATATTATTTCAAAATTCGGATACAAAATTTTCCTCCAAAATTAGGTAATAAATCGTAGTTTTTAACCGACTTCCAAAATGAGGAGGTTCTCAATTCGTCGGTATGTTTTTTTTTTTGTATGTTTGTTACGCGATTACTCAAAGACGGATGGACCGATTTAGAAAATTATTTTTTTGTTTGATAGGGTATACTTCCGAGGTGGTGCCATATAAATTTTATTAACTTTGCTTGGGGAGTTTTTCAGTTAGCTTCAATAATGCGTATATTTCCCACTTATTTTATGTGGATGACGTGATGGTGTTTTAATAACTTCCTATCACTGTTATTTACATGGCTATATCTACAATTATTGTGCTCAATTATGTATTCGAATTAGTGTCGGGTAGGTTCCACAACTAAAAAGTGAAAAATAGAAACTTTTTAGCAAAAAATAAAACCGACTTCCAAAACAAAACACTACACAGTGAAAAATAACTTTAATTTTGGAAGTCGGTGGCATAAAACGAAAATACAAAACCCAAGACACCGACTACCGAAATTAAAGTTATTTTTCACTTTGTAGTGTTTTGTTTTGGAAGTCGGTTTTATTTTTTGCTAAAAAGTTTTTATTAAATACCATGAGGATTTACCCACAGAAAAAAAATACTAGTATGGTTTGCTTATTTTTTTTAGATCATAAGCATTTTATTGATAGTGCGGGTTGGCCTTACTAGAACACGAAATGCCGTGTTCATCCCCATTATACCTATCATTAATACATAATCATATTTTTTTTTAAATCGTATAATTACGTAATTATAATATTACTGTCAAGTTCATCAACTCATGTCATAATCAGTAAACCAATGCAATTTCAGTAATATGTATGTAGTTTTAATAGTTCACCCCCTATCGGATTTAAACATAACTGGCGAAATATAAATGTGGGTGAACTATAGGTACCAACACCTCTGTCTAACCCTTCGGGGATTACAGGCGTGATGTTGTGTGTGTGTGTGTGTGTGTTTTAGTCAGTAACAGTTTTTCTTCTGAAAAATCCATTAATAGTGACCGCATGACACAGAACAGTTTCCATTCACGCATTGTGTTCACGCGATTAGCATAACTATAGGACGAAACAAGTGCCGAATGTATTTGGACAATTGGACACCATATTGGATACTTTCTAGTGGACTGTCTACATTGGTTCCGGTGTTGTTCGTTGTAAGTTATTTGTATTAAATGTAGTAAACATCTGCGTCTTTGGGGTTAATAGGTGAACCTTGTTAAGTGGGTTGTCATTGCTTTTGTAAAGGTAGGTAGATATGTTGATATCCTAGTTCTGTATAATGTAGTTGTAGCTGTTACAGAACAGACAATCGTAAGTTTTTTTTTTAATTCGAAACTTATGGATTATATTCTGATAATGAAATAATAGTAGTTTATGAAACTGTTGCATAATGAGGGGTATTAAAACACGAGTGTTTTAATACCTAGTTACGAGCAGTTTCATGCAGATACTTTATCTACACTCATGCAATAGATTACATTTAAATAAAAAAAATCAAAGTTGGTAAAAAGTAAACAAACACAATAATGACTCCGAAACCATAGTAACGTGGATTACGTTACTATGGTTACAAAGCTGTCATCGGTCAACCGCGCATGCGCCCTAGCGCGGTCTCCATATCTGTTACGTAAATATATCGAACGAACGAGTTATATTGGCTGCAAAAAAACATGATGTCAACGAAATGAATTTTCAGATTCAAACTAAGATATCTGGCGAATTGATGACATACAAATCGGTTGATTCCGTTACTAACCAAGATGAAATTATCAACTATCCAACGGATTTTTTAAATATGCTGGAATTGCCCGGATCGCCACCCCATAATCTGCAAATTAAAAGTCGGATCGGTAATCATGTTGTGGAACATATACTAGCCACGTCTTTGTAAAGGCACTCGGCTTGCGGCGAAGAAATTAATGAACAACGTCATCGAAGTCACAATTTTGAAAGGGAAGTACAAAGACGTTTTGATTCTACGCATCCCTATGATTACGAACGACATGCATTCGACTTTAAACGGTTACAATTTCCAGTGCGGCTTGCTTTTGCAATGTCGTTAAATAAATCGGAAGGGCAGTCGTTAAGTGTTTGTGGCATCATTCTTGAAAATCCATATTTTTCACATGGCCAATTGTATGGCGCCAGTTCCCATGTCGGAAAACCATCAACATTATTTATTTATGCCAAAGAAAATGCTCTAAGAGCTAGTACAATGATAAAAATCGAACTGAAAACTCCTTGGTCGATCCCAAGTGTATTTCGATAGAAAGAACCGGTACAGAGCGTGTCGCACAATGAAGGGTTCCGTAGTTGGGATGAATTTATCCCAAGAAAAACTTAGCATTGTAGTTGAAAAACATGTTCTCTCATACATTCCAACTACAAATATCCATAGTTAAACGAAAAGAATCCAACCCACATTACACCGAATGTGGGTTGGATCTTTTTTGTTTAACTATGAACAAATTAAGTCTGTACGCACAATATTGAGAGATTTACCATGTTGTTTTAAGACCATCGACTTCTTATAGGTTTTCCTGTAATCTAGAGGTATTGAACTGTTTTTAATTTTTTTTTCAAAATTTTAGGCTCTCTACTTTCGAAGATAAAGGGGGGGAACGGTCAATTTTCGCCTATTTTCTTAAATAACTTGAAAATGGTTTATTTTAAAATTATAAAAAAAATACATTTGAGACTCTTACAGTAAGCCCTTTCATTTGATATGTCACACGGTACAGTTTACAAAACTTTTTTTTTTAATTTTCTTATATGCCCCCCAAAGTTTCCCCCATATTCAAAATTTATTTATTTATGTTACACGTCCGTATTTGGGTCACATAAATACATATGTGTACTAAATTTCAACGTAATCGGTCCAGTAGATTCGTAGGAAATTGGCTGTGACAGACGGACAGACAGACAGACAGACACACGAGTGATCCTATAAGGGTTCCGTTTTTTCCTTTTGAGGTACGGAACCCTAAAAAAGTTATTTTATAGCATTATTTTATTAAAAATCTGTACCTAAAACGATATGAATGTAAATAAAAGAATTTATGTAATATTATTATGTACGTACTTACAACATACACTTGAACTTTTTTAGTGATTTATTATATTATGGAAGATACTCGTATAACATATAACATTCCATCATCTGCCTAAGATTTTAACAACTATGTTGGGGTCGGCTTCTAGTCTTGTCGTTTTAAAATTGTATGATTCGGTAGTAACATATGTATGACATGTTAGAACAAGATTAATGGCGAGTTCTTGTAATAAAAATGACGACTGGAAACTTATATTAGTTTGATTTATCTTTTTTACAGTGGTATCCAAATTATCCATATTATCCGGATAGTATTCTAGAAGTATCCGAATTATCCGGATAGTAAAATTGAGCGAATAATTGTATGCCCTAGACGTGGTACTAAATGACGTTTCATATCGTGCAAACAAAATTAATAAATACTATCTATGTAGGAAAGCAAGATATTTCAGAAATGATTGAGAAAATAATTGTTTGACCAAGACAAAGTGAAATCTAAGTAGTAGCTAGAATTACGAGTATAATAGGACATTGGTTTTGTTACTAAACTAATTATTTATAGGTATCAAAATTTATTTGTCAACGTCACTAACTTTCATTAGCTTCCGCCACAAACTTATCTCAATTAATGTGCTACCAGTAATTCTAATTAAGATTCGTCTGTTGATAAGTTAGAGGTGTCCTTTAGACGAGTTTCCTGGCTGGTCTATAGATACCGCTATATTGCCATAAATAAAAGCCGCCTCGTATAAAGAGTTCGTGATGATCAGTCATGCATGAGTTTAGTGTAGCTATTTCTTCATGAAATGATATCTTTTGGAAGTTCCACTTCAGATTTTCGACGTTTTAGACGATATGTACTTTTCCCCGTCTCGTACTTAAAAAAATATCACGTAGGTTGAAAAACAATCGTCGAACGAATTTTGATGGGACTTTCACGGACACAATCTCCTTTCACTGCTTGAATGGTATACATGGTGTCCGGTAAAGAATGGATAACCTTGAAATAGCATATAATAGACCTTTTGGCCGTTCTAAAAAAAATACAAAAAAATAAATATCCCACCTAAGATCCTTAGAAAAAGATTCTAACTTTTTTTACATTTTTCTTCACCACGACCACAAATGACTGAATTTATTTATTGTTGATGCCGACAGAGAGGCCGTAGATAGTGTGACTAGAAATAGCACGATATTGCTATGTTCGAAAAAAAATACTAAAAATCTAAAAAATCGTATCTTAGGTAAGTACTACTTGGGATATATATATATATTTTTTGTATTTTTTTAGAACGGCCATAGTGTATATAAATGATATTTCAAGGGTATCCATTAATTACCGGGCATCCTGTATATTTAGCGATGGATATGCCTGTAATGTCAGTAGATTAGAGACTTTTAGGATAATATTACACTGCTTTTATAATTCATACAGATCAACTGATCAACAAAAAATAATCTTCAAAACCTGAAGTATCCAGTAATCAACTATTTTAAACTCGCATAAACCATACCCACCTTCCTCCAAGCTCATCATAACCCCATAAGCACCGTATCGGAAGCCTTAACACCTGGTCATTAATAGAAAGCCGATTACGTGCACATTTAAGCCACCTAATAGCACATAGCAGCGCTTCCTTAACACTGGCCAGTGGCGGTTCATGGCGGTTCAATGCCACAGACCTGCGCGCGCGCTGATAATGTAATTAAAGCGAAGCACGTCCGAGGCTTTCCATCGGTGGGTGAGGGTTAAAGTGGAAGAGGTTAGCGAACTTCGTCGGTAGATGAGGTACTTTTAGATCAAATATTGAAACGGTTACTTTTGTTTTAGGAGTCGATAATCAATAATCATTTATTATTTGTGTAACATAGGTAGTAAATACAGTTTTTAAAATAGAGTTCTTAGGTCGCTATGTTATGTCAAGAGGCGTGCAAATATGGTTGCATGCGAAATAAAATATTGGTCATGCGGGAGGTAAATTATTTGGTAGTTATGTCGAAATTATAAATGTCACAAAATGGAATAGTTTCTACAGTCAATGCATAAATAAATAATCATAAATTACAATTGATCACAATATTCATTTAAAAATTGTTTCTCCAGTCAAATAAGTAAATAAGTCTACATTAATTTATCATTTAAAAATTCATCAGTCGTACATTTGTCCATTAGTAACAGTTTAGTCAGCAGTTGTATTGTTATATAGATAAATGAAACCGGGTGGAAATATGACAAATCGAGCTTAATAAGACAGCGGGATTGGCAGTTAAAACTCGATGTAATTCCAGATTGTTACGAATTTCAGTGGTGTCTTTAGGTTTCTTCATTTTACTTAAAATAATTGACTTTTGCTCTTATTGAAGCCGCTTTTATTCTTTGTAACGTTTTTTGCGTACCGCTTCCGCTCACAACTTGTGTCCTCCACGTGGGTTCAAACGCTCGCGCTCTATCCGAATGAACCGTATCATTGTGATTTGCCGTAGCGTTGACTATAATAGCTCTTAATAAGGATGTCACTTTCGCTTTTGATTGTCGTGTGTCACAAGCGATGGACTTTCGACTGGTGTTATCGAGTAGGTTATTTCGTAATACCTTTAACATTATGTATTTAAAAGAATGTATTAATTAATCGAATAATTATGGCAAAAGTAGTAAAATATTTAAACTATAGCTAACCAATGGATGGCCATGGTTTAACTATTTTAAGGTCAGTAACCATAGCTAGTTAGTTAGCCATAGCTACAACCATGAATGTGGTTAACTTTTAATTTAGAAAAACTATTATGCCAATTATAATCGGCACGCAAAAAAGGACGAGGCACTGAAATTATGGGCTGATAAAAGTCAACATTATCCTAACTAATAACAAACTCTACCTAAGTATATCTAAATGCCATAGCATTACGTTTACAAAGAAGAAAAACGTGACGAAATTCAATTATTCTTTCGGAAACACTCCACTGAACAAAGTTAATTCTCTTCGTGATCTAGGCGTACAGTTGGACTCAAAGCTTCACCTTGATGCTCATATAGACAATATAGTCAACAAGGCATATAAAATGTTTGGTTTTGTAATGAGAGCATCAAGAGAATTCCACCGTCCCTCTACCTACTTATACCTATATAAGTCAATAATACGACCACAATTGGAATACGCAGTACCTATTTGGAACCCTTACTATAAAAAGTATATTGACATTATTGAATTGATCCAACGCAAATTCCTACGTGCAATGCACTATAGATGCTATAAAAAGAAAATGTCTTATCAATTATTACTGCAAAAATATGACCTTATTACTCTAAAATCCAGACGCACCCTACTTGAGATGATGACCCTATTTAGTATATGTCGTAATAAAGTCGACTGTATTGATCTAGTGAACAGTTTGTGCTACCTGATCCCTCGTACCGTACATGGTCGAGAAGTTCGCTCGAGACACTTGTTTGCTACTACTTTTTGTAGAACCAACTCAGGCGTACGCTCACCGCTGCGTCGATTGGTTGACACCTATAATAGGCAGTTTGGCTCATCAGATATTATGTTTCTCAGCAAGGCTATATTTAGAAAAGAAATTGTTACTATATTAAGTGATCAGAACCCTACTAATTAAGTAATGTTTACTTTTATTCTGTTTATTTTGATATCGTTCATTCTAACAACTAGTACCTAGATCTGTTTAGTAATATGTGGATAACGTTGTGAGTAGTGTATTTGTTACCTCTATTATTAAGCTCTAACCTATGTTTACTTAGTATTACACTGCTGTTTGTTGTCCCTAAATAAATAAATAAATAAATAAATAAATAAATAAATAATAATATGAATGCGAAAGTGAGTTTGTTTGTTAGGCTTTCACGCTGAAATAGCTGAATGGTATTGAATTTGGAATTTGAATTTGGCACATGGGTAGACCATGACCTGGATTAGAACATAGCATACTTTAAAAAAAAAAAAACTAAGATGGGTTAACTCTTGACTCTAGTCTAGGTCGGAGGCGACAGAGACAGAGTCCACGATGAAGTGAGCTTATCCAGAAGAAGCCTGTTCACTCTCACTTTGAAGAGATTGACTTGATTGAGACTTATCCCGGTAGTACGTTGTACGTCCGACATCCACGCAGCGGGCAAAAGCTAGTTTTAGAATAAAATGTAAATGTTAAACCAAACACCAGTCAAAAATGAATTAAGGTGAAAACGTGGTAAAATATAGTAGCCTGACCATTTACCGGATAAGCCTCAAACCACTGCAAAAAAATGCTCACAAAGACATCGTCGACGGAGCATGGATGTCAAGGCTCAAGGCAAACAAACGAGGCTCTATCTAATGCACTATCAGTTACTACTGGCTATCAGTGGACACAAAGAGATGCCAGATTGGCACATTTTTGTGGATGTGCATTGTATCAAACTAAATCATCGCTTTGTGTCGTACCACATGTTTTGAGCACTAATTTATTTATTTGTTCAATGTGTTTAGTTAGTCACGGTCTCCTTACTTACGGGGTGAGCTGTAACTGAATCCTACGTTAAATAGTATTCAATAAAGCATAATACGTATCGTGATGGCCCAGTGGTTAAGACCTCGCCTCTCATGTATGAGGTTGTGGGTCCAAATCCGGGCAAGACCCAATGTGACTTTTTCAATTCATATGTTTTTTCTGAGTTTATTTTGGGCATTACTAACATCAGTGAAAGAAAAGCATCGAGATGAAACCTGGACTTATTGTTATCCTACTTATAATCCTATTATATTATAAATGCGAAAGTTCGGACGGATGGATGTTTGTTACTCAATCACGCCAAAACGTCTGAACGAAAACTATTAAACAATCTTTATTTGAAATTCAAAAATAAATATAATATTAATGTATGATCATCATATAATTTATCATCTCCACTTCTACAGTAATTCGTTGTTGCTAAATGTACCTCTTTCTATTTCATCTTTTGTAAACGGGAGTCAAGGGTTTAAACTACTGGCCAATCTCACTAGCCACCATCATAGCCAAGGTGCTTGACAGCGTGCTCAACTCGCATCTAAATAGGCATGTCGAGATTCATGATGCCCAGTTCGGTTTTCGGGTAGGGCTGTCAACGGAGACGGCCATTCTTAGTCTGAAGCACGCTGTTAAGTATTACACGGATAGACAAACACCCGTCTACGCGGTTTTCCTGGATCTATCCAAGGCCTTTGACCTAGTCTCCTACGATTTACTCTGGCAGAAGCTAGGAGATACAACACTGCCGCCAGAGCTCGCATCTCTCCTCAAATACTGGTATCTACATCAAGAGACTCGGGTGAGATGGGTAGGGGAGCTTTCGGAGCCATACTGGCCGGAGTGTGGGGTGAGACAGGGGGGACTGTCCTCGCCCTTGCTCTTCGGTCTCTATGTGAATGCTTTGGTCGAGCGACTCAGCAGCATGCGCGTCGGCTGCTATGTGGATGGTGTTTGTTTTAATAATCTGAGCTACGCGGACGACATGGTGCTGCTGGCTCCCTCAATCAATGCGCTCCGAAAGTTACTGGCTGTATGTGAGTCGTATGCGGAGTCTCATGGGTTGATATACTAAAAAGACTGAGTATATCGTCTTCAGGTCTGGTGCCAGATGTCCATCTACGGTCCCTCCTCTGTTCCTTAAAGGTCACCCAATAAACAGGGTGTATAAATTTAAATATTTGGGCCATCTGGTAACAGATACCCTGAAAGACGATTCAGATTTGGAGAGGGAGCGCAGAGCGTTGTCAGTCCAGGCGAACATGCTGGCCCGTAGGTTCTCTCGATGTACAGTCGCAGTTAAAATAGCCCTTTTTAAGGCGTATTGCACATCACTGTACTCGCGGGCCCTGTGGTTCAGATATACCCAAAGGGCTTACAACGCTCCGCGTATCCAATATAACAATGCGTTCAGGGTGCTTTTGGGACTGCCACGTTTCTGCAGTGCGTCGGCAATGTTTGCCGACGCGCGCGTTGATAGTTTTGACGCAGTATGGCGCAAGAAATCAGCTTCGTTACTTCGCAAGGTGCGTGGCAGTCCCAACATTATTCTGCAGTCGATCGCCGCCCGGGCAGATAGTCCGCTTGTGTGGGCGTTAGTGGAACGAACCAGATCTGTTTTAGTTATTAAGTACTAACATAGGCTAAGTAAGATTGTTACTAACACAATGGACCGCATTTGAGTCTGATCAATAAATGATTATTATTATTATTAAGCTGAAAACCAGCGCTTAGCAACCCGCTAGGGGACCTAAGCATAATGCTGACGTTTAAACCTTTTGCTTCTGGTATTATAGTCCGCTACTGCTAACTGTAATACTGGAAACAATAAAAAAATATTCTATTCTATTCTATTATATTATATTCTATTCTAACGGATGTGGCACAGAGATAGATTATAGTCTAAAATAGTACTCTCCCGTGGGACAATTTCGGACATTCACGCAGGCGAAGCCGCTGGCAAGAGCTAGTATTATAAATGTGAAAGTTTGTACGTTTGAATGTTTGTATGTTTGTTACTCAATCTCGCAAAAACAGCACAACGGATTTGAATGAGATAGTTTATAGCCTGGATTAACACATATGATACTTTTTATCCCGGTAGTAAGTTCCCGTGGGGTAATTTTTGACATCCGCGCGAGCGAAGCCGCTGGCAAAAGCTATATAATTCTTCTGTACGTCTGTATGTCACTGAACTCCTAAACAGCTGAACCGATTTAAATAATTTATTTTTGTGTGAGTTTGAGTGGGTCCCTGGATGGTTTAGATTTGACAATTGTACCCGGCAAGTGACGCTGTTCGGTCAAGACAACGTCTGTCCGCTCGTAGTTAATATAAGTCTAAAATCGCCAACCAGTTATGAGCAAGCGTGGTGCTCAATGGTCGTACCTTCTCTGTATGAGAAGAGGCCCTATAAAATCTATCTATTTATCGTATGTTAGTTCCTATACGTTTCTCAATTTTAGAAAAAAAAAGTAATTTGATTAAAATTACTTAGCAAATAATAATTCTAATTTCTGCTAGAAAATCGCAGCAAATAGCAGTGCATAGGACAAGGTTTTGTATAAATATGTCAATCAATCTGACTAGCCTTTTTTCCAGTTGGAAACATAGTTATGTTGGGGTCGGCTTGCAGTCTAACTGGATGCAGATGAATACCAGTATTTTACACAGAGCGACTGCCTATCTGACCTCCATAACCCAGTTACTGGGTATTACGATACCCCTTGGTAAGACTGGTTGTCAGACTTTCAGGCTATTAAAAATCTAATCTTTATCATTGACTAGCTGATCCACCAGAATATAAATTTCAATTTTTCGGGTGTTCCTTTGAAGTAATGAAGAAGTAACTTAATTACTGAAGTAATGTGTACTTCGGTTTGCTGAATTAATTTTAACATATTGACCTATTAACCTTTTGCACGAAAACAAGATCATTTAATTTTCAAATCATTCAATCAAATAGACTTGCAATTACATAAATTGATTAATAACTCAATGCTTTTAACCTAGAACTTGCCTATAAATCATTTGTTTTTAGCATTACGAAATATAGTTAATTTTCCTAATTATTATACTAGTAATTATTCGTGATTTATTATCTAATACATAATCAGGTTAAGAATAATACAATAGTGGGTATCTGTCGGTCGATTGCTAAATAAATGGTGCAATTACTTGAACGAAATCAAGCGAATATAATTGGTGGCAAAATACCTAAATATTTAAATAGATGACGCAGGTTCAGTTCAGAAAGTCATAAAGATAATGTCATCATTTTTGTTTTAGTTTTAATAACCATAACGTTTTATTGGGAAAGGAAATGACGTTTTCAGGGAGAAACTACATTTAGGGAAAATAGAACAGGGTATGAAGTTTTTTTTTTTTGTTTTAAATAGTGTATTATAGCTACGATGCGTAGTAAAACAATATTTGGTAGCAACCCTGTCCACTACTGAAAGAAATAAAGGGATAGATCATGTTTACTACGAGACAATTTTATTATAAGAGTGTGCCATCGTTGTTTTCTTATTGCGATACTCTGTCTAGTAAACAAAATTTACTCAGCCTGCGGAAATGGACGCGGACATAAATGACACGAAAGAGGATTTTCTCACAGTATTTTCTCATCACGCTTTATTTTATTCAAAAGGACAACAACAAAAAGCTACAATATAAAACATACAAATAAGAAATACACAAAACTTATACAGAGTGTCTGGTAAAGAATGGATAACCTTGAAATGGCATATAATAGACCTTATACGTTCTAAAACAAATACAAAAAGAAATATATATCCCAAGTATTACATATGATTAGAAAAAAAAATCCTGTGCAATTTCTAGTCACACTATTTACTGCCTCTCTGTCGACATTCACAACGTACAATATTATAACAACGGTCGTGGTGAAGAAGAATATAAAAAAGATTTTCTTATGTACTTCCTTGGATATATATTTTTTGTATTTTTTTTTACAACGGCCATAAGGTCTACTATAAGCTATTTCAAGAATAGGCATTCTTTACCGGACACCCTGTATACAATATTGCAGCCCACAACACTGTTCACAGATTAGTTGTAGGATAAATAACAGTGACAAAAACTTTTTAGCAAAAAATAAAACCGACTTCCAAAACAAAACACTACAAAGTGAAAAATAACTTTAATTTCGGTAGTCGGTGTCTTTGGTTTTGTATTTTCGTTTTTGGCACCGACTTCCGAAATTAAAGTTATTTTTCACTTTGTAGTGTTTTGTTTTGGAAGTCGGTTTTATTTTTTGCTAAAAAGTTTTTATTTTTCACTTTTTAGTTGTGGAACCTACCCCACACAAATTCGAATACATAATTGAGCACAATAATTGTAGACATAGCCATGTAAATAACAGTGATAGGAAGTTATTAAAACATCATCACATCATCTGCATAAAATAAGTGGGAAATATACGCATTATTGAAACTAACTCAAAAACTCCCGAAGCAAAGTTACTAAAATTTATATGGGACCACCTCGGAAGTATTTTCAAACAAAAAAGAATTTTCCAAATCGGTCCATCCATCTTTGAGTAATAGCGTAACAAACATACAAAAAAAAATACAGACGAATTAAGAACCTCCTCCTTTTGGAAGTCGGTTAAATAATCGCTAGGATTACGAATACATGATGATTTTTTGACTTTATTAGATCAACCATAGTACGTGACTAAGTAGATACTGAATATCAAGTTTAAAAATAATTACTGAGCTGTATCAGTTACATACACTAGACGTACTTTTATGAATGAAACAACAACGTTTGTGTACGAGTACTCTTTGCGTGTCATGTCACTATTTATTATTCTGAGCTATAGTAGGTTCAATTGAGGTAAACGCTATTATATCCTGCGCGTGAGTGATCTACTATAGTCACAAATTACTTTTATACGTGACTTTGAAGTATATAGATGTAGTCATCCTCTTTTTCGAAAAATATGGGTAGATGTTTTGGAATCATGGCCAAGGAAAACTATACGAGAATATTGTGGACGATATCGCTGAAGTATTATGTAACTTGATCGAGGTCTGTATTATCCAGCGATGGTCAGCGATAAGCTTGTTGACAATTTTTAGGAAAATCTTCTTTCACATACATATTTTTCTTTCCAATTATCATCCATTCCGAGGCACCTTTTTCGTTAGCTGACAGACAAACAAATACTTAAGTACTAAATTACTGCCTTAAGTAACTGTCACTACCGTCCATATTAACCAAGTATTTATTAACACTTCACCCACACAAGGTAATCATACTCAAACCCGCATAATTTCCATCAAAACAATATGCAGTTAGTACGAGTATCTTCCAAATACGGAAGTGTTGGGACTTGAGCCATCTCACCATACAACAAAGGGAAGAACTGAATATTACAATAAACATAAATTATCAATGCGAAGCTTTCTTTGTTAAGTGACTTATAGGCTGTTATGAGAAGGAAGGGCAGAGTCGCGGCGTTCCGTTGTACGCATACGTAAACACTTTGTCATTATTACCTACTAGTACCTAATTGAATGTTAATTATGCGACTTGTTTGCAATGAAAAGGGTTTTTCTATCAATGTGCGAAGACGTGGTGAATATCTTAGTCAATTGAAGAAGGAAATGTGTCATTACTGACATCATTTAAAGGTAATAAAATAGCATAGTTTATTGCAGAAGACAGGCGTCAATGATATAAGGGGTGATTAATAACAGATAAGAACCAACAGGCAAGTAAGGACCAATAGTTTACTCAAACTTCCTGCTAATAAATGGCCGTCGGTAGATGTAAAATTAATTATTCTGATAAGCGTTATCGATTTAGGAACTCGTAGATTTTTAAACTACAAAATGGGCTCTAAAAGATCTGAAGAGCACTGACTATAGAACAGCTATATTATTGGTATAAGAATAGTTAGGTTCTTACGAGACACGACAGTTTTGAATCTGAACGGTACGTCAGGGCAGATTAGATGTGGCAAATGGAATGTCGGGCGATTTCCCAACGCGCCTCCCTTGTTTCCAAAGAGTATGAACCGAGATACTCTCCCGAACATACTGCCACTTTTAACACTCAATTAACGTTTTTTGTACTTTAGTTTGATAATATTTGACTAGACTAAGAATAGATTTACCTCGGAGAAATTAAAGTAACTGACTGTCTTCATCGAACTACCGACTTGAACTCTTAGAACAATAAAACAAAGCCCTTTTCTTTTATTTCTGTCGTGATTATTGAATAGAAATTGATAAAATATCAATAACAGCTGATAGCGAAACATCACAGCACGAGAATTTTATGAATAAGTATTTCTTTAATGCAGGATTTTTGACATCGTAGTATATTAAAGGTGACATAAGGCATGTTCGATTGTTGAGTTTATATGAATCAGGTACATCCCCAAAATGACATCATTTATAACCCCAACCAATGACAGTATAGGTACCTATATGAAAAAAATTGGGTAATATTGGAACGATGGATACTTCGATAAGCACAAACGTTAATTATTTAGCCCTGTTTTGTTTTGGAAGTTTCAAACCGCAGCCTCAATTAGTTAAATAATACCTAAGTAGTTAGCAAAAAGTTAATGGACTTCAAAGTCACACACTACACGATTTATAGAAACGTTAAGTTCCATGTTTGGTGCCTTATTAATATTGTAAAATCATCGACAAAGCCGATAAAAAAAGGTAACGTGTAAGGTATGGATATTGTTTTGTTTTAAAATAATTAAATAAACAACAACAATTATTTGAAGACAGTTCGATGAAAGAATAGGTTAAAATCTACTAATAAAAGTATAATTTTATGTGGAGATTATAATATTATAATAATATTTTAGATGTTACTCCATTAAATATTAGACTTCTCAATCTTTTTAGGTCTTATAATTTATTTAACTTGTTTTTTTAACCTACTAGGATCACGGCATCTTCGTCAACATGTCTTGATAAATATTTAGTGATTGTGATGCCAAAAATAAATTAGTGCTAAGTGACTTAAGGTCTGACGGTCTGACCAATGTGGTTTATTAGCTAGCTTCCCTATGCCATTACATAAAAAAGCCGCATAATATAGAATGCATGCCTTATATAGCTATTCCTTGCAACCAATTTAAAAATAATGTAGCCCATAGAATTAGACCCTCTATAGTAGAACACGATAATCCTAATGAAATCTGGATCAAAAAGAAAAAAAAAACATTAACGTTAAAGCCCACGGTGGTGACCGTGGGCTTTAACCAATGGGCTACTCCAGGTATTTATAGTAGAGCGAGACTATACGAATTATATGGTTTGAAAATAACACAGGTTTGATACTCCTTTCCTAGAGTATATCAAAAATTATTCTAAAGTATTTAAAAATATTTGTGTTTTTGCCAAATCAAAATTTTTAAGCTATACAATTAAAGATTCCAATAATAAGGTAAAAACCAATTGGAAAATTATTAACAAAGAAACAGGTAAGTCGGTTAAACAAGACAAACAACTTGAAGTTATGGTCGACAACAAATTAGTTAACAAAGCAGCTGACGTAGCTGAGGCATTTAGTGAGTTTTTTGCGAACATACCTATAACTACGACTCGCTCCTTAAATTCGTTCCCGTCTAAAGCTGAAAACCTTTTGCATAGTAGTGTGCCCAAATGTAGTTGCTTATTTAGCTGCGAACATGTAACACCTCGTGATGTAGTTAATGATGTTAACATACTTAATTCTAAAAACACTGGTGATCACTGGGACATCTCAATTAAACTGTTAAGTAATACAATAGACATAGTAGCCCCCTATCTAGCTGTTACTTTTAATAAATGTGTTGATGTAGGAACTTTTCTTGACCTCTTGAAAAGTAGTAAAGTCATACCATTATTTAAATCAGGTAATAAAAATGACGTCGGCAATTTTAGGCCTATTTCTATCTTACCTGCATTTAGCAAAATATTTGAAAAGTTAATATTGCAGCCAATGGAGACCACTTCGAATAAGCTTTTTTATATTTTAAATTGTTTTATATTTATGTATTAAACTAACACACTGTAAAAGTAATAAATGTTATTTGCAATAAAAAAAAAAAAAATTTTCTTCGTGACAATATTTATGGCAAGACTAGGTACTCGTATTAGCGTGTGCTAGCTGACTTATAGGAAATAATTTAATTTAATGTTTGTGTTGCGTAATGTACTTATATTACTTTGCGCAGTGTTGTATAGAATACATTTTTTTATTGAACAGACAGCTGTGTTGCTGGGAAGTTTGTTGCGCCACTTCTTCTCCTCAGCTAAAGCACTAGGAAGTGGTGAAGGGCGGGCGTTTTGGGGGACTGTCTTATGTAATTTTGACGTTCGAAAAGTGCTGATTCTCAGCCTAGTTTGAATAAATGACTTTTGATTTTGATTTAGAAAATAAAAAGAAACAGTAGTCATTGAGGGTATGGCAATATGGCTATAAGGGTTTGGTTTCCGCACTTAGTCCTTCGAATGGATATTGTACGTGAGCCATGGTTGCCGTCAGTGGTTATCCCAACCAGCCCACCTCCCTTCAGAAGTTGATTACGTCTCCTGGTCTGTTGCAACCTCTGTAAAAGATCTGGGTGACCTGAGGGTTTCTGGTCTAATCCGGGGACGCCTGTGCATTCAAACAGCACATGGTTAATGGTTTCTTTAGCCTGCATGCAAGCCCTGCATAGAGGACTGTACGTTATGCCTATTGTGTGGAAGTGTTTGTTCAGCGAGTAGTGTCCCGTCCCCGCCATCAGGTGCAAACCGTTCCTGTCCAGGCGTAGTAAGAGTCTGGACAGGAACGGTTCCCGGATGGCTACCCTGGAGTCATTAAGGGTATTGATACCTTCAAAAGATTATTGTTATAAACTCCTTGAAATACCCATGGTCATATCAAAACAAAACAAAATAAAAAAACAATTCCATGAGATTTAAATAAAAACCATTGCTATGAATGAATAACGACCTTCTCTCAACTACGGAAGAGTTCAGAGGCCGCCTCTCGAGTGCAGCGAGATGAACGAAACTGATGAGACAACAAACTAAATACCTAATTACTTCTACTGCATGGCTAATTGGTTAATAACAAGGTCTTGAGGTCCAGGTTGTTTGGGGGACCTCAGTGTTGTCTTGGTATCGTAACGGCCTCAACAAGTGGCGATACTCTAATGTACTATCGGCCAAAATAACAAATATTAGCAAAAAATAAAATCAAAAACAAACAGGGCGATCGAGTCGAGCCGTGCTATGAGATTAAGGCCTTAAAGGTGAACATGCGAATGTTTGACAGTACGTCTCGCGCACCGGGTTCCCTACTCGAAATCAAATGAAACCCTGCTATTTTTTTTTTTGCAAATTTTTTGCTGACGGGCTGATCCATCAATAAAATTGATAACATGGCACAAGCAGTTTTTTTTATAAATCAAATCAAACGTTTATTTGCTAGAAATACATTGAACACATAGTGAGCACATATTCGAGGTTTGGTGAAGTCCAAGGTATCACGTACTTCTAGTCGTAATTACGTGCTCCATTTCACCGGCTTCATAAGGTTCATAACTCATTTGTTGGGCTTGGTATAACTTTTTATAACAAGCTACCCTCTTCTTTGCTAGATTTGCCCTTTAATGCGTTCAAAGCTAAAGTAAAATCTAACCTTTGTTCAAAGGCATACTATTCTATCAACGATTACTTAAACGATAAGAATAGTTGGTCGCTGTGTTTAGCTTAAGACAATGTTTATGTTCTTTCTCCAGAATTAGCATAGCTACTGACAGGTTATATGAGTTCATATAATTATTTATTTTGTTTGACTCTCAAGGTCAATTTATTTTAATTTTATTTTTATTTTTTATTGACATAATCTACTCATTTCAATGTTTATTTATTTTTTATGAGTGGTATTGCAATATGTGGTTAGCTAGTGACCTCGACAATTGATCATAGTTTTTCTTGCCCGAGCAACCGGCAGCAAGTTCGTCATGCTCCCTTAGATGTCACTGCTTGCGGTAGCGTCGGGGGTCGGGTTGTCTCCTTCCCTCAAATATGGCGAGGGGGGTAATGGCTGATTTTTGCGTTATACTCGTGAACGGGTGCTGCTTGTGGTGACAGGTCGTCTTGCTGACCTTGGTTTTGTTTTGTTATTAGTAATTTAACTCGTTGTTGATTTTACTTCGATGGTCCTAGTTTATCCCTATCTGTGACTTGTGAGTTACGACTACATGTACGGCTATATGTAAGTGGGCACGCCCTTTATTACTGGAGGCTTTTATTTAGGTATAAAGTTCTGCTTACGTTTTTAGTTTTGTATTTTGTTTCTGCTTGAGTATTGTTTTCGTTTTTTTTTGGTATATTGGCGTGTGCTAGCTTACTTATAGCAAATAATTTAATTTAATGTTTTGTGTTGCGTAATGTACCTAAATTATTATGCGCAGTATTATATAGAATCATTTTTTTAACTGAACAGACAGCTGTGCTGCTGGGGAGTTTGTTGCGCCACTTCTTCTCCCCAGCTAAAGCACTAGGAAGTGGTGAAGGGCGGGCGTTTTTGGGGGACTGTCTTATGTAATTTTGACTTTCAAAAAGTGCTGATTCTCAGCCTAGTTTGAATAAATGACTTTTGATTTTGATTTTTTTTTTTGAAGTCTATCGAGAAGAGAAAATGATACAAGTACATATATGCACTTTTTGGTGAAAAATATTGCTTGAATTTCCAAACAGCATGTCTAATTGAAATAAAAAAGTCAAATAATTTGACTTTTTTCTTATTTTAGTTAAGTTTAATGTTCATATTTTTAAATGATATTAACGTGAGTTATCGTAATCACATCTCGCTAGAGCGAATGTCATTGACCCTAACTTTATTACTCTGAACATCTAACTTCTTACATAACAACAATAACATTAAATCAAAGCACGTAATTAAGTTATTGTCCATAAAACGTAATATAAAAGCCTATAAAGTAACATTTTGACTCACGTGACCAACTGCCAAAACTCGCCGAGGAAAAGACATCAACGCGCTGAACTGAATTGTACCGAGGATTATGTGCTTCACGTATTATTTTTCTTTGAAATCTTATACAATAAAAAGACTGCTTTTACGTCCTAAATATATTTTGAATTTATTATATGAATGTGGGTTTTATATTTTCAATCAGTCTTAAGTTTAATTGTCACTAACGGGTTGGTAAACCATCTTTATTTTTCAGCAACTTTGTTTTATAATTGAGGGCTGGAAATTGTCCACATATGCAATAATATGTTATATCCTTAATGATTTGAGAATAAAAATTGTTTGTTTTATTTTATATTATTTACCTTATATAACAGTAATCGATATGTACCAAACAGCAAAACAGTTTTTTGGAAATGATCCACTATACCATCACATCAATATACATACACTCCTAGAGATCTCAAACCACCATAAATCAACATACCAACAAAATAACATAGGAAATCAGTGAACACCATTGTGTTTCGTTGCATAACAACAACATCGCGCATACACGTCATACACATCAATCATACAGACGCATAAAGGCGAGGTGTTCGGTGCAATTGTATGCAATCGTGGTATTACCATAGCGCTGTGTCATGTGGGGGTGGCTCGCAATATGGATGACAGATTTATTTTGATATATTTTTTATCCGATGATCTGTTTTTTTTTATTGGTGTCGTTGTACTGTAAACGCCCAAATGTCAGTTACAGTGTCCTAATGAATACAATCTTGATGAGAGAACAACAACAAACAACAACAAGTTTGCTTAGTCATTCCATTACGAACATTTTGTGATGTCCGATGGTTGAATTGGCAGAATATATTCAGAGAAATCATCATCATCATCTGTCTAGCCTTTTCCCAACTATATTGGGGGTCACCACAACTCAGTTACTGGGTAGCACGATACCCAGTAACTGTATAAAAGTCGTCATTAAATTAAAATATCAAAAACAATTTTAAATTAAGGTCGAGCTAATCAACCTCCCTGTCCATTATAAAGAATCAAGCGAAAAAGTACTGCTGTGTTAGCGCAAAATCTTGCTTAAAAGTATATTTTATTTAAGTACCGCAATGGTTCAAAAGGCCTCATGAAACTTTTGTAATACGGACTATCACGTTAGCGAATGTAGCGTATGATCTTGTATGAACCATGTTGATATGTGTGAGAAAAAAAGTAAGTAATGCAATGTGCACACGTTTTTGTTTTAAGGAATAAGCGTTGTCAGTGAGCTATCGTTTTGTACAGCCAAGAACAGCCGGTCTATTCTGTAAAAATCTCACCGTGATTTAGGTGAAGTGATCTTAAAGTGAACTGACATTCCACCTGATTCTAGGGGTTGACACTATTAACAGCTCACTCCACGCTCACTTCACCTAAGTTGTCACGGTGAGATTTGTACAGAATAGCACAGCAGCAAGTAAATTAAGAACTTAGGTATTCCTCAATTCAAAGTAATTGAAAAACTAAACAACTATTTGCGCAATTAAACCCTATAGGTACGCTGTTAAAAATTACAATTTAATACAACACAATAATACTTTTCAAAACTTTTCTTCCAATTCAATACGATTTCAAGTCATTATTGTGTGTGAGTGAAATCGCAAGCGACGCTCAGCATTCAAAGTGCGCTTAAGGTTTCGCGTAATTATACGCAATATGGAACATTAAGATCCGCACATATTATTAAACATACAGGCTTATTATTGCACGCACTTTTGCTTTTGTCTTTCGTTGCGTGTCGAAATGATTTGTTTCGTCTCAAGGGTGGAACTCTTCTTCAGAAATTCAGATGAGATTACAAAATGTAAATACAAAAGAGTTAAAACTGATTCAATCTGAATCTGTGGCATAATTAGTAATTAATGCAACAGCGTGACAATTATATCGCGTTATGATGGTGCTGTTTGCAAGACATACATTAGACAAATGTCAACGTTAATTTACATCGGGAATAAGGGCCTTTATTACTAGACCTAGGCCAAGATCTATAAACGTTACTTAGCTCGAGCCTTGGCAGACATGCTCCCATCTCTATCTTGCTCTTGTAGTTTGACAGTTGTGCGATGGTGACATAAATAAGGGGGGAATACACTTGCCTGTAGCTTGTACTGGCTGTTTTGTAATGGCATGCCAGCTACTTGCATAGTTATGCAAATCAGAAGTTGTTATGGCACACGGAATGCAAGCTACTAGCATACTTGAGACATGCTCCCATCTCTACTTTTGTCAAAGATTAATACAGATGAGACACTGCAAAATCATTTAAATAAAAAGCGACTCTTGCTACGACACAATAAAGTGCAATTCAGGTCGCACAACGCTTATTACCTACAGTTATATTCACCTACAAGTTGCCTCACTTTCTATCACATAACTCTTATAGCTTCTGACTCGTTAGGGTTGTCTTCTTTTACGATGCGACGTGTGAGTGAGTATCGAACAGACCGTGCGAGCCGGCCGGCGGCCGGTGCGCGGCAGCCCGCACTGAATTGGCTCGGCAAGTCGAGCCCACCGCGTACTTGTAGCTTCATACCTAAACTGTGGAGTGTCCCATCTGTATTAATATGTACTTTTGGGCAACTTACAGGTATGTGTATTATCGCCTTTAAGCTTAGCCAAAGTACGTGCTAAGTAACGTTTATAGATATCGGCCTTAGAGTTAAACTTCAAGTTAACTTGTGACTGATTACTGCTGGCTCCTGGTCATTTTCATCACAATAAACATTAACCATTTTTGTACTGAAATTTTGCATTCTTCAATGTATTAAACAAAACACTACTTTTAAGCTATAGCTACTCTGTAATACCTAACATTACAAATATCGGGTTTAACATATGTATTTATGCTTTCGAGTTTTGAGCAATAACTAACGAAAAAATGCAGGAGTTCTGAAGTCGACGCGTATATTTTTTTTACATGTAACATCTTTTGTCTCGCTTTCCTGCAATCTGTGGGAGTCATTTCGTGAAATGGACAGAAGGGACGCGAAATGTGTAACAGGAAGCGAAAATATTTTCCTAAAGGTTTTGAGTGACGGATCGAAATGTTCCGTACCTTGAAACGTTGCTATTTTGTATGGAACTAGAAAGTACTTTTGCCACGGAAAAATAAATGAGCACATCATATTATATATGCGAGTACTAAGGCTCGCTCGTTGTTTTTTGTACTAAGATTGCAATGCAATTTCTTCATTCAACATGCTTTTGTTTGTTATTGTTATATTATATAAAAATGCATTGTTTATTACGATAAACAGTTAATCATATCTTAATTAGCTATCCATTACAGAAGTACTAAAATAAAAATAAACTTGGAAACCAGTTAAAATAATAGATTATTAAAAATAACGCAACGGTTGTATAACAAACAGTTAACTATACAGTTATATTTTTATTATATCATGTGTTACATGTTATTTGTGAGATTACAGAATAACACGCGAGTTGTATTTGTATCGTAGACTTTAGAACTAGAACTAATTTAAGAACTTCTGCGCGCTGTATCAGTTTTGTTGCGTAATAAAAATGCAAAAATACTGAAAGAACATAACTGTATTAAAACCGTAGTCATCAATAATGACGACATGACTTTAAAAAGATTAACGAGTACCTATAGACATGAAAGTGTTTTCCTCATAAATGGCTGCAATAAAGTGATCCTTGTTCGAAGTTCTACTAGCAGTATTACCCTTCCTTCTGTCGGATAAAAATCGGAAACTGAACCGGACCATGCTCGAACAAAAAGGTTTGAATCCGCCTTTGTCTGCAGCCGTCGTGCGGTTTCTTATAATAATCGCTTATTTCTCTCATGCCGCCATGGTACCATTAAATTATTTTTTTTATTTGTAATGGGTTTGCTCTTGACTTTAGGTCAGAGGTGACAGAGACAAAGTCTACGATGGAGTGAGCTTACCCAGAAGAAGCCTGTTCACTCTAACTTTGAAGAGATTCGGGTTGTATGCGTTCGGGAACACAGACGCAGGTAGTGAGTTCCACTCTTTTGCCGTGCGCATTATGAAGGATGTTTGGAAGCGCTTAGTGCGAATTGGTGGAATGGTTTTAAAATTATTTCTGTTTTGCCCAGAATCCTACGTAACATTATAAAAATGGTACGTGGCTTTATATTAAGGAAGAAATGATGATTTAAATTTAAACGGATTTATGGTACAAACAAAATAACTGAAGAAACTTTTACTGGATACAACATACTTTACTGTAGGTAATACTATGAAATATGAAAAAAGAATAACTGTTTCATACAAATACAAACACGATTAAAATGTATGGAACAACGTTGAGTCAGTCGCGTATTAAAAGTTGTTTATATTCATGAGATCTGAAGAAGTTGTTATTGTTTATTTATTTATAGAAATAATTCCTAATCCTTATGATGCGAGCACTGACGTCTCTCTCTGTATTATTCAACCAATTCAAAGATACGTCTAAAACAAAACCAGTAAATCACGACAATCCTCAAAAATGGAATTACATTACCGTTGCTCAATTTGAGTAAACTGCAGTATGCAATAAACATTCCGTGGGTATAAGTATTATATTATTTATTATATTAGAGTTGTATAAGAAGCGACGGTGCGTTATGGCTGCGGTCGCGACCCCACAAGCTTCCTACATTTCAGCATCGTAAGCTGTTTCAGACAACGCTTATTAAAGATAAATGTAAAGTCTAATATAATATGAACTTGCGAATATATGGATTTAGTTCGTTTATTCTTATTCGAGTTAGACACAGTTAAATTGTTGATTTGTTTTAAATTAAAATGCAGGTTTTAATTTATTTATATTTTTGAGAATTTGCTAGATAGAACAACTTTGTAAACAAAAAATATACTGTTCGGATCTTCAAGTTCCTACTAAATCAAATGCAGAGATTGTTGTACTTGTCCAAGAGACATCATCAGCTATTCATATTTAGCGAGGTTGTTTTTAACCGACTTCCAAAAGGAGTAGGTTCTCAATTCGTCTGTATTTTTTTATTTTTTTTTTATATGTTTGTTACGCGATTACTCAAAGACGGATGGACCGATTTAGAAAATTCTTTTTTTGTTTGATAGGGTATACTTCCGAGGTGGTCCCATATAAATTTTATTAACTTTGCTTGGGGAGTTTTTGAGTTAACTTCAATAATGCGTATATTTCCCACTTATTTTATATGGATGATGTGATGGTGTTTTAATAACTTCCTATCACTGTTATTTACATGGCTATATCTACAGTTATTGTGCTCAATTATGTATTCAAATTAGTGGGGTAGGTTCCACAACTAAAAAGTGAAAAATAAAAACTTTTTAGCAAAAAATAAAACCGACTTCCAAAACAAAACACTACAAAGTGAAAAATAACTTTAATTTCGGAAGTCGGTGGCAAAAAACGAAAATACAACACCCAAGACACCGACTACCGAAATTAAAGTTATTTTTCACTTTGTAGTGTTTTGTTTTGGAAGTCGGTTTTAGTTTTTGCTAAAAAGTTTTTTATTACAAACATACCTTATAAGTAGTGTGTATTACTAACATCATAAGGATAAAGGTCTGAATTAATTTGGTATTTTTATTTTATTTATTTATTTTATTTTTAACGTAGGATTTATCATAATTGTAGTCATTGAGTTGGCAGAATTATCAGAGATCTAAACAGTCACCTTCACAACAAAGACAATCAAATAAATTGCTAGAGGTTTATTAATTCATACCTTACGGACTAAGATTTCGGTTTGTTCTGAGAAAACATGAAGGTATATAACGATGGAATTATTCAATAGTTTGAGTCTTGAAACAATAGATATTTGCGTCAAATAACACTTCAGTCTCAATGTGACAAACGCAAAATCAGTCAGTGTCGTTTTGATTACGAAACATAAAGCTGCGATGAATTTTCTTTTTCCAGCTATCTTTAGCGCTTGGGAAAGAGATTAACTATTAACTGAGATTTAATTTGTCATAAACTTGGGAACATTAACTTTACAATACAGGAACAATGCCGTGTAAAGAATGGGTAACTTAGTTCCTGATTATATTATGTAAAGAGGGTAGAAAGTAGCATTCATTTACACGGTTAAAAAATACGATTACCAATATTTACGAAGCTATGTCTATAGTCCATAAGTCTTTTTTGTTGGTTTATTAGGAGGTCTTTAAGGTAACTTAGACATGGTTTGTTTTTACTTGAAAAAATAATATCAGCTAATAATGAGGGTTTTCTGAAATGACGTTCACTAGGTGGCAGCACTGAGACGTCAGGACCAAGCCAAAAGTGTCAAAGTGCCTATATGTTCTTTAGTCGTGACTAGTGACTGAGTGATGATTGTCATCATAAAATATATTTTATATTCATTGTCGAAATGGAAGACCTCTTGTCCTAGTGGCGCCACCTGGTGGCGTGAGCTTTCATGAAAATTATAATTATAATTACAGGTGTAAGCAGAACAATTGTAACAATACTGCAATGTTATTCTTAAAAATTCTGTTCACAAGATTTAATTTTGTAACAAGAAAGCCGAACTTTAACTTAATCGCAATAATGAAGGTCATTTTATAAAAACATCGTTTTCAGGGTTCCGTGCAATTCAATATAAAAACCGGACATACGGTTGCTGCTTCATCAAGATAACTTCAAAACTATCACCTTGGAATGTCACCTATAGTTTCTTAGACAATATTAAACCTTCGGCGACAGACGCTCGTGGGTTCTACGTATATTGTTGCATTGAATTTAGCGAAATTTTAGGCATTGTTGAAGAAAAGTTTTAATATTTTGTCACCTCTCTCGCTCAAACGGGACCAAATTTTTAAGAATGTTAAATGATGCATTTTTTTTAAATGTAATCTAATTTTTATTTAATAGGTAATTATTAAAAACACATTTCTATTGTGGTATCGAATAAACTCAGCTCATTAAGTATTATGATCTGTTTTTGAGATGAGTTAAGTAAATTTACAAAAAAGTATATTTTGTTTAACATTCTAAAAAATTTGTTCTCTAAGTTTCAGAACCTTGATTTGAAAGTCATTTGCTGTGAAAAAATATTGTATCGAGCTGGAATATTAGTCGCTGCTGAAATTGTTTTCACAATTTCAGCGAACATAATTAAAAAATCAACTAATACTACGTGAAAAATAATGATAGTAGAGAACCTCACGCACTTTTGAAAGGCGCTTTACTTAAATACCAGGCTCTCTGGACTTTTTTATTATTTGCACCATTTATTTGGGCAACTCTTGTATATGTTAACATAACTATTGAGTTTACGTAACAGAAACAGTGTTGCACGTTTAATCAGATATTGCAAGACTCAGCACTCAGCTGACGCAGTTTTGTAACCTTTATTAGTTAGCTAATGACAGTTACAGTGAAAGAAAAATGCATTGCTTTGGTGTTTATACGTGGACATGTATTGATGGTGATATTAATTGATGGTAAATGTGAAAGGTCTTGTACAAACTGACCCATATACGGCGCATTGATGAGCTGCACCCAATTAGGGTGTGTAACACACTATCGATCGGAATCTGAATCAGTACTAATCCATTGCTTCATATGTTCGAAAAATTTGTCTGCTCGACAACGTAAATAACGCAATGAATGTTGTTGAACAGTCAAAATGAAACTGATTACTATTGATAGTGTATTACGCAATTAGGATGCGATACCCTAATTGCGTAATACACTAACAATCGTAATCAGTTTCATTTTGACAGTTCAACAACATTCATTGCGCTATAAAATTTACTTTGTTGAGCAGATAAGTATTTTGAACAGGTTCGAACCCTGACAGGCGCTTTATTTTGTTTAAATTATTTCATCACCGCTGCTCTCAAATGAAGTGAAGGAAAACATCGTGAGGAACCGGCATGTCCTAGAACCAAAAATTCGAAGACATGTGACATCCACCAACCCGCACTGGGCTCGCGTGGTGGATTACGGCCCACTCCCTCTCACCTAGTGGAGACCTGTGTCCCAGCTATAAAAAGCTGTGTACATTATAAGCTGATTATGCTTATGCAGTGGATCAATTTGTTGAAATGTGATGTGTATCAATTTATTATAAATAACTGTCCATATTTTTATTATAAATGTTGACCATCACATTTATAATAAAAATATGGTTATAAACTTACAATTTTTCTTCTATGGAGCTCGCCGTCACCTTCCCGGAATTGTGGCTCTCCGCATCGATGTCCTTGACCTGTAAAGATGAAACACCATATTTAAAATACATTCAGATTGCAGATATCATTCGTGGGATTAGAGATAAAATCGACTTTGTCTCTTTCACCTCTGACCTAGACTAGAGTCAAGAGCAAACCCATCTCAAATGAAAAATAAAAAAATATATATTTATTGTAAAACAACAAGCCGTGTGCTCGATGTAAGTTCCCGTCGGCTAAAATGACGAACTTCCTACAAAAAATTCATCCTCTATTTAGGAAACGAATTTTCAAAATCCCTCCTTATTGTTCACCTTTATTATTTAAATAGATTTGTTGGCGCAGGCTAAATAGCACTCTTTCAAACAGAAATACATAAATTGCCAGATTGTCTTGATGAGGACCGATGACTCTTAGGTATGATGTATGAAAGGGTTAGGGGTCCCAGAAACGATCGAATTGCAATCGTTTCTGTTGTAGTAATATTGTCAGTCGCTTCAATTGCATTTGGTAGACAATCAATTTGCGCATCAATTTGCATCATTCATATAAAAATTGACAATTGCAATTGATCGTTTCGGGCACCCTTAAGATGGATAATGATAAAAAGTTAAATGCTTGGAAATTTCGCGTGACCGCCAATCCTATTTTATGAAAAGTTTATAGCAGGATTAGTATGAAAGATCAGTATCAGACCAATCTAACGCTAATAAATATTAATCATCATTATAAATAAATTAATCCTGTGCAATAACATAAAGATTTGGATGTGCGTGTTAAAGTTAACAAGTTAATCGGTGATTAACTAACTTTATTAACATGCATTAAGTGTCCAATTTTCAATGCCATGTTAATTTAATTGCCTAATCAAAGAAAATAAGGGTTCGGCTACGATTAAATTAAGGTTCAACCACAGATTAATACAGATGGGACACTCCGCAGTTTAGGTATGAAGCTACAGGTACGCGGCGGGCCTATCTCACTGGGGCAATTCAGTAGGACTGCTGCGGTCAGAAGGTATAAGAGTTACGCGTTAGAAAGAGAGGCAACTTGTAGGTGAATATAACTATAGGTATTGGGTTGGTTAATAAGTAATGAGCGACATACAACTATTTTATTTGTATTTATTTGTTAAATGAATAATTGTTAATCATTAATAATATATTCACCGTCGTTTTCTACTACCATTCGCCATCGATCTGGCAAAGAGTGAATGGCGTCCGACGTTGGTTTTCCCTGTCCTTTACATCCCAGCCACTGGCGCTTGCGTGTGTGATTAACATAGAGAACCCACTTTTCATCTCCAGTGACACGATGATCTAACCAATTAAATGTGCGGCGGAAAGATAAAAGTTGTACACAAATCTCAGCTCGGTAGGTCAGCTGATCTTTACTTAATTGATGGGGTACCCAAACACTATATTTGTAAGTCTTTTCCAAACCATGTAAATGATTTTCTATGGTGCCATGAGAGCACTCGAGCTGAACAGCCAAATCGCGTGTAGTTCTTCGAGGATATTCTTCGATTAATAGTTTTAATTTATCGATATCTATTTCCACGGGGAGCCCAGACCTTGGTTGATCGGTTAAGGAAAAATCGTTATTGCGGAACCGTTGGAACCAGCGCTTTGCTGTTGCTTTGGAGACTGCATCGTGAGCTATCCTTTGACATATATTACGTGTCGCTTCTGCAGCAGAATGCCGAGATTGAAACTCATATAATAAACAATGTCGTACGTAGGTTTTAATATCACTCATTTCTTTGTGAACTTTAACGCACTAACAGCCAAAGTATCAATAACGCGCATGAGCGTGACTCGCTCTTTATATACCCTCTGCTACAGAACGTTATCGAACCTTTCCAAAAATTCTAGAATCTATAAACTAAAACGCTCATTACTTATTAGCCAACCCGATAATAAGAGTTGTGTGACCTGAATTGCACTTTATTGTGTCGTAGTTAGAGTCGCTTTTTAGTTAGATGGTTTTGCGGAGTGTCCCATCTGTATTAATCTGTGGTTCAACTAATCAGTGATCGAAGGCTTCATAGTCTCCGGAAACTACCATTTATAAATATTGGAACGAAATTTGTATGAAATTATCTACCAAATACTCAAGCAAAGTCAAGAGCTTGATATTCGAATGACCGTGATCTTGAGGACCACCATTTGCATAACCCTATGGCACATGGAGTTTAATCTGACTGAGTAATATCCAAAATTCAACGATCGACAACAGCATGTATTCTTTTTGGATGTAGGCTGGAGTGGGAAACAATGTTGATGATGATAGTTCTAATCATAGGAAACAAGACAACTGGGAGGAAGGCTTGCCTTGAAGTCTACCAGACTAAGGCCTGAGGTACTAACAAAACCACAGAACAAATGAACTCGTTCATTATTGCCTATGGACCTCAATACTTCCTACTATTAGATATTATAAATGCGAAAGTTTGTGAGGATGGATGGATGTTTGTTACTCTGTTCACGCAAAAACTTCTGAACGGATTTTGATGAAATTTGGCACTTTGGATGAAGTTTATAACCTGGAACACATATAATACTTTTTATCCTCATATTCCCACAGGTTCGAGACTTACGCGGGTGAAACCGCGGGTTGCTGCTAGTCAAATATAATCATGTATAACTTACTAAAATGAGTAATATTTTTTAGTAAGTTATACATAATTCACAGTGATGTCACAGTGAACGTGGAGCTCGATATCGGCACCGGTAGTAATGGCCGAAACAATGAACCGGCGTCACTCATTGTGACAGCACACGTAACATAAACAAACCGCGTGAGTCCCCGCCGTATTTCAATAATAATAATATAATATAATAAGTGTACTGTTAAATCTTAATCGTTTGTTCACGGTGCAGTTATTACATTTTGGAAGTAGTATCCAGGTTTATAGATCGACGAACGCAAAATAATGGTTCGGGAATACATAAAATACCTACTGCAGCTACTTACATCATACTACAAATTACCAATTCAGCCGTTTCGGGTCTAGCACATCGAAGTAACAACAAAATTACTAATTAGTAGTGCCTAATTACTTTGGTATTTTTTTTATTCAGAGAAACTGCCCTCGCATTGCCCTAAGTCCATAATTCGTAACATAGGCTACTGTCAAACCTTTTCATTTTAAAATTCTTCAGCAGTGAACATGTAAAAATGTAATTAATCATAACACCTATCTCCCATTTGCACCATCCTTATTTGAATAAGAATCCGTCACCTTGGATCCATCTCGAGGTTTCAAAACAGTTAATTATCATCAACTACCTACCTACATAGTTGTACAGGGCACCAACACTGTAATAATATCATGACCTTAAAAGCAAACACATCTTATCATGGGGTGGATTTCCTCTGCTGTTTGGTGCAACTATGCAACATTGTAAACCTTATCTATGCTAAGCATATAATTATCACTTTTGTATGTTACTGATACCATTGCGTCTTGTCGTTGAAAGTAATTTAGGTCACTAGAATAATTTGGTGGAGAACTAATATGTAATAGAAAGGGAAAGTAACTAAAAGTTACAATACGAAAACATAATTAGGTAGCTATCAAAATAACGGCGAACCTAAAGAAAATGTAAAATAAGTAATTCTCAATGAACAACAACTGTTACGATTCAGCAACGCGATTCAGAGAATTTCAAAACGAGAGAAATACTTGAAAACCTCCAAAACTACTCGATCACAACTATCGAAATATTCATTTCCACTAGAGTAAACACTAAATATAAATACAACTACAATAAAACAGTGAAACTATTATTGCAAAAGTGATCAAAACACAATTGCTTGGAGTAAAGTTGCAAAAGAATTAAACAACGAATAACGACAGACAGTGTCTCAACGTGGGACTAATTAATTTAACAGATTGAAAATAACTTAAGCACAGCGGAGGATAATACACCAGTTACAGCAAGATTATTATCCAAGCTGGGGCTGAGGCATCAACCCATAAAACCATTCTTAAGGATGTCACGTCATATGATACAGAGATAATACCAAATGAACGAGCCGATTTTACTGCCATCATAAATGTTCTTGTAAAACAAACCTCCCATAATGTGGATGAAGGAACTAAGACATAGCTAATGAGCCTATTTCCTCAAAACGAAGGAAACTTTGACAATGGTTTAAAAAAACCGGTCAAGTGCGTGTCGGACCACGCACAATGAAGGGTTCCGTGGTTGGGATGAATCTATCCCAAGAACAAACTTAACATTGTAGTTGAAAAACATGTTCTCCCATACATTCCAACTACAAATGTCCGTAGTTAAACGAAAAGGATCCAATAATGTGGGTTGGATCCCTTTCGTTTAACTATGGACAAATGTAAGTTTGTACGCACAATATTGAGAGATTTACCATGTTATTTTAAGACCATAGACTTCTTATAGGTTTTCCTGTAATCTATAGCTATAGAACTATTTTCTATAATTTTATGGTCATTAGTTTCGGAGATAAGGGGAGGAATGGTAAATTTTCGTCTATTTTCTTAAATAACTTTAAAACAGTTTATTATAAAATTATAAAAAAATATATATTTGAGACCCTCACAATAAGCCCTTTCATTTGATATATCGCACGGTTCAGTTTACAAATATATATTTTTTTAATTTTCTTATTTGCCCCCAAAATTGACCCCCATATTCAAAATTCATTAATTTACATTACACGTACGTGTTTGGGTCAGAGAAATACATACATATACCAAATTTCAACTTAATCGGTCCATCAGATTCGGAGCAAATTGGCTGTCACAGACGGACATACAGACAGACACATGAGTGATCCTATAAGGGTTCCGTTTTTTTCCTTTTGAGGTACGGAACCCTACAAAATAGGATATAGATTATTTTCCATAAAATTGTCTTCCTGGCCAACTGTTTATCCATAACTGCTTAGGTTACAAAAAGTGATTTGGTCACGTCCATATCTAACACCTTAAATACAATTTTCTTGTCACGGGTCAGTGATCAGCTCTTCAACTTCAATGGCGACAATTATAAACATCTTTCAACACTACCTATCTTCTGATTGCAAACCAACCGAAGGCATCAGCTGATAGCAACTAGTTACAAATCAATCAAGTGATCAGCTGATGGTCTTCATTGAAGCGTCATGGTGCGAATTGGTTTTCGCAACATGGGCCAGTGTTTGTACAAGCTCCAGTGCACAGCGAGTACCTAACCTCATTCTGAGATGGACAATAGATATTTTTGTCGATATTGTTAGGTTCTGGGTATTGAATTTCGTGGTCTATGTTATCGTAGCTAATGTTGCAACATTATTTCAAAGCATAATTTTAGTAGGTAAAATCATCAATTTGGAGATTTGTTCCATCATTTATACCAAACCAAACGTTAAATTTTAGGGTTCCATACCTCAAAAGGAAAGGACCCCTTATAGGATCACTCATGTGTCTATCTGTCTGTCCGTCTGTCACAGCCATTTTGCTCCGAATCTAATAGACCGATTAAGGTAAAATGTGGTACACGTATGAATTTCTGTGACCCAAACACGGACGTGAAACCTAAATAAATGAATTTTGAATATGGGGGTCAATTTTGGGGGGCAAATAAGAAAATTAAAAAAAAAGGTTTTGCAAACTGTACCGTGTGACTAATCGAGTGAGGGGCTCAAATATATAATTTTAAAATTATAACCCCCGCCCCCCTATTTCCTAAAGCACTGAGCTAAAAATTTTGAAAAACATACAGAAAATTGTTCAGTACCTATATTACAGGAAAACTCTATGGTCTATGGTCTTAAAATAACGTGGTAAATCTATCAAAATTGTGCGTACTAACTAACATTTGCAGTTGGAATGTATCGGAGAACATATTTTTCAACTACAATATTAAGTTTGTTCTTGGGATTCATCCCAACTACGGAACCCTTACGGCCCACTCCTTGTCACAGAGAGGAATATTATAGACTGATTATATTAAAAAAATTCCCTACGTTCTTAGTTTTTACAATATTATCAAAGTATATGTAGAATCTATTTAGTGTATATATAGGATCTAAGTCCACTCTAAACAACGTGTCTGTTAACATTTACATAGATTTTGCTGGTTCATTAGATTTCGTTCCAACTTTTCCAAGGTTAGGTTACAGGTACGTCACTACTAGACATAAAGTTATTTTTATAACAAAATATTAAACTGTATGATGGGTTGAACAATTATGATTATCATCCAAAAAATATTCGGTCGTTAATCTTGTCTTTTTAATGTAGGAAGTCATATAGGGCAGTCAAGTAAACGATCTTAGGATCATTACTTCGTAACGTTTTGTGATGAAGAACATTAAATATTGCCAGTCTGAATAAATTCCTCATATTAAATGGTTACAAATACCCCTTAATAAACTTTAATTAAATCACATATTTCAAACTTGATGTAAATCTCAAAACTGTTTAACGTAATTGCTAACTTGTTTTCAAAATATTACTGACATAGAATATTTTAAACACAATATATTAACTATTAACTACATGCAGTACGTGATCTGCATATTGTAGGAAACTAAAAATACAAAACACCTCATAAAATGTAACGCCTCGGATATGAACATGCACCTCAAGTCATAACATAACTTCACAATGCCCTCAAGTAAGGGAAAAAGTCGTGACTTTACATAAATAAATCGAACAAATTGTTCCACTATTCCAGTATAAAATAAGTACGAACTGTAGGAAGTTAGATAATTGGATCGAATCCGAACAAACGCATATCCGATCGCGTGCAGTCAATGCTTCGTCCAATGTCGTCTACACTCGCACCGGGTTACGGCGTGATATGGTCTAAGAGCCAGCCACCATGTTATTTACGTCTATGTAGGAAGATTTTATAAAGAAGCTTTCCAGTTCACGAAACAAATGTATGAAAAGCCAAACTGACGCTTACGACGACGAAGACACTTACCGCTAAGTTAGGACTGATTCTAGGCCGTGCAATAAAGGAGCGCCTGGAATAACTTAGAAGAGGTCGTGGTCCAGCAGAGGGACACTATGGGCTACAAAAATCACACCAATATGTGTGCAAGGTTAACTATAGAAAGATATCATGCTGATAATAATAAAAGTTACCGGTACAAATCGAACAATACCATGTTAGGTTATTCAATCAATCAATTACAAAACTAGTACTATAGAATTGTTAGAAATCAATCTGCCTAGCCTTTTACCAACTATGTTGGGGTCGGCTTCCAGTCTAACCGGATGCCGCTGAATACCAGTATTTTACATGGAGCGACTGCCTATCTGACCTCCACAACCCAGTGACTAGGTAATACGATACCCCTTAGTAAAACTGGTTGTCAGACTTTTGGTTTTCACGATCCGTAACGACTGTCAAAGATCCACGAATGACAGCCGGGACCAACGGCTTAATGTGCTTTCCGAGGCACAGAGGAGTCGCGGTATGTAAAATATCACCCATTCACGAACTTACCCCAGCAAGCGTAACCTAACCTGATGGATCGACCCGTGCGACTGTTAGTACTTAGCCACGAGCTCCTCATCCTCATTGAATTGTTAGAAATGCGGTATCATAAATTGTAGGTTGTTAAAGTCTACAGTAAAAAAGAGGTTACTTCTTCACTCCTCAAGTTCGCTTCACGTAAGTTTGCCGCTCTGGCTTTCCGATGCGCATAGCATGAGGCGCTGGTGTTTTAATATATGTAGATATTGACTACTGCGCAGTCATTTGTAGCTTACTTCAGCGGCTTCTTAAACGGCAATCTTACATGACGCGAACTATACGGGTACAGTAAAGAATCATCCCACCAAAAACATTTTCATGTAAAATGTTGCCAAGATGAGACCATATGGCTCGCACTTTCAAAAGTTATCAGATCCTATCTAGAGCCAAGCTTCTAACTCTACAAGCCCTCACTTCACAAACCTTAGTCAAAATATGAGGCTTGGCCGTTTCCTTACTACAAGAGCACAACAACTTACTACAAGAGTATAACAGAAAAATATGTAAATATGTTTTTATTATTTATACCAAGGAGTCTATATCAATTTTGAGACCTCTTGCATCAAAATTTGCGGAAGTCTCACACAAACTTCCATCCCCTAGTTTAAGGGGTTGGGGGATAAAAATTCCAAATTTTCGAATTTTTTTGTTGTTTGTGTACTAATATACCAAACTAGCTAACATACCAAATTTCACCTTTCTAGGACTTTAGAAAGTACCCTAAGAGTTTTGATGATCATCAGTCAGTCACGAAATCGGGGTTTTTTAGATATCAATAAAATCTAAAGTATAAGAGCTATTCAATTGAAACTTTGTATGTTTAATAAGTCTACTATTGACATCATATCTCAAGAATTTTGTTTATCTGTTATAATCCAAAGCCAAGTTATGAGGGTTCAAAAAAATGACGAAGCGCTTCGAGAAAAGGTAGGTAGGCTCGTCTTGGCGGGGCACTATCATACCGTATATCATAACCTATACAGGGTGTTTGGTGCATCGTGTGCCAAATTGAAATGGTCGACTGGGGGGGTCACCTTCTATCCTTTCAGACCCCTAAACACTTCTCATGCCCTGTGGCTTTTTTTTCATCGACTTTTTATTTTTTTATAAAAAAAATACCCAAATTTTGCATTCAATTTCAAAATAAAAAAAAGTGTAAGTCGTAGACTCTGAATTTTAATTTTATTTAGACGTGTATTGTATTATAGTACTTTTAAATTCAAAATTAGTGACATTAGCCATCCAGTTTTTTTTTAATTTACTCGCAAAGTTTCGGACTTCAATTAAAGCTGTCCATGTTACAGCTATTTACATGGCTATAAAAAAAAAACCAAAAGCGACCGGGATCTTCCAACTCCCTCAAAAACTCTCTAGTCTATCCTCTTGCTAGTGATGTGCCACATGCCATAAAAATCTTTTTACAACTTTGTGAATTCGCTAGAATTGTGAATCGAGTCACAAAATACTAAATTTGAAATTATGATTTAAAAAAATATTTTTACTTAAATTATACCTCAAGAACTCATTTAATCTGTTATCTCACTCTTGTAAGGTAAAATCTGTCTCGTATCTCTCTTTTTTGGGGGGGACGGTTACTAGAAATAAAAAATAATTGCATTTTTAACATTTATTTAATCATTTTTTACATATTCTGCTCAAATTGTTGGCCGCTATTGCGAATGCAGGCCCGACATCTATTTCGTATTTCCACAGTTGTTGTACGAAGTCGTATTTCCTCCTTAATTTGATTAAACGCCGTTTCAATGCGTTGAAGTAGTACCTCCCTAGTCGGAACCTCCGTGGCGTATACCAGCTCTTTGGCACGTCCCCAGACATAAAAATCTAGCGGAGTTAGGTCTGGGGAACGTGCCGGCCATGCAATAGGGCCATCGCGACCAATCCACGCATTGGGGAACACATCGTCAAGATATTCCCTCACAGTCAAACGCCAATGCGCGGGACAGCCGTCATGCTGGAATACTTTGGGAACATTTTCATTAAATACGGGCACCTCGGACACTAATTCGGGCAGGTCATTTTGAAGGAACTCCAAATAGTTATCGCCATTGAGGTTATCGGGCAGGTAATGCGGTCCAACTACCTGATTCCCAATCACTCCTGCCCAAACGTTTACACTAAACCTCCTTTGAAAAGATTTCTGCCTTTTAACATGTGGGTTTTCCGTTTTGTTTGTCCAGTGATGCAGATTGTGAAGATTGAGGATCCCTTCTTTGGTAAATTTGGATTCATCCGTCCACAATATTCTTTTTAAGAAAATAGGATCATCCACATCCGTGTGTAACATCAACCGACAAAATGCCACTCGTCTGTCAAAGTCGCCACCCTCAAGACCTACAAACAAAATATTTTTTTAAATCATAATTTCAAATTTAGTATTTTGTGACTCGATTCACAATTCTAGCGAATTCACAAAGTTGTAAAAAGATTTTTATGGCATGTGGCACATCACTAGCAAGAGGATAGACTAGAGAGTTTTTGAGGGAGTTGGAAGATCCCGGTCGCTTTTGGTTTTTTTTTATAGCCATGTAAATAGCTGTAACATGGACAGCTTTAATTGAAGTCCGAAACTTTGCGAGTAAATTAAAAAAAAACTGGATGGCTAATGTCACTAATTTTGAATTTAAAAGTACTGTAATACAATACACGTTTAAATAAAATTAAAATTCAGAGTCTACGACTTACACTTTTTTTTTATTTTGAAATTGAATGCAAAATTTGGGTATTTTTTTTATAAAAAAATAAAAAGTCGATGAAAAAAAAGCCACAGGGCATGAGAAGTGTTTAGGGGTCTGAAAGGATAGAAGGTGACCCCCCCAGTCGACCATTTCAATTTGGCACACGATGCACCAAAGCGTATACCTATCACAGAACGGCAGATCTCAATATACGATTCCATACAAAACAAAGCCACGTGATCGTAAAGTATAGCGGTCACTGGCTCTTGGCTCATAGAATCGAGTGCTATTATGTCATAACGTTCCACTTGCAGTGTGTTGTCCCAATTGGCGTGCAAACCGTTTTTGTCTATTTTGTGTTGCAGGTCGCTCGGATCGGATTCGAAAGGTCTGGCGGTGCATTCTGTACCATCTTTGAAGACTGGTTATACGTACCTACTACTTTTGGTGTGTTCTGTGCTATTTTAGTTTAAGAGGCAGTTTAGGTTTTAGATGTGGTGCTGGTTTTTGTATAGGCTTTTTCAAGACATTGGTAATGGTAAGGCACCTAGGTAATTGTACGGTGTTTTGGTTACTAAAGTTTACATTTTATACTTTTTCTTCCCTAGTCGACTTGCTTGAAGACGACGTCGGCGTGGACGTCACGCTTCGTTTCCTTTGTACGTTCAGATCTAATCCGTGGTCCAGTGTTACAAATAGATTCATGTAGAAACAGTGTATTATTAAAAAAAAAAAAACAAGCTTTTATTAGTCTGCTTTTTTGTCTACTTAGATATCATCTAGGACCAGAGTCCTTGTCAAGAATCAAATGAACTCAAACTCGATAGAGTTACGTCGTTTTATTACTGAGTTCCCATAGCCACTTTCGGGCTCCATCATCAGATCAGCTCCATGTCATTATAATATTGCATTGTCCTCCCATTTACATATTATGCAAGTAAAATTTGAGCTCGATCGGAAACCAGCAAGATTAGATTACATACAGACAGACACCGGGACAGCTGGAACTAAATAAAAGCTTGTAAAAATATTACACAGGCATGTAGACAACACTATTAAATCAGCAAAAAAGTAAATTCCACTTCAATCCTCTGACGAAGTTAATCCATATTTGTCAGAAAGCACTCAAAAACCCTGTGTTTACCTCACATTACGAAACAATGTGGGAGCGTAGTGCGACAATATTGCAACGCTGCAAGGTTTCTCCGCGTGGGAGGGTGCAGCCATTTCTTATTGATAACTTTCCCTTTAGCTCCGTATTGTCTGGCTTACTAGCCTTAGCCTTATTTTTCTGAGCATTTTAGTGCAAATCTTCGATATTTTCTTTGAACGGAATTCGTTGGAAGTTTTGGTAGGACGTGCACAAAAATGGTCGACTTCCATAATTATTACTGATTACGAAGAGATGGCCAATGCCCGAAGATGACCCCCCTACTAGCTGTAGCAGGGCCTTTTAAGTTAGTCACACTTAAAAATAATTAGTTGATGGCAGATGCCATAAATAATGACAATCTATTAGATACTGGCACTATACGTAGCCTGCTGTTTATGTGATAGCCTATTACTAACAATTAGCACTGCTGTGCTCGCGTGGGAAGCTCTTTTGTTTTTGTTTAACCATTGAATACATGACTGTTATTTACATTATACTAACTGCATAGCAGTAAACATGCCTTCATAAATTGTTTATGAGCCTTGGTAAATACGAAAATACTTGTGGACTCTGTTACTATGTAAATGTGAAAATTATCATCAGCTTCATTAGAATTTAAAATATAAGTACCCCAGTTTCAGTCAAAAAGAACCTCCGCTTCCAAGTTCTCGGTCCGTCCGATCGTGACCTCCAAATTCGCGCCATTGCAATCGCCCGCTATATTTGTCGCAATCGCCATTTTCCACGTTTTCGCGCCAAATTACGTTTCGTTCGATCGCTCCATTGACTTCAGTAAGAAACAGCGAAAACCACAATTTTATTATGAATAGTACAGTTTTCCAAAAGAAATCTCAAGTTCAAGATAAATGTAATATTATCGTAATAATGTTGAAAACATTTTGTGGGTGTTTAAAAATGGCGGCAGTTCAATGACTGGAAAGTGCAAAAGGGCCCATGAGTAAGCAGTTTTGTTTATTTTCTCTATCATTAAATATCAAGTTTTCTCTTATTTGTATTTGATAATATTGCAACATTGCTGTTATTATTAAAGAACAACAGAGTATGAAATTACATCTTACAGAATATTAACTACACTATTGCAATATTAACTTATTATTCAGGTTTTATTTTTATTTTTTTTGAGCTTAATCATCAGTTGAAAGGAGTCATCATTCACGAAGTAAATCAGTAGTGGTGATCACCCTATGTCTCAAGCTGATCCAATCAATCAATCACAGTGTTTACTAAAAGATATTATCATACTTCAATATTCATTCTAACATCTTCCTAATAATTTCCATAACTGCAGTTAGTAAGGTAGGTGCATCTATGTTTCTCGTGTCGTGAAATCACAAAACACGTTTCCATCGTATTTGCAAGCGTAATTGCATAGTGCTCGCATTAACAACGTATTATGTAAACCAGGACTGAAGACGCTACAGCCTCCTTGGCACACTTGCATTCTATTGTAAATACTATCCACGGTATTGTTCTTAACATTTTCTAAGATATTATGGTGTGTTGGTTTAAAATGTTACTTATTTGTCTGTAAAATGTTCGATTTATTAGGTCTTTTGATCAACTGGATTATAATACTCGTATACTTATAAGAAATAACTGAAATTAGTAATAATAGCCAAAAAATGGATGTCTCTTTTTAAGAAACAATGAAGATCTCCTTCGATAAAAAAAAAACGTATTTTTCAAGGAATAAGAATAATATAGGAAAATAGCCTCGCATTTAAAAGTAAACAATTCTATCTGTTAACTAGATATGACAATAATCAGTGTACATATTAAACTAAAACACAGGCGAACGGAAATCTCCTGTACCTAGACTTAACACCCGGAATAAACAATATCATAGTCAACCGGAAGCTGACGTAACAGGCTCATAACAAGACCATAGACAGTAACACCACTTATCTTTGGAGGGAAAGCGCTCTGGGCTTATACTTATGATTCGTGCTATGGTATGACGCAATGAAGATGGGTTTTAGATTGAAAGTTTGGATAAAATGCAATGTAGTGTATAATAAAATAATGTAATGATGATTCTACACATACAATTGGCTTTATAGAATGTGTACGTGTTCCAATTCTAATAGGTTGGGGAAAAAGTTTCTTCGCATTTTTTAAGAAAATTCAAAACATTTTTTTAATATAGTTTATTTACATTTAACTAAAGTATGTAGGTACCATTTTGTTCGATAACTTTTTGCCATCTTGTAGGTAGGGACATGATCCCATTGCTAAAGAAATTTTGGGACTTCTGGTCAAAATACCGCGACAAATGGTTTTGGCAGTCCTCTCGTGATGTTAACCTGACACTGCCTAAAGAATTCTGAAGAGACCGAAACAGGTGGAAATCTGAAGGTGCAAGGTCAGGACTATACGGCGGATGCATTAACACCTCCCAGCCACTCTCTTAACTTTTGCTGAGTGGCTAAAGATGTGTGAGGTCTAGCGTTATCATGATGAAAAACCACACCCCTTCTGTTGATTAATTCCGGCCGCTTTCTCTCAACTTCTTGCTTTAATCTCATCAGTTATTCGCAGTAGAGTTCAGAATCGATGGTCCTGCCTGGTGGTAACAGCTCATAATGAATAATGCCCTTCCAATCCCACCACACACACAGCATCACCTTGTTGCGAGTTACCCCGGGTTTCGCCACAGTCTGTGAAGCCTGACCGGCCTTTGACCACGACCTTTTTCGCACGTTCTTGTCATACGTGATCCACTTTTCATCACCAGTTATCAGCTTCTTCAAAAATGGTTCGATTTCATTACGTCGTAATAAAGAATCACAAATGAGTACACGGTTCATTAGGTTTCTTTCAGTGAGCTCGTGAGGTACCCAAATGTCGAGCTTTTTTGTGTACCCAGTTTTTTTCAAATGCGCCAAAACTGTTTTGTGGTCAATTTCCAGTTCTTCAGCTACGTCGTAACTACTGATATGCCGATCTTGCTCCACTTTTTCAAAAATGGCATCCATTTTATCTGTAATAGGGCGACCAGAGCGACGTGCATCTTTGACATCAAAATTTCCGGATTGTAAACGCCTAAATCAAATTTGTGCTACTCTCACAGACCAAATTATTTATTATTTCTACACTAGCTGGGCCCCGCGACTTTGTTCGCGTGGAAGTCGTAAGATACACGATATACTAAAATAACAGCCACATTATTATTAAATTAAAATAAAAACTCCCTCGTCCCCCGACCCGTCGCGTAGCATCACCCGTCCGCGCTATTTTTTCACAATTTCGTGGGTTTTATTTTTCTTGCGCAGAACCCTAATTATTTTCCTAAGATAAAAGTAGCCTAAGTTACTCCTTATAATATCAGCTATTTGCCAGTGAAAGTCCTGTGAAAATCAGTCCAGCCCTTTCGGAGATTAGGCGGAACAAACAGACAGACAAAAATTAAAAAAAAGGTTTTGCTTGTTATAAGTACCGTATATATTTACATATGCATTTAGTAAAAAGCTGTTTTGACTTTACAAACAGACACTTCAATTTTATTTATTTGTATGTATAGATTCGGCTTTATATTAGGTTGGGGAAAGTCTTTTCGCATTATAGTATGTATGAACTTGTAATAAAATCTCTTTGGCTATACTATTTGTATCTGGCTGGTTTTGGTATCATTGAAAGTTTAAATTTTAAAGAACATAATTCCAAATTCAAATTAGGAAAATGTGTGATTTTCATTTGTTTTTCGTACCGTCAAGATGAGTGAATCTAATGAAGAAATTCGATACATTTTAAAATTTTACTACAAAAAAGGTAAAAATGCAACGCAAGCCGCAAAAAAAATTTGCGATGTTTATGGACCTAGTGTAGTGTCTGTGAGAGTAGCACAAATTTGGTTTAAGCGTTTTCAATCCGGAAATTTTGATGTCAAAGATGCACGTCGCTCTGGTCGCCCTATTACGGATAAAATGGATGCCATTTTTGAAAAAGTGGAGCAAGATCGGCATATCAGTAGTTAGGACGTAGCTGAAGAACTGGAAATTGACCACAAAACAGTTTTGGCGCATTTGAAAAAAACTGGGTACACAAAAAAGCTCGACATTTGGGTACCTCACGAGCTCACTGAAAGAAACCTAATGAACCGTGTACTCATTTGTGATTCTTTATTACGACGTAATGAAACCGAACAATTTTTGAAGAAGCTGATAACTGGTGATGAAAAGTGGATCACGTATGACAAGAACGTGCGAAAAAGGTCGTGGTCAAAGGCCGGTCAGGCTTCACAGACTGTGGCGAAACCCGGGTTAACTCGCAACAAGGTGATGCTGTGTGTGTGGTGGGATTGGAAGGGCATTATTCATTATGAGCTGTTACCACCAGGCAGGACCATCGATTCTGAACTCTACTGCGAACAACTGATGAGATTAAAGCAAGAAGTTGAGAGAAAGCGGCCGGAATTAATCAACAGAAGGGGTGTGGTTTTTCATCATGATAACGCTAGACCTCACACATCTTTAGCCACTCAGCAAAAATTAAGAGAGTTTGGCTGGGAGGTGTTAATGCATCCGCCGTATAGTATATATCCTGACCTTGCACCTTCAGATTTCCACCTGTTTCGGTCTCTTCAGAATTCTTTAGGTAGTGTCAGGTTAACATCACGGGAGGACTGCCAAAACCACTTGTCACGGTATTTTGAACAGAAGTCCCAAAATTTCTATAGCAATAGGATCATGTGCCTACCTACAAGATGGCAAAAAGTTATCGAACAAAATGGTACCTACATACTTTAGTTAAATGTAAATAAACTATACTAAAAAATGTTTTGAATTTTCTTAAAAAAATGCGAAGAAACTTTTTCCCCAACCTATTATGTTTGTAAGAAGCGGATTACAAACGGAACATTTACCATATCAATTTAGATGTTCAGCAGCGTCCGTCTAGATTGGAAGCCTACATCAACCAAGTTGTTAAAGGATTGTAAACACTATTAATTTCCACTCAGAAATCCAGATTGAACATACTACCTACAGATGATCAGGTAAAAATTCTTTGAAGCGAACCAAAGCTGTCACGATTTTGTGTTTCTAGCTCTAGCTAGAAACACTTAAAAGAGTCATACAGTCTACTGTATGACTCTTTCTCACAACGCTAGTTCTGTGTTACGCTATACAGAGTTGTTACTCGTAGGAACTGTAAACTGTAAAGGTTTCATGATAAAGGCAGCCTTATGTAGTACAGGCTGAAAATACTTATGGTTACATTCGAATGCTCAGTCAAGTGTCGTACTACCCCAGACAGCTGTGCTGCTGAGGAGTTTGTTGCGCCACTTCTTCTCTCCAGCTAAAGCACTAGGAAGAGGTGAAGGGCGGGCGTTTTGGGGGACTGTCTTATGTAATTTTGACATTCGAAAAGTGCTGATTCTCAGCCTCGTTTGAATAGATTACTTTTGATTTTGATTTACTACTTTTGAATTTGAAGGTTTAGCTTTTGTTACTGAAAAGCGGAGTCGAAATACAGTATGTTAACGAAAGGCAATACCGTAAACCCGCAATAGCATAGCGTCCATATCTATAATATAAAAATGAATCGCTGAATGTGTTGCTAAGCGCAAATCTCGAGAGCAGCTGAACCGATTTTGCTAATTCTTATTTTAGAATATTCCTTGAAGTACGAGGATGGTTCTTACGGAGAGAAAAATTTAAAAAACGGCCTGAAAAGGTCTAAAAACAACACTTTTCTATACTCCCATACAATCGATCCGTAATATTACTTAAAAGTCAATTTGAACTTTAATACCATACCATAAAGTTTAATGAAATATAATAAGTAGGTATCATAATAAGAAATCTGAAATTGTAATTTTCATTGTGATTTTTTAGTGACTATTAAAATAATTTTAGGTGGTTTATAATTTTTATTTTTTGACATAATGTAATTGTTAACTTATTAGCTTTCTTTTTTCTTTTTTTTTATCTTACTAGCTGACCCGGCCGTCCTGAATATAGCAGAATAAGTATTAAAAAAATAATAAAAATTAAAGAATCGACTGTTAGGCGGTACGAAGTTCGCCGGGTCAGCTTGTATGCTAATAAAAACTTTTTAGCAAAAAATAAAACCGACTTCCAAAACAAAACACTACAAAGTGAAAAATAACTTTAATTTCGGTAGTCGGTGTCTTTGGTTTTGTATTTTCGTTTTTTGCCACCGACTTCCGAAATTAAAGTTATTTTCCACTGTGTAGTGTTTTGTTTTGGAAGTCGGTTTTATTTTTTGCTAAAAAGTTTTTATTTTTCACTTTTTAGTTGTGGAACCTACCCCACTAATTTGAATACATAATTGAGCACAATAACTGTAGATATAGCCATGTAAATAACAGTGATAGGAAGTTATTAAAACACCATCACATCATCCATATAAAATAAGTGGGAAATATACGCATTATTGAAGCTAACTCAAAAACTCCCCAAGCAATGTTAAAAATGTATATGGGACCACCTCGAAAGTATCCCTTTCAAACAAAAAAAAATTTTCTAAATCGGTCCATCCGTCTTTGAGTAATCGCGTAACAAACATACAAAAAAAAAACATACAGACGAATTGAGAACCTCCTCCTTTTTGAAGTCGGTTGAAAACACACTTGAATGGTAATATATTCAAGTGTTCGCCAAAAAATATCTGTACATTTTGACGAGTTATGCGAACATAATGTAGGGAACAGCAGATTTATTTTTTCGTGAATTTTTGAATGGTAATATTTTTTTATAACGTATGAACCTCTTTCTTTAATTAACTTACTGCATAGTACGGTTAGGATGTGCATATTTCTTTGAGTAAAACTGATAAAACCAAGAATATAACATACATACTGAAGTTCATCCTTTATTATTGTAGGTTAGCGCCCGCATTAGTACCTCCTATCCTATCCTATCCTCTACCTACTAATCAGATTACCTATATTACCTTCGTTCCCAAAATATCATCCTCATCTGCCTAGCCTTTTCCCAACTCTGTTAGAGTTGGCTTCCAGTCTAACAGGATGCAGCTGAATACCAGTATTTGACATGGAGCGACTGCCTATCTGACCTCCAGAGCCCAGTTACTGGGTAATGCGATACCCCTTGGCACAGATAAGATCCCTTGGTAAGATTTGTTGTCAGACTTTCGGGCTTCTGACGAGCCGTAACGACTGTCAAAAATTCACGAACGACAGCCGGGACCAACGAAATACGATGTCCCCAAAATAATGAAATGTAGAACATAAGAAGTAGGTAGTAGAAGTTTTAATAAAACAGTTGAAGTACCTATGTATAGTCACGAGCAAAATTCAAAAGCGATTTTCTCTTGTGACTGCAACTTTGAGATACGACATATTTCATATTACTATTATGGGTTCCAAAATACTATGTTCATAACAACATTACATTACAATCAACACAGTAGGAGAAACTCAGTTTGAAATGTTGTTTAGTGTACACATATTTATGCTCATGACCGTGCTAGTAGTAAGTATTATCTCTCATTGCACGTTCAAGTATTCAACAAGTGCGTCTCCCGCACGGGTCTCCCGTCACCATCAATTAATGTCTGTCAACTACAAATAAAAAAATAAAGAAATTCATAATAAAATCTAATGTGTATTATGGCTGGGTATTCCAGAGAATGTCTGTAGAAAAGTTGGCTATAAACTAAAGACGTGATGTGAATAATACATAGAATGTCAAGCATTTGTTGCTATGATTGATGCCACGATACTTTAAAACAAGAATGAAAATATAAAATTCGAGTCGTCCTCTCTTGGGTTTTCCTCGCCTTTTACACGATAGGCTTGCAGTGAAATGTTGTTTATTTTTCAATTAAAATGATTACTAGAAGTAGGTAGGTACAGCAACACTAAGTTAGTAAGCAAGAACATAACTGAAGATCTAAGCAACCAAACTTTTTTTAGACTATCTAATATGCAAAATAATTTGCATAGGCCACTTGTGTCAGGTACCTATGTCTCTTGTACTTTATCAAGTACACCTGGACTTACAGACTGATTCTGGATAAGGGTGCCCGCCCATGTCCGATAATCGCCGATTTTCTTGGATGCCCCTTTCTATTTATATGAGTGCGAAAGGGAGATAGACAAAAATCAGTAAAAAATTGGTCTCCGATTACACTAGTTTACAGAATTTTAATTGTTGTCTGTTGCCGCGAACTTTATGATGTTTTTATTTACTCGTGACGTATTATTTTCGAATATACCCTCAGAAATTTTTGTGCAGCTCAAGTGATTTTATTGTTCATTTTCATTATTTAAGTGTTTTCGTTTGTTCATAACGTGCGTGTTTCCTTTTGTTAACTAAAAAACTAGAGCTGATCGATAAACATTTATATATTTGAACTCAGCATGTCATGTGTAGCCAACAACACTTAGAACTTTCCCGTCAACAGATACATTGTAAACTAGTGTTATCGGACGTGGGATCGTAGTAATATAATATACCTACCATTGAAAAATCCAAGTATTCCTAACAAAGATCTTTTGCTAATTCTATTGCACCGTAACGGAAAATCTACATAAACCACTCCCATAAAATTCCTTTACAATTTATCGCTAATTGATATTACCGCATTGCATCAATATATTTTCCATGTCAAGCGCATCTTCCTAGATCAAGATAAACAACTTGAAACAATGAAACGTCACTAAGTAATTAAATAAATCGTATGAATAAAATATGAGTTCGTGTTTTATTTAGCAGGTATCTTCATTGTTGTTCATTTTAACACTATGGAAGATAGAAAAACGTGAGATAGAAACGTTTTGCAAAAAGCTGGTGCAGTTTTTATTTCATGTAAGATTCTCGAGTCATTTGTTTTATAAACATGTCGTTCTAATTGTTATCTTGAGTTGGTTATACAGGGTTATCCTCTTAAAGGGGTCATAGTACTCATCATTATAACCACAACTTTTACTATGGGACCAAACCTGAAATCGCGAAAAAATCTGCTGTTCCCTACATTTTTACGAATTATGCGAACATAAATGTACTGAACAGCTGATTTTTTTCGCGATTTTAGGTTTGGTCCTATAGTAAAAGTTGTTCATAATGATGAGTACAATAACTTCCTTTCGAGGATAACGTTGACTAAAATTGCACCCTGTATGAACCGATAATTTTAATTGATTTGGGTAATAGTTTTTTTTTAAATATGCACACAACAATCTAGCTGAATTACTAAGGTTTCTTTAGTGATTTAAAAAATAACAACTTTGTAAAGCAATAACAAATTAATAAAGTAGTAAAGAAACCATATTTACAAATAAAGGAAACCCAATTATGACCCTGATAAACTGTAAACACAACCCATGATATGAACTAGGGAGCCCTAATGAAGCTAAGAAAGCATAATTATGATGATAAGTAGGTCCCTATCATAATATATAAAGTCAAAACAGACCCTTGATCCCTACGAAGGTAAACGAGGCACAATATGTCGTCATATTCTATAGGAAGTGGCGCATTCACGACTGTGACCAGTAGCTAGAAGCTAGTAGCACGACAAGCGTACGGATAGTGAAATTTTTGCTATAATTACCTTATTAATGACGTACAGTAAACGCGGCTTCCCTATTGACGCGTTTAGATGTACGCTTCCAATTATATTTTATTTAGTGGAAGAAAGTACCCGGTTTTATATCGGTTTCATAGGAAACTCAGATTCAGATTCAGATTCAGATTCAGATTCAGATTCAGATTTATTTATTTGCCATCAATGTAGGTACACGTTTAAGATGATACAAATAGCTGAAGGTTACCGCTACATTCTACCTTACGGCATGCAAATTCATAGAAACTAATACATTACACACAATATTATTAGAAATTAACAACTAACATGCCATTCTAATTAACACAAACAGACATAAAAAGAAGGAAATAATAATAACGTAATAATAATCAACACATAGTCAATTGCACATAAATGAATCTTGTCAATAACATGAATTTCATTGGACTCCGATTCTATATTCGGAGGGTCACCATAGAACATTCTCATTGACATTTGAATGTCCAGTTTTCAATTGGAAAATTGTTTGGGAACCCAAAACCTGCCGGAAGCCCTTACAATCTTGAAATATTAATATTGAATCTTATCTCCCAAAAAATTTTTTGCGAGACTTTAATCATTCTTCAAAGTGACGTAGCATGAACACAATGTGCCGGTATCATCAACCCTTTCCGTCAATGTACCCACTCATTGTCTACTGTCAATCAATCTGCCTAGCCTTTTCCCAACTATGTTGGGTTCGGCTTCCAGTCTAACGGGATGCAGCTGAATACCAGTATTTTACATAGAGCGACTGCCTATCTGACCTCCACAACCTAGTTACTGGGTAATACGATACTCCTTGGTAAAACTGGTTGTCAGACTTTCGGGCTTCTGACGACCGGTAACGACTGTCAAAGATTCACGGATGACAGCCGGGACCAACGGCTTAACGTGCTTTCCGGGGCACGGAGGAGTCTCGGTATGAAAAGATGGTCACCCATCTACAAACCAACCCCGGCAAGCGTAGCTTAACCTGATGGATCGACCCGTGCGGCTGCTATTACATAGCCACGAGCTCCTTGTCCACTGTGCATGTCAAAATAAATTATTGCCACCTTCCGGGCCAAATACAATAAAATGCCATCAACACAAAGGCAAGATCCTTAATCTAGAACAGTTCCAAATCGTGCTAACTTAGACCTCCTATAGCTCGTGATGCAGGAAATCAGACGTGCTTGTTAGCTAGGTACACTAACACAAGTAAGAGTCGGGCGGTGCGCGGCGCAAGCGCATCCGTTATGCAAGGACAAGAGCTTTTAGGGCTGCTGTGCCATACATTAAAAGAAACTAACACTTCTAGAGAAGCGCACTGGGGTATAAGCTAATGACTAAGAAAAAGAACGATAGAAACTTAGATTAGGTGCAGATGATGAAAATTTGGGAGCCGAGAAGTCGTTGTTGAAAGTAAAATGAAATGCAATATAAAGTACAACTTATGTTGTGGATTCGGAATGAGAATATTGCTGCTTGTACAATTACCACTGTCTGAAAATGGCATTAGACTACGGAGAAGATAAATTCAAAACAAACAATTAGGTTAGATACCGTAGAATATTCTGTGTAGTGGAAGTGACTATTGAAACATTACTACCGCTGGGTAGTGTGAATTACTACATTAACCAAACAACTAACCATCAAACCAAACCAACCATCTCTAGAACAAAGCAAGACTTATTAAATATTGATTTGTGTGAGGCTAGAGATACACAAGTGCAAACATACTAACAGTATTAATAGGACATTTAGTAAGGTAGGATCTCAAAACAAAATTCCCAGCACATAGAGGTGGTGACCCTAGGATCGTCTGCCGCACCTTTCCCGAGCTATTTGGAAAACTATTGAGGTTTTACACCATACTGCAGAACGGTTGTGCAAGAGCAACATGAGATCTTTTATTGTGCTGTGTTAAACTGCAGTTTTGTGGAACGTTTGAGGTGAGGAAAGTAAGATAGGTAATAAATTACCAGCTTTTGAATTACCTTGATTGAAAGTACGTAGATTGTAGTAATAAATTGTCGTAAAAGTCGTACATTGAAGGCATCGGATTAGCCAAGACTAGCCAAGACTACTTACGGCTTACCTAGATAAAATTAAGATTTATAGCCTGGAAAGTGCTTAGAAGAAAACACCACTTAATAAGTACCAACCTGACAAAAAGGCCATAATATGGCTTGCAGGGACTGACCGAAGATACTCTCACAATAATCAACAGCAAAATACAATATATGTGTATATATGTATATACTGCAACCAATCGTTCATGACAGGCCAGCTGGCACCACCTATCATGCCGTAGGTCGTGGGTTCGATTCCCATCCAGGACGAACATTTGTGTGCATGAACATGCCTGTTTGTCCTGAGTCTGGGTGTAATTATCTATAAAAGTATATATATACAACAAAAAAAGTAGTGTATGTAGTATATCAGTTATCTGGTTTCCATAGTACAAGCTCTGCTTAGTTTGGGACCAGATGACCGTGTGTGAATAATGTCCCAGGTTATTATTAGAATAAAGAAATAAAAACATTAAAAAATATTATTATTATTATTATTATTCATCTGCAGGCTTAGCACGAGAACCGTAGAGAAGCGTATTTTGGACGGAAGAGTAGACAAAAATGACGCGCCGTTGCCGTATACAGACGTATGATATATGAGACATATTATGTAAACAGTATGACGGCAAAAATGTAGAAAGAGCCAACTGCACTGTTACGACATTCGTTTTTTCATAGGACTTTTTTCTGTTTAATTGTCAATTTTAACAAATCACGCATATAATTACAACTGCGGAGACGAGCCCGTAGCGCTGGAGAAGATGCGAATCTGAACGTGGTTTATATGGAATTTATCTTGTTATAATGGAAAATATGAAAAATGATTACCTACATATAGTTTTAGGGGGTTATGGGATTTAAAAAGGGGGCAAAATTTTCATTATTTTTGCGATAGGACACGCCGTTTTCGGCGATTATAAAATCCAATTGTCTTCACTACCCTAGACAATTATCAGTTGTCAGTGTGATTATGACAGTTAGGATAGAAAACTTTCTTCCGAAATACACTACAATCTACATAAAAAAGAACCTAGACAAAGATCGTTTATAGAAACGAAAGACAAAATGATAAATTGTAGAAGGATTTCTACGGTGCGATTTCAAAAATAGAGATACGAAATGTCACTTTGTATAGAAAGAGATGTGTCTATTCTTCGTAGAGATAGAAGTGGTCATGCTAAGTCTAACATCTAATGCAGGGCGACCGTTACTAAGCAGCTGTCAAAAGGAAGACAGCTATCCAACAATCAAGTATACGAGCAGATAGGAATGAAAGGAAAGATAACTGAAGTGACATTAACATTCAAATAACTAATGATCATATATTTACAACTGTGTAAACGGTATTTAACAATGAACGCTCATTCATATAAGTACTCTATGAATAACAAGCGAGCGAAAATCACAGCCATGGTCAAATCTGCAAGCAAAAAATACAACAATACTATAATTCGGTCAAGACGACATGCGAGTAATTTAACTGTACAATCAAACACTCATTGTAGAAGTCACACGGGTGAATGACCGATCAGATCTTGTCAAAAATTACGGATGACAATTGACCGACCCATTGTTTGGTATTTCCTAGGTTCTAACGGTACTTGAACTGCGATATATTTAAAACGGGACCAGATTGATAAAGGATAAGGTACCGTTAAGTACTTTGGATGGTAGTAATTTGTGCATGACCTAGTAATTCGTATTGTGGTGACCTCAGATGTTTGGTAAAAAGATAAGAAGTGATTAGGTTGAATAACTGTGAATGAAATGATTCTCTTCAGGGAGACCTAAAGCTGTTTGGCCAGTGTTTTAATGAGTTAACTCAAAAGTAGTTAAAAGCAATTCCTTATTTAACAGTTGCCTATCAGTTACATCAGTGTGAACGATTGGTAACTTGCTTTTAACTACTTGTGAGTTCGAATCGTTGGATGGGCAAACCTATATTACATAAGGGCAAAGGAAAGTGGACAATTTAAAACTGCCAATCTGTAGGTGAAAGAAAGATGATAGAAATAAAATTAAAGATGTTAAGTAAGTACAAGTACCTGTACATTTGCATGGGTGTGTAATGTATGATATAATAACAAATGCTCTAATTTCACTTGAAATAACGTTCATATAATATAATTTTCATATGCTATAAAATCATATAACCTAATTTCATATGACCTAATGTTTCATATGATATAATTTTCACTTAATATAAAACATTTAGTATAACGTTCATTTTATATAATTTTCAATATGTATAATATTCTTTTTATATAACATTCATTTGACCTAATGTTCTTTTGACCTAATTTTCATGTTTAATGGTCACAGTTCTAACCTAACTCAAATGGTACCTAACCAAATCTTAAAATATTCAATGCATGGTCGAGGGTGGGCTTGGCGGGGCTCCTACTTCTGGATGGTTTATAAAAAAATAACCACGAAGGGGATGGCCTAACTAACTTCTAACCTAACATGTCCGAGTCGGGGTGCCCTAAAGTCCAGATTGCATCCAATTTCTACTGGTTACAATAGTTGAGGGTGGTAGGTGTATAGGGTATAAAGCGAAGAAAAAAAAACAGTACAATACTAAAATCGTATCAGATTTTCTAAATTATATTAAAAGTTATTAGAGATTATGAATATTATAGTAAATGAATAATATACTACATGAATATTATGTAAAATGTGCATTATAGGAAATGTTTATTATATCATAAGAAATTAGATAAAATGAAATTATATCAACAATTCATTATCTCAACTGATCGTTATATTAAACAAAAGTATATTAACTGAAATTAGGTCAAGTGAACGTTAGATTTTTTGTTATTATATCAACCGTTACACACCCACATTTGCATATAGCTTAGAACCCTTTTTTTTTGGTATACATCAAATAACTTCTCCTGCTCTGGGCGGAGCAGGGAGGGCGTGTTAGACTTTTACTGACTAAAACCCACCCGTGTTCCTTCAGTTGCCTGTGCCAGATCCACGGTAACTCTTTCAAACAACCCGCGACCCTGGCAGGTTTCAGCCCTCTGGCGCACCCCATCAGTTAGTGCTGACATCCCTGTGGAACACAACCCGCCGTCGACCCGGGCCTGGACCTTACCGGATGGTGAGCTACCCATTGCTCGCAGTTCGCAAGCCCGCGCCTATGCCGGGAATCGGCTCTCATTTCCCGACGCCTCCTGCGCGAGGGCGTCTCCTGCGGCGCCTAGGAGCGTGAGGGCGTAAAGATTACCTCTCCCTCACGCATTCCGCCTTCGCGAGCATTACTGCTTCGCAGAAGGAGGTGACGGCGTCCCATGCACTCTCGCTCCGTACCTGGACCAGGGCCGGACGCGAGAGATCGTCGCTGCCAGTCGCCTCCGCGAGGACGCGGCGGTGCTCTGCCCAAGCCGGTGCCAAACCTCCACCGTATGCTCCACCGTGTCCTCCGGGTAATCTACACAATAGTAACATGCGGGCGTTGCCTCCCGCCTTATCCCGAACAGGAACCTCCCCGAAGCAACCGTGTCTGGTGAGGACCTGCGTCAGACGGAAGGTGAGGACGCCGTGACGCCTCTGCAACTACTCCTCAAAGAGGGGACTTATTGCCGCAATTGTGGCGTGCCCAGTAGCTTAGAACCCTGACAGAGTGCCGCATGTTGTGAATGGTGGCACAATTAAAATTTTAATTTTATAATCCAATATGCGGAGGCTTAGTATTATTACCTTAGGAGGTTCCGTTTGGCACCCTTTGGGTACGGAACTCTAAAATGTAACGAGTTCACCGTGTTGTTACCTTAATGTCCTTAGTAATGTTTGTATGTATGGGTGTATTGTCGTAGAATTGAAGTGATGTCATTGAATACTACGTACTATAAGTAACAAGTTCTATATAGTATTGATCTATTGTAGTCGGATAAAAATAAGCGCACTAGTAGTGCCTATGGCCTTTATATTGTAGCAACGCGCCCCAGCTACGCACGGTTGCAATTTACATGTGAATATGTTTCACTAATGCTCGGTTCCTATAAAGAATACGGAACTCTAAAACGAATCGTTTTGCTTGCCAATGATAGCATTTTGTTACCCAACTGGGCATGTAAATAGATTAAACTAATTTTACCTGATATGGCTTTCCATATGGGAGGGTCTATTTACAAAGCTATGAGATCTTTGCTTCATTATTGGTAAATTGGTAAATTAATTTTAACCAATAACGGTCCGTAAATTATAGGAATCGGCCGTAAGACATGTTGTCGACGTCGTGCACAAATTCTGAGCAGTAACCTAACGAAAAGTACTAGGCTTGCATGAATTCAAGATAGTATTGTAAGTATTTGTATTATTAAGTATTTCTTTTTGTATATATTTACATAATATAATATAGTCTATGTCCATCTGGAACAATGTTTCAAATGGTGAAAGAGTTGTAGTGGTTCCGGAGATTACCCTCCACATATACACAAATACAAAATTCACACTCTCTCTTTATAACGTTAGTATAGGAACACAGTGAATCAAATAAAAATATAGACGAACCAACTCACAATCACGACTATGGTTATATATCACTTGTGGATCGTTTAAACTAAGGAGTCAAGGGCAGAAACGCATGTTCAACGATGACAATGAGAGTTAAGTACTTAAAGATAGATGTAGAATTCATATACCTACTTGTTCCTTGGGCACTTCGCAGATATAGTGTAACCTAAATAACGCACAACCTCTTAAGGGGTCATTGCACTCATCATTATGAACAACTTGTACTATGGGATCAAACCTGAAATTGCGAAAAAAAATCAGCTGTTCCATACATTTTGACGAGTCATGCGAACATAAATGTCGGGAATAGCTGATTTTTTTTGCGATTTCAGGTTTGGTCCATAGTTCAAGTTGTTCATAATGATCAGTGCAATGACCCCTTAAGAGGATATGCGTTATTCAAGTTACACCTTGTAAATCTGTGAAGTGCCCAAAGAACAAGATACGGGATGCTCAAGTCCCAATATTGCAAAGCAACTGTATCCTCATTATTATCTTGTAACTTGGTTGGTATACACCTCAGATTCATTGTTCTGATTTCAAACTTGTAACAGTGAGAGATTTCGTAAGCCACTGTGATGTTACGAGTAGTTTAGTGACAATGCATCATGCACTAGTTAAGTACTTATATGAATGTTCACAACCACATCTTCAGTTTTCGCGCTTGCAAAACACGGAAACTACCAAGTTCAGTGTATGTCATCGGCATTATATTATTTTGAGAGCAAAAATAAGTTTCAAAAAATTTACAAAGAGGTTCGAGTCCCCTTCCTGTATATAAATAACACATATTAACAATGGCGTAGTTTTGCGAAACATTTTCTTGTTTTGTTACGGCCAACACAAGACTATTGTGGTGTGTGAAAAGAAAATGTATAAGGAAGACTGCGACAATAATAAGAGTTCTCAATCAAATAAGTCAAGTTGCTTGAATACCTACATAAAAGTTGTCTTGCTATAAATCATATTTCGCCAGAGATATGGTATAATGGGTGTTACAAGAAAGTAGTGCTTTACTCATCTCACCTATCTGAGGCATGCGAAAATTCACTGTCAGATACAGTCAAAATAGAATGGAAAAGTTCACAAATACAATAGACAATACATATTGTATAGGGATTAAGTCTTACAGTTAAAAAATTCACCTAAGGTATAAAAACAATTCTCTATCAACCATGATTTCATTTGCTTTGAAACTTATGTAAGGGAAGTTCTCTCAACAGACGTGGAATATGGTTGAATACCTAAATGACAATGAATGCCGAGGAGCGGAGGAGTTGCTTGCTATGTTGTAGTATGATAGTTACTACGTAGGCATGTTACCTCTACTTAGAAGATAGTAGACCCAAATTTCGTCGCATATCTCAGTGGTCCCATGGTGTAATGGTTAGCACTCTGGACTCTGAATCCAGCGATCCGAGTTCAAATCTCGGTGGGACCTGCAATTTTATTGCCGTAGGTACCTATGTTAAGGCGATATGTTGAAATCTAACTGAGCGGTAATAAGAAAGTGACAGAGTCAATTACTTCCACATGCGAAAAAAAGACCGAAATAAAAGCGCCAAACCAAATAAAAAATTGTTTAAAAATAAATTAAGCTATCTATCAAAAATATTCAGTTCAGCCAGAGTTTTCAATTACCTAATACGCACATTTTGAATGCAATTTTGCAATGAAATTACTTAGGATTTTAGAAATACAGAAAAAAATATAAAAAGGTAGAGGTATTTTCGGAATTAAATGCTATCGAGGAAATTTAACCAAATCGTGTTTTCCTTCAGTCAGAGTATTGATCAAATAGTCAATAAAAAATAAAATCAATCAATAAAAAATAAAATTAAAAATTAAATCCAAAAATTAAATCCATACATTCTGTAATAGTGAAATAAATGGTTACGAAAAAGCCCCCAACTTATTTTTGTATCGCCTTAAGGCCTATTCAAACCTAAGCGGTATTCGCTGCCGCTATGGGTAGAGGTAATACCGCGCGGGTTTCGCTTAGGTATTTAGTATTATGTTTCGCGGCGAGAGCGGTACAGATGAATGAACAGTAATATTACCGCATACCCACTCGGTTTTCTCTACCGCAGACGGTAGCGATTACCGCTTAGGTTTGAATAGGCCTTAAATAACGATTCCTGTGCAGTACCCATCGATAAAAAACAAAATAACGATGCATGGAACCAATCTTCATGTTACTTTTGAAGGCAAGCTCAGGTCCACCAATTCCTAGTTTCAAGTTTTTCTAGCAACAATAATTTTACAGCAAGTGCTGCTGATACCTAATAACTATGAAGGGAAATAGCTGAATATACTGTTAGGTACTAGCACATTATTTATTGCTACAGGTTACCCTGTTTGTTTGGCTGTTGGTTAGGTACCCTGTGTGATAACTTTTCGATGACATATCGTCTCATCGCAGTAATGGCTTTGTTCTTGCCATATTTACAGTCTTATTACTATTTCAGTCATAGCAAAATGGTAGGTAGGTAAAAACCTACTTCATCATCATCTACCTAGCCTTTTCCCAACTATGTTGGGGTCGGCTTCCAGTCTAACCGGATGCAGCTGAATACCAGTATTTTATATGGAGCGACTGCCTATCTGACCTCCATAACCCAGTCATTGGGTAATACAATACCCCTTGGTATGATTGGTGGTCAGACTTTCGGGCTTCTGACATACCCGTAACGACTGTCAAAGATCCATGAAAACCTACTTACCATAACATTTTGTTTCATGAATTGTTATCAGCTCGAGTATGCAAACAACAAGTAAAGCAAAATGAAAAATCTTTCCTTTGTTATTGTTGTTGCCTATGAAATTGGAGCAGCTATGGATCCGCCCTACTTTTTACTACTACTACTATGGAACCACACCTGAAATCGTGAAAAATAAATCAGCGGTTCCCTACATTTATGTTCGCAAAAATCGTCAAAAACAGCAGACTTTTTTTCGCGATTTTAGGTTTGGTCCCATAGTAAAAGTTGTTCATAATGATGAATACAATGACCCCTTAATGGGTTGTTGGTGTTTTACCAATAACCCTGTATACAGGATGTATCAGAAAGCTGTGGTCAAAATTAAGGGTGTGTTACAGAACAACAAACTGAACAACTTGGGAACAACATCGTAATTGCGAAAAAAACTTTTTAGCAAAAAATAAAACCGACTTCTAAAACAAAACACTACAAAGTGAAAAATAACTTTAATTTCGGAAGTCGGTGTCTTTGGTTTTGTATTTTCGTTTTTTGCCACCGACTTCCGAAATTAAAGTTATTTTTCACTTTGTAGTGTTTTGTTTTAGAAGTCGGTTTTATTTTTTGCTAAAAAGTTTTTATTTTTCACTTTTTAGTTGTGGAACCTAACCCACACAAATTCGAATACATTCGAAGACTTTGTCTCTGTCACCTCTGACCTAGACTAGAGTCAAGAGCAAACCCATCACAAATAAAAAAAAAAAAAAAAAAATACATAATTGAGCACAATAATTGTAGATATAGCCATGTAAATAACAGTGATAGGAAGTTATTAAAACATCATCACATCATCCATATAAAATAAGTGGTAAATATACGCATTATTGAAGCTAACTCAAAAACTCCCCAAGCAAAGTTAATAAAATTTATATGGGACCACCTCGGAAGTATACCCTTTCAAACAAAAAAAGAATTTTCTAAATCGGTCCATCCGTCTTTGAGTAATCGCGTAACAAACATACAAAAAAAAATACAGACGAATTGAGAACCTCCTCCTTTTGGAAGTCGGTTAAAAAATAATCAGTCGTTCCATACAAAACTTCAATACCTACTCGACTCAAATGTATGGGACGACTGATTATTTTTTCGCGATTTCGATGTTGGTCCCATGGAGAAAGTTGTTCAGTTTGACTACACCCTGTAGATAGACTACAAAAATACAAAAAGTACCTAACGGTTGAGGCTGAAATACAAATGTACTCATTTGGTACTAGATAGTACTTATCTCACTTACAGAATGCTCTTCGTGTAATCTGTCATTACTTTATTACACCTTGTATATTTATACACTTCTTTTTTTTTCGGAGTCGTCGTCAGTCCACCAGTTTTTGCAGTCATTTGAAATATTATTAAGAAATAATTACAAATGGATGGTCGGTTACACAACACGCCAATTATCTGGGACTGTGTAGTTACTATCGGATCGTGAATAATTGTGCCGATTGTCAGTAACACGGAGATTCGGAGAACTTTCATAAATGTAGGACATGGGTACGAGTACACCGCATCATTTGTATGTTTTGTATAGCACCCCATAGATGTGTTTCACATCAACTGCCTAGCCTCTTCCCAACTATATTGGGATCGACTTGCAGTCTAACAGGAAGCAGATGAATACCAATATTTTACATGGCGCGACTGTCTATGCGACTTCCACAACCCAGTAACTGGGTAACACGATACTCCTTAGTCCTTGGTAAGACTGGTAGTCAGACATTTAGGCTTCTGGCTACCCGTAACGTCATGTCACATCTACGAATGACCGCCGCGACCTTGGTATGTAATGGACGATGGTCACCCATCCGACAACAATACTGCCGTCATAAGGAAAAAGACGTAGGTATCTGATATTTTTTCAAACTCACCTATACCTAGATTATGTAAAATGTTCAATAGATGCAGTGATTTAGTGGATATACACCAGGACAGTATTAATAAAGTTATTAAAGTAATTGTAAATCTCAAAAAAACTTGAATCATCACGGTGCCTAACAATTTCAAAGGAGATGGCCAAAAATTGCCCCAAGCTGTACATAATTAAAAGTATTACAATTAATTAAATTAAAATAAATGAAGAATTTACAATACATAATAACATTTCATAGCAGTGTCTGAATAAAATAATAAAATAAAAGAATTGTGTGCGATTTTATCCATTCAATTTTACTTTAAAGTGTCTTCAATGTTGCCATTTAATATTATCAATGCTTTGAGGAAAAATAGAATGGTATTCGTAACAAAATATTTATTTAAATATATTTTTGACCGTAGGTAATACATCAAACCAACCTTCTCTTCGTTTATAGATCAAAAGTCAAAGTACACTTATGGATAGTATATTCTATTACAGTAACGTCGTGCATTACTATATTGACATTGACTTAATTACTTATCTTAATTACTAGCAACACTCAATGAATCCGTCAAAATGGCAAATGTCAAAACTGTCATTTCAATCACGCATCGCTCGTGCGAGCTCGTGCTGTTTTACGATATTCGTTTGCTTTGTATTTTTGTTAATATTTTTTTTCACCTTTATTTCATTATGTCGTCGCCCCCACGCGAGTGTTCTACTAATTAAAATACATATGCTGCCGACAAATTTTTTTACAGTTTGGCAGGTGTTATGTTAAAGTAAAACTATATATCATTATGAATGAAATTAAAAAAAAAACGGTGGTAATAACCTAATAAGTAAGGAAAACGGACCTTAATCGTTTGTTAACTGTGGTATCGCTATTAGAGAACACATCAGGCGGCATGAAACAGCATTTTAAGAGATCGCATTAAATCAACAAATACTCCTAGACGTGAGTATTATGTGTACCTACTTAATCTTAGGATATTGGTATAATTGTATAGCTGGAAACCGGTCTGTTGGATGTTGTATATTATGACAATCCAAAAAAGTATTGTTCCATCAGCTGCATTTCTGGATAATGTACTAGTAACATTGATTAATGAATTAAATGTATAAAATAATGTATGTGGTTTTATTGTGTCTAATTTACCTATGCTACAAAAAAAGTTTAGTAACTGCTGTGGCAGTTTTTCAAAGTTATAGCATGATATATACTAATTACCTAAGACAAGTATATACACCTCCACCTATTTAACATTCAGGAAATTATAATTTTATGAATGAATTGTGAAATCATGATGAAAACTGAGTGAAAAAATCAACTTTTTCAAACCTTCATAACTTTATTCCACGACTTCATTATATGTAACTTATCATTCTTAATTATTGAAAATCCGTCCTACTTCATCTCTGTACCTTCTGGGGTACAGGTCCTAACAATTTTCTTTTAATTTAATTCAATAATTTATTATACCACAACAGATCAATTTATTTACCAATTAATTTAATCAATGTACCTACTTTAATTTTATATTTCTTTATTTAAATGTAATGATATTAATTGATGTTCTTTTTCCTTTTAATAATTAATTTATGATTGCATTTTGGTGTTAATATATTTTAATTTTATTCGAATGTTATAACTAACCTTATCTTAAGAACAAAACTAACATAAATATTTGTTAAAATAATTCATTTTGTAATTTAAGCCGTTTACTGTACATGTGGTGTTAGCCTATAAATGATTGTTACACTTGCAAATGTATATATGTCAATTGCAAAGGTATTTTTTTATGTGTAAACAATTGTTGGGTAACCTAATAAATAAATAAATAAATAGAGTTATTTACATATTCGGAATTAGCAAAAAAAGACGCATCTAACAGTATTTTTTTTATATTGGCGTAAACTTAACAAAAATCTAATAATTCTTAATATTAAAAGACGCATCTGCCTTTGTGTGTTGTATTTTATACAGGACAATTATATTTTCCATTTCAATATTTTTGTAGATACGTCCTTTTTACCCGCCTACTGTAGCTACCTAATTGTTAACGATATAGGTTCAGGGTTATTGGTAAAACACCAACAACCTCTTAAGGGGTCATTGTACTCATCGTTATGAAAAACTTTTACAATGCAATCGCGAAAAAAAAATCTGCTGTTTCATACATTTTGACGAATTATGCGAACATAAATGTACTGAACAGCTGATTTTTTTTCGCGATTTCAGGTTTGGTCCCATAGTAAATGTTGTATAGATTCTTGTCTGCAGTAGCAACGACAATTCTTAGGTATTTAAAATCGTAGTGCCTCAAACATATCTGTAGTATTGACAGACATATCTGAATATTTCCATGAATAGTTAGTAACCTAACCTAAAGAGATTTTATCACCGACAGAAAAGTTTTAAGAACTTTGGATTAGTGGAATCCAGCAGGTTTATTATTCTCAACGTTTGAGTCCTGAATCGAATTGAATCCGATTCTTGTATTTAGGTACTTGGAAAGTCTGCTGATTCCGAATCGGCTCTCTAAGTAACTAGGTAGGTACCTACTCAATTACTACTTAGATCGTGAGTTTGCGACTTCTTATATTATGAATGAATGACACACAGCTAAAATTCAAACAAAACAGTAAAACGCGGTCTAATATTATGTTATACAAAATGTTTCGATTATTCATTCAACGACAGATGTTTGGACCAGGCTATCATGACCTGCAAACAATTTACAATTAATCAATGACAGAGTTTCGGTTATTTTGGTCGGTTTTAGTAATAGTAGTTCATATTTCGAACGTAGGTCCTTTTCTAACGTAATGTGCATTCAATTAATGAAGACTGGTTGAGATCGCCTGGCTGGTGGCCGGTGGCGCTTGGTGCGATAGCGGTGAGAATATACTGGGAACAGGGACCATTGTTTTGGTACTAAAGCTGTTATGTTGATTACCTATTAACCATACCCAATAAGAAAATGTTGATAGACCTATTTGTTTTAATTTTTTATTTTGTTTATTTATTGCACAAAAAACAAATTTAGCATAGTACACTATCATCTGTCTACTAGCAAGTGGGGTGCTACGGTTAAAGATTTTTATAACCCTCCGTTCGTCACAAACGGAGGGTATCCATGAGGATTTGTCCACGGAAAAAAGGCAGAATTATGTTGACCTACAATTACATTTTTGCTGTTAAACTATTTTTGGCGGGTATTTCAAAAGTCAGCTCTCGTAAATTGTTTAAAAAAAAATATTGCTTTGGTAAATTATTAGAATGGTAAAATATTAAAATGAATTAAAAGAAGGGATTGACAATATTACTACAATAGAAATGACTGGCAATTGATCAATTGGGATTAATCGTTTCGGGGACCCCTGAACCTGAATTACCTACCTAATCTGAAAATGTTGGCCGTCAGTTTCAAATCAATGGAGAACACGAAGTGACTGTAAAGTTTACCCACTTCTACGAATAAACTTAACCTAAAATGTAAATTCATAGTCTTCTCGAATTTATAAATATTTCATAAACTGGTCAAGTGAGAAAAAGTGTAGGTCTGTGAATAATAATCAATTGTAGGTACATACTTATCTAATTTACGTGATTGAAGACGAATGTTTAGATTTCATTAATTAAAGTATCTAAGTACCTAGGTAGAACATTATTTGTTATTTGCAATAATAGGTATTTAAATAACTTTAAAAAATAGTATATACTTAATAATTAAATTATTATCTTAGTATTTTTTTTTACCTATCCCATCTTACAAGCTAAAAAAAAGAAAAAGGCTTACCTTATATTTCATTTTGAATAAAACTCGTCTTCTTTAAACAAAATCACAACACTAACAATGACAAAAAATAACAATCAAAATATTCTGCGGTAAAAAATAATATTTCTCGTTTATATAATAAAAATGTAAATAAGTATAATCGTCAAAGTTTGCAATCGCGAAATGTTTTGGCGCGCAATTCGCGATGTATCCGCGCATGCGTTCAGTGCGGCTGCGCGGTAATGGCTGCGCTTCACGAGACGCGACGGTTTTGCTTCCCCACCGTCGAAGTGCAACGACCCAATACTGCCCGCTCTAACACTTCCTCGCCCCGATGCAATGAAGGTGAAGGTAAAAGGTGAAGTGCGAAATTGTTGCCGAAATGGCCTGCAGTATATACCTACAACGCGTTTAGCCCAGTCGAGCGATAATGCGTTTCACGCAGTTTTCACGGTGATATTGCAAATATTTATTGAGACAGTTGTAAACCTACAGTTTTTTGGCAATTGATATAGACAGCGCGTAACATGGTTTGACCACGATTTTACGATTTATGTGCCAACGTGAAACCTGGGGTTACTCGAGGGTAGATTGAAATCAGAACAGTTGCTAAAATAAATTGATTTGCAAATAGGTACCTGCCTACATGAAATGCAAACGATTTCTTTCTAAGAATGCAAAAAAATTGCCAATGCCTGTGCCAATCCATATTTATTTATTTTATTTATCTATTTTATTATTTATGTATACACAGTAAAATTCATAAGATACAACATACTTAATTATAATTATATTTGGAAACAAAGGTACTGCTTATTTCTTAAGAAATTTCTTCCAGCAGACCTGCGGAAGGAGAATTTTCTCCTGCCGCAAGTCTTTTCATTCTCATTCATCCTTCTCACTGTCTACATTTATGTAGACAATAGTGTGATTTCTGTAACACATGCCATACGGCCCGCATGCAGGGAACCGTTTTCATTAGTCGATAGGGCTGGCCCGCAAGTACAGTGCTGTGTTGGAGATTTCTTTAACACCTGCCATACGGCCCGCCTGCAGGGAACCGTTTTCATTAGTCGATAGGGCTGGCCCGCAAGTACAGTGCTGTGTTGGAGATTTCTTTAACACCTGACATACGGCCCGCCTGCAGGGAACCGTTTTCATTAGTGGATATAGCTGGCCCGCAAGTACAGTGCTGTGTTGGAGATTTCTTTAACACCTGCCATACGGCCCGCCTGCAGGGAACCGTTTTCATTAGTGGATATAGCTGGCCCGCAAGTACGGTGCTGTGTTGGAGATTTCTTTAACACCTGCCATACGGCCCGCCTGCAGGGAACCGTTTTCATTAGTGGATATAGCTGGCCCGCAAGTACAGTGCTGTGTTGGAGATTTCTTTAACACCTGCCATACGGCCCGCCTGCAGGGAACCGTTTTCATTAGTGGATATAGCTGGCCCGCAAGTACAGCGCTGTGTTGGAGATTTCTTTAACACCTGCCATACGGCCCGCCTGCAGGGAACCGTTTTCATTAGTGGATATAGCTGGCCCGCAAGTACAGTGCTGTGTTGGAGATTTCTTTAACACCTGCCATACGGCCCGCCTGCAGGGAACCGTTTTCATTAGTGGATATAGCTGGCCCGCAAGTACGGTGCTGTGCTGGAGATTTCTGTAAAGCATGCCATAGGGCCCGCATCCCGGAAACCGTTTTCATTAGTCAATAGGGTTGGCCCGCATGTGGGGTGCTGTGCTGGAGATTTCTGTAAAGCATGCCATAGGGCCCGCATCCCGGAAACCGTTTTCATTAGTCAATAGGGTTGGCCCGCATGTGGGGTGCTGTGCTGGAGCTTTTCCAAAAACCAAAATATGCAGTTACAAATGCCTTCAGAAATGAGGTCATAGTTCCGTTGACTGCTTTGCCCTACTATGTACCCATAGTTTAGAATTCAGTCCTGACTAGCTGTTGCCCGCGGCATCGCCCGCGTAGATGTCAATACTTCCCTATTTAAATCGGATGTTTAATATTTTTGCGCGGAGCCGTAATTATTTTTACAAAATAAAAGTAGCCTAAGTTACTCTTTATAACATCAGCTAACTTCCAGTGAAAGTCCCGTCAAAGTTCTGAAAGGCATGTCCGTATTATTCTTTCGTGGGAATAAAAGTGAAGTTTAGGTATATTAGCGCCCGATTATCCGATCACTGTTGATAAGTTTTATTATGAAATTTATTTCATTCGTTTTAGGTTTTTGAAGTCGGTTTTTACTTTTTTTTTTTAAGTAAATTTATTTGTATAGATAGATACAATATGCCATCAAAACAATCATGTTCATTTTACGCGACTGAGGGTGAATTTGACCAAACTTTTATACCAAGTATAAGCCTTATCCAGCGAATATTGTTTTTTAAATTTTTGACAGATTTCCGTCAGTCAGTCAGTTTCCGTCAGTTTTTCAGTTTAGTTTTTTGTTTTACTGTCAGACGTCAATTTTATGCAGCGGATAAAGGTTATCTGACTTTGGTTAAATCAGCCCTGACATATTACACGACTCTAAATTGACATGCTCTAACTTTGAACTCCCCCACTATTGGAGCGGCTGACCCGCAGTTCTCTTATGCAAAAAACTATGTTTGGTATGATTTTCAGCTGGTATAAAATTGCTTTTTCAAACTGAAGCCATACTACCCCATACTATGTTCTGTGGGTGGAGCACGGACATCTCTTTATACAGAGTGTAAAATTAACACCCGATGTCTCTGTGGGGAAGAGAGGGCGTGTAAATCCAGCAAGCAATTAATAATAAATAAAAAAAAAGTAAATTAATAGACATCGTAGCCCCCTATCTAGCTGTTACTTTTAATAAATGTGTTGATTTAGGAACTTTTCCTGACCTCATGAAAAGTAGTTTAGTCATACCATTATTTAAACCAGGTATCAAAAATGACGTTGGCGATTTTAGGCCTATTTCTATCTTACCTGCATTTAGCAAAATATTTGAAAAGTTAATATTGCAGCCAATGGAGACCACTTCGAATAAGCTTTTCATATTTTAAATTGTTTTATATTTATGTATTAAACTAACACCTGCATTTATTAAAATATTTGAAAAGTTAATACTCAAGCAGTTGCTAAGACATTTTAATTTAAATGGCCTTCTTCATGATGAACCATATTGCTTTACGACAGGTCGTTCGACTACAGATGCGGGCGTTGCTCTGCTGAAACACATATTTAACGCATGGGAGAACTCGCAAAATGCTATTGGAGTTTTCTGTGATCTCTCCAAAGCCTTTGATTGCGTGCACCATGACACGCTTTTGCGTAAACTACATCATTACGGTGTCCAAAACGAAGCTCTTAAAGTAATAAATTCATATTTACATAATAGGTTTCAATGTGTAGATGTTAATGGTGTGAAATCTTCCGGGTTACCACACAGTCCAGTTAGGTGTACCTCAAGGCTCAATACTGGGCCCATTCCTATTCTTACTATTTAAAGGGTATCTGTGACGTTGTACTGTTTGCAGATGACACCTCTCTTATTTTTAGTAGACAAAAACAGACAAAATTTTGACGACGTAAATAGTGCTCTCTCAATGGTTACGGATTGGTTTACGACAAATAACTTAGTTCTCAATGCCAAGAAAACGAAATGTATAAAGTTTGCCTTACCGAATGTTAGAAATCTAGGACCCAACCTCGTCTTAGATAAAGAGGTGCTTAAAACTGTAGACTCGGCAGTTTTTCTGGGCATAACAGTAGATGCCAAACTTCAGTGGGGCCCTCATATATCAAGCCTAGCGGGAAGGCTCAGTTCAGCCGCTTACGCCGTCAGTAAAGTAAGACAATACACTGACGTTGATACAGCTCGGTTAGTCTATTTTAGTTATTTTCATAGCGTTATGTCCTACGGTATTCTGCTCTGGGGCAAAGCCGCTGACATTTAAAATATATTTGTACTTCAAAAACGAGCTGTTCGAGCAACTTACCAGCTAGGCGCTAGAGTTTTTCTGAGAGATTTTTTAAACATATTGGTAATCTCACGGTGGCATCACAATTCATCTTCGCCAACATCTTATATATTAGATAAAATATACATTTATACACTAAAAACAGTGATATCCACAATGTTAACACCAGAAATAAGGACAAATTACGTGCTTCATTTCACCGGCTTCATAAGGTTCATAACTCATTTGTTGAGCTTGGTATATCCTTTTATAACAAGTTACCCTCTTCTTTGCTAGATTTGCCCTTCAATGCGTTTAAAGCTAAAGTAAAATCAAACCTTTGTTCGAAGGCATACTATTCTATCAACGACTACTTAAACGATAAGAATAGTTGGTCGCTGTGATTAACTCAAGATAATATTTATGTTCTTTCTCCAGATTTAGGTTATCTTCTGACAGGTTATATGAGTTCATATAATTATTTATTTTCTTTTGTACTGTAAAACTCAATTTATTTTAATTTTATTTTTATTTATCATTGACATAATCTACTCATTTCAATGTTTTTTTTTTTTGAGTGTATAGCAAATAATTTAATTTAATGTTTTGTGTTGCGTTAAGGACCTAAATTATTATGCGCAGTGTTGTATAGATTTTTTTTTAACTGAACAGACAGCTGTGCTGCTGGGGAGTTTGTTGCGCCACTTCTTCTCCCCAGCTAAAGCACTAGGAAGTGGTGAAGGGCGGGCGTTTTGGGGGACTGTCTTATGTAATTTTGACGTTCAAAAAGTGCTGATTCTCAGCCTAGTTTGAATAAATGACTTTTGATTTTGTTTTTTTTTTATTTTGAATAACTAGTAGACCTCGCGAGCACAAACTTTTTTGCAAAAACCACTACCAAGTTACTCTACCTTTCAAATAAAAAAGAACAATCGAAATCGGACCTCATAAGGCGGAGATATCTAGTAGCCCCCTTTTTGTCTCTTTTTGGAGAAAGTACACCTCCAATCAAAAATTCACGATCAATATCTACATGATCTTTGAGGTCTTCAGTTACATAGTGTCCCAAGTATTTAAATTGGGTGACCCTTCTATCAGGTTGGCACAAAAGTAATGAGACACATTTTTTTACAAAAAGCTTAGTCAATGATGTAATCACCATTAGCATCGAAGACTTCTTGCCAACGATCCGGCAAAGTTTTGATGCCTTTCACCCAGAACTCTGATGGCTGTGCCTCGAAAAAGTTGTTCAACTCCGCCTCTACATCAAAGAAATCATTAAATTGTTTATCCCGCAAATGTTGTTTCAGGGCTCTAAATAACTGATAGTCTGATGGGGAGAGGTCTGGGGAATAAGGTGGGTGGGGTATCGTCTCCCGGCCCCAGTTCTCCAACTGTTGGCGAACGGCAGATGCGACATGAGGTCGAGCGTTATCGTGTAGTAAAACTACATTGACTTGTTTTCGTCGTTTTTTCTTGATAGCAGGAGATAGTTTGGTGAGCTGGATTGAATATTTGTCAGTGTTTATAGTGTAATTGTGTAATAGTTCATAAAACAGCTTGCCTTGCGCGTCCCAGAAACAGCAAAGCAGAACTTTTAAGCGGTTCTTTTGACTCAACTTCGGTTGAGTTGGTGGCGTTTCTTCTGGAGACAGCCAAAAAGCACGACGTGTATCGTTCTCGTAATGAATCCATGATTCATCTCCAGTAACCAGATCAGACAAAAACTCTTTACGTCGGGGTCGCAGCAAAAGTGATTGACAGATAGCGACACGGACTGCACGATTGGCGTCTGTAAGGATGTGCGGTACCCACCGAGCCAAAACTTTTCGATACCCAAGCTCATGCAGATGGTTTTTCACGGCTTGGTGACTGCAAATAAGTACTTCCGCTAATTCACGAGTGTGGCATCCGGATTCGTCTGCAGTTCGCGGCGTAAATCGTCATCATTCACTGCGGGTGGTCGTCCAGAGCGTGGTTGACTTTCAGGGCTCCTGTCTCCTTAAAACGGTCAAACCATCGGGACACCGTCACATGGCTTGTACTTCCAGCGCCCAATGCAGTGTTGATATTGTCAGTCACAGCCCGCGCACTGTGGCCTAACAAGTACTCGTATAAGTAAGTGTTCGAACATGTCGCTCGTCCATTTTTTTTCAAACTGACTAAACCGTGCGGGATGTCGCTACGCCCCCATAAGAGCTGGCATGGCGTGCGGTGTCGGGGCACATCCCCCCGACCGCGGAAGCTTTACGGTGGCCCGTAACCACGGGCCCCTCATTATGGTCACCGTTGGCGAGTAGATGGTTGGGCGTGCGGCATACACGCCCATGTAGGGAAGTTTCTGTAATTTGTGTCTGTAAGCACGCCATGACATTGATGCCCAACGCCACTGTCTTCACCGTAAAACTCGGCGGTCAGCCCTTACCGGGTGAGACCCTTATCTACATGAGGGAAGCCCATCAAGTGGCGACCAGTGACAGAGTTACGGATTCGACGTTCCTACAGGTAGGGTGCATGGCCCCCTCCCCTCTCCGTTTTCGAGTTGAGCCGAGCCCGGACGGGAAGAAGGGACCGTGTTCTGAGTGTAAAGGCGGTATTGAATTGTGTAACACCGCCCGGTGTATACGCGAGTTGCGGGCCCGCGCCGTGCGTTCGCGTGTGTGTTGAGGCGCCTGTTAAGAGGTGAATGTCTGTTGTTTGCTACGTGGCACGCCTATATTAACCTAGCACGCACTACGCCACAGATGCGTGTTATATGTGGGTGTCATTGTTGCAAGTGAGCCGCGTGTAGACTGAGTGCGACTCACTCGGGTCTCCTCGCGTCAGTGGGGCGTGTTTGCCAGGGTGCTATCTGCTTGACATGAGGCCAAGAGGATGCGTCGGCACGCGCGAACATCCCCTCTGCGAGGCGCCGCACAAACTCTTCCAGGCTCTCAATCCGGAGGTCCCTCTGGATGATATTGTTCCTCACGAAGCGAGGGGCGTCCACTATAGTCCGCAACGCTAGACAAACTGACTAAACCGATCGCGAGGGCGGTTTTATATACCCCCACATCACAAGTACCTAGAATGTTCTACAACATTCTTGAATATTATCGAAAACAACTAACTTGTAAAAGGAAATGTATAGAGTTGTGTCTCATTACTTTTGTGCCAACCCAATAAGTGTTCGTCCGTTGAGAGATATCGAGGGCTCGTAACTTAGATGTTTCCCGGGAACAGCAAAGATCAGGTATTCACTTTTAATTAGATTATATAACAGGCCGTGGGTTGCCGCATACCTTTCACAGACTTTAAGCATCTCCCAGATTGAGTCAGCCGTTGGACCCAGTAGCACCATGTCGTCAGCGTAGCTTAAATTATTGACGCTAGCTCCATCTATTTTGCACCCAACTGGTCTGCTGCTGACTGCGGGATGTCGCTACGCCCCCGTAAGGGGGCGCGGCGTGCGGTGTCGGGGCCTAGCCCCCCGACCGCGGAAGCAACACGGTGGCCCGTAACCACGGGCCCCTCATTTTTTGTCGGCGCTGGCGGATGGATGGTTGGGCGTGCGGCATACACGCCCATGTTAAGAGGTGTCTGAAATTTGTGCCTGTAGGCACGCCACGACGTTGATGCCCAACGCCGCTTGTTTCACCGTAACTCGGTGGACAACCCCTACCGGGTGAGACCCCCACCTACATGGGGGAAGCCCAGCAGATGGCATCCAGCGACAGAGTTACGGACTCGACGTTCCTACAGAAGGGGTGTATGGCCCCCCTCACCTCCCCGTTTTCAGGTCGAGCCGAGCCCGGGTGGTGAGAAGGGACCGTGTTCTGAGTGTGTGGGCGGTATTGTGCTGTGTAACACCGCCCGGTGTATACGCGAGTCGCCCGCCCGCATAAAAAGAGCCGCGACTTCGCGTGTGAGTTGGGTGCCTGTATAGAGGTGAATGTCTGTTGTTTGCTACGTGACACGCCTATATTAACCTAGCACGCGCCACGCAACAGATGCATGTATTTGTATGGAGTCAGTGTCACAAGTGAGCCGCGTGTAGACTGAGGGCGACTCACTCGGAAGTCCAGTCCGGTGATGGGGTCAGTCGTCCGCAACTAGGTCGCGGGGCAAGGGTCTCCTCGCGTCTGGGGGGCGCGTATGCCAGGGCGCTATCTGCTTGACATGGGGCCAAGCGGATGCGTCGGCTCGCGCGAACATCCCCTTCGCGAGGCGCCGCACAAACTCGTCCAGGCTCTCAATCCGGAGGTCCCTCTGGATGATGTCGTTCCTCACAAAGCGAGGGGCGTCAACGATGGTCCGCAACGCAAGGTGTTGCTGCGTGCGGAGGAGCTTGCGGTTCGTCTCGCTCGTGAGGGCGAACCATGCAGGGGCGGCGTACGTCTGTATTGGGCGCACGTACAACTTGTACACGCCCAACTTGACGCGCGCCGGGATGCGGGACGAGAGCACTGGTCGAAGGAGGTTGCGGGCGACCCTACCTTGTGCGACAACATTGCGGACGTGTGACCCCATTGTGAGCCGACGGTCGATGGTGACGCCCAGGTACTTGACCCGGGGCGACCACTCGACGTCAACTCCCTGCAGCTTCAAGGGTGGTGGGAGAGGCGCGGACCCGGTCACCATCGCCTGCGTCTTACCTACGTTGACCGACAGCCGCCACTTGGACAGCCACTCGGGAAGCAGGTTGAGCGCGCGCTGCATCTTGACCGCCGCGTACTTCGCATTAAGCGAGGTGGTAAAGTACGCGGCGTCGTCGGCGTACAGCGCGAGCATCGCGTCCGGAGTGGTGGGGATGTCATCGGTGTAACGTGAGTAACACGCCGGCGATACGCAGCTGCCCTGCGGCACACCGGCGAGCACCGGGCGGGCGCTTGACAGCGCTCCGTCGACCACCACCCTGAAGGTCCTGTTGGAGAGAAAGTTAGAGACCACCATAACAACGCGACGGGGCGCGTCTGAGGTGGCCAGCTTATAAATGAGGCCATCGTGCCACACACGGTCGAAGGCCTTCTCCATGTCGAGGAATACTGCAACCGCGTATTCCTTTTTGTTCATCGCCGCCGAGAGGTGGTGCAGTACCCTCGACAGCTGAAGCGTCGTGCTGTGCTCCGCCCGAAACCCGAACTGTTCTGGCCGTGTCTGCTACTGAGTTCAACGATCAACTCATTTATATACAGGTTGTAGAGCTTAGGTGAGGTTAAGCCCCCCTGCCTTACCCCACACTCCAACCTGTATGCTTCAGAAGTCTCCCTAACGAACTTGGTTTAACTGGTTAGAGTACCAGTACTGGAACAAACCCGTCAACTCAGGTGGTATCCCCCCTCCCCTGAGCTTCTCCCAAAGGACATTATATGACACAAGGTCAAATGCCCTTGAGAGATCAAGGAAGCAGGCATACACCAGAATACTTCTATCCTTATAGTATTGGACCGTCTTCTTTAGACAGAGGATCGCACTTTCAGTGGAAAGTCCAGGCCGAAACCCAACCTGTGCGTCATGGAAAGTTAGCCATTCGTCAAGTTCCTTGTCAAGCAGACCGTCCAACACCTTATTGGCAATTACAGTGGCAAGGATATTGGTCTGTAATTCGCTTCGTCCGATACATCCCCAGTTTTATTTTTCACGATTGGTACCACTATTGTTTTCAGCATACCTGGTGGAAGGTATGAGTAGCAAATGCAAAGCGTGAAAAACATCGACAACACTCTAGGCAGATGTACCCGGCACACCGGAGGTGCTCGATGCTGAGACCGTCCTGACCTGGAGACTTCCCTTTAGCCATGTTTCCGATTAATTCAGCTGCATGCTTAGCAGAGAAACGGATCGGTTACTAATCACGACTTGTCTTCCGATCGATCACTCCCCGAGCCGGCCCAAGTGACGATGACATCATAAATCGATCTTTGAACATGCGGGCTATGTCCTCCGGCGAACTACATCACCCACACTCACAGGGCAGCCCCATTATTGTCTATATGTCTATTTTTATGAGTACATACCGAAATAACTGTAAAAAATAGCATACATACATTTAAATACCATCGTAATAGTGCGTGGCCGAAAAAATGTAATTTTATTTAAATTTCTTAAATTAATTTCTCAATTAATCATGAATAACCTGTAGAAATCCGACAATGGAAGCCCGCGCGGGATAAACGCTTTTAAGTCTGTTTGGCCCACCTGTTTTTTGTTTGTACAAGAATATTATATAACAGGAATAATGTACCCAAGATCAATAATCGTAAGATCGTTTCGTAGTAATCGTCGTATTAATGGTCTGATTGCATTTCAGTTTAGCTATGTACAGACGCCAGCACATCACGCTACTACAATCTGTCAAAATTCTTTAATAGATTTTCAACTTTATCGCTAAAGCATTAGGTTTAAGATTGATTGGGAAAATTTGACAGTTTCGGGTTAGCTTGACCTGCTGGCGTCTGTACATACCTACTATACTGCCGCCGTAAGGTATCTACAGAAATATTGAAAAGGAGAAAAAACATATTTTGTCCTGTTTAAACTATAAGATACAAAGGCAGATGCGTCTTTTATTAGTAAGAATTATTATGATTTCGTTAAGTTTACACCAATTTAAAAATACTGGTAGATGCGTCTGTTTTGCTGATTCCGAATATGTAAATAACTCTATTTCGAAATAAATGTCAGATACGTCTTTTTTTCTTGTGACGTCAGTATAGCACAATACAGTAATGGATAAAATAAATAAAATACATTTATAATCAACACATACTGTTTATTTTTTTTTTTTGTCCCAGCTGGCTTCTGCACCTACAAGAAAACTGAAAAGTTATCTTACAGGTGCATATGCTAGCATTTTATGAAAGCATAATATTCGAAATTCCCGCTAAAAATAATTTCAGTAATTTACTTGAGTATAACAAGAGATGGCGTGTCTGTGCACCAGTTTTTGTCCTCTCATTTCAGACTGCGCTATAATATAATAGCATATAGTTCATAGCACAACACGTTCACACTCTGCTATACTATATATTATTGGCTTGCTATACGCTATGAAATGGGGCTGGCAACTGTCAAAATGGCGCTAGCGTAGGTCGGTCCCAAATCAGTGTTTTTGTACTGATAATATACTCTTTTTTTTTCATTTTATTGGAATGACGCGGTGTAGCGTAGGTACCCAACTGTTCGGTGACGGGAACCCACCATTTTCCAAAGGACTCTAAAACAAAAAAAAAACTGTGGCTGAAAGCAATAAGACGTGTTTAGTTCGTACCTAAAAGCCAATCGAGGTTATGATGTAGAAAACATTTCAAGGAGAGTGACTCCGAAAAATTCAGTAAATATACAGGTAAATAATATTCTCTTAAGGTCTGATGTTTGAATAATGTTTTAATAATCTTGCTACTTAAGTCATCATCATTTTCCTATCCTTATCTTTGCCATACTTCTCTATTAGTGTTATCTCGGTAGTCATTCCCTTTCTAGCCATGTCATCTTTCACTCCGTCCATCTATCGTTTCTTTGGTTTTCTCCTACTCTTACAGCCATCAACGTTCATACTCAAAACTTTCTTCACGACATTTTCCTCATTCCTCCGCATCACATGCCCATACCATGTCAACCGATTTCCGCACAACTTTTCAGTCACCGGTGCCATTTTCAAACTTCCTTATTGTACTCAGTCTTGCGTTAAAACTATTTGTTTTTTTTGTATATTACAGGGGCAGAACATCAACACAATTTTATTTTAAAGTCTGTTTCTGTTCCTACTATGTTTCTATGGAATGAAAAGCCTGTTTCAAAACAGGCTTTAACCAGAGAAGAAAATCTTAGAGCTCGCAATTGCAGAAAAAGAGTTTGCAGAGAGAGAGATTTGATTATGATTGTTTCTGCCTATGATCATCAGATTTCTTATTATTTCCACAACTGCTCAGTAAAATCATGATATCATTCGTAAATACTATGATAAAGAAGCGAATCCAAAAGGATGCACCTAACCTTTCGATCAAGTTAGTTTTCCTTCCTCGTAAAGAGGCGGCGCGTTTCTTCGACTCTTCCTTCAACTCACTGACTTTCCATGTGTGACACATGAAAAGTCAGTGAGTTGATGTTACCTACAAGCACTATTTTCGTATGTTTTAATTCTTAAAACGTAAAAATAAAAACACTGATGCAAGCATACGCTACGACCTATGGCACCGCCATCTATGATTAGCTTTTACCGGCCGGCCCCATTGAGCGATACACTATGCTATGATCGCGCGGCGCTCTCGTCCGCGCACGCCCCGCAAGAGGGATGAATAAAACAACACGACTGGTCAACTGAGCTTGCCATAATAGCATATTGTGCCTACGATTATATCACATAATGTGAACGCAATGCTCTATAGTATAGCTATATAGCGTTTAATGTTGCACTATATAGTAGCAGTAATAGTACAGAGTCTCAAATGAGCTTCAATTTTTTGTATTGAGTTGACATCAAAGAGTAAAGTCATTTGTGTGTATATATCACAATGGGGAGGAAAACTAACTTTTTATCACGATAGATGGCGCACAATCGACTGTACCTTGTTTTGATATATTAGCTGTCAAATCATATGGATTTTTGCAATCTAATAAGTTTAGCTTTCCTATTTTCCGTAATTTTGTCCAAAATGCCACAATGTAGTGTGTTAACTTGTAAAATCAGAGGAGTACATTTGTTTCCTAAAGAAAGTAATGGCAGACAACAATGGGAATTGGCGTTACGTATTAAAAACTTTAAGGCAAGTAGTACTGCACCATTATCTGCTGCGCATTTCACAGAAGAGGATTAGATTAGTAATGAAGCCATCCTTTAGGCTGGGTACTATATCTATAAAACAAAAGAATCAAGATTATTGTCTAATAAAATAAAATTATTGTCATCAAAATAAAAGTGTCATAAAATATACTATATTAACTAATCTATGTAGTAAAGAATTCTTCTAAAGATTTAATCAACCAATATAGGTACTTAGTTTTCAAAATATTCCTGTATTACCTGTCTGTTAAACATTGGTAAAGGAGTATCTGCTTTTATGTCTCTGAATGTATCAGAAGGTGGACATAGGTATGCGGTGTCGTCTTGGATGTCGCAGTCAGCACCAAGGTTTTGGTTTCGACATACAAAAGTAATTTATAAAACAAAAAATAGGAGTTCGTGGCTTATGGAAAAAGGCACACAAACAATCATAACCTTAAATATTTTAAGTGTTTTCCTTTCAATCAAATCGGCCTTTTTGTCGGCAGTTGCAGCGTTCCTTTTACGGAGCTCAACTTTTAGTTGACGCACAGTCATAAACGCGTACATATTATAGTGGAATTACATTTTAAAATCTCATAAATAGCAGTCACACTACTGTCACGAAAGGTAAACAAGGTACGGTCGACTACAGCGACATCTACACACAGCTTTGAGTGTGCCTCCTCATTAGTATTCTGTGGAGATCCCTTGAGTCACGATACAAATATGTACAGTAATTATCTTTATAAAAACGGTCGGAACGCGAGTCATACCTATGCGTCTCGAGTTTAGTCTGCACTAAGTCGGCAAACAGTCGCAAATGCGCCGCAGTGACGAACGGACGGTGACAGTTTTGTAAGCAGTAAACGTGCGATGTGACAAATATTCATTGAATTAAGTACAAGCACTTACTTTAATATGGCAAAGAGCGATAATAGACTTTAAAGTGTTATTTTTGGTTGCTTAAATTCGTTAATACCGCACCCAGAGATAAAAAAAAATATATTAGGAGTGTCGGACTAAACTAATATTTGTCTGTCCTTTTCTTGAAGAAATAGAAAGAAAAATATTCACTGAATTTTTAATTATGTAACGTTTGCAGAGGGGTTTGACATCGGATGGGTGACCAAAAGAATTGTTATAGCCCTATCGCGAGTTTACGTACCGCGCGGCTGTAGGTAATTATATCAAGGCCTGCTGAGTCACACACAGTACTGATATTAATACTGTGCTTGAGTATTTATTGTTCTGTGTCTGTGGTGGAGATATCTGTCTGTCAATATCTGTCTGTGGTGGAGATACTCTGTGGTGGAGATGTTGTGTTTCTTTCGTTTCAGAAAAAATAAAAATACTCGGAAAACAGTTTTTGGGTGTGATATTCGTTTTATAATTTCAGAATAACATTTTGCATACACGATGATAGAATTCATGCTTGATCATTGGTAAGCTTATTCAACATTATTACTTTTACCGATTTCAGTTCCGCCTTTGAGAGTCCAATGCCAATATTGCCAATACACTGTTGTAGAATTTGTTCCTGATCTAGATAAAGTTTGTAGGATGTAGTAGGTAATCTCTGGAAGTACTGATCCGATTTCGAAAATACTTTCACGGCAGAAAGCTACACTATTGCCGAGCCCATCATAGGGTATGTTTTAAAGTATAGGTGACTACCATGCGGGCAGAAGATAGTATAATATTAATGGCAACTCTAGTCTCAAATAGGTTAACCCATTGGAGGTACTATTATTGATCGAAGGAGACTAGTAACTATTCCTATATCCTTGCCATCAGTTCTGTTCAATATTACAATTGTTCCATTTAGTATTGATGTGAAGGACTTAGGCTTGCACCTTGATAGTACCCTGAACTGGCGTACTAAGTCGCTAGGGTCAGCCAGAAGGTTACTGGAATGCCAGAAGAGGCTCTGAACCTACTGAAAAATTTATTAACTTCAGTTTAGTTAGTAAAAAAAAAAAAAATTTCGAAAGCTCAAACCCTAATAGGTTACTTAAGTTGACTTGAGTACACAAATCGCACCTTTATTTCGAAACCGTTACTGAACAAAAAACTAAATTTTACAGAATTAATTTACGATTTCTGCATTATTATTTACCTCGTCATAAAAAAGTGATGAACTCTTTAGAGAAATTTCTGAGATTATTTGTTAAATTATTGGTTTCTTTTTAAGGTGTGTACTCACACAATTTAATATTCTCTTAATTTTTTTTTTTACTAAACGTAATTTTTAGAAAATTTAGTTTAGTAACGTTTTCGAAATAAAGGTGCGAAATAGTAATAACAGTTGCTGTTAGTAATAATCATGTACCACCCAACGGATAGAATATCAAGCAATGGTCATCAGCCATCATGACTCTTCCACGAACACGGAATGTCGCAGTAATCCTTAATTTTAACTGTAAAACATGCCTGTAAACAAACAAGAAACTAGACAGCATGAATCTTTTTTTTTTTTAGGAATGATAATTTTGCCGATTCCGATTCTGAGACCTACTTCGTTAAAGAGGAAGACATAGACCGCTGTGCCACAGAGAGGATACTTAGAAACCAGTTTAGGAACCCTCTGTGGTCCAGCGACTCTGACGATGATCACCTGCCTAACAAAATAAACTGGGATGAAATCTTCAAGACTAAACAGGTACCTAAGTTTATTTTAATTTAGCCGTGTTTTGTGCCCTTAGACAAAGCACGTCATCTGCTAAACTTAGAAAGTGCTGGATTTATTTAGTAGAGGTGGCTAAGTAACAGCTGCAAGGGTCGATCAATCAGGTTAAGTTACGCTTGCCGCGGTTGCTTCGTGGATAGGTGACCATCTTCATACATACCGAGACCCCTCCATGCCTCGGATAGCACTATATGGTGTTGGTCTTGGCTGTCATTCTTGGATTTTTGACAGTTGTTATGGGTTGTCAAAAGCCTGAAAGTCTGACAACCAGTCTTATCAAGAGGTATTGTGTTACCCAGTAACTGATTTGTGCAGGTCAGATAGGCAATTGTTCCATGTGAAATACTGATATTCAATATACCCCAACACAGATCAACACAAATATACCCAAAGCAGATCATAACCGCCAGGAGAACTGCGTGGCGTAAATTCTGCGAATCCATTGAGACGAACAACGAAGCTGCGAGGGTAAGGAAGATCCTATCAACCGATCAGGACCGAACCCTTGGCGCGCTGAAAAAACCCGATAATTCATATACATTAACCGACCAAGAAACCAGTAAGGTCCTTCTGGAGACTCACTTCCCAAACTGTAAACTCTTGGAGGACAGGACGTGGGGGGCTGAACCAGAATGGACCCCAACAGATCACGATTGGACTAGAGCCCACAATATAGTAACAAAAGACCGAATAAAGTGGGCCATAAATACCTTCCAGCCATACAAGTCCGCAGGACTGGATGGCATCTTCCCAGCCTTACTGCAGTGGGGGGTAGATCATCTGATGCCATGGCTGGTGGAAATCTACCATGCCTGCTTAGCATTTAGATATATACCCCTCGCATGGCCCGAAGTGAAGGTCATTTTCATACCCAAACCTGGAAAGACTGACTATACACAACCCAAGTCTTACAGGCCTATAAGCCTCACATCCTTCTTACTGAAAACCCTCGAGAGACTATGTGATAGATACATCCGAGATGGACCTCTTAGGATAAAACCACTAGATCAACGGAATCTGCACTACACACTGTGGTTTCCAAGATTGAGTGCACAGTGGACCACAAATGCTCAGCACTGGCCGCCTTCATTGACATTGAGGGTGCCTTCGACAAGACCATGTTCAACAGTATTGGCATGGCCCTAGATAGACACGGCATAGACTCAACCCTGAGTGGCTGGATCACAAACATGCTCAAACTGAGAGCTGTACAAGTGACAGTGAACGACACTACAAGGGCCATTGTAGCAAAGGGCTGCCCGCAAGGGGCGTCCTTTTTCCGATGCTATGGAACCTGGTCGTAGACAGCCTTATTAAGACACTCAATGATAAAGGATATTTCACTGTTGGCTACGCTGATGACATAGCCATAATAATAAACGGCACCCACGAAAACACTCTATGTAATCTCATGCGTCAGGCCTTGAAGATAGTAGAGGACTGGTGCAATAAACATACACTATCAGTGAACCCTACCAAAACCGAGCTGATTCTTTTTACAAAAAAGAGGAAGCTGACAACACTACAACTACCACGATTCTTTGGAACTACCCTAAGCCTATCGACTGAAACCAAATACCTGGGCATCTTTTTGGACAAACAGTTGAACTGGGCTAGACATCAACACAAAAGCCAGCATAGCCCTGTGGCAGTGTAAGAGACTGCTTGGCAGGAACTGGGGGATTAACCCCAAGGTCACTTACTGGCTATACACCGCAGTTATCAGACCGATCATTACTTATGGCTCACTAGTCTGGTGGCCAAGGACAGACCTGAGCACAACCCGGAAAGATCTCGAAAAACTACAGCGATTAGCCTGTGTGGCAATCACTGGCTGCATGAGAACCGCACCTACGGCCGCACTACAGGCAATGCTTGGACTGCCTCCACTACACCTCATTGTGAGGGAGGAGGCAGCCTTGGCCGCCTTTAGGCTCAATATAACCGGAACCCTGAGCAAAGAGTCCAGGGTTAAACACATACGCATTAGGGAGGATGCGATCAAAAGACGGCCAATGATGGCATCAGCCTGCGAGAGAGCCCCGAAACAACATTACTTTAAAAAACATTACAACATAATACTCACGGAAGAACAGCGTGACCACTCGGGCCCGAACGAGCTGAGGGTTTACACTGACGGGTCAAAGACCGACTCCGGAACCGGTGCCGGAGTTTTCTCGCACGACCTCAACATAAACATATCCAGCCCGCTGGGAATGTTCAACACTGTCTACCAGGCAGAATGTGTGGGCATTATTCAAGCGGCGTATGCCATAGAGGCCAGGAGAGTTACGGATACCCGTATACGTATACTCTCCGACAGTGCCTCAGTACTCCAAACCTTAGAGAAAAAATATATTACTTCAAGATTAATACTAGAATGTCACAATGCGTTAGAACGAGCAACGGTATCTAACCGCAATACAGTGACACTGCAATGGATAAAAGGACACAGTGGGTCTTTGGGTAACGACGCAGCGGACGAACTTGCTAGGAGGGCATCCAGTGCGTCAGTCTATGGGCCCGAACCAATCGTACCCATCCCCTTCAACCAATTACGCAGATGGCTGCAAGAGATCACCCAAACAAAAGCAGAGGAGTGGTGGTCCTCGGCACCAGGGTGCAGGCAGTCCAGGGAGGCTATGCCAAGCCTGGATGGCAAACTAACCAGGCGACTCTTACGCCTGGATAGGAATGGCCTGCGCCTGATGACGGGGACCATCACAGGACACTGCTCGCTGAACAAACACTTTTACACAATGGGCATAACGGACAGCCCTCTGTGCAGAGCTTGCATGGAGGCTGAGGAAACCGTTCCGCATGTGCTCTTCGAGTGCACAGGCGTTGCCCAGATTAGAACAGAAACCCTCGGGACACCCAAATCTTTAACAGATGTTCTGAACAGACCAGAAGCCGTGACCAACTTCTGGAGGGAGGTGGGCTGGTTGGAATAAACCCCGACGGCCGCTATGGCTCACGCACAATGGTCCACTTGAAGGATTAAGTGCGGAAACCAAACCCAATAACATAGAACATAGAACATATACCCCAACATAGTTGGGAAAAGGCTTGGCAGATGATGATGAGGTGGATTTGGTGGTTAATTAATACAATGCATGGTAATAATACTTCAAACCAACCATGCAACTTAGAGCGGCACCCTAAATGCGTAACACACTATCAATCAGAGTCTGAATCATTTCGAAGCAAATTGCTAATCCATTGCTTCATTGTTAAAAAAATTTGTCTGCTCGACAATGTAAACAACGCAGTGAATGTTGTTAAACTGTCAAAATTAAACAGATTCGCGTTACGCAATTAGGGGGTCATCTAATGTCACACTTTTAATACCACTATGTTGTTTTTCAGCCACAAAAATTTAAAAGTTTTGTGCCATGTCTCCGACCAGCACCTCCATACCCAAAGGTATCAGAACTGAGCGCGCGCCAACACAACATGATTTTAAGGATTATGAGTGATGAGTGCCCAAATGTTTTGGCAGATCTGTTCTTAGGCAAACCCACCAGACAGGATTTTAAATCATTTGAAGTAAGTTTTTTTTTTTTTTAATAATTATGTTAATTTATTTTGGTTATTGTTTAATTTAAATTTATTCATATGTATATTTTTGCCAAAAACAAAACAATGTATTACGTATTGCTGTTGTATGCTCACTTATAAATTTCAGTCTATTTCTATACGTGAAGACTTGTAATTGGCTTCCTGTTGACTATTGTTTCCTTTTTATTAAGCTTGTTTTAGCTGTAAGTTTTCCATGTTTAAATAAATAAATAAATATTCCAAAGTCATTATTTTCAAAAAAGCTTGGACATAAAAATGGCATGTATTTAATCAAACCTCAAATAATTTCCAATTTGCTGTCCTAAAAACAACACTCTAATTATCTAATATAATGAATCTCTTTTTGTGAACCTCTAATCATTCCTATTTTGGGGTCCTAAACGGCTAAGTAACTCCAACCAACTTGGATGTTACATGTGGTTGGTCACACTTCGAACCTAACCTGTTTCATTGGGTTATCCTAGCTTAGTTACTGTGACCAACTATGAGAAATGACCAGAAATTTAAAAAGAGGCTTATTTATTAAACAAAAGTTTGCATCATCAGAAGCCCAAAAAGTTTTTAGAGGTTCATCGAGATCTCGCCAGATTGCCAGGCAAGATCTCGATCACAGAATTAGCACACATGATCTTGAGTTGTCAGCTATTCTCTTGTTGTAACCCCTTAAAACAATTTTCAGTCTACCAAAGAAACATACATAAAAGAACAAACAGCATACAAAGAATGGGCAAAGAACCTTTGGATAACCGACCATTGTATCCGTGCGCTACGGCCAAAGCCCGATGTGGAAAGAGTATATGAGGCTGAGTTCAAAATGAAAGCGCAACGGATGCAGGCTTTACCAAAACACTATGACGTAGCGGCTCACATTCAATTAGAGAATGGGAGTGGCAATTGTCGTGCTGTGCTTAAACAGGAATTGATCAGAGTGAGTATACTGTAAACTGTTTTTAGTTTCAGTTTTCATAAATATTATGATCTTATACGTGTATTAGTTGATGTTCACGCGCGCTTAACAGACCCTAATACCTCTAGTCGGTACGTCTGGTCCAGGCAAAAGAGTAAGTAAATATGTGGATTTCCATGTAATACACTTATGCCCAGCGCCGAAAGTGAAAAATCCAACAGCGTACTTTTGGTTTATTTTTATTAAGGTGTCTATTTTTTTTTTTCATGACAGGTAACACTAGCCCTACTCAAACAAAGTTTTCAATTTTCAGGTCACCCTAGCAGAGATGCCACAGGTTCAGATTCCAGATAAGATTGAGCAGCAGTTCAGCATCATCAAACCTTGCACGGTTCCAGAGCCCTGTCAGAAACATCCATACCAGATTGTTTTACCAAGTAAATATTACTATATTTTTGTTTTTAGTTCCGTGCGTCTGAATGAAAAAGCGGAACCCTTACAGGATCACTCGTGTGTCGGTCTGTCTGTCTATCACAGCCGATTTGCTCCGAATCTAGTGGACTGATTTTGTTGAAATTTGGTATAAGTACATGGATTACTATGACCCAAACACGAACGTGTAACGTAAATAAATGAATTTTGAATAACATTTGTCAGAAAAATTTGAAAATTAAAAAAAAAGTTTTGCAGTGATATAATGAATGAAAGGGCTTGTTATGAGAATTTCAAATACTTATATTTTTTTTTATGATTTTAAAATAAAAAGTTTTAAAATTAATAAAGAAAATTGACCATACATTGAGCCTAAAATGTTGAAAAAATACAGAGAATAGTTCTATATTTATAGATTACAGGAAAAAGTCTATGATCTTAAAATAACATGCTAAATCACTCAATATTTTCCGTACAAACTTACATTTGTAGTTGGAATGTATGGGGGAACATGTTTTTCAACTACAAGGTTAAGTTTGTTCTTGGGATAAATTCGTCCCAACTACGGAACCCTTCATTGTGCGTGGTCCGACACGCACTTGGCCGGTTATTTTTATTTATTCTTCGTTTGGCCCACAGAAAAATCCTGGGTCATCCCAAACAATATGCTTCCTTCGTCCCAAAATATAATTTTAATTATTTTATTCCCGTAATATTCCGTAGTATTTTTTATTCCTTCTACGGCCCATTATTTTTTGTATATGCCAATCTTGTTTGTACAATCAGCAAAAAAGGGTTACGTGTTTAAATATTTAACATCGAATCACCTATTTAAAACAACCGCTGTTCTCTATCATCTCCTTATTATAATGATTGATTATATCAGTGATTGTTTTTAAACCTTTTGTTTTGATACTCTCATTTAATTGTTGGCCGGTAACACGTCTTAAATATTGTTTATTATAGATATGACTGTTCTGTATATTTAAACTGTAGTAACTGTGTGTAAGATGGTTATTATACAATTTCTGTGATTTTGATTGTGATACTGGATGATAGTACAGATGATTTATACCTAAATATTTAGAATTGTTTTATTATTGAACTAGCTTCTGCCCGCGACTTCGTCCGCGTGTTTCATGTTCCCCCGACCCTCCCCGTCGCATCTTATAGCGTAGCCCGCCCGCGGTTACTTCGTTTTCGCTTAACGTTTTTCTGACATTTTCCTTTTTACTCGACTCCTAAGGGACATATCGTGATATTAAACAACCTATAGCCTTCATTGGGCTATCAAATTCAAAAAGAAGTTCCAGAGATTAGCACGTTCAGACAAAAATAGTGAGCCAACATTAAAAGATAGACATATGCAGTCGGAGACTTTTTTTTAGAACTTTTTAAGAGGAACAATTCCGTCGTACATGATTGTTGCGTAACTTTAACCGTTTACGCAGCGCACGCAACGGAAGCTCTCAAAAGGAATAAATTTTTCATGAATGCTCCACTCTTATTGGTCGTTGTTGAGGAGCTCGTGGCTAAATAATAACAGCTGCAAGGGTTGATCCATCAGGTTAAGCTACGCTTACCGAGACTCCTCCGTGCCTCGGAAAGCACGGTAAGCCGTTGGTCCCGGCTGTCATTCGTGGCTCTTTCGCAGTCGTTACGGGTCGTCAGAAGCCCGAAAGTCTGACAACCAGTCTTACCAAGGCGTATCGTATTACCCAATAACTGGGTTGTGGAGGTTAGCTAGGCAGTCGCTCCATGTAAAATACTGGTATTCAGCTGCATCCGGTTAGACTGGAAGCCGACCCCAACATAGTTGGGAAAAGGCTAGGCAGATTCGATTCTTATTGGTCGTAGCGTGATGTTATAAGCCTATAAGCCGTCCTGGATAAATGGTCTATCCAACACTAAAGTAATATTTTAATTCGAACCAATAATAGTTCCTGTGATTGGAGTGTTCAACCAAACAAACAACCTTTTCAGCTTTATAATATTAGTGTAGATTATTCTTTCAAAAATATCAAATAAGTACTTTTTTTTGCTGTACCTTTAACACATTAACTGCTGAATTATTTGCGAATTTGTTCCAAATGCTGCTTTATGATACAAACTTGTCCCAAGTGCGGCGAGACGCTTATGTGTGTTTGAATTTTTTCGAGTTATGACTCATAAAGTCATAAAACAATTACGCCAATAACAATAGAGATGCACAAAAAACCCAAAGGTGCGGCGCGCCGCACTCGAAGGAAGTTATATAAATTGTATGGACGCGCATAAGCGCCCGCCAGCACATGGTGAACGTTCGAAAATCGTGCATGCGCGTTGGCCGCACATAACGTGTTAAAGTATTTGTAATTTTCGATGAAGCAAAACTTCAATAGTGATATGAGACAAACTACGATTTTTTTGGAATGTGGGACAAAACTTCAGGACGAACGATGAATAAATCGGTATTATTTTTTGTGGCAGTGAATCACAAAATTAAATGCCCGCTACTCATGCTTTCTTTCTTACCATTTTATGGTGAATAGTTTCCAGTACATTATTGGTATAATTGATGTTTCTAAGAACATCAGCAAGCTGTTAAAAAAACCGGCCAAGTGCGTGTCGGACCACGCGTAATGAAGGGTTCCGTAGTTGGGATGAATTTATCCCAAGAACAAACTTAACGTTGTAGTTGAAAAACATGTTCTCCCATACATTTCAACTGCAAATTTTTAACCGTTTGAAAATATTTCTATTTCTCTCAACTTTCGCGTTGTGCCTTTCAATATCTAACTTAAACTGGCTATTCACACTAGTCTCTATTCTACCTTTGCCAAAAGTTTGGAACTTCAAGCAGGATTCCAGATGTTTTTCTGAAGAATCGTGTTTAGCAGCCGCATTGTGAAAATTAATCCGTTATAGGTTCAAACATTCTTTTTATCTTGGTGTGTAAACAAAATGCAAGGAAAACAGTACAATATGTTTGTGAGTACATACACAACCTGTTAGCCAGTGATAATTATCATAAAAGTTTTCATGAAAGTAACGACTAGCAGCATTACTTTTTTTTTTTGAGATAAATCCAACCCACACACTGCAATCAATTTAAATTTTTCCTCAAAAGATAACGTCGAAAACGCAGCAGATTTTAATTAATTTAAAGACACTTCGCCAGCACAGGACTCACAGGTATAATTTTATATTTTTTACAATAAACTTACTAAATAATCACTTAGACAGTCAATCACTTGCGCCGAGAATAACATAAACAATATGGCGAAAAAACTTTGCAATTACGTTCCGAACTAATACGAACGAATGAATTAGTCGGTCATTTGGCCAATCCGACTAAAAAATGTCAACCCTTTGCAATCAACAATTAGGCGGTTCTTTTACGGCTTCTCAATTTGGACGGTTTGCAATAAAAGCAGTGCTTCCAAATGTCGAACACGCGCACACGTTTTCACGCACACAGACACACTTTTGCTGTGTACTACACGATATTCCAAATCTTGCGTTGTATGAAAAATAAGCACGACGTAATAATGCTTTTGCTCACTCACTCACTGCGCTTGCGATAGATGGCGCGTAAATCGCGCTGTAAACACTGGAAGCGTATGTGGGTTCGTGTGAATGGCGAATAAGTTAGATTATTATTTTTTTTTTGAACTATAGTTATTTATCATTTACAATTAGATGGGCATGTGTGTATGGCACTACAGGGTATGCAGTGCTTACTTGCATGTATGGAGTGCACGCCACTGAGTGCTAGTCAACCTTCGACATCACTGAGCATCTTGGAGAGATGTCCGTTCTGTTGCCTGCACTTATGTATGACATGAGAGTAAAATAGATGCTGTGGAAATGCGTTCCTTGCGAAGCATGTGTGGTGTAACTGTGGCCGATAGGCTGAGGAATGATGTGATAAGGCAACGGTGCGGTTTAAAAGAAGATGTAGTGACAAAAATTTAAAAGAGTACATATGCTTAGATAGTTTGGTTATGTTGAGAGGATAAATGTCTGGCGGTTAACAAAAGGTGTGACTGGCAACGCCGGGAGAGGACGCCCTAATAGGATATTTTGTGACCTTGTTGGTGGCGTGCCTATATGACATGCACCCTAATTGCGTAACACACTATCCAATTAACTATCGATCGGTATCTGAATAATTTTGAAGCAAATTGCTAATTCATTGCTTCATATGTTCAAAAAAAATGTCTTCTCAACACCGTAAATAACGCAATGGATATTGTTAAACTGTCAAAATGAAACCGATGCCGATTGATAGTGTGTTACGCATTTAGGGCGCAAGTGTATGGACATAAAAGAATCAAAAGAAGTATGTAAGGATAGTTATGTAGTTTCTGCCTACCCCCATGGGAAAAAGGCGTGAGTTTATGTATGTTATGTATGTAACTTTTAAGAACCAAGCATTATCTATTGTTGAAACCATCCTAAACATTTATTTTCTCTACTTACAGATGAAGACGCACTATCAATGCTACCAATCACAGAGATACACCGTGAACTGGCAACATTCGCTCTAAACAATGAAACGCATTATATAGCAAGTGAGAACGCTCTCAAGTGCCTGACGCAGTGGAACAGACACTGGCTGTTACCACTCTCTGTTTGTGACACTATTGGACCTGGTAAGTTCTAGCTGCTGGATGTACCTATAGGCCTCTCACAAAAAAAATATACAAATTTCTCGGCAAGCGGGTTGGTCAACCATCCCTCTGTTTGGTGCTAATCTGTTGTTTGGCCATCATTGTTCAGTAGCAAAAAAAAAGGATATTGCTATGCTCATATACAAGGGTGTACCAAGGCTTAAATTTTGACCACACCTTTTTGGTACAAACCATCAAACTGAACAACTTTTTCCATCGGGCTAACATCGTAAACGCGGAAAAATGTTGTCAACTGTCCCATAGAAAACTTCAACACCTACTCGACCCAAATGTGTGGAAAGGCTGATTATTATTTTAAAGTTATATTAACTTTTGGACTTCTGACTACCCGTAACGACCGAACGTCAAAGATCTACTCACGCATGGCAGGAAAAGTATGTATAAAACCATAGGATACGTCGGCACGCATACGGGTCAGAACGACGCACATTTTGGCGCACGCGGACAAAAATCCGCGTAATAGGAAAAAGGCCTTAACTCGTCTCACTGCTTTTTGACGATGCTGTGGGCCAACCACCACCTCTTAACACATTAACTGCTGAATTATTTGGCGAATTTGCTCCAAGTGCTGCTTTATGATACACTAAACCCTGTGCGGCAAACGCTCATGCGCGCCCAAAAAATACTTCGTGTGGTGCTATGAGCGCGCATGCGCGGTTGAAGAAACTCTACCCAGTGCGGCTGGGCGCATATGTGCGGCGTTACAAACTTGTCCCAAGTGCGGCGAGACGCTTATGTGTGTTTGAAAATTTTCCAGTTTTATGAGTCATAAAACAATTACGCCATTAACAATAGAGATGCACAAAAAACCCACAGGTGCGGCGCGCCGCATTCGAAGGAAGTTATATAAATTGTATGGACGCGCATAAGCGCCGCCAGCACATGGTGAACGTTCGAAAATCGCGCATGCGCGTTGGCCGCACAGAACGTGTTAAAGCAGTATTATTTTAATGGTACTTCAGTGTGAGAAAGGGATAGCGCTATACAGGACGTCTAGCTCCATCTCTTTTCCACACTCAAATAAGATTAAAATAATACTGCATTAAGAGGTGGTGGTCTAGCTCCACTTGTATTTTATTTGATTTATTGATGCTTAAATTTGGGATCGGTGAAAAAACTCTTGTTATAATATAAATAGCGACCCGCCCCTGCTTCGCACGTATTTTACGACTCGACTAAAATCGTGATTTTTTACTAAATGTTTAAGTTTAATATGAATGTATTTTACACATAAGCCCTCTGGATTTAATTCTCTAAATGATTGTGAAAAGTACATCAAAATCGGTTGCGTAGTTTATAAGAACAATGCAGTCACACAGACAGACGAAAAAGCGACTTTTTTGACACTATTTATATATAGATCTAAACTTGTTTTAGTTCTGATGTGTGTTATGGCATCCTTCATTTCTTTTAACATAAGAATGTTGCGTTGTTTTTGTCACCAGATGGCAGCAGAGTGAACGTGCTGGTGTTGGACAGCGAGTTCTCCGTGCACAAGGAGGCTGCGCCCATGAGGACGTACAAAGCGTTCCGACATCTGCTGGAACAGGCGCTGATACCGTATGTACTTATGTAGTCGCGGAATAACTGGAAAAATTTAATCTCCGAAAATATACTAATAATAATACGAGCTAATATCAGGATGTTTGCAAAAACCAACTTATCTTCGGTTAATCTCGAACAACGAGGATGAGTGATGAACACTTATTGGCTCATATTCACATTTGCACTTTCGGATGCGCTGATTGGTTACCAGCGACATTCTGTTTAAAAATAATTTTATTCCCATTAAGAAAATCGTCACAAGAGAACATGGGAGAAGGGATATAGATAAACCATTCTAAAAATGAACGCGGTTACACTCACAGAGAAGGTCCGACGCAATACACATAATTGGTCTTTGTCATTGGTTGCTCAGTCAACGGTCACGCGTCGATTTCGCTGCAAAAGTACGGTCAACATGTCAACGCAAAAAACTACGTGACTACAAAAAACGTTGAACGAAACTTGACGTCTATAATGGCTCTAATAAAGGAACGAATTGAAATGATTGATTGTACTATGTGGGATAATACATGTCGACATGTTAATGATATCGAAAAACAATATATGAAAAATTTTGACATGTATTTTGAATTCATTATTAATGTTGAGTCTGATTCTGAAGAAAGTAATTAGGTATATTGATAAATGAATAATTGGTTAATTAATACTGTATTTCATAACGTTTGTTTGTATTGCATAATGTGTTATTACAAATATTGCATATCATATTATTAATAAGTCAATAAATGCTTGAAATAATAATAATTTCATCATTTATTTTAAGGCAATAATTCACATAATATATGCAGTAGATATACAGTAAATGAAATTATCCATATTAAATAAATACCTAACAAACATACGTACATAAAAATATAAACAATAACACTGATTTTTTTATGCAAACGGTACCTACCGACTGACCAAACACCGAACAGCCGGATTTGTTGGCCAGCTAGTGTATAAATTAAACGAACGAGCAATACAAAGCGCACGGTCCCCGCCGTACAATGCTAATACCTGGACTGATCGCACGTACACTCGTGAAGTCTTGGAATAAATATTTCCTCTCACACATTGAAATAATCAAGTTTTGTGGAGGGGCGTTCATTTTTAGAATGGTTTATCTATACTGTGTTTAATGTTGCAACAAAATACCTTGTGTTATATTGCAATTAAATGAAAGAACATTTTAGTACACTTAGTAAACAAGCATATTACACATTGGATAATTATATCTACGAGTATAATTCTATATACTAATATTAAAGCTGAAGTTTGTATGTTTATTTGAACGCGCTAATCTCCGGAACTGCAAGTCGGATTTGAAAAAATCTTTTTATAGCCCAATTCTTGAGGGAGACTATAGGCTATTTAAGATTACGCTACAAACCTTAGGAGCCGAGCAAAACATAAGTAAAAAAGAACGCTAAGCGAAAACGAAGTAATTCACGCGGACGAAGTCGAGGGCAGAAGCTAGTCCAAGATAAGAATGCTTGTAAACTTGCTCGACCGGCACCATAGCACAATCTAATGGTACCAGAGCCCATTAGCTAAATTTTTGTCTTTTACGACTAAAACCATATAAAATCGATAGGTAAGGCCGACCTTCACCCATCTGTTTACCAGATAGAAAATATTTTTTTATCAAATATAATCATCATCTGTTACCAACTATGTAGGGGTCGGCTTCCAGTCTAACCGGATGCAGCTGAATACCTGTATTTTACAAAGAGCGACTGCCTATCTTACCTCTACAACCTACTTACTAGGTAACACGATACCCCTCGGTAAGACTGGTTGTCAGACTTTCGGGCTTCTGAAGACCTGTAACGACTGTCAAAGATCTAAGAATGACGGCCGGGACCCACGGCTTAACGTGCTTTCCGAGGCATCGTCCACGCATGGACCGATCGCGGTAAGCCTAGCTTAACTTGATCGATCGTCCCGAGTGGCTGTTACTACTTATAGTACAGACGCCAGCAGGTCAAGTTTTCCCAATCAATCTTGAACCAAATGCTTTAGCGATAAAGTCGAAAATCTATTAAAGAAATTTGACAGATTGTAGTAGCTTGATGTGCTGGCGTCTGTACATTCGCGTTAAGAATGCAGTGAGTCATCATTGTCCGTCGGCCTAGCCCCGCCCCCTAACCAATCAAATCTTTTCAAATTACAGTCAAGTTCACAATGACAGTTGAAGGCATTGCTTCGAACGCAACGGTTGTGTCTTGTCATTTGTGTTAACTGATTTAAATTTTTTTAAATGATTACATCTCCAATTCGTAATAATAAAACTGGTTCGATAATTCATAGTGGGGAAAGAAAACCTTGGCTTTTTAAATTAAGATTTTGTTGAAGTTTAAGCTAGAATGTTTATTTTTTCTCCTTTTTTTTTGGTAGCTGTGTTGTGTTGTTCACGCTTTTTATTTCCAATCTGTTTTTAGAAGTGATGACTTTTAATTGGCTGTCAGTCTAACATAATATTTTTTAATCTGTATGTTTTAGCTGTAAGTCATCGATAGTTTATAAATAAATAAATAAAATAAGTATGACTCTGAATAAAAGACAATAAATAAAAAACATGTTTGCAGACATAATTCATTAAAAATCCTGCATTTTTTTTACTTTCACTGACTTGTTTATCAAACATTTAATTAGGCAACCCATTTGAAATATATTTGTAAGCATATTTTTGATAAAAAATAATTTTCTGCCAGTAAACTGTTAGGTGGGTCGTTCTTACTTCGGATTCTATACTAAATGTAAATAATAGGTTGGGGAAAAAGTTTATTCGGATTTTTTAAGAAAATTCAAAACATTTTTTAATATAGTTTATTTACATTTAACTAAAGTATGTAGGTACCATTTTGTTCGATAACTTTTTGCCATCTTGTAGGTAGGGACATGATCCCATTGCTATAGAAATTTTGGGACTTCTGGTCAAAATACCGCGACAAGTGGTTTTGGCAGTCCTCTCGTGATGTTAACCTGACACTGCCTAAAGAATTCTGAAGAGACCGAAACAGGTGGAAATCTGAAGGTGCAAGGTCAGGACTATACGGCGGATGCATTAACACCTCCCAGCCAAACTCTCTTAATTTTTGCTGAGTGGCTAAAGATGTGGAGGTCTAGCGTTATCATGATGAAAAACCACACCCCTTCTGTTGATTAATTCCGGCCGCTTTCTCTCAACTTCTTGCTTTAATCTCATCAGTTGTTCGCAGTAGAGTTCAGAATCGATGGTCCTGCCTGGTGGTAACAGCTCATAATGAATAATGCCCTTCCAATCCCACCACACACACAGCATCACCTTGTTGCGAGTTAACCCGGGTTTCGCCACAGTTTGTGAAGCCTGACCGGCCTTTGACCACGACCTTTTTCGCACGTTCTTGTCATACATGATCCACTTTTCATCACCAGTTATCAGCTTCTTCAAAAATGGTTCGGTTTCATTACGTCGTAATAAAGAATCACAAATGAGTACACAGTTCATTAGGTTTCTTTCAGTGAGCTCGTGAGGTACCCAAATGTCGAGCATTTTTGTGTACCCAGTTTTTTTCAAATGCACCAAAACTGTTTTGTGGTCAATTTCCAGTTCTTCAGCTACGTCGTAACTGCTGATATGCCGATCTTGCTCCACTTTTTCAAAAATGGCATCCATTTTATCCGTAATAGGGCGACCAGAGCGACGTGCATCTTTGACATCAAAATTTCCGGATTGAAAACGCTTAAACCAAATTTGTGCTACTCTCACAGACACCACACTAGGGCCATAAACATCGCAATTTTTTTTCGCGGCTTTCGTTGCATTCTTACCTTTTTTGTAGAAAAATTTTAAAATGTATCGAATTTCTTCATTAGATTCACTCATCTTGACGGTACGAAAAACAAATGAAAATCACACATTTTCCTAATTTGAATTTGGAATTATGTTCTTTAAAATTTAAACTTTCAATGATACCAAAACCAGCCAGACACAAATAGTATAGCCAAAGAGATTTTATTACAAGTTCATACATACTATAATGCGAAAAGACTTTTTCCCCAACCTAATATTTTACTACTTTTAACACAAAATCTAATTTTAAAAATCTGATTTTCCATTCAACTTCTTAAGAAATTGTTGTATCTAATATAGTCTTTTAATTATTTCTTATTCAATATTGTGTAAAGGGCTGGTGATAATTATACAATGTGATTACCAGGTCGTCAGAAAGAGAGAGGATATGGGAAATTCGTAAGAGTAGAGCTATAAAGAAAGAAAAATGTTCACTTGCTCCTTCCAAACTGAATGTGAGTGCTAAACCCACCGTGCAAGACATGGATATGAGCAGCGATGATGAGGACAACCACTTACTTATTGACACAGGTATGTTCGATCCTTTTGCGCATTAAGCTGTTGTATAGCTTTATCTTTTTCCATCATTCTGGACACTGTGCTTAACTTTTTAGGGTTCCATACCAAAATGGTAAAAAGGAACTCTTATGGTGCGACTCAGTCTGCCTGTCTGGCATAGCTGGATATCTGAAAAACTACTAATGCTATCAACTTCAATTTTTGAATAGTTTTAGATGACATTTGCCCAATTATTTTGCAAATAAGAAAGAAATTAAAAAAAAAATTGCAACAGGGACTGAAAGGGGGTCTTAAAAATTCGAAGTTGAGCTACTAGGACATGTGGGGTATCACATGAAAGAGCGCTGTTTGCACATTCTCAAACAATGTTTTTTAGGCCGCATAGTTTTCGAATTTTGATGAAAATATGTAAAAATGTATAAAGGGGGGGGGGGGGGGGTACCCCTTATCTCTGAAGTTTGCATAGAGAAAAATCTGAAATTATTCTATGTGATAGAAGTTTATATAAAGTTTACAGGGGAAAAAAAACGATGTCTTTAAATAGCACACTTTTTTATATGATGGTACGGAACCCTCGGTGCGACTGGCTCTTGACCGGTTTTTTAGAAGTAGAGTTTGTCTAAGCAATCCAGCCTATATTGTACGCCGTAACGGCAATGCAGTATACTTATATTCTCACTTACAATTTATAATCCAGCCATACCTTGAGAATGTAAATCATGCTTACATGGTCGTATATTTACTTTACTTTCAACAGAGGATGGAGAGATGACTGAACCAGCATTCGCAGGTTTTGCTTCATCCTATCAAGGCTTTGGTTCAACCGATGCAAGTTTATGGTCACCTAAAGCAGGGTTAGAGTCACCCAAAGCAGAACCTGGCACACCCAAAGCAGGTTTACGCTCACCTAATGCAGGATTTGTGTCACCACATGCAAGTTTATCACCAAATGTCTTTAGTTTTGGTTCACCACAAGCCAATCAAAGTGTGAGAGGAAATACTGAAGGTAGCCGGCGGAGGTCGGCGCGTCTGTCTTGCCAGGAGGGCAGCGGCTGCCTCACGAGGGCTGCAAGTAGGACAACCAGTGAGGAGTGCCTCGAAGTGTCCGATATTGGACTGTATAGCTGCACTTGCCAAGGTAGGACAGCTTTTTACTTATCTAAGCTAACGGTGCTTGCATTAAATTATTCACGATTTGCATTCGTAGCTGTGTCAATTTTTTTCTTCCTATCAATTACAATCGCCCCAGGAAGCACAAATCTGGGGGCACGGTAGTGGCCCCACACCCAAAATAAACAAATCTAATCATTTATAATTATATTAAATTTCTTGAATTGCTACTTAGCCCTCTTCCTCTCTCCTAATTTTGCTGTGCCCGACAGGGTCCATATTGATCTTTAACTTTGATACCATTTGTGTAATATATATGGAATGCAATAAAGAATTGAGAATTGACTATTTTACCCGCATCGGCACTGATTCAATTCCGTGGGAACCTGTACCTTTATGCAAGCCTAAACCCTAGGACTGGGTTATGTTAAAAAAAAGATACTGATATATAGGCTATGAGATAGTTTGAACTGGTACAGTCAGCAAAAGTTTAAATATTTGATTATTTAATTTATAGGATCGAATTGTTATTTTAGATACATCATTATCATAATGTACATCCTGTACGTATTCTCTATACTTGAATCATTAGTTAAATAGTATTTTTTGCATTCATAAATCTTGTAAAACATTTGATAATGTGGCTTTTGTGGCTGACAGCGTAAACTTCTGAATCATTTTTAACAAAATAAAGATGTGTTTCAGAGTAAACTTCACTGTGTGAGTTTCATAGTATTGTATAACTATTATTTCTCTACAGACACGTTATATGAGAAGCCTCCACGTCGCTCATTCAGGAAGTGGCAGTTCAAAAAAGAGGGAACAATTGATATAATTATCCATAGTCCACATAAAGCTAAGGTGAGTACAAATGTCATACGTGTTGTTCCAGTTCGCCTAGATACACAAAACATAAATAACAGCACGCCGTATTGGTTACGCAGAGGTGTCAGGCTGGGCACGCCACAATTGCGGCGATAAGTCCCCTCTTTGAGGAGTGGTTGGTTGGAGAGGCGTCATGGCACCCTCACCTTCCGCCTGACGCAGGTCCTCACCGGACACGGTTGTTTCGGGAGGTTCCTGTTCCGGATAAGGCGGGAGGAAACGCCCGGAGGACACGGTGAAGCATACGGTGGAGGTCTGCCCGGCTTGGGCAGAGCACCGCCGCGTCCTCGCGGAGGTGATCGGCGGCGGCGATCTCTCGCGTCCGGCCCTGGTACAGGCCATGGTACGGAGCGAGAGTGCATGGGCAGCCGTCACCTCCTTCTGCGAAGGTGTAATGCTCGCGAAGGAGGAGGCTGAACGCGTGAGGGAGAGGTAATCTTTGCGCCCTCACGCCCCTAGTCGCCGCAGGAGACGCCCTGGGCGTCGGGAATCGATAGCCGATTCCCGGCCACCGTAGGCGCGGGCTTGCGGGTGGCGAGCAACGGGTAGCTCGCCGTCCGGTAAGGACCAGGCCCGGGTCGGCGGCGCGTTGTGTTCCACGCGCGCCTCAAAGAGATGTCAGCACTAACTGAAAAGGTCCGCTAGGGCCGATGCCCGCCAGGTTCGCGGGTTGTTCGAAAGAGTTACCGTGGCCCTGGCTCAGGCAACTGAAGGAACACGGGTGGGTTTTAGTCAGTAGAAGTCTGACACGCCCTCCCGTTCCACCCAGAGCGGGCGAAGTTATTTTATGATTTCCTATCCACGTCAGTACACGCACATTTCTCCAGTTATGTTTTAAGTCCAATGTAATAGAAGGCGCGCCATAGCCATCAATCGGACAGAAATTCAGACTACGGGCTACGGGCTGGCTAGTGCTTCTACTGAGCAATAGCGAATATGCATATATATATCTTTTTTTTTCTCCTAAGAGGATTGTGAAGTGCCGATACGCGGCACGAGTCTTTGAGGCAATCACCTACGTTTCCTTTTTGAAATATTGTTTCGGGTGATAACGTTTGCACCTTTACGAAATGAAACAATATTGGTATCATTAGATTACTACCTATTTTGGTCAAACAACCAATTTTGGTCTATTAGATTGACACCTTAATCTAGGTCTGTACGTTTTTCTTTATTAGTAATTCTGTTTAAGGAAGTTTTTAAGTCAAAAATATAGATATTTGGACGCTAATAACTTATATCGTACGCAATATTTCTTTTTATTAAAAACTTACGGACCTAGTTTTTATTATACCTACAACATTTCCGAAAATTATGAAAATCAGTCTTTTGTTTACTGGGGGAAGAACGTTATCGCTTTTTGTATGAAAAACAGCTTCACAATCCTCTTAATCAATCAAGCACAGTAATACAAACCCAAGAAAAGTAAAGTCAATGTTACTACTGCTTTTGCTCAAAACAATGTTTAAACTCCAGCAATTTTCTACTACAGTTCAAACATCCGTTATTGTCGCGGCCATAGTGTAACGTCATAATTCACAATACTGCTTTGTGTACAGACGCCAGCACTTCAAGCTACTACAATCTGTCAGATTTCTTTATAGATTTTCGACTTTATTGCTAAAGTATTAGGTTCAAGGTTGATTGGGAAAATCTGACAGTTTCGGGTAGGTTGACCTGCTGGCGTCTGTACATCACATATTTCATCTTATATTCTGCATATTTTGTTTTTTTTTTTAAGATAACTTTGTGGAAGAGAAATAAAATGTTTATTATTATTATATTATCACTTTTTTAGCCACAAATCATAAATTAATTTATTTTTGTACTTTATTCAAGCAGAAAGCGCACTTACTGACGTTGACGTACCTCAGTGAAAATTCAAACAATTTGATAAGAAAATATTATTTAAAGATTTATTCACATAGCTTTTGAGGTCACTTCCGGCATTTTCGAAGACGACGCGTTTCGAGTTTGCGTTCCGTTCCACCAAAAAAACGTAACATAAAATAATGAATTGTAAAAACGCGATAAAATATGTAAAAAAATAAATTGCAATTTGTTTCTTGACTCTGATACAATGTATATTTATTATTGACTCTTATACAATGTATATTTAATAATGCTAGAGTTTTGAATTACATGCATATTGCCTATTGGCTAGCCCAATAATACTGCCCGACCTTAATCGAATCCAGCCCAGGACCTAAATAGCCACCTAGGTTTGTTAACCTAGGCGGCTATTTAGGACCTGGGTAAAGATAACGCTATTGAATTATCTATTCATTTTGTTTTACAGGATAAAACAGGTGAGCTGTTACTGGAACCACTGCCAGAGTACCAGTTAGACTTGGGAGCGAGCGAACAGTCACCAGACGCCGTGCGAAGTGCCGCACTGTTACTCGCGCTTAGGAAAGACGCTTCTTTACTAAACGGTATGATTACTTCTTTCATCTGAACACACAAGAGCTTATTTTTCCAACGCCAGATGTATTGCGAGGAATAATTTTGATTTTTTGACAGTTTATCCGTACATAAACTGTCATATGTCAATTTTATTCCAACGGTAAAAACACCTTGGTAAAACAAGTCCTGACATTGTTTAAATGTTTTATTAAAATACATAAAAAATAAAATGAGTTCCACCAGTATGGGGCTCAGTAAAATTTCTAGTAGTGTTACGATTTTACCACGGGTTTGTTTTACGGTCTTACCACAGCGCAGTTTGGTAATTCAAAATTAATTTGTTTCGGCGCTAGATGTTTTGTGCGTTTCTCTGAGCACCGTACAGACATCGCAGTTTTTCATTTTTTTTTTTTTTATAAACTACCTAGCGACCCGCCCCTGCTTCCCATGGTTTTTAAGTCTTGACAAAACATCGAGATTTCTTTATTACTTATAAAAAAAAGTTTTAATATCAATGTATGCACATAAACCTCCCGAAATAAATTCTGTAAAATATGATGAATGAAGCTTAGAACAACAACGTGGTCACACAGAAAGACACGAGAAACGACTTTAATCATTATTGTATACAAGGTGTAAGTTAAATAACGCCCAACCTCTTATGGGGTCATTGTACTCATCAAAATGAACAACTTTTTCTATGGGAACAAAACTCAAATTGCGAAAAAAAATCTGCTGTTCTGAATTTTTTTCGCGATTTCAGGTTTGGTCCCATAGTAAAAATGGTTCATAATGATGAGTACAATGACCCCATAAGAGATTGTACGTTATTTAAGAAACACCTTATAGATATTGGTAATTTCCTCACAGTTCGTGTAGACGGTCCTACGGGTGACGTGGTGACCTTCGATAAACTATCCTCCGAAGCCTTCGTTAAGAGACACCCTGACGTGACGCAGCAGGTCTTCAACACATTACACACCGCCCTCAGCCAGCTACAGGACTTGAAGCCCGGGCACTACGTGCTTCAGCATGAGGTATCATTATAAATAGTACTCTGCTCTTGTTTCATGATTATTATTGAATAGGGTCGAATTAAATTAGTTACCGAAACTCCGCAGACGTGATTGGTATTGATATCTAAATGCGACGATGTGGATTAATTTTTGATGCCCTATGATTCCATACCCTCCTTTTTTATATACATGTCGACATAGCTCACAGAATAAGCAAGCTGAAGCGACAATGGGGCGGCCATAGTAGAATCGATGCTCGTTGAACGTGTTGTTAAGTGGAGACCGCGTATCGGCAAACGTATAGGACGCCGTCGGGCTAGGTGGAGTGACATCTTCGCAGGGTGGCCGGTAGCAGCTGGATGAGGGTTGCTGGAAGTCGAGTTGAATGGTGTGCGATAGGAGAGGCCTATGTCCGGCAGTACACTGCTGTAGGCTGATGATGATGTTGTACGTATTATTTCATTCATTCATAACATTACGCCTTGTTTCCTAAAGGTTGGGCAGAGGACGAAAAAGACAGAGGGAGGGTTTTAAGTGTGTTAGCTTATATATTATGTAAATCTTGTTTGAAAGTAATTTATGATGTATTTTATCAATTTTAATTTTGGAATAACTGTCTTTCAGCCAAGTCACGGTCCCAACGCTATGCTGATGTTCCCCCGATCAGCGCAAGAGCCACACGCACTACACCTCAACTTCGACAGCGGACAGCTCATCGAGGTGGATGAGGCTCAACTGGCCAAGTTACCCCCCACTATCACCACTGCTCTACTGCCTTATCACAAGTAAGTTACATACTCAGGCTGATTTGTAAAACATTGTACAGATATCTAGTGATGTCCAAATCCGCTATAAACTATAGACGCGTTATAGACTATAAAATATATTTTTCTAGTGCTTTGTTTTATACGCTATCATTATTACACATTGTTACCAAACTCAGCCGCAGTCTAATCGCGAAGACGGTATCATTTTATCTAGCAACACGCTACTTATCTCGCAAGTACGAACTCGCAACATTTACGACGACCGTACGAAACATGAGAATTATTATATTTACACTTTACAGTACAAGTTACACAATAACAAAATTATTATTTACAAAACGAATAAACAAGAGCGCGAGCGAGTGCCGTGTTCACAAACAATGCGTAGCCAGCGTAGATACGCGTTAGATAACAGATACTGCGAGCCGACTGCCGCCCGAGTTCACCCGACACGCTGTGTTGCTATAATAGACTATAAAATTGTAACGCTATCCCGATCTGGCCCCGCTGTACGCGTTTGGACTTTTAGACGCTTAGTTTGTTGAGGCGTTATATTCTAGCGCTAAGTCGAGAGTCAATATAACAAACGCTATATGCTTTGTACACATAACGTGTTATTTTTTGGCGCTATACGTTTTATAAACCACCACTACAGATACCCCAAGAAAAGCATGCGCTTCGGGAATCATCGTCTATCTTTGGTAATACGAACGCGCGTTGACGAGATCGAATATAGAGATGTAACAGCTCTGCAAGCCATTGAAATATTATGCATGCCGGATACTAGAATAAAAAAAAAGCGTTTTATTTATTCTTTATTTTCGATCAACAAGATGTTTTGAATAATATTGGCCTTAACAAAGAATTTGTTTTGATCCTAGACATATGATAGTGTAATAGCCCTGTTCTTGTCATTTTTATTACAACTACGTATCTAAATATGTATTTAAGTTTATTGGTTAATATTAAATGAGATCTTATATTTCTTCATTTCAAGGATTCCGTACGGCCACATCACACGATTGAAATCTATGCCAATACGCTTCTCTACAGACGTTTTTTCCAATAACCAGTTTTTGCAGGAATTTAAAAATGAATGCAGGAATGGAACGTTGGTGAATGCATGACTGTGTGAAAGAGGTGGATGCTAAGGTGTAAGTGAGGCTGATAACCAGTGATCGGATAATCGGGCTCTAATATACCTAAACTTCACTTTCATTCACACGAAAGAATAATACGGACATGCCTTTCAGAATCCCTTCTGTTCGTATGAAATACAATAAATTTGTCGATCCGATCACTAATCTGTTAGATAGATAAATCAATTTCCACTTCTTGACCACATTGTGCACATTATCATTTTTTATTGATATTCTATTTGTTTTGAATAAAATAAAGATACTAAATCAAAATAACCTCTGCTATAATTTCATTAAGTTTGTTATAGTTATTTTTACAAAATTGTTCAATCCCGGCAACCTGGGATTACTTATTTATTCAGAAAGGAATGTCCATATTATTCTTTTGTGGGAAGAAGTTTAGGTATATAAGCGCCCGATTATCCGATCACTACTGATACCATATGCTAGGGATGACGTGGAAGATATTTAAAAAGGTAGAATGACAGCTGCTTTTGAATGATGGAGGGAGAGACGGAATGTTACACTAAAGATGTTATTTTATATTTTATTCTAGTTTATTTACAATAATAAACCAGTTTGTGATATTCGAAATTCTTTTCCTCTGACCTCAGCCCCTATTCCCACATTTAAATATCACTTGCAGCCACAGGTCTGCCTTTCTCCATCCCTTAGCAATAAAAAGGGCCCTATCACATTTAAATTTAGGCAGGCGTGTTCATTCGTCGCCAAATTTCAATGTGAGAGGGGTCTTAGCTCTAGAGGGATGGGTGTTAAAGAGCAAAGCAAGAAGAGCTGGTGGAGACATGCGGAACTCTTGTGAACCTGGGAATGGGATCCTCTCACCATCATCTGATCATCATTAATTTGTATAATGTCGCCGCTACAGGTCGGCTCACCACACTTTTTTTGTATGATAATGCGTTGCGTTGCGGACCGTTGCGGCTGTAATATGCGCTTGGCTTTAGGGTTCGGCTCAATAAATTCGTGTGTCTCTTGCATTATCTCTATTCCACATTTAAATTAGTCAAAAGCATTATCCGTTATCAATAAGGGCGGTTACACACGGCGACTTTATGCAGTCAGTAACCGTCTACATTGCTTCACCGCTAGTATCGCGATGCAGATTGTATCGCTGCAATAAGTCGCCGTGTGACCACTCGTAACATATACGAAGATTTTAAACGCTTTATTATTTTCCACTTAGACACCGTAGGGTACTGCCCTGCGCTTTCACTCCGTTCGAGAACATGGTGGCGAAAGAAACCAAGAAACCACAGCCCAAGAAAAAAGCACCGCCACAAGCCATCAAGGTAAGGAAACAGAGAAAAAAACGTAAATAAAATGTTCTTTATCAAGAAGAGGCGTAAGCTGTGCGTATACCGGGACGTTTTTAGTTTTTATTCCGGTGTGGTGAATTGATTTTAGATTGTAAAGGCCTGTTTTATTTATAAGTTCATCTTAACTTATCTGGCGTTTTTCGCGTTTTCAATGTTGGTCCTGTTGTAAAATTTGTTCATATTGATGAGTTATGATCACTTTTCGTGGTATGAGATATTTCATTTACACCTTTCATCGGTACATGATGATTTTTGTAATAAAATAATACGCAATACTATTAAAAGTTGTTTTATTTTTTATGTAGCAATCCAACTTGACATAGTTTGATTAGATGTAACGAAGTTATATGCATAATTATACTTGACATGTACAGAGTCTGTGTGAGAGCAATATAGCATGCTGCTACGTCACAATCATTTTGTGTCTTTTTAACCGATTTCAAAAAAAGGAGGAGGTTCTCACTTCGACTGTATGTTTGTTACGCGATTACTTCGCCAATTATGAATTGATGTTGATGATTATTTTTTGTTTGGTGGGTCATGCTTTAGAGGTGGTCCTATATAAATTTTATTAACGTTGCTTGAGCAGTTTTTGAGTTAGCTTCGATAATACGTAATCCACTTTGTGTATATTGATGATGTTATAATAAATCCTGTCACTGTTGTTTACATAGCAAGTAGTCGTATACGAATTGGTGTGGCGTAGGACCATAAGTAAAAAGTTTAAAATAAAAAAAAAACATTTTGCAAAAAAAAAAAACAACACTTCCAAAAACAGTACAAACTGAAAAATAACTTTAATTTCGGAAGTCAGTGGCAAAAAACTAAAATACAGATCCAAAGTCACCGACTTCCGAAATTAAAGTTACTTACTTAGTAGTGCTTTTTTGTAAGTCGGCACTTTTTTTTTTGAAAAAGTTTTTTTTATTACATTGCATACTACGTTCCGTTCTACACCCGCTCCCCCCTCAGTGTAATAAATAGAGCTCACACAATATAATTGTTGTCTTAAGCATTTACTGTAATTTACAAACCTGAAATGCCATTGAAATAATCAACAACTTTGATACTTATTTTTTAAACACAATTTTTGCATATATTTAACTAGTTAACTAACCATCTATTATAAAAAATGTAAATACTGAGGGCTGCCATTTTGTCACCTCTCGCTCTATTGAAATGAAAATTTATTCAAAATGCCCACCACTATTCGCCACGCATTCCTTTAGTCTCCGCGGCCAGTCATCAATTGCAGCGCGAACCATATTCATATCTGTTTCGGCCACCGCTGTTATCAGCGAAGCCTTCAGACTCTCCAAATGTTTATGTGGCGTATCGCAGACATTCTCCTCCAATAACCTGCCATATTTTGTAATCCAAAGGATTGCGGTTAGGGCTGGAGGAGGGCCAATCTTCATGCTTTATCAAGTCGATGTTGTTGAACTCGAACCACGCCTGGGTGGTTCTGGCCTTGTGCGCCGGTGCGGAGTCCTGTTGAAACGCCCATAGCCATTATCGCAAGAGCGTCTGAGGTAGATATTTTACGATTGGATCCAAAACAGTGTCTTGGTAAACTTTCGCAATTTTTTTTTTTGACTTTACCAGCTTCCGCAGAACTTGTAGCGTACTCCTACTATCATTTCGTTTGTTGTACTTCTCTTGTATATCGAAAATATTTTTTCGTCGATAAACAGGATATCACGGTGTTTGTTTTTTGCGTACCGCCTTAGCAAAACTCTTGACTTTATCACTCTCAGACCTTTCAAGCGCGCGTTGAGGGAGATGTCCACTTTTTTTCTGTAAGGTCGTAGACCCAGGTATTCATTGAATAGTTTTTAGGGTTCCGTACCTCAAAAGGAAAACACGGAACCCTTAAACGATAGAGTCTCTGTGTCTGTGTGTGTCTGTCTGTCACAGCCAATTTGCTCCGAATGTAATGGACCGATTTAGCTGAAATTCGGTACACATACGACTGTGACCCAAATACGGACGTGTAACGTAAATAATTTTGAATATGGAGGTCAATTTTGTGGGCAAATAAAAAAAAAGTTTTGCAAACTGTACCTTATGACATAATTATGAAATGAAAGGGCTTACTGTGAGGGTCTCAAATATATACAGTATGTTAACCAACAGAGGGCGTTCCCGTTAACCCGCAATAGTATAGCATCCATACATGCTAAAAAAAATATTACCATTCGAAAACAAAATGGTTTTTATTTTTTTTTAATATTAAAATATTCACTAAAAATGTTAAATTCATACGTAAAAGAAACACTCTGTACACGCGTACTTGAAGGACGGAAACATCGCAATTTAGTTTTTATTTTTAGTGAATATTTTTATATTTTTTTGAATATTTTTAGCATTTTTAGTGAATATTTTAATATTAAAAAAAAATAAAAACCATTTTGTTTTCGAATGGTAATATTTTTTTTAGCATGTATGGATGCTATACTATTGCGGGTTAACGGGAACGCCCTCTGTTGGTTAACATACTGTATATATATCCCCTTATCTCCGATACTACTGATATACATACACAGGAAAACTTATAAGAAGTCTATGGCCTTAACATAACATGGTAAATATCTCAATATTGTGGGTACAAACTTACATTTAAAGAACTTTATTTCTCAATAAGACAATCGTCACTTGCATGAGAAACAATAAATCTTATTACTAATTATCATATCAGTGCGGGTAGAAGAAAACACAAAAAAGGTATGATCATTGTCAACAAAATTGGAAGCGAGTTCACTGCATTCCTAAGATAAGGCCGTGGACAAGTTAAAAGATGTTGCTGTTTTAGACAAAAATCATCGCAATATAGCGTTTCGTCGATGTAAATAAAAGTAAATAATTTATTTTTAACTATGTTGAGTGAAGTCGCTTCTTTTACTTCCTTTGGAAGTTTATTATAGAGCTGTGCTCCCCCATAGGTTAAGTTGTTTTTGCCGTAGTTAGTATAGGTTAAGGCTCGACAAGAGGAGTATTTGCTTCTTCATCTTCTGTTGTGAATGTAATGCGTGAGTGAATAAGTTTGTGAATAATTTTATAGATAAGTATGCATGTGATATATATATAAGTTGTTTGGTATATAATAGCTTGGTCTCTTTGTAAATAGTTTTTGAAGGTGTTAAGAAGTCATAATTGTGTAGTATTTTGATTATTTTATTGTGTAGAATTTGTATTGGTTTTAGACTAGTTTTAGATGAGTATTTCGATAAGATATAATAAATGAGGCTTTACAAGGGCGTTGCATATTACTAGCCGAACTTTTTTTGGAATACATCTAACAATTTTAAGCAGTAAGCCCACCAATGATGAAAGTACGTCTGTCTGTCTTTGTACTTAAGCCCATTTGTAAAGCCATCAACTTCTTTTTGTGGACGGGATTTCTTACAATACGCGCCTTGATTGCTTTGATGACTGCTGGAGTCCTAACAGAACGAGGACTACCTGATCTTTTCTTGTCATCCACACTTGAGTGTTCATTGTACCTTTTAATAGTACGATACACAAATCTCTTCGTGATTTTCAATTTTACAAGAAGCTTTAATATTGTGTTTGGTGAGTGGCCACAACGGTGTAATGCAATTACTGCTACTGTCTTCTTTGAGCGTCCACTCCATCGTAAAATATTAATCAAATCTTTTTTACGTTTTATTGATTGTAAAACAATTGAAAATCGTATGCTATTGTTTCTTTTTCCTTTGAGTTCTAAATTCAAAATTATTTGCCAGTGACAATACATAAGGACCGACTGAGTAGACGGCAACACCGTCTGTACTACGGAAAAAGAATTTGATATGTACTAGTTGTTTTTTTTAGTTTTTTTTTTTTTCATAGGTTATTTTGTTTCTAGTCAGCTTGAAAAGTAGGTTTTAATTCTTCACTTATTATACCTGGAATTTACAAATAATACGTACTTGTTATAAATTTACTGTCTATAGTAGTTTCACAGTGAGTGATTACCGCATAACCACAAAGTTTGTTGTTTTGCTTCATTATGTTTTAATTTAACAGGATCTTGTAAACAACTTGGAAACAGGCATAGGAGTATTCGAAAAAATGTTCCTAGATAAATAATCTATTATGCAAAAATCAAAAGGCAAAATATGTACTGTTTAATCCACTGGACCCATCACCATCACTTGGCACATACAAGCTATTATCGGACGCAGTCTGTGGTGTACCACTGTCTCCTTGATCACTAGTTTCTTGAGGGTTCGGTTTACTTTCTCTGCTTTGCTCCTATTCTTCGGTATCCTCACTAATAGATAGCTGCACAGGATGTGGATTATTAAATTCACATACAGTTTTTATGGCCTCACACTGATTTTCTTGCAGGAACATAATACCTCTTCTTATCTCAACATTATTTTTATGTTGAAAATATATTCTATATCCCTTTGTTGTTTCTCCTTACCCCACCATTATTCGTTTTCCCCCTTTTGGGTCCCAATTTCTCCACTTTTCCTTAGGTATGTGAGTGAAAACGGCAGTGCCGAAGATTTTGAGGTTATGTATGTCATGTTTTGTTTGACCACAATTCATAAGGGATTTTTCTTCAATGCTGCTTTTACCAATTCTATTCAGCACATAAGCTGCAGTATTATTTGCTTTTGCCCACAGTTTCTTGAGCAAATTTTTGGCTCAACATTGTCTTTGCAGCTTCTACCAGGGTTCTGTTTTCCCGTTCCGCATTTTCATTTTGTTCCGGATTTAGATTATAGAATGTCTAGATTCCGTGTTCAATACAAAACGCCCTTCCCCTTATCCTGAAGCCTCTTTTTATACCTGTGTTAGTGAGCGCCACGCTCGCGAGTGTATTACATAACGCATTTGCGTATGTGTACACGCGTTTAACACCAGTGCATAGAGATTACCATAAAAATGTGGGAAATTTTAAATATAAAAGGAAAATTTTAAAAATTTGTAAAGGATAATTTTCATCATTAGCTACTGTTGAAATTTGTTATTATTTGTTTTAATTTGTTTAATTTTGTATGTTACTAAGTTGAAGTGGTGTGAATATAAAAGACAAAGAAAATGTGTGAATTTGGTCAAAATGAAAATTATGGCTGCGAAAATTTTAAAATTTTTATCATGAGTGTCGTTTCATGATGTTCGAGGGTGTTAAAGCCGATAATGGCGTTAGAATATAAATCCAAGATGGCGGCAGCGAAAATTTTCACATTTTTCGTCATGGGTATCGTTTTTATGGTTTTCGAGGATGCTGAAGTCGATAGTAAATCCAAGATGGCGGCTGCGAAAATTTTGTTTTTGTTTTAAATCATAGGTATGAAGGAACTTCGTTCCTGACGAGGTTTCGCGACCGCACGCGTTTTTACTACACAGAGCAGGAGTAATAAATTAATATTGTGTTTTTGTGCTCGCTACGACCGCATCTTTGTTATGAATTTGTGAATGTTCAAAAAAAAAAACAACATAATTTTAATTGCACTGCGAAAGTGTTCTTAATTTTTGGCTCTCACTTCGCTAGCGCCTTAAAAAACGGGTCTCATTACACCATGCTTGCTTGTGTACGGTTATGAAGCGTGTTGCAATCAATTTTCTTATTACTCTACAAACAACTTAAATACTTTAGCACTCGCTTTTAGATCAATATTTTTCCTTATACGTTTGTATATTACTTTAAGATCTGAGCATTTTCTTATTGTTTATAATATGTTGAATAATATTTATTACATTTTAAATCGTATCTACATGCTTGTGTGATATTTGTGAAAAGTAAAAATGTAAACACACACGATTGACACGAAACTTCGACTTTGGATATCAAAAAACTTCATTACCACTACTTATTTACCTTGAACAATGGATGAATTCGTCAAATAATTAAATAATGTATTATTCGCTGCCCCTGTCTGTGGTGGAGTTTGGATGTTCGAAATCCCCAATTTTTATGTTTTTTAGCCACGACCTGTCATCAAAATAGCGATTATCGCATTTACAGACGTTAACATATGAGTTTTTTAACGCACACTCATAAGATTTGATGGATAGCATAATAATATTTACATAATCAATTTAGTGTGCTGTATGTCGTCATTCTAATAAGGAGCCGATGGAGGCTATGTGTTCGGGTCAATTGAGGCGTTTCCGAACTATACGGTTAAAGAAACAAACTAACATCCACAAAAACAATCATCGTCCATGTTAATAAAACTCCTTTGTCATCCCTCGTGTTAAAAATATGGGTAAACTGATTTCATACCCTAGGCAACACTTCAATAGTTACTGCGTCACATTATTATTTTTGCTTAAAAGGTTCCTATCTATATAATGTTTTTTTTACAGAAGTGAATAAAATAAAAACTTTTTTTTTTTTTTTTGATGAGATGTTAGTACACTTTTCTTTCTTTGTAGTATAATAGTAAACAGTTCTGGCAGCTGAAACGAATTTGTGTCGCACTTTACCTCCAATGATGAAACCTGATGGGTCGCTGGCTCACTCTGCAAGTGAGAAAGCAAATTTATTTGCATCTCTCTTTGCAAGCAATTAACGTCTGGTCGCTGGCTCCAAGCAACCACCTACTCGATGCCGGAGATCGCAGTTCAAATTAAAGAGGTCCGAAGAGAATTGTGCAGTCTAGACGTGAACAAGGCCAGCGGGCCTGACGGCATTCCAGCGAGAGTGTTGAGGCAGTGTGCGCCTGAACTGTCTCCTGTGTTGACACGTTTGTTTCGCCCCTCTCTTGATAAAAGGACGGTGCCGAAATCCTGGAAGCTTGTAAATGTACAGCCAGTGCCTAAAAAGGGCGACCGTGCAGACCCTACCCATTACAGTCCGATCGCCATTACCTCCATTCTCTGCAAGGTTATGGAAAGGGTACTGAACAATAAGTTGCTGACCTACCTTGAAGACAATGATCTCCTCAGTGACCGTCAATATGGCTTTCGCCGGGGACGGTCAACTGGCGATCTTCTTGTGTATATCACGCACTGTTGCGGCGAAGCTGTCGAGAAACACGGCGAAGCACTTGCTGTATCGCTTGACATCGTGAAGGCCTTTGACAGGGTCTGGCACGCTGCTCTGCTCAGCAAGCTTCCTGCTTATGGCATCCCAGCTGATTTTTGTAGCTGGATATCAGATTTCCTTAGTGAACGGTCGATCAGAGTAGTCGTTGACGGCTGCTCCTCTGACCTTATTGGCCGGAGTTCCTCAGGGGTCTGTTCTCTCTGCAACTCTTCTCTCTCCTGCTGCACATCAATGACTGCTTCAGCCTCGTATTGTTGGGTACGCAGATGACAGTACAGCTTCAGATAGATACTTGTCCAGCGCAAAAACCAGCGGGACCGAAGTTCGTTACTAGAGAGAGGCCATGGTAGAGCGGATAAAATTGACCTCAAGCCTAGTCTCACAGTAGGGTGATGATAATCTAGTCTCTTTTGAACGCCACCAAAACACAGGCGTGTCTTTTTACCGCTAAAAGGAGTCGTTTCGCCCAAACTCCTACTTTTCGGGGTACATCTGTCCTTGTAACTGATCGGCTTGAGCTCCTAGGCATGGAGTTGACATCTGGTCTCAGCTTTGGCGACACCATCGAGTACAAAGCCCAAACAGCGCAAAAGCTAGGCATCCTAAATAGGGTGAAGCTATACTTTACGCCTGGACAGCTTTTAACCCTTTACAAAGCGCAAGTCCGATCCTGCATGGAGTATTACCTTTGGAGTAGTACCTTTGGGATGGATCAGCTAAATACAACTAGCCGCGCTTGACTCGGTGGAACTCAGAGCTAAGAGGCTCATTGGCGACGTAGAACTGGTGGATGCCAAGCTTCATAGCTTGGCTCATCGCCGCAAGGTTGCCTACTTGTCGATCTTCTACAGATTGTACTTCGGTGAATGTGCCCAAGAACTCCACGACCTGGTTCCACCGGGGCCCCCTTCTACCATCGGACATCTAGACGCACTGCCAGTTACCATTCCTACCTGGTTGATATTCCACCAATTCTGACTAAGCGTTTCCAAATGTCTTTTACAATGCGCACAGCAAGAGTGGAACTCACTACCTGCTTCTGTGTTTCCGAGCGCATACAACCCTAATCTCTTCAAAGTGAGAGTGAACAGGCTTCTTCTGGGTAAGCTCACTCCATCGTCGACTTTGTCTCTGTCACCTCCTGACCTAGACTAGAGACAAGAGCAAACCCATCTCAAAAAAAAAAAAGAATTATTTGACCACTTTTCTGACTTACATTATCACTAACAGGGCAATTGGAGGGCAAAGTTTCCTCAAACTTGTTACGAGTCGGTTTGTTTAAATGAATATTGTTTTTTTTTTTTTCAATATATGGTCGCACAAAATATCTTCCTTACAGAATGTCACTGAAATGTATTCACTAGTAATTAAGGAATCACTAAAACAATCAGTTTTAATTATTTTTGTAACAAAATGGGACAAGATTACTCGGAACAAAAGCGATTCGTCGGATACGTGGTGCGCTCGCCGTTGGCGTTCGGAAACAACCGAAGTTCAACATGGCCGCGCAGACCATCGCCTCGACGCTCCGCCAGACTGACTGACTGCTGTCAAATCTCGTTCCGACGTATCTTTCAACTGATGGCGCTAGCAGTGCGCCGTCAAATACATTTTTCACGTAATCCATGTTTTGATGCACCAACTTCTCATGCCATATATGTAGATCCGCGCATGTAACTTCTGCTGTATTTACTGAAAAGCCATCAGAAGTCCAAAACTTACGTGTTGCCACTCCACCGAGCAATTGCCATTAATTTCTTCTGTTTATTGTAAAATTCACATATTTTCTTTTGTTATCAAAACATACGGGCAGTTCCAATCTGCAACGATGTCGAATTGACTGGCGCTACGTCGAACTGTTGACATGCTCCTATGACGCTGCCACGATGACAGTCCAGATCCAGAATTAGAAAACCAGCCCCATTCAACTGCTCAGAGGGGTAAGAAAAGGGGATGTGATATCTCCGAAACTGTTTACCAATGCGTTAGAGGACGTCTTTAAAACGCTGGACTGGACTGTAACAAAGTGGACGGACAGTATATCTCACGCCTTCACTTTGCCGATGACATTGTCATAATGACAGAGACGCTGGAACAGTTAGAGCAGATGCTGCACAGCCTACACGGAGCCTCTCGGCTGGTTGACCTCGGCATGAATTTTGACAAGACTAAAGTCATGTACAATTTACACGTCTTGCCGAGTCCAATCCACATCGAAGGGTCGCTTCTCGGAAGTTGTGAAAGAATATGTCTACCTAGGGCAAGTCATCCAGCTTGGTAGACACTACTTTCAGAAAGAAGCCGACAGAAGGATCCAGTTAAGTTGGGCAGTGTTTGGGAAAATTCGTCAAGTCCTCGTCGCCCATCCCGCAATGTTTGAAGATTAAGGTCTTCAACCAGTGCGACCTGTCCGTTACGACATACGGCGCCTAAACGTGGACACTGATAGTAGGGCTGGTCCACGAATTCAAGGTCGCTCAGCGGGTTATGCTCGGTGTATCTTTGATGGATAAAATCAGAAATGAAATTATCATATTATTAATTTTCTGGTTTTTTGTTGGTACCGCTTACTATGCCGTATAAGCCTTGACCTCGCAGCAATACCGTTGGGTGGAATTACTGTATGTTCCAATTTATTGCTCCTTGCCCGTACGTCATAGGATCCATCATACACCTTTATTGTAGCCTTTCCTGGCTTGTTCAATCCCTGAACAAGTAATTCTTCCTGACGGTGCCCTAAGGTCAACAGACGCGCCAACTTACAGACGTGCAGGTTTTATTTCTTTTACTTTTTGGGTATATGTAACTATCCTGTTTGGGCTCATAACCTGATGATTTTTGAAGTAAAATATACGCAATCCTATTAAAAGTTGTTTTATTTTCTATATCGCAATCCAACTTGACATGTACAGAGTCTATAAGTGAGAGAGAGCAAGCTGCTACATCACAATCTTTTTGTCTCTTTTTATTAAATTGCATACTACGTTCCGTTCTACAATACAAAAGTGCAACGTTACAAAAATATATATATTTAAAGGCCAGTTTTACAATAAGTATTTGTCAAATAGATTCACCACACAGATAAAAACTGAAAGATTCCCCGGTGTACATGCATTGCACCCTATCACCATCGCTTTGTTTCGCACATTCCACAAGCGATTCTAATACGGTGCACTGCTTAGAGTGCTGCAAGGTTCTTTTGGCGCCTGAATGAATTGCCAGGGGGCGTTGTTGGTAAACATTAGTGCATTTGTCACAGAAATTGTATTGACAAAACAAGATGGCGACATTAGTTCCGATTGTGGCCGCACGCCAAAAGAAACTTGTAGCGTATAATTACAACGTTTGCTTCAATCATAATTCATACGGTTCTACGACCCTTGCCTTTTGAGCTATGGGTCGCGGGTTCGATCCCCGCACGGTACAGATATTTGTTCCAGGTCATTCAAATTTTCATTAAATACGTCATGCGTCGTTGGGAAACAAAATGAAATATTAAACTAAACCCACGGCGGTGTTTTGGTAAAGTTCATCGGAAGTTAATTCATATTCGGCTTATCCACGTTACGTCCGTAGTTTATTTTCAAATTGGCAGCGGTTGATAGAGATTTAAAACGTAATTTTGAACGGCCCCGGATTCGATTCCGGGTATAAACGATTGTGTCATTACAATCTGCAAGGGCATAGACTTCTATGCTTTCACTTTTTTTCTTAAAAAATCTTTTACGTCTGAACGAGTATTTAATTTGTTCTAAAAAACATATGATTCTATTTTGAAAGTGTTAAGAACAGTTCAGCGTAACGTCAAAAATCCTTACCAATATATCGATTCACTAATCGTTTTAGTGAACAGAAGCGAAACCAGAGTTAAATTAAGATAAACACATGAATATACCCGAACTACCGACATCTGTCAAGTTGAGTATGAACTATAGACATAACGTGGACATGTCGGGTTTTACTCACAAGTATTCGGGCACAAAGTATGTATTAGTAAGTTTGTTTATTTATCGTATTATACAGAAAGAAAGAAATGTTTATTACAGGTAGATTATTTTGCGAAAGCTCTGAATTTCGAGCACCGTGAGATGTTTACAAGCTTTTATTTAGCTTCAAATATTTATTCAAAGGTTGACTTATATCATTAAAAGGTATAGACAAATGAATGAAAAGTTGCCAATAGTAAATTAGAATTGCGTCGCATGTTCGTCCAAATTTTGCAATAGACCACTTCCCCTTGACCTATACAGGTAAAAATTGACGCGGTGACGGACGCGAGTCGGTAAGATTTCCCCTACCAAAAATCGCTCAACGCGCTTAAAGAAGTTTTCCCTTCAAAAATTAATCGTAAATGGGGCTGTATTATGAAGTTTTGAAGCCATTGTTTCTTTGCAAAAAACAGATGGCCACAGATGGTTCATATTTAATGCCGAAATCATCATTTCATTTTGTCATTGTAGAAAAAGCTATCGCTAAATAATAAGCCTGTAACAAAAACAACTTTCTTTCTCTCTCACTCTTAACAAAACGCTAATGTTCCTTGCCTGAAACACGGCTTGAATTTACAGGTGTTTCTTCAGGAACATCAGAATTTGATGAACTGAGTCAGTGTTTAAAATGTGCCTTTATAAACGTCAGGTCAATGACCCCCGAGGGGTGAGGTAGACGTTTATACTCCCGCAGGTGGCCAGTAGCAGGCTTAGGTTCGAAGCGGCGCACCTGTGACCACGTAGTATCTTGCGTCTGTCAAAATTATGTTTTGTTGTTTTTCTTTTCAGTTTAAATAGGGACCACCCGTGTCTTCGTCCTCGTGGGTGACTCAATAATATTAAAAGGATGGCTACTTTACATGGAGCGAGTTTCTTGCCCCAAATATAAGATTAGAAGGCACACAAAATAGACCTGCAATGTCGTGTAAAACCATAATTCTTATATCGTCTTTAAAGTACATCTTGGCATGCAAGAGCCAATAGAGAATGCATGTCATTTGTTTTTTCTCTTAATCAATAAAGCACAGTAATATTAATCCAATAATAGTATTAAAAGTCAAATGTTACTACTGTTTGTTGCTCAAAACATGTACAATTGTCTACTACGTACAGTTCAAACAACCGTTACTGTCGCGGCTATAATGTGACGTCATAATTCACTATACTGCTTTGTTTACGTCTCTTTTTAGTCACAAATCATAAATTACGAGTAAATCACTTTTTTTTGTATTTTATTTTTGAAAAGATTATTAAAGATTTATTCACGGTCACTTCCGGCATTTTGGAAGACGACGCGTTTCGATTTTGCATTCCGTTCCACCAAATAAACGTAGTTTCTTTAATGCTATACAATGTATATTTAATTAATGAGAATTAAGAAACTTTCTCCATGTATAAGAATGCTCAATTTTTTAAGATTTTGTATTGATATACATATATAAATATATAATTTTATTAAGCAATCATTCATTTTGTTTATTTAAAAATGTAAAAATATGAATTATTCCGTGATAATAATTTACACCTCAACATTGACCTAACAAATAGATCTAATTATTTGATATAATCATTATATATGTATTTATTTAATTAACTACTTACAAAATTGCCTTACAAAATCATTGTTTTAACATTTCTTTCAAAAATTGGCGTTAGATTACTTTAATTTTTAACACAAATCAAACTAAATCATATCATGAAATTATTTTACAATTGTAGATATTGCATTAAAAAACAGCTCGCGACAAGTTTCATCACGCGGGCGAAGCTGCGGGCCAAGCGAAGTTCCTCAACAAATCCTATTACGTAGGCACATTTTAAACGTTCCCTGTCTCAGTTCCCCACAGGTTTCTATCACAAACAGTCCTAAGGAACGTACTTGTCTGTTTGTTTGTTTCAAATGTGGAAATCTACTTGTTTAGTTGCAAGCGGAGCAGCAGGATAACGGGCCTCGGCGAAAGGTATCAAAAGGGTTATACAACGAATTAAACAATGTACCCGCCGTAAAGTATGAAAATATGGAGCTTCAGAGCATACAGAGATTAGCGGAATAGTTCAACTGGGTTCTGCTGTTAGTTTTAGTTAGAAACAATTTTTAATTTTAAGTTTAGCAAATGCTTTGTTTCGTTTTAACGCTTTTATACAAAATATGTAAACAAATAATGGTGCCAATTCTCTTGTTCAATAACTTAACTAAAATTAGAGAATCGCTATCCTTTACTAACAGTGCGAGAAAAGGACGGCTATAGCTATGAACTAAGTTAGAGATGTCAAACTAGTTTATGCCTTGCGCTTCACCATGTTTTTATACGACACGTTTTTACGTGTCAACTAAATTTGACAGCTCTAATTTACGTCCGTCTCATTCTTGTTTTATTAGAGAGAAAAGTTAGGAATAGTCTAAATTAAGTTTAGTTTGTGTACAACAGAATCGGCACCTTTATGAAGTATTGTTTTTTGTTTCGGGCAGTTTTTATATTTTTACTGTAAGTAGGTATTTATTTTGTCTGCTTAGTGGCTTTAAATTTTTTTTTATTAACTTGCAAAATTTGGAACTGCATGGCTGGAATTATTATACCTTTATTTTACCCAAGCAGAACTATCGAACTAATCTCTGAATGTATGTCAGTTTGCTGAGTAAGCCCATGTTCGCACGGACGTAAAAAATCGCGGCAGGATAAAAATCTCGTGCCGCGCTTGGAATGGAACAAATAGAAATAGGTTACATCTGTTCGTACGGCCACGATTTTTTATCGTGTTGGATTTTCAACGCTTGGCCACGGTAATGTTATGTACAGTATTTTATTTTCATACAAACGGTCGGAACGCGAGTCACATCTACACGCCTCGAGTTCGGTATACACTCGGTACCCAAACAATCGCGAATGCGCCGCAGTAACGAACGGATAGTGTGATGGTTTTGTAAGCAGTAAGCGTGCGATTTGTGACAAAAATTCATTGAAATAAGTATAAGTACTTAACATGGCAAAGAGCAGTTATATACTATATTGTGCTGATTTTGGTTGCTTGAAGTCGTCAATAACGCACTTTTTTTATACCTACTGGTACGTAAATAGTTCCTTTTTTTAAATAGGTATGTATTTCGCTTTTTCAACCGAGTAAAATACTTAGATTAATAAATAAAAAAGTGGATAGGGTGAAAAAAGTGACACACGTGTGACCTACCTACGCTCGCGTTGAAAACAACAATTAGGTAGTTTCCATGGCTAGGCTAGCTACTTATATACTTAGCCACTTACTAAAATAAGGGTGTTTTTTTTATTTTTATTAAATCTACCAATAAAAAAACACAACATGTGTTGAACACTTCCCTATTTCATTCACAACGAATTTCATCTTTTGCAATAAAAAATATATTATTTACAATGTTAAAACTAGAAAAAAACTCAAGTACATAGGTTGATGAAATTAAAATACTGTAGGCGGGCAGCCCTGTCGCGTGTTTACGTACCGCGTGGCTGTAGGTAATTATTTCATGAACAGGGCCGAGTCACAATACTGGTAGATAACATTACCGTGGCTTAGCGTTGAGCGTTGAATGTATGCGACATACGAAGTTCTGTACTTGTGTTCGGACGGGCGCGATGGAATCGCGTGTGGCATAATGGTCAGTGTTAGCTTACTATAGCACTGCACGAAGAATCAGTTCGAAGTGATTTTTAACGCTCATTCGAACACTGTTGATGGCGGGAAAAAAATCGCGCTAGGTGGTTTTATTCCGCCGCGATTTTATTACGTCCGTGGGAACGTGGGCTAAGACGGGACACGGGTCACTCAAAACTAACTAGCGCATTCAACGGAGAAGGTAATAAAAGCAACATCAGAAGTGGACAGCTATTTGTTGTAAAGCAACCAGGAACTTTATTTGATTCATATTTAGTCGGTATTTTAGCTGATCGCTGCTTTCGGTTCCAAATAACGCAAGTCATCATGCATGAGGGTTTAATGGGATCTTATGAAATTCGGGATCACCGCTAGTTCGACACCCTTTCCGGGAGTATTTAAAGTTTGCCTATTTCTTTCAAATTACTGGTATTGAGGTGCATCTGGTTATCCTGGAAGCCGACACCAACGTAGTTGGGAAAAGGCTAGGCAGGTTATGATGATGATATTCCATTCAAATTAACCTATCCTGTGTCGACACACAATCGTCTATTGTGGCCCAACTTCCAGGAAGACGAGGAGGTCTTTTTTATATTATATTCCTGATAATAAAAAGCACCTGAATGTGTAAGAGACAACAACATACAACACATAATATAACCTATTCATTTCTTTGACTTACGTCGTTTGGAACTGAAACAGTAAGAGTGTCATTAATTTTCCACAGCGATCCCTCCGTTGATTGTACATCTTATTATTTATATAATATTATGCACTCAGTGTCAGTCTTGACGCTGAAATTGAGTTAGAACTCTGAAACGTAAAACCATAAAGGCCAAATTTTTTGTCCGCTTGTCTTCCAATGATTGCTAACTGCCACGCCACGCGGTAGACATCATTAGACGGCAACCTCCTACATTTTCGTAAAAAAGAATACTTTTTATATGGTCAATTGTAAAATATAAAGAAAGTCCTCATAAGGAGGTTTGGCGGCCAAAAAGTAAAACATTCTCTCATCGCTTGAGAGCTTCAGAAGTGGGTTATCCAGTGGCGGATCGAATTATAGACTCTGCAGGCACAAGCTTGCACTAGACCTGACTCATGAGGTTCCCCTCCAGGGACAGACCAGAGAACACGGTAATATACGGCCTTAGCCAACCAAGCAGCAACACCGCTGATGCCTTGGCGACCTTTATTTTTAGTTCGGAAAAGATACCTAAGATTTATTTTTCGAGATCTGGCAACCATACTGCTAGTCATGTGTGTCTCTTTTATTTCATTGTATAATTTTATTTGTTAAGGTACCAAGTCCCAATACCTACAAATATACAAATACGTTAAAAATCACATTAAAATGTGTGGTTCCTGTGTTTGAAACTTGACGCCTTTAATTAAACTTGAGTTTCGGAGCTTTTGAATCGCTCAGGGGAGGCCTTTGCCCAAAATTTGGACAGTAGCTTGTCGTTGATTTTAACCTGCCACAAAAAAAAAGGTTACAAATTCGCCCTTATTCTGCCAACCAACCTTGTCTGCCTTTAATAATTTTAATTCACCTATTTCATTGATTATGAAATTCCATATAATAGGAGATGAGCCTATTGCCCTACACTTGGCATAATTCCAGCACATATGCTGCTACTGTGTTCCTGAATAACCCACCATATCCGCCACTGTGATTATTCATTTCCCTTATCATCACTTTTTCAAGGAGATACACATTATCATTGTCCCAATGTCCTCTACATTCTAAGACAAATGTGATATTGAATATTTTTAGACATACTGGAAACGGTTTAGTTATAAGTAAAAGGTTAAACTTTGACTTGTTCGCGTTAAATATTAACTGAATACTATTAAATGTGTATTATCTATGTTACTGCCAGCAACTTACAGTTGAAGTTTTATTTTATTTGTATTGGGCACCTTTTAATAAATCTACGATGTGTCCTAGACATGAGTAACTAGTAATGACAACAAAACACACGCACCTTTAATCAAAAACCGAAATAACTCAAAAATTTCGAGTTTTTACTATAAACTGAAATAATTTCGCACGGAGAATCGTTCAGTCCAACAGCCGACTCGATAACGATGAAAATTACGATTAAGAATTAAGATTAATTATGATTTCTTTATTTTTTGTGATAAATTGAAGCCATTAAGGTAGACAATGTCAAACTTTTAATGCGTTTTCCCACAAAATAGAAATTTTGAGTTATTTCGGTTTTTGATTAAAGGTGCGACATGTAGGGAACATTTGTTTTTTTAGCGATTTCATGTTTGGCCTCATAGTAAAAGTTGTTCATAATGATGAGTACAATGACCCCTTAAAAGGGACCTTGTATATATTATTATTATAATGATTTGCACAACGCCGTTGGGCCTATTTTTTTGTAATAATAGGGGTAATTCAAAAGTAATTTTACAAACATACTTGTGTTCATGCTAATTATATATTTCAGTAGTACCTAGTAAAGAATAACAATGTAATATATATATAAATATATATATTAGGGCAATACTGTAATTACTGATTTGGCTGTAACATAATCAATGCTAGAACAAACGTCCGATTTTATCGAGTATGCAAGTCAGAGTTAATCTTTGATGTTATAACAAAATGCGAATGTTACGGTGTTGTTTTTGTTTCAGTTTCCCAAGAGGAGGGGCAAGAAGAAGAAAGATAATAAATGAAACTTAATTTATTTGATAAAACTTATTATTTTATTCATAATAATATGATTATTTCCTGTTTTATATGGTTTATCTCTTCACTGTCTACATAAAAGCTAAATGTTATTAAATTATATCAAGTATTGCACTTTGTCAGCGTCAAAACTACATATAAAAGTATGCCGTGCCGTTTTTCTACATGAGCGCAAAGTGTATTGGTAACTTTAAAATAACTAATTTCATAATACATACTTCGCTGTGTTAATATTGTTGTGCTGTGGTAGAGCAGTTTTAATAAGTGGGTTCAAGTTACGATTAATTTCAAAGATATTTAGATATCTAGGGTGTAAGTGTGAACAGTGGCAACCTTTTAAGGTGTCATTGTACTCATTATTATGAACAACTTTTACTGTGGGACTAAATCTGCAATCGTGAAAAAAAAAATCTGCCGTTCCATACATTTTGACGAATTAAGAGAACATAAATGTACTGAACAGCTGATTTTATTTTCGCGATTTCAGGTTTGGTCCCGTAGTAAAACTTGTTCATAATGATGAGTACAATGACCCTTATCCTTATGAACGCCATTGTCACATATACGTGACAAGCAAGCGCGTGCCCTGAGTACGCCAACGACACAAATACGAGTATGTATCGTTGGCATACAGGGCACGCGCAATGCGGTGAACTATAACATAAAATAAACAATTAAATCATTACTTTTGTGCGTTTTTATTTGTATACCTTAAATATTTAAGCTCTTGTCCGTATTTAATTGCTTCAAACGAATTAAGTTATACCATGGATATTGAGAAATTTGATGACAAAAGGAGAAATTAAACGTAACGCACCGCACGCGCCTAATTTCAATTCTTCATATGAAGTTCTATGCAATCCCGCACACCAGCCCGCGCCGCAGTACCATTAACAAAAGCGATGACTGCGGCGCGTGCGCTGCGGCTAAGTCTGCGTTCACCTTAAAAAAAGGAGTGTTCTCACGCGCCAGTCTTCTATATGTGACCACTAGTGACGTGATGTATGATTGATAATATCGATAAATCCTTACTAAAATTAATGTGATTATATTATTTTTGTATCAATTGGTATCTGGATAAACCAATTATAAGATTCAGTCTTATAAAACCACACTAGCAGTTGTAGAATCAAAAAACAAATTCAGGTCTAACTTCGATATTCGCAAATTTCATCTCGCGCATCCCTAGCGCAACGCCGATTATCATTCCCTTGTACGCCATGGTCACAAATAGACGACAACACCGTGACGTCATAAGCCCGGGATCATTTTTAGTGAAGTCCATTAAATAAATTATACCAGCTGATTTTATTTACCGTCTTGAAATAATACGTGAACGGAGTAGAAGCCTATGGCATATAATTTTTTATTTTTTTCAATAACATACAAAGAAATTGATCTATCAATAAATACTACACATTTGAAGTAAACTTTTCAAACTAGAACAATAAAAACAGAAATTAAAAAAAATAATAATAAATCGATTAAAAAATAACGAAATTCAAATCAAATCATTTATTTTTGCAAACATGGGTAATTGTTACACAGATGTTTTCTTAAAATATAGTCCTCCATATTCTACCGTCTCAAGGGCATGCATTATTTCGTAATTATTTAATTCAAATCATGCGCACTCTACTAAATGCGTGGAATTTCGACTGGTCTACTGGGCCTGACCTACCATGCCGCAGGTCGTGGGTTCGATTCCCACCCAGGACTAACATTTGTGTGCATGAACATGTCTGTTTGTTCGGAGTCTGGGTGTAGTTATCTATATAAGTATGTATTTACAACAAAAAAAAAAGTAGTATATCAGTTATCTGGTTTCCATAGTACAAGCTCTGCTTAGTTTGGGATCAGATGACCGTGTGTGAAATGTCCCAGGATATTATTATTATATTAATTTACCAATGAATTCGTAGTGCAATCCTATTTTGTAGCCGGCTCATAGGAACTCGCCGCACTTGCTTTCGCATCCTCTACCGATAAAGTATTTGACAATGGTGCCGATTCTGTTGTGCACAAACTAAACTTAATTTAGTCTATTGCTAACTTTTCTCCCTAATAAAACAAGAAAGAGTCGGACGTAAATTAGAGCTGTCAAATTTAGTTGAACTAATATTTCCATACAAATTTAGACGACACGTAAAAACATGTCGACTAAAACACGGTGAAGCGCAAGGCGTAAACTAGTTTGACATCTCTAACTTAGTTCATAGCTATAGCCGTCCTTATCTCTTGCTGCCTGTAAGTAAAAGATAGCGATTCTCTAATTTTAGTTTAGTTATTGAACAAAAGAATTAATATATTTTTATTAATATAATTTATTTTTAGTAATATACTAAACTAACAGGAAAGAAAATAGTTATACGTACATTGCGTACCTATACATGTCATATAGTTACCTATATGCTGCATGAATTGTTGTTCTTACTTGTTGCCAGAGGGCGCCTTGAAATGTTCGTGTGACGTCTCTATCCTCCTATACATAATCTCGTGTTCTAGCACATTCTCCTCTAATATACAAATAGTATATTTAGATGGTGAACTAAGATATTAAATTAAACTCTATTTCATAAAACTTAAATCATTTATTCATAATAATTAATAATATAATTATTACATGTTTAATATAACTATTTGATTATAAAATCGTTTGATTAAATAAATAGTATCTTGTCTATTCTAGTAGGTACATTATCCTCTATACAAATAGCTAATTTTATTAAGCAGCTTCGTCGAAATACCCCTCCAGCTGTGTAGCGATCTGTAAATAAATAATACCCACTTATAGAAAATCATTATTTAGATCAAAGATTGTATAAAAGACACCCATGGAGTTCGGCTACCACCAGACACTGCACTAGCAACACAAATCACTAGGCATTTAGAATTAAAGTATTTGAATTAGTGATTTGTGGTGCAAGTGGACAGCCGTGGAGACAAGAGTTCTGGTTAAGTTTCTACTGATAGATTCAAGAAGCAGATAAAGGATGCCAGTGCAGATAAAGGATGCCAGTGCAGTAAAACAAAATCCCGAACTAGTTCAGTACACTGTTTGTCCACTGCACTGGGAACGGGATGTCAGTGATAATGATAAATGATTTTATTTCTGTAAGTAGGTTTGTATGTACAGACGCCAGCAGGTCAACCTACCCGAAACTGTCAGATTTTCCCAATCAACCTTGAACCTAATGCCTCAGCATTAAAGTCGAAAATCTATTAAAGAAATCTGACAGATTGTAGTAGCTTGATGTGCTGGCGTCTGTACAAACACATTTACACGTCAATCATGTTTTTTTTAAAAACTGGATGAGGTCGGCGTTTCCTATCTGACTACTCTGATAAGAAAGGCCGAAACAAACTCGGAGGTCACAGTCTCTTTTAAAGTCCAGAGAAAACCGATGACGGCGCCGAAGTAGCGACAGTTCATTTTCAATGGCCGAATAATTTTGTGGACGTCCCGTTCTCGGCGCGGTAGTTGTCTACCGCGCCGAGTTGTCTACCAGTCGAATTCTTTGTCGCATTATAACCAGTAATCCCGATAAATTCCCACTTTATTTTAGCCGTAAATACTAAAAAAAAAAAGTCACGGACCTGCACAGGACTATACTTGACATATTTGTCGGGGTTCTTGGAGAATGGCAGCGACGCGTAGTGGTCGTAGAAGGTGGTGTATGGTGGCAACAAGGCTTGCTTGTTGTCTCTCTTGAGAGCTTCTCGTAGTTCCGCGTCGGGCACGCTGTATGTACGCTGCACGCGGGAACATTCTTCCCATTCGCGGTTGAACGACTGAGGGTAGAAAAGATTAGATTTTTGTAGAAATTGTTAGTAAATAGCACTTAAAAAGCGCCAACTGCAGAATAAAAACTAAAATGTTGAGGTTTTGTAGCGGTATACGAACTCCTCCGTGGCGGGCTGTCAAGAAGTCTGACAATTTGCTACACATGAAAGGAGCTTGCTAAAGTTACGGGTCCACTGGGTCGGAGTCGGAGCGAACGCTGCGTACGGAGCGGAGCGGGGTACGGGTAAGGATAAAATATTTAACATAATAGTGGGCAGGAACCGGATCTTTTACTACAGTTTAAAATGGTGTTAAGAGCGTTTATCCCGCGCGAGCTGACAACGTTGCATTTCTACAGGTTTTTCGTGATTATTTTAATACATTTAAATCAAATTATATTTTTGTAATAGCCGCTGTGCTGAACCGCATTGTACAGGTGTACAATGCGCTTGGAAAACAGCTAACCGCCCCACCCGATTATGACGTAATTCAGCCCGCGGTAAGCTTGTAAACAAAACCGATTTGCATCATAGCTTCTTGGAATTATGTGACCGTTGAATGTTTCTTAGAATGCTAGTGAGTAGGGCTTTAGTAATGTACGTTTCGTTTGAAAGTATGACTTGTTTTCATTTTCAAAATTGGTTTTTAAAATAACAAAACAATTTTTAGTTACACTTTCAAAGAAATGAGTAGTAAAAAAAAAAAACAAGCGATGACCTATACAGGGTGTAAGGGACAGCCCTCAACAACAACAGGGTGCATTCAGCTCCTTATTTTAAATCATATTCCACTGGAAAATTTCTCAGGAAAATTTTAATTTTTTAATTTTGTTTTTCAGTTACTATTCCTTTATTTCAATGTAAAATTACATTATCTGTACGCAGTACTCCATTTATGTATATAGAACAGTTACAATAAAAAAAAACAGCAATGGATCTTGAACTACTCTAACGAACGACGCGTGAAATCAGCTGTTCACTTTCTGCGTAGCTACAGAGTTCACCGAACTCACCGCATACCTATTACCGGGTAGGTAATACTCCCAACCAGTAACTGATGCTCCGATTTGTGCATAAAAACACAAACAAATCAGGTTTATTGGATTCTCATAACGTTCCTGAAATAATTTCATGTACCGGGCATCTTAGTATGATATACTGAATTCACCCCATCAGTCTGCGAAGGGCTGTCCCTTCCACCCTGTATGTTTTATGGTTTAAAATGCATTGTGTGTTTATTCTTAGCATGAAACATAAATAAAACCACTGACCTTAATACAATTTTCATTAATTACAAGCATTCCAGTTTGAACAAAAACTTTTTGTTTACAAAAATATTTGCAACTACAGACTAAAAATAATCTTTCCATAGACGATTGACTAGTCGCATAGAGGGTACCTCAAACTCTTCGGAAATAGATAGTGCATCAAATTAAATGTATGGAATTAGAAAGGACTCCACCACTATTTAAGGAGTCCTTTCTAATTCCAAAAGCAGATTTGCGTGGGATGACTTTACTCCCACTAACCACTAATTAATAAATAAAGTGGGATGAATTTCATCCCATGTGTAATTAGCGGATTAATTATTATCTAGATCGTTGGTATTTATAAGTATGTATGTTATTTTTAAAGTTATTTTGGTATTTACTCATAAAAATTAACATTATAGAAAATATTGTCATTTTACACCACCAAAATAACTGTAATAAAAATAGCATACATACTTATAAATACTAACGATCTAGATAGTCTGTTAAAAAAAAAAAATTGTAATTTGATTTAAATGTATTAAAGTAATCACGAAAAACCTTTAGAAAGAAATGCGACGTTGCCATCCCCCGCGCGGGAAGCGTCAGGGTAGCCCGCGAAATTCTAGTCAGTCTATTTATATTATCTATATCTCATTCTACAGTCTACAACACAGGTTACGCACGACGGCTATATATTAATATTTACAATTATTGTAGAAAATAACACGGTAGTGAAACTCTACCGTAGAGCGTGTATTGGTCAAAAATCCCGAGCTCCTACGGAAGGTAATTACCGTGTACCCGGTAACACTGGGCGCGTTCACAGCGGATGACGTCATCGGCAGAAATAGACTCTGGCGTAGTTTTAGTAGAATACAAAGCAACAAATCCGTACGCTGCGTACTTACCGATCCCGGTGTGGAAGTCGCTACATCCCCGTCAGGGTGTGTTTGGCGGTCACGGGGCATCGCCCCCCTCCCGCGGGATCTATACAGTGGCCAGTAATTACTGGCCCCTCATTATGGTCGCCTTATAGACTGGTGGTACTGACCGCGGCAGAGATACGGACTTGACGTTCCTACAGATAGGGTGTGGTGCCCCCCCCCCCCGCCCCCACCCCTTTCAGAGCTAGCCGAGCCCGGGCCGGAGGAAGGGACCGTGCACTGGGTGTGTGAGCGGCATTGTGTTGTGTAACACCACCCGGTGTGTACGCGAATCGTATGCCCGCGCCGCGCATTCGCATGTGTGTTTAGGCGCCTGTAAAGACCCGAGTGTCTGTAGTTTGCTACGTGGCACGCCTAAATTAACCTAGCACGCGCCACACAACAAATGCATGTAATTTGTAAGTGTCTCACTTGGCGGTCCAGTCCGGTGATGGGGTCAGTCGCCCGCAACTAGGTCACGGGGCAAGGGTCTCCTCGCGTCGGGAGAGGGGGGGGGCGTATTCCAGGGCGCTATCTGGCTTGACATGAGGCTTAGCGGTTGCGTCGGCACGCGCGAACATTCCCTTCGCGAGGCGCCTCACATACTCATTCAGGCTCTCAATTCGGAAGTCCCTCTGGATGACGTCGTTCCTCACGAAGCGAGGGGCTTCGACTATTGTCCGCAACGCTAGGTTTTGCTGCGTGCGGAGGAGACCGATTCCGACTCAGTGGACGCGTAACTTGAGGCCCCGACCATAGATAACCCACCATAAATAAGACCACTATAAATGTACAGCCCCGACATGGGCACGTTGTGTTGTTAAAATGTATGGCAAGAAATATAAAAGTTACACCCTCAATTTTCAGCTTTTTAATAACCTGCACCCTAATTGCGTAACGCACTATCGATCGGAATTTGAATAATTTTGAAGCAAATTGCTAATCCATGCTTCATTATATGGTCGAAAATTTTGTCTGCTCAACAACGTAAATGATGCAATGAGCGTTGTTGAACTGTCAAAATGACGCAATGAGCGTTGCTGAACTGTCAAAATGACGCAATGAACGTTGTTGAACTGTCTAAATGACGCAATGAGCGTTGCTGAACTGTCAAAATGACGCAATGAACGTTGTTGAACTGTCTAAATGACGCAATGAGCGTTGCTGAACTGTCAAAATGACGCAATGAGCGTCGCTGAACTGTCAAAATGACGCAATGAACGTTGTTGAACTGTCTAAATGACGCAATGAGCGTTGCTGAACTGTCAAAATGACGCAATGAGCGTCGCTGAACTGTCAAAATGACGCAATGAGCGTTGCTGAACTGTCAAAATGACGCAATGAGCGTTGCAGAACTGTCAAAATGACGCAATGAGCGTTGCTGAACTGTCAAAATGACGCAATGAGCGTCGCTGAACTGTCAAAATGACGCAATGAACGTTGTTGAACTGTCTAAATGACGCAATGAGCGTCGCTGAACTGTCAAAATGACCCAATGAGCGTTGCTGAACTGTCAAAATGACGCAATGAGCGTTGCTGAACTGTCAAAATGACGCAATGAACGTTGTTGAACTGTCTAAATGACGCAATGAGCGTTGCTGAACTGTCAAAATGACGCAATGAACGTTGTTGAACTGTCTAAATGACGCAATGAACGTTGTTGAACTGTCAAAATGACGCAATGAGCGTTGCTGAACTGTCAAAATGACGCAATGAACGTTGTTGAACTGTCTAAATGACGCAATGAGCGTTGCTGAACTGTCAAAATGACGCAATGAACGTTGTTGAACTGTCTAAATGACGCAATGAGCGTTGCTGAACTGTCAAAATGACGCAATGAGCGTCGCTGAACTGTCAAAATGACGCAATGAACGTTGTTGAACTGTCTAAATGACGCAATGAGCGTTGCTGAACTGTCAAAATGACGCAATGAGCGTCGCTGAACTGTCAAAATGACGCAATGAGCGTTGCTGAACTGTCAAAATGACGCAATGAGCGTTGCAGAACTGTCAAAATGACGCAATGAGCGTTGCTGAACTGTCAAAATGACGCAATGAGCGTCGCTGAACTGTCAAAATGACGCAATGAACGTTGTTGAACTGTCTAAATGACGCAATGAGCGTCGCTGAACTGTCAAAATGACCCAATGAGCGTTGCTGAACTGTCAAAATGACGCAATGAGCGTTGTTGAACTGTCAAAATGACGCAATGAGCGTTGCTGAACTGTCAAAATGACGCAATGAGCGTTGCTGAACTGTCTAAATGACGCAATGAGCGTTGCTGAACTGTCAAAATGACGCAATGAGCGTCGCTGAACTGTCAAAATGACGCAATGAGCGTTGCTGAACTGTCTAAATGACGCAATGAGCGTTGCTGAACTGTCAAAATGACGCAATGAGCGTCGCTGAACTGTCAAAATGACGCAATGAGCGTTGCTGAACTGTCTAAATGACGCAATGAGCGTTGCTGAACTGTCAAAATGACGCAATGAGCGTCGCTGAACTGTCAAAATGACGCAATGAGCGTCGCTGAACTGTCAAAATGACGCAATGAGCGTCGCTGAACTGTCAAAATGACGCAATGAGCGTTGCTGAACTGTCTAAATGACGCAATGAGCGTTGCAGAACTGTCAAAATGACGCAATGAGCGTTGCTGAACTGTCAAAATGACGCAATGAGCGTCGCTGAACTGTCAAAATGACGCAATGAACGTTGTTGAACTGTCTAAATGACGCAATGAGCGTCGCTGAACTGTCAAAATGACCCAATGAGCGTTGCTGAACTGTCAAAATGACGCAATGAGCGTTGTTGAACTGTCAAAATGACGCAATGAGCGTTGCTGAACTGTCAAAATGACGCAATGAGCGTTGCTGAACTGTCTAAATGACGCAATGAGCGTTGCTGAACTGTCAAAATGACGCAATGAGCGTCGCTGAACTGTCAAAATGACGCAATGAGCGTTGCTGAACTGTCTAAATGACGCAATGAGCGTTGCTGAACTGTCAAAATGACGCAATGAGCGTCGCTGAACTGTCAAAATGACGCAATGAGCGTTGCTGAACTGTCTAAATGACGCAATGAGCGTTGCTGAACTGTCAAAATGACGCAATGAGCGTCGCTGAACTGTCAAAATGAAACCGATCCCGTTTTATATTGTATTACGCAATTAGGGTACTGGCCCATCTCTACCACAATTTGTATAAATAGTAACATAATTCAACAACTCGATTTTGGAAACTAGAACTGCGTTTTTAAGTTTGCTGTAAAACTTGAGCAGTTTAATTTTTATACTTATCGAGTGATTACTATTTATTTGGGATCAGATGACCGTGTGTGAACAATGTCCTAAGATATTATATTATATTATTACTCTTTATTTTTTGTGGGATAACAGCCTCGAAACGCCATGTTCACACGTTAGTAATAGAACAATACTTACTGCAAACTTATCCTTGAGTACCTGCCTGTCCCTGTCACGTAACTTGGCAGGCAGAGGCTCGTCTAACACAGTGTGTGCTAGAAGTTTATTCCAACTGCAACACCAAAAATTAATAAATCAATAGATTGGTGGGGGTCGTTTAGACGAATATAATTGACCTTTGTTATTGCTTTTGACAAAAACTGCAATGTAGTAAATTGAAACTTCACTAATCTTAAATTTTTTGTCACATATACCTTGCAAGACCTTTTCCTCTATGAAGTGCGAGTGATATTCAACCTGAGGGTGGTACCACGAGGTCGACTACATAATTAAGATGACTGTCTATGGGTTATGCCAACTTAATTGTGTATTATTATTATTATTATTATATTATATTATATTAGTAATTAGGCCTAAGTACATTCTAGATTTTCTGAAACTCTTGACATTTCAACTAGGATGTGTCCTGTATCTCAGGTTTCAGCGTTTCTCACTGCCAGGCACTGTGTACAGTTAGTGAAGACAAAAACTATCACAAAACCGCTCAGGCTGGCTGGGGACCGTTGCCTCGTTATGATGTTGTGAACCAGGGATCTTGCGGATATTCGCATCCGCAATTGCGGAGCTTTCGCTTTATTCAGACCTCCGCTCCGCCTTAATCAATGCGGAGCTCATGCAGATGCAGATGTTGGTGGAAATGGGTGAATATAAGTAAAATCGTAATCAACAAAATGGAAATTATAATCATTTCATCATCATCTACCTAGCCTTTTCCCAACGATGTTGAGGTCTGCATCAGTTACTAGGTAATACGATATCCCTTATTTAAAGCATCAATATAGATCTGAATCATTTCATTTTCACAAAATAGTCTTATTGCTTACATGATGCTATCCTATTAGGAGAACTCAAAGATCACAGTCTGTGCCCAAGCCTTTTTGATTGAGCCTGCGTCTTTGATTTGAATATAATAATAATCTACAAATATCACTGTGATGCAAAATGATAAGTAAAACAACTGTGAACCTTTGCAAGTACGAATTCTTGTGTTCCTGTATCATATCTCTGTAGTTAGCTTCACAGTCCGGCTCGGCGAGCATCAGCATGTCTAGAAGACCGCTGCGTTGCAGACCCTGGAATAAAGTGCGTCAGAATTATGATTAACTGGCACAAAAGTAGTTAAAAACAAAGTAGAGACTTAATGTCGCAACAACAAAATAACTCGACAAACTCAACTCAAATAAAAGCATTGAAATGTGACCTTTATATCGTGTTAAGTGCGAATTCCAGAGTCTACCATGAATGTTCTTATAGTATGAATGAATTTATAGTAATTTAATTGCTTTACTTTAAGAGGAAGCTCCAGGTAACCCGCGAAATTCAAATTTTCTTACATTTTTTTGCAATTTGCTTGTCAGTATTAGGTAGAAAAAAAATCAGCTGTTATCTACATTTATGTTCGCATAATTCGTCAAAATGTACTGAACAGCTGATTTTTTTTCGCTATTTCAGGTTTGGTCCCATAGTAAAAGTTGTTCATAGTGATGAGTACAATGACCCCTTAAGAGGTTGTTGTTGGTGTTTTACCAATAGCCCTGTATAAATACAGATTTGTTACGGTCACTAATTGTATTAAGATCAATGATTATACAACCTGATAGTGATCTGCAAATTGCAAAAAAAACAAGAAAATTTTAGTTTCGCGGGCTACCTGGAGCTTTTGCCTTATGTTATTTCGGCGTGTAACGGTCGCCTTATAGCCATCACCAACCACTACACTTTGTACGGATGTAAGTATTGTTTCTTACCTGTAGTAAGTATAAAGTGTTGTTCAATAAGAATATAGCTTTCAGCGCATCAGGATACTGCTCACTCTTGTTTCTGAGGGCGAAATTCAGCTGGGCCAACACTTTGCCTGAAATAAGTTCAATTTGGAGAGTTAACATTTGAATGAAACGATACAAAATCAAGACATTTTCGCGTGATAGTAAAAACTTCTACGGCAAAAACAAAAACAGTCCACCAGTCAACCAATGCAGCCGGATATCAGTAATTTGATTTGGAGCGACTGCCTATCTGACCTCCACAACTCAGTTTATGGTGTAACACGATACCCTTTGGTAAGACTGGTTGTCAGCCTAGACTTTCGGGCTACTGAATACCAGTAAGGACTGTCAAAGATCTACTAACGACAGCCGGGACCAACGGCTTAACGTGCTTTCCAAGCCACAGACTCTGTATATAATGGATGGTCACCCATCCACGGACACAGTTAAGCAACGCTGGCTGGTCAGCGTTGCTTAACCTTGAAAATCGACCCGTGCGGCTGTTATTATTTAGCCACGAGACCCGCATTCTTCTCCGTCATGCTTAAATAAGTTTCCATAGAGACTAACAGAACTACGACAGTACTGTATAAAACTTACGCATATATACAGCCAACATAACAGCATCCCTGTCGTGCACGCCAGATAACTGACTGACTGCACGATTGTATGATGGCTCCGTAGCGAGCGCTGGACCTGGAGAAGTTAGTAAAACCATGGCATTATCCTTTCATAATTATTTATTTTGAACTGCGTTATCTTATTGGTCCTAGAACAATGGAAACGCAAACGAGGGAGTTTTGCCAGCCATAATACCGTAGTCAAGGACTTGGTTAATATCTTCAGAAAGGCGTGCTTATATCAGCAGCTGTTCGAGGGAGGGGTCATGACCCCGCAAAAATCATTCAGGCTGTCGAGAGTTAATTTCAGCCACGGTAACCCCGATGGGCACAACATACAAAAATAGACAGTCTGGAATAGACTCGTAGGACTGCTGACAGAAATGAAAACTATGATAAATAACAGTGGTTTTTTCTGAACTTTCAATCAATTATATATAATATTATATTTTAGTAAACTGCATATATTATGGAGTGCGTTACCCGAGCAAAATGGCTGAAAAAGTTGTGCTTTAGAGAGATGAGACTATAACAAATAATTAGTGTATCATGAGTAGCAATTTGTTTAATAATAGCAAAATTTGTATGAATTGTAGTTTTAGAGTTATTTGAGAAAAACAGATTTTGCTGCAGTAACGTTTGAAACGTTACCCTGGCAAAATCGTTTTTCAAAAAATCGTCTCAGCTCGGAACTAAATACATGAATAGATAGCTTTTGTTGCATAGTAAATGTTAGCAAATAGCAAAATTTGTGTGTGTTATGGTTCTTAAGTTATTTAAGATTTTGCTGCGGTAACGTTTTGCAGTTTCCCATATCTCGAAAACCGCTCAACGCAGAAGTTTGAAAAAAATACCAATAAGAGACCATAATTTGTTTAAATTTGTTTAAGTATTACTTTTTGATTTGGTTGACGTAAACCAATGCAATTAAATGGTTTCCAAATTCAGAAAAAAACGGATTTGCAAGTAAACCAATACACTTATAACCAAATAAACAGCTGTAAAAAATACCCGTGGTAGACACTTATAACGTCAGGAATTTTAGATTTTGTAACTTTACACGATATGAAGATAAAAACAAATATGATTAATTTTAGACTGGTCGTACTTTAGCGATCGAATACGCAGTTCCCATAACATTAAGAAACATGGCATACTTTAAACAAATTAAAATAATTCATGAAAATTCGTTCCTGTAAATTTCAGCATTCAATTACGGCTATAATGAAAGTTATATCAAAAACAAAAATATGTCAGCAATTCGCTGATAAACCGATCAAATTGAAAAGGTCACGTAAAAGCGACCGCACCGTACGTTCGGGTAATCTTCGCAAATTGGCAGCTTAGTATCCGATGTTTTGTACAGTTAAGCAGAAAAACATTATTACGATAACGATACGACATATTACACAATTTCTACTAGTTTTCTATATTATAATTTAAAATCGTGTTAATTAATAGTAGTTTTAAACAATTTACTATATATATATATATATATATATATATATATATATATATATATATATAGTACTTTCTTGTTTCTGTTTGGTTAAACCAAATATTTTATTTTGATACCAACGCAACGCTAAACTTTTTAACGTTCTCGATGCTAGTGAGAGCAGCGCGCATCGCTGAGTGCGATGCAACAGCTTTATGCGTTGTCTTACTTACTTTTTAGCTATGAGTATGTTACATTTGTAGTTAACCGAACCAATGAAACAGTCATGAACCAAGTGTTTTGGAGAGAAGTGCTTGCTTGTGGTTTATGTGCGACGACGTCTTTGAACGATGTGAGTGTTTAATGTTTTTATTTTATTCGTTAAAGGGGAAGACCTATAAAAATCAGCAAGCCCCGGTACAAACAAAACTTAGCCCTTTTCTTCATTACAATTTGGAAAATATAGGTATATAATTTTTTTAATAATTTCAATAAAATAAAAATAAAATAGGTATTGTACCGAAGCATCGCGCAAAATATGTAATATTATTGTTTTACGACGAGTCTTCTTCATTGCTTAAAACTATGTAATTATTGGTTAAAATAACCACGTAGTGGTCTCAGTGGCGGGAGTTCACTTTACATCAATCTATACCTGCGCCATGCTAGGCAATCTCGTTGTGATATTGCTCTTAGACTTAAAGCGACCTTCACCAACTGTCACTAATCACGATTAACTCTTATCATAATATTTAAAACAAAATTCTGTCCGTTTCAAACTTCAAACAAACGACTGAAATGCAATGAAAGGAGATGTTACAAATTGGTCCCAGTATTGTACCGTTCTAAAAACCCAGCAGGCCAGATTCCTGTGATTATGGGGAAAATTCTGGGAAAATTAGATATGGATTATGATAACAAAAACCGGCCAAGTACGTGTCAGACTACGCACAATAAAGGGTTCTGTAGTTGGGATGAATTTATCCCAATAACAAGAACACACTGAACATTGTAGTTGAAAAACATGTTCTCCCACACATTCCAACTGCAAATGTAAGTTTGTACGCACATTATTGAGAGATTTACCATGTTATTTTAAGACCATTGACTTCTTACAAGTTTTCCTGTAATCTGTAGGTCTGTAGGTATAGAACTATTTTCTTGTATTTTTTTGAAAATTTTAGGCTCCGTAGTTTCGAAAATATGGGGGGGGGGAAGGTCAATTTTCGTATATTTCTTAAAATAACTTTAAAACAATTTATTTTAAAATGATTAAAAAATATACAGGGCTATTTTTAAATCATTAACTAAACTTTAACAGGGTGTTCTACCCATGAATATGAACAACTTTCACTATGGGACCAACTCTGAAATCACAAAAAAAATCTGCCGTTTCAAACTTTTTGGTAGAGTAGGTATTGAACTTTTGTATGAAACAGCAGATTTTTTTTTGTGATTTCAGAGTTGGTCCCATAGTGAAAGTTGTTCATATTCATGGGTAGAACACCCTGTTAAAGTTTAGTTAATGATTTAAAAATAGCCCTGTATATATTTGAGACCCTCACAGTAAGCCCTTTCATTTGATATGTCAGACGATACAGTTTGCAAAACTTTTTTTTTTTTTAATTTTCTTATTTGCCCCCTACAATTGACCCACATATTCAAAATTCATTTATTTACTTTACACGTCCGTGTTTGGTTCACAGAAATTCTTATGTGTACCAAATTTTAACTTAATCGGTCCATTAGATTCGGATCAAATTGGCTGTGACAGGGCCTACAAGGGTTCCGTTTTTTTTTCTTTTTGAGGAAGGGAACCCCAAAAACGGCGAAAATACAAAATAATTCTTTTGATTGTCCTCATATGTTTTTCTGAACGTTTTTTTAAAAGAAATCTCGATGTATGCCAATATCTCTCCGCCGTTACACAATGTCACAAGGTATTAAAAATGCTTTGCACCAAAAAGCACAGTTAAGTTATAACTTTATATAAACATACATACAATCACACCAATTATCTAACCCAAGGCAAGTTTCTTAAAAACTTGTGTTATATAACGGGTAAATATATTTATATACTTTGTTTTTGTAAATATATACATATTAAACACCCAGGCCAAGATAAATAGACACGTATCCGTAACACAAGTTCATAAGAAACTTACATTGGGCTAGATAATTGATGTGATTGTGTATTACAAACAATTTGAAACATCTCCTTTTTTATCATGTTCAACCTTAATCGTGATTAGTGACAGTTGGTGAAAGTTGCTTTAAATCATTGTTATGTTATGCAATTAGCTTGAAGTCTACAAAACACATGTTTCACATGTTTCAAAAATCTCACCGTGAAAACTTAGGTAAAGTGAGCTTGTAGTGAGCTGTCATTCCACCCGATGCTAGGGGTTGAAACTATTGACAGTTCACTCCACGCTCACTTCACCTAAGTTTTCACCGTGAGATTTGTACAAAATAACACTACTGTGGGTACGTTTGTACCATATTCGTATTTTAAAGATACAAACAGCGGAATGCTTATATAGCATGCTTTTTCGCTCAATGGAGAATAACAGCACATTTTATATCATCATGTAGTACAGTAAAAATAAATAATTACTACGTTTTCATTTTTGCCATACGTGGTTCCCGAGATGTTTAAGTTACTATGGGGTTGGCGCATCATGCTGTGACGTCACTTTCCAGCTCTTTATATGGCCGCTCACGCAGTTTGCGGCTCACTCCTGCAAATTTTTATATTAATATTTCATTTTATATTATTATTATTATTATCTTTATTCAATTTTTTTACATATAAGTTATATTTTTAAATATTAGAATTAAAAAAAAACATTTAAAAATATAAAAAATAGAAAAAATAGAAATCCACCGGCATGGGGAACAGGGTCCAAGCTACCGGTGGTTAGGGCCCCAGAGACAGGAACCTCCTCACAATACGCGCCGTATCAAGGAGGACTGCCTTCTGAATCAAGCCCTTCACCCAGCCACCCAACGAGAGCCTTTTTTTATTATTATTATTATTATCGATGCAACACCGACTCCATTACAACTCAACGCACTGTGGCATTGAACTGTGAGTTTTATGTCCTGTTACTTAGAGAGGATATTTCAACATTACGATTTCGGTTCACGCGTTGACGAGACGACGCGTGATTTACGCGTTGATCACCTGTAACAGTCACATGTAAAGTTGAAATATCCACTCTAAGTAACACGTCATACACAAAGCTCATATTTAAATGCCATACTGTGAGTCGAGGTGGAATGGAGTCCACCTACCTACGTTATACCTATCTACATCTTAAGGAAAATTGTACAAACTATGAATCAACATTGTATTTTAAGTTTAAGGCATTAGTACAAACAGAAAAATATATGTAAGTATCCAAATATTAAAATTAAGCACGTACTCAACTTATCTGTGATTTTTTCCAAAAAATGCTAAGGCAAAGCAATACATATAATTTGGATGAGACTTATTTCTAAATAAAAATAATGAATTACTAACCTGAACAGCAAACTTTTGTATGCAACTGTACTAACAAAACATCCATGTTGCCCCGTTCATTTAGGAAGGTTGAGCTTATGTATGGTGCGGTCGCTTTTACGTGACCTTTTAAATTTTGTCGGCTTATTCGAGAATTGCTGATATATTCTTGTTTTTGATATAACTTTCATTATAGCCGTAATTGAATGCTGAAATTTACAGGAACGAATGTTTATGAATTATTTTAATTTGTTTAAAGTATGCCATGTTTCTTAATGTTATGGGAACTGCGTATTCGATCGCTAAAGTACGACCAGTCTAAAATTAATCAAATTTGTTTTTTATCGTGTAAAGTTACAAAATCTAAAATTCCTGACGTTATAAGTGTCTACCACGGGTATTTTTTACAGCTGTTTATTTGGTTATAAGTGTATTGGTTTACTTGCAAATCCGTTTTTTTCTGAATTTGGAAACCATTTAATTGCATTGGTTTACGTCAACCAAATCAAAAAGTAATGCTTAAACAAATTTAAACAAATTAAATCAAATCAAATCAAATCAAATCATTTATTTGCTTGAATATGGGTAGGTACATGAGGTGATACATAATAATAAAGTTCTTTATACCATATTCTACCGTAATAGGTGTGCAAATATCTATATCTATATAATCTATTGTAATATATAAAACGAATATTAACAGTACAATATTAATTCAAATTTATTAATTATATAATTTTAATTACATTGTTTAATTTAAAATTTAATCAGATACATTTATCATTTAAATAATCATGCACTTTATAATATGCTTTATTGATCAAAAACATCTTTAATCTATTTTTAAATGATATGAAATTCGGTGCTTCCTTTATATTATTAGGTAATTTATTATATATTCTAGGGCCCATACAGAACGCACTCTTATCAAACATAACTGTTCTATGTCGTATTGCTCGAAGTGTACTGGCAAGCCTGGTACTTTTTAATGTTTCATATTTATTTATATTATTCCTTATGTCTAATGCTAGTTCATAAATATACAGTGATGGGAATGTCAATATTTTTAAATTTATAAAATGTGGTTTACAAGTATCTGTAGGTTTTAATGCACATATTGCCCGGATACATTTCTTTTGGGCTTTGAAGACTGTTTCTCTCCCAGTGGCATTCCCCCAAAACATTATACCATATCTTAGTGTCGAGCCAACGTAAGCATGGTAAGCAGATAAAAGTGCACTTTGATTTGCCACTTTACGTAGCATATAGATGGCATATGAATACCGACTTAATTTTGTACATACTTGTTCAATATGTGTCCTCCAAGTCATGTCTGAGTCTATGTGTAGTCCAAGAAATTTTGTAGTGTTTATTTTTTCTATGTTTATTTGTTCATAATTTATACTGAATGTTCTCACTTTTGAATTTTTATTTTTGAAAGTCATTATATATGTTTTAGTTAAGTTTATTTTAAGTTCATTTAAATTTAGCCAGTTAATTATAGATGATAGAGTACAGTTAATTTCATGTTCATGTGTCGTAGGGTCTTCAGATACAACTATCGCAGTACTATCGTCAGCATACAGCACCATGGACGATTTGATGGATTTGGGGAGGTCGTTAATGTAAATAATAAAGAGCAGAGGGCCTAAGATACTCCCTTGTGGTACACCTTTGCAGACTTTTATTGATGTTGACAAGTGTTTCTTTTCGACTTTTGTTTTATGTGAAATGCTAGATATTTCAGTTTGTTGTTCTCTGTTACTTAAATATGATTTAATGAGATCTCTAGCGTTTCCCCGGATTCCATACGCTTCTAATTTATTTAATAATAGTTCGTGGTTGACGGTCTTGGTTAAGGTCTCTTATTGGTATTTTTTTCAAACTTCTGCGTTGAGCGGTTTTCGAGATATGGGAAATTGCAAAACGTTACCGCAGCAAACTCTTAAATAACTTAAGAACCATAACACACACAAATTTTGCTATTTGCTAACATTTACTATGCAACAAAAGCTATCTATTCATGTATTTAGTTCCGAGCTGAAACGATTTTTTGAAAAACGATTTTGCCAGGGTAACGTTTCAAACGTTACTGCAGCAAAATCTGTTTTTCTCAAATAACTTTAAAACTACAATTCACATAAATTTTGCTATTATTAAACAAATTGCTACTCATGATACACTAATTATTTGTTATAGTCTCATCTCTCTAAAGCACAACTTTTTCAGATATTTTGCCCGGGTAACGCACTCTATATTATGTGTCCTGCTCACCAATAGTATGTATATGCTGCGCTAGCGCCTGACAGTGCGCAAGCGCAGCGGCGGCTAGCTGGTGTACCGTCCCGTCCACTGGGCCCGCCGCCGCGTCCGATCGGATCCCTTCCACCCACTCCTCCAGGGACTTCACGCACTGGGATATAAGAATTTATTATTAGTTGGTGAAATGATCTGAATGGTCTGCAGAAGAGACGTGGCCAGAAATTGTGCCTACGAGGTAGAGGGATTTGAAAGGAAATAAAGAGGTGGTACTTGTCTTGAAGTTGTAAAAGAATATCAGAGAAAACTTCAGATTTTAAATGTAATATAAAAGTGAGTGAATAAGCTAGCTAGACCAGTATTCAGCTGCATTCGGTTAGACTGGAAGCCGACCTCAACATATTTGCGAAAAGGCTAGGCAGAAAATGAAAAGTGAGTGAATAAGCTAGCTAGACCAGTATTCAGCTGCATTCGGTTAGACTGGAAGCCGACCTCAACATATTTGCGAAAAGGCTAGGCAGAAAATGAAAAGTGAGTGAATAAGCTAGCTAGACCAGTATTCAGCTGCATTCGGTTAGACTGGAAGCCGACCTCAACATATTTGCGAAAAGGCTAGGCAGAAAATGAAAAGTGAGTGAATAAATTAACAACGAAGTGTTGGATTTGTCCGAGTTATCGAAAGTAATCTTGAAAGAAAACATGCTTGATACGCACAATACATACGAGGGTGAATCAAAAAGTTCTTGGAATCAATATTAAAAAATGCATAAAATGAAATAAAAATATTTAATTTTTCTACAAATCTCCCTCCATTGCAATAAGTACTGTCGAGGAAACTTACATCAAGGGGAAATAATGTTTATTTGTCACATAAAGGAGGTATACAATAAGTTCTGCTCCACTTCATTGGTTGTACTCACATTCTGCTGACAGTGTTGCAGTATGACTGCATAGGGCTGCGGCGAGGCAGGTGCCAGCGCTCGCTCCAACTCGGGCTGCAGCCGCGTGAGGCGCGCCAGCACCGACCAACAGCCGCCGGCAGCTCCGCAGCGAGACGCAGCCCGGCGGGAACGCATGCAGGCGCGCTGGGGGGATACATATTACTTTAGTGCACAGAACACGAACATAGCCAAGCTGAAGTGTGGCGTGGTGATAAGCTGGCTCCAGAAGTTCTAACACTAACAAAAAAACTAAAACACGCACTTGGAAAGTTTTTTTTTTTTAACCTTTTGCACAAAACAACTTAGTCTAAACCAATAATTTTTATATTTATGGGGGAAACGTCAGGTTAGCCCGCAAAATTAAAATTTTCTTACGTTTTTTGCAATATGCAAGTCAGTATTAAGTTGTATGTTAAATAAAGTGTAATTCGCGGCCCTAGGAAATATGTATTTACAGAATTATAATCGTTAGAATTAGTAATACAACACCTTAAGTTAGTATAATCCTCGAATGTCATGTTTTCATGAAATAGTCATTCATTAGGATTACCTGGTCTTGAAAGAGTTGTATTGATCATTTTAATGATTATAATTATGTAAATACATACTTGTTACAGCCGCGAATTACAATTTATTCAACGTACAACCTAATACCGACTTGTAAATTGCAAAAAACGTAAGAAAATTTTGAATTTCACAGACTACCCTGACGCTGAAACCACAGCGAATCTCCAATTACCCCTCTACGTTTCTACGCAACTGGGTGCTACCAGATGACTGCTGCAGATCTATGTGGATAGCATTTCCACTGCACACAGAATTGTGCACAATGTCAGTGCTGCTATTGCCTCACCCCGACCACGCCACCCATTTACCCACATTTACTTTCCCGAGTCACCACACGATATCCACCAAACACAAATTGAATTTTATAAGAATGCAAAATTTCCACATGTCATAGGTGCTACAAATTGCACTGTGATGTACACCAAATCACCAGGTAAAGCATTATTCTTATATGGATTGTATTATACTTAACAGATTGATTTAAAATTTCGCGATCCTCCACGGCTTCTTACGTACACAATCCAAGTATCAAGTACTTACTTACATATAATTTATTGGAGGGTCATGCAGTTTTAAATTAAACTAAACACTCTTTGGTTTTGCGTTCATGTGACAACATTTACATTCTATGCCATGGAAATTTGGTTTTCGTGAACGCGATCAAAATGTAGCTGGCGAAATCGGTTGGACGTAAAGCGAGATCAATATCGACATTTGAACTCGTTTACACAGAACTTATGTTTTCTTAAACGCGTTTTGTAATAAGATAAGATAACATAAGATAAGATAAGATAAGATTTATTTATTTGTATAAACATGGTAAATACATACAGAAGCATGCAAGATGATAATAAATTACATTATAGTCCAGTCATGTTTAGCCTTATAATATATTGGCGTACAAATATTTTAGTCACATTAATTATAAAAAGAAATTAACCAAACTGCTATGTCAAACTTACAACTATATTATAATAAAATTAATGTCAGACAAATTTTTCGACTAAAAATTCAGACACACTATAATATGCTTTTTGCAACAAAAACTTTATCAACTGACGTTTGAACGCATTGACATTTAGCTCCTTCCAATGTTTAGGTAGCTTGTTAAATATAGTTGGAGCCATGCAGATGATACTTTTGCGCATGAGTGCAGTTTTAGCAGGATATACGCGAATTATGCTCATATCCCGTCTATTACGTGGGACAGCGTCCTGTAAGCGTGGAAATAATTCGGGATTCGCTTTAACAAACATTACAGTTTCGAGGATGTACAGACAAGGTAAAGTTAATATCTTGTATCTTATAAAATACGGTTTACAAGTATCAACAGTCTAGCCTAAACATGGACCTAATGCATCTCTTTTGGGATTTGAATGCGATGTTAAAATCGGTAGAATTTCCCCAAAACATGATGCCGTACCTTAAGTGAGACGCAGCTAAGCCGTGGTAGGCCACAATTAAGGTATCTACATTTACGACTGCAGCTAGGGAATGTAAGGCAAAAGCAGAACTACTAATTTTTTTACAGAGATTCTCTATATGTGATTTCCAGTCCAGTCTTTTGTCTATTATTAGTCCGAGGTATTTAGTTGTATTAACGCTTTCAATGGTTTTATTATCAATATTAATGTCCAAATTATTTCTAGTGCAACGCTGGCTGAAATGCATGATCTTAGTTTTATTTAAATTGATCTTTAAATTATTATAGTCCAACCATTGTATTATAGATGTCAAAGTGGTGTTTATGTCAAGTTTGTATAGGGCCATGTCATTATTATTATTAGCAATTGTCACTGTACTATCATCTGCAAATAGAGTCATAGGATGTGAAGTTGATTTTGGCAAGTCATTAATATATAAAGTAAAGAGAGGAGGTCCCAATACACTACCTTGTGGAACACCAAAGGTAACATGACGTTCATCTGAAACATATATCTTTTCTTTTTTAGTAGCTATATTGATTCTAGTTATTTCTGTCTTTTGCTTTCTATTGCCTAAATAAGATTTGATTAAATTAAGTACATTACCTCTTATTCCATAAGCGTCAAGTTTTTTAATTAGAATGTCATGATTTACGTAGTCAAACGCTTGCGTCATGTCGCAAAAGATAGTACATACGGGTGTTCTCTTGTCCATATTTTGTCAATACCGTGTATAGAAAGTCGTAGATTGCCATATTTATAGTTTTATTTTCACGAAACCCTTTTTGCTCATTACATAATATATTATTCTTTTCTATGTATCCGTTTAATTCCTTGTGCATGAATTTTTCGAAAACTTTGGAAATTATTGGAATGAGTGAAATAGGCCTATAATTTTCCATGAGCTCTCTATCCTCTTTTTTAAATATAGGTCTAACGATCGCCATTTTTAGTGCGTCAGGGAAAGTGCCAGCGATAGTGGAAAGATTAATAACATGACACAAATGGCTGCATATTTCATACGCTACTGCTTTTAATATTTTGGTAGATATGCCATCGCATCCGACGCTATTTGTGTTCTTTAAGGCCAATATAATTTTTAGTATCTGTTGTGGTGTGCAAGGAGCCATGAACATCGAGTTCTTATTATAAAGGAACGGCAATGTAGTTTTGTTACTAGAACAAGGTGTAGGTTTTATTTTATTAATAAAGTAGTTATTAAATTCATTAGCAATTTGTTTCGCGTCCGTAATTGTGTCATTATCTGATTTGATTTTTAGTATATAATTTTTAGGTGAATTAAATCCTTGATTTATTATTTGCCAGGCTGCTTTGCATTTGTTGTCTGAAGTTTTAATTTTAAAGTTATTCTGTGAACGCTTTGTCAGTGTAATTATTTTTCTAAAAAGCTTAGAGTAATCTTTATAGCAAGTTTTATTTAACTGATTTGGCTTTAATCTGTACATCCACAAAAGTTGTCTTTTTTTCTTACTACAGGTTTTAATACCTCTTGATACCCACTTTGGCTTTCTTATTAAATTTATTGTAGTCTTTGTTTTAGGAAAACAAAGGTTATAAAATAAAGAAAATATTTCGTGAAATCTATTGTAGGCAGTGTTAGGATCATCAGTTTCATAGATCTCGGAGAAACTAAGTTTGCCTATACAACGTTTAAACTTACTTATGTTTTCCCTGCTGTAATTGCATCTAATAGCACAGTATTTATCAATAGTATATATTTTATTGACGGGGCATTTTAATAGCTGAGCCGTATGGTCTGAAAGAGCAAACTCCAAGATCTCCGTCTTACATTGTTTGTTGTAATTATGCGCAAAATTATCAATACACGTTTGATACGAACGAATACGAACTGTAAACTCCGCCCTTAGTATTTCCAACATTTTGAACAAAAATGACAACTCTAAATGTGAAGTTTAGTGTGATGACTTGATGAGTGATGAGGTGAGGTGAGTTTTATTTTTTAAGATTGTAGCTACGGTATCTAACCTACATTTCTATTTTATGTGATTAAGTTATACATTAAAAAAAAATAGTATCATTATTACTTTCTGACTGCGCTTTACAAAACTTATTTATAATTCTTCTATTATGTACTTACGTAAAATATTATGGTCACCCTACCAAAGAGCTCCTATAATAAAATTAAAATGCATTTTCTCTTAAAGTATGACATCTAGAAAAACGGACGATGTGTCATTTTTTTTTTAAATAGTTAAAAATACTTGGTCTAATTTGTATTAATCTATGAGGTTGAGCCAAGCCAATATAGCCGAAAATATTGGGCTCTCAGTTCAAACATTTAAAAAAATTCTACTTTCATTTACTTTTCAACAAATAACTTTTGAGACATTTTTTCATTTGTTCATAAAAGTTTGAAATGTATGGACCAGCTTTAAGTTTTTACAATTTTTAACTAATTTCCCCATAAGTCTCAATTTGTTTTGCAAGAATTAAAAAAATGGGCCCTCAGTCCAGATGTATGCCTAAGACATTAAGTCCCTTTTGTACTGTTATTTTTGCTCGAGCATAAATAAATAAAAAATGATTCAAAATTGCTTATCGCTTCTTGACAGTCACTCGCGAGTATAGTGAAGCAGTCCTTGAGCACGGCCGCCAACAGGGGCGGCAGGCGAGGCAGCGGGACCAGCCCCAGCAGGTGGCGCTGTTCTATAACAGTGCGTAGGCTCACCTCAACGTCACTCGCGAGTATGGTGAAGCAGTCCTTGAGCACGGCCGCCAACAGGGGCGGCAGGCGAGGCAGCGGGACCAGCCCCAGCAGGTGGCGCTGTTCTATAACAGTGCGTAGGCTCACCTCAACGTCACTCGCGAGTATGGTGAAGCAGTCCTTGAGCACGGCTGCCAACAGGGGCGGCAGGCGAGGCAGCGGGACCAGCCCCAGCAGGTGGCGCTGTTCTATAACAGTGCGTAGGCTCACCTCAACGTCACTCGCGAGTATAGTGAAGCAGTCCTTGAGCACGGCTGCCAACAGGGGCGGCAGGCGAGGCAGCGGGACCAGCCCCAGCAGGTGGCGCTGTTCGTGCCGCGCGAGGCGACACACCGCGGCCGCGACGTTGCCAGCTATCTCTGCCTCCCACTCATCTAAGGCTTCGCTGCTTTCTTCTGTGTCTGGAAAAAGGTCATGTTCAAATCGACGATTCGCGACCTTTTTGCATGATATACTCTTGACTAAGGGTGCAACCAGACCGTGATTAATCGACGATATTCTGTTTAATTTTGAGACTTCTATACATGTTATTATAAAGTCGCTTTTCGTGTCTGTCTGTGTGACCGCGTTGTTCTTTTAAACTATGTAAAGCATTTTGATGCGGTTTTCTCCATCATTTAGTGAATTTATTCCGGAAGGTTTTATGTGTATAATACATTAATATTAAACTAACATATAATAAAGACATCTCGATGTTTAGTCAAGTCAAAAACACACTGATTGATGACAATCAGTGATCGGAGTAGGTAGATTGATTTTTGGTACTTGTATCATAAATTCCCACAGAAAGAATAACATGGATAAGCCATTTCATTTTCCCAGAAAGTAATTCCTGATCCAATTGAATATTGTTAATGTTGTTAGTGATATTATTACTACTCAATTCAAAATTTAAAGGAAGGTACCAAACCTAAATTAATTTATTATTTATCTGTTGAATAATAAAAACAATCAAATTCCGATCGAAGCATTAATACATTTTTAATATTTTATTTGTAGCCTTTAATTATGGCCACAACTTTTATAAATTGTTGCACTTAAATTTAAATATTTTCTTAGTGGTCGTGGTCATTGACATTAAGGGTAGAATAAATAACAATAACGATAAAAAATCAACAGTGTTTATTGTTAAATATGTACATTTTACATCAAATTTTTTTCAAAAATAAAATTCATATTTTTAATCTTCATCGATTATCCTGGTAATCTAATAACAATTAACCAATTCCGGAGGAATGTCCATATTAATTTAATATATTAATATGGGCATTCCTCCGGAATTTAAACCGTATATTATACGTTTCGAATCAATGTCCCCAATTCAATCTACCTACTCCGATCTCTGATGATAATATATGAGGTGACATTTTGGTGCAATAGATGACGTCGACTGACCGCGGTTTGAATGCACCTTTAAAGCACCGTCCCGATCCGAAACTGGTCAGGTCAGCTCAAATAAACAAACACATCAATAAAAACCGTAAAACATTAATCTTTATGAATCTGTCTCACAAAATTAACTTGAGAGTGCCGCCGCTGCAATTGTTTTGAAGTGAAAACTTCTTTAGGCGCGTTTAGTGATTTTTTGTAGAGGGAAATCTTATGGATTCGCGTCACCACGACATCGCATCAGCGCGACACCAATCCTGTGCCGCGACACCAATCCACCAGTCATGGCGACCCATGACTGCCTATTTTTTTTTATTCTTGCTTCCACCAACCAATCAACTGACCAACCAACCAACCCAACCAACGACAACCAAACTAATATAAAAGCAAAAAAAACCATGAAAACATGAATGAATAGCAACTACGTCAGACTCGCACGCTAATGGTTCCAAAAGGATCATGATACGAAGTTAGTGCTAGGAGGTTTCTGGTATTTTTTTTTCACTGAACCTGTATACTTTATCTTCTTCTGTTAGTGGTCATAGTTACATGACTAATGTATTTTATGATACCATGATAGCGGCCATTACTAAATGAATTCTGTGATCATCTGGCTAGCTATTACTTCCTAGAAATGCAGCCTTGTGACAAACAGACGGACAAACTGGCGGCGTAGGCTCAATAATAGGGTCCCGTTGATACACAGAATCAGTTACCGCTGGTTTCCGATTGGGTTTTTCTTGGGTTTCGGCACTGGCAGCGGAAGCACTCTTTAAACTGGGATCGCAATGCTAGACAGAAAAAGTATTCAAAAGAAAACTCTGAGATATATTAGACACATAGGTATACATTTTCACTTATACCAAATTCACAGTTCGAAACAGAAATAAAATCATTACCATCATTGACTTGCACGTAAGATCAGAAAAATACCGCATAAATGGAAATGAAAAAAAATACGAATTCATACTTACAAGCTTCAGATATAGACTTCCTGGGTCCTATAGCAAAGCCAGTGGAATTCTCTAAAGTCTGGGACGCTTTCATCATTATCTTGTTCGCGCGTTTTTCAATACTGAACAAAAAAAAAACATCCATCTGTATTGTAAATACCACAGCTTATGCATGAACGTCTTATAACTAAAAACGTATTAAAGACTTTGGTCACACTGAGGACTGAGGAGAAACCCGCGCGGGAAGAGGTGCCCGACTGCGTGCGTTGCGTCGCCGTCGTCGGTCCGTCAGTTTGAAAACCTCCATAAAAGTAAGTTGACAATAGGCTAGTTGACATTTTTTAGGAAACCGATTAAAAATGTTCCTTGTGGTTTATTTTTCTTAAAACGTGAATATTTCATCAAAATCATAGTCAAAACGGGGTACACAATAATGGCGGTTCGCGTGACGTCATCTTCTTTATAGGCCTGCGTTGACCAACATTCAAAACCCCGGTTAGGTATTTAAACAGCTGGCTTGTGTCCAATATCCTAAGAACTGACTAACTACACAGCCGTTTCAAAAGACGGTCAACTCCGCTCTTAGTCGAAAATCTGTGACATCTGTGACGAATCGTCTGTTGTCAAACAAGTAAAAACAAATAGGCAGTGTTTCCACCCTCAGCTTTTGGATTTCTCCTATGTTGTTCGATATCGATTCATATAATCGATTATTTATTTGTAAGTTTTTTTTTTACTAATGAATGAATCTAAAAAAAAAAAATCGATGACCATCGGTCATAAGGTACTTATTTTCCTTACCGTCAACTAACCTATTAGCGCGAGCGAATTAACGTAGGATTCGCTTTAGTTTGGTCAGAGCACAAAGGCACATATTTCAAGCACAGTAAAGTGATCGGGGCAGGTAAAATTTAATATAAATAAAATCTTTTTGAAGGCAGATCTTTGACGATGAAGTTAATGGATAGGTACTTAATGTTAGAACTTACACTTTCTGTAGTTTACTAGTCCTTCTCTGAGTGCTGTCTGATCTATGCAATAGATTCTTGACTCTCTGAAAATAAATGCTTTATTAAAATTCCTTTTTTATGTAGCACTGCTAGGTCTGCAAAAGTTAAGCTGGGCTTTGTATGAATGTTTATGTAGCACTGCTAGGTCTGCAAAAGTTAAGCTGGGCTTTGTATGAATGTTTATGTAGCACTGCTAGGTCTGCAAAAGTTAAGCTGGGCTTTGTGTGAATGTTTATGTAGCACTGCTAGGTCTGCAAAAGTTAAGCTGGGCTTTGTATGAATGTTTATGTAGCACTGCTAGGTCTGCAAAAGTTAAGCTGGGCTTTGTGTGAATGTTTATGTAGCACTGCTAGGTCTGCAAAAGTTAAGCTGGGCTTTGTGTGAATGTTTATGTAGCACTGCTAGGTCTGCAAAAGTTAAGCCGGGCTTTGTGTGAATGTTTATGTAGCACTGCTAGGTCTGCAAAAGTTAAGCCGGGCTTTGTGTGAATGTTTATGTAGCACTGCTAGGTCTGCAAAAGTTAAGCCGGGCTTTGTGTGAATGTTTATGTAGCACTGCTAGGTCTGCAAAAGTTAAGCTGGGCTTTGTGTGAATGTTTATGTAGCACTGCTAGGTCTGCAAAAGTTAAGCTGGGCTTTGTGTGAATGTTTATGTAGCACTGCTAGGTCTGCAAAAGTTAAGCTGGGCTTTGTGTGAATGTTTATGTAGCACTGCTAGGTCTGCAAAAGTTAAGCTGGGCTTTGTGTGAATGTTTATGTAGCACTGCTAGGTCTGCAAAAGTTAAGCTGGGCTTTGTGTGAATGTTTATGTAGCACTGCTAGGTCTGCAAAAGTTAAGCTGGGCTTTGTGTGAATGTTTATGTAGCACTGCTAGGTCTGCAAAAGTTAAGCTGGGCTTTGTGTGAATGTTTATGTAGCACTGCTAGGTCTGCAAAAGTTAAGCTGGGCTTTGTGTGAATGTTTATGTAGCACTGCTAGGTCTGCAAAAGTTAAGCTGGGCTTTGTGTGAATGTTTATGTAGCACTGCTAGGTCTGCAAAAGTTAAGCTGGGCTTTGTGTGAATGTTTATGTAGCACTGCTAGGTCTGCAAAAGTTAAGCTGGGCTTTGTGTGAATGTTTATGTAGCACTGCTAGGTCTGCAAAAGTTAAGCTGGGCTTTGTGTGAATGTTTATGTAGCACTGCTAGGTCTGCAAAAGTTAAGCTGGGCTTTGTGTGAATGTTTATGTAGCACTGCTAGGTCTGCAAAAGTTAAGCTGGGCTTTGTGTGAATGTTTATGTAGCACTGCTAGGTCTGCAAAAGTTAAGCTGGGCTTTGTGTGAATGTTTATGTAGCACTGCTAGGTCTGCAAAAGTATAGCCGGGCTTTGTGTGAATGTTTATGTAGCACTGCTAGGTCTGCAAAAGTTAAGCTGGGCTTTGTGTGAATGTTTATGTAGCACTGCTAGGTCTGCAAAAGTTAAGCTGGGCTTTGTGTGAATGTTTATGTAGCACTGCTAGGTCTGCAAAAGTTAAGCTGGGCTTTGTGTGAATGTTTATGTAGCACTGCTAGGTCTGCAAAAGTTAAGCTGGGCTTTGTGTGAATGTTTATGTAGCACTGCTAGGTCTGCAAAAGTATAGCCGGGCTTTGTGTGAATGTTTATGTAGCACTGCTAGGTCTGCAAAAGTTAAGCTGGGCTATTGGCTATATAAGAGCTGCTGTTCGAAACAGCAAGGCCCGGCTGCGGGCACGTGTGACAAGGATGGCTTCGTGAAGGTGGAGAGGAAGAAGGGTAAGAAGCCTCCTAGTCGGAACCAGTGCGGGACCGCGCTGGCAGGACCCAATATGCTGCGTCCGGCAATACCTACGACGCAGCTCTATGTCTCTCGGCTACATCACACCACGAAGGTTGAGGAGATCGTGGAGTATGTTCGAGCGAAGACGAACTGGATCTTAAGGGTCGAGAAGTTGGCGTCGCGCGACAACACGAATTTCAAGTCGTTCGTGGTGCGAGTTCCGACTCAATTTATCGAGACCGTTCTTAAGGAAGAGTTTTGGCCGAAAGGTGTCGTGTATCGGCGATTCCGCGGAAGGCTACGCGACACCACGCAGCGCAATACGACGCCGTCCTTTCGTGTACAATAACATTATTGTGGTTTTTATATAATATGTATGATATATATTATATAAAAACATATGATATATATGTAGGTATATATTAGGTTGGGGAAAAAGTCTTTTCGCATTATAGTATGTATGAACTTGTAATAAAATCTCTTTGGCTATACTATTTGTATCTGGCTGGTTTTGGTATCATTGAAAGTTTAAATTTTAAAGAACATAATTCCAAATTCAAATTAGGAAAATGTGTGATTTTCATTTGAGTGAATCTAATGAAGAAATTCGATACATTTTAAAATTTTACTACAAAAAAGGTAAAATTGCAACGCAAGCCGCGAAAAAAATTTGCGATGTTTATGGACCTAGTGTAGTGTCTGTGAGAGTAGCACAAATTTGGATTAAGCGTTTTCAATCCGGAAAATTTGATGTCAAAGATGCACGTCGCTCTGGTCGCTCTATTACGGATAAAAACGATACCATTTTTGAAAAAGTGGAGCAAGATCGGCATATCAGTAGTTACGACGTAGCTGAAGAACTGGATATTGACCACAAAACAGTTTTGGCGCATTTGAAAAAAACTGGGTACACAAAAAAGCTCGACATTTGGGTACCTCACGAGCTCACTCAAAGAAACCTAATGAACCGTGTACTCATTTGTGATTCTTTATTACGACGTAATGAAACCGAACCATTTTTGAAGAAGCTGATAACTGGTGATGAAAAGTGGATCACGTATGACAAGAACGTGCGAAAAAGGTCGTGGTCAAAGGCCGGTCAGGCTTCACAGACTGTGGCGAAACCTGGGTTAACTCGCAACAAGGTGATGCTGTATGTGTGGTGGGATTGGAAGGGCATTATTCATTATGAGCTGTTACCACCAGGCAGGACCATCGATTCTGAACTCTACTGCGAACAACTGATGAGATTAAAGGAAGAAGTTGAGAGAAAGCGGCCGGAATTAATCAACAGAAGGGGTGTGGTTTTTCATCATGATAACGCTAGACCTCACACATCTTTAGCCACTCAGCAAAAATTAAAGAGAGTTTGGCTGGGAGGTGTTAATGCATCCGCCGTATAGTCCTGACCTTGCATCTTCAGATTTCCACCTGTTTCGGTCTCTTCAGAATTCTTTAGGCAGTGTCAGGTTAACATCACGAGAGGACTGCCAAAACCACTTGTCGCGGTATTTTGACCAGAAGTCTCAAAATTTCTATAGCAATGGGATCATGTCCCTACCTACAAGATGGCAAAAAGTTATCGAACAAAATGGTACCTACATACTTTAGTTAAATGTAAATAAACTATATTAAAAAATGTTTTGAATTTTCTTAAAAAATGCGAAGAAACTTTTTCCCCAACCTATTATATTATGGGTCTTTGTTACCTGAAATAAATGATTTATTATTATTCGTGAATGTTTATGTTGCAAAAGTGCTGAATTTCAACCTGCTTAGAAGAAATAAATTTTATTTTACTTTTTACTAAAAGAAATTTAACATACTCCTTGTCTCCAAGGAATTTTAATTGGAACGAAGTTCCTTAACGCAGCTTGCGGTATGTGTTGACTGGTAGAAATCGTCACGTAAGAAAAAACCGTTATGCCCCCTCTTTCTATTATATACGTAATAGGAGAGTGTGTGTGCGTGCGAGTATCGAGATTTGAGATGAGCATTGTTCGCGGCCGGTTTTTTTTTTCGTTTAGTGACTCTCTTATACATAATATACAGCGAAAGGAACTTCGTTCCAACCGGATGTCCCACGACACCTGTTGACTTTTTTTCACTATATTTTGTAATATCTTAGCTTCCCATTAAACAGTCACTTAATACTTACCATAAGCGGCGAGGCAGCCATAGACCGGGACCTCAGATAATCCTTGAAGGCCATAAGCGAGCTCTTGGCGGCCGGCGCTCTGATAGCCAACAATTGGCTGGCGGGCGGCACGCCGGCCGCGGACAGCCAGGCGGCCGCCGCGCGCATGCTCTCCAGCGCGGTGGCTGACGTGCTGCCGCTGCCGCTTACTGATACACTGTCTACGCTTGAGTCTGGGGGGAAAACGCAACTGTTTGGTTAAAAAACACTAAAATTAAAGTAAAAATCGAATAGATAATGTTATGGATAGAAAAGTTTAGGACCTTACATGACAAAGGTGCCATTGATTTGGTTTGATTTAAGAAAAATTTGCACCAACTTTTGAGTGCCTCACATGTACTGTAACTCTGCAAAGATTAACCAAGTACGCAGGAGATACAAGCGTGTGCGCAAACACATGTGCACTCCCCCTTCCCTCACTCTCTGCTACTGAGAGATTCCTAATGGAAACACGTAATAACACTTGGCTCACGCTTGCGACCACGAGAGCAACGGGGCAGTGGCGTAAACAATACATAGACAAGTGATGTTGTCTATCAGTGCGGCTTAAACAATACATAGACAAGTGATATTGTCTAACTCCGAAGGTCTTCATTGTCATGTGTAGAGTACTACAAGGCCCTTTTGGCGCCTGAATGACATTGACAGAGTGGCATTATTGGTAAACATTTGAGAAATGTCACAGAAATTGTATTCAAAAAACAAGATGGCGACGTTAGTTCCGATAGTGGTCACGCGCCAAAAGATACTAGTACCATTGTAAGCCTCTAAGGCATCGTGTTACCAGTAACTGGGTGATCAGATAGGCAGTCGCTCCATGTTTAATAATGTTCATCTGCAGCCGGTTAGACTGGAACAGTTGGGAAAAGGCTAGGCGAATGGTGATATACTGTTTGGGTACAAGTTAAGTATTGCTGTGTGGTCTCTTGCTCGACATAGATAGCTTTATATTTTTGGATTGTTGGCAAAATGTTAAAAGAAGACGTACACCGCAGCATTTACATTCCTTAAGCTTTGTTTACTAAGAAAGCGGTGAGCGGTCACACAATAACGGCTGTCCAAATTCAGAGCGTTTATTGCCACCTGAATGTCAAATACTGGTGAAAATGAAGTGACAATTTCCATGACGGTCGTTATAATGACGGAAGCTTTTTCCTAGAAGACCAAAGCTTGAAAGTCATATCTTAGGTCATTTTTCATAAATTTATTTTATAAAGGCAAATGGCAACAAATAAAAAGTTTCTATAATCTATGAAAATTACAGTACTTGCCTTCTTCCAAAGCTATCATGTCCATGAGTGTTGTGGGTGATAACGGCCTCGTGTTGCGATTCAACAGCTCTTCAAAGGCGTTCTCTAGTTTAGACACACCAGTATTGTACAGCTGATTCTGTTGAACAAATGATAATTATAGTTGATACAAGTTACTATACAGTCGTCTAACAGTCGTTTTACCTATGACAGCAGCCACCCAACAGCAACTTTATTATAAATAAAATAAAGATCACTGATTTTGACAGAGTTGTCAGTGGCTACAACCTAACAGCAACCTTATTGAAACGCTTATAAAGATAACTGTATTTTGACAGAGTTGTCAGTGGCAGCAACCTAACAGCAACCTTATTGAAACGCTTATAAAGATCACTGTATTTTGACAGAGTTGTCAGTGGCAGCAACCTAACAGCAACCTTATTGAAACGCTTATAAAAATCACTGTATTTTGACAGAGTTGTCAGCGGCAGCAACCTAACAGCAACCTTGTTGAAACGCTTATAAAAATCACTGTATTTTGACAGAGTTGTCAGTGGCAGCAACCTAACAGCAACCTTATTGAAACGCTTATAAAAATCACTGTATTTTGACAGAGTTGTCAGTGGCAGCAACCTAACAGCAACCTTATTGAAACGCTTATAAAAATCACTGTATTTTGACAGAGTTGTCAGTGGCAGCAACCTAACAGCAACCTTATTGAAACGCTTATAAAAATCACTGTATTTTGACAGAGTTGTCAGTGGCAGCAACCTAACAGCAACCTTATTGAAACGCTTATAAAAATCACTGTATTTTGACAGAGTTGTCAGTGGCAGCAACCTAACAGCAACCTTATTGAAACGCTTATAAAAATCACTGTATTTTGACAGAGTTGTCAGCGGCAGCAACCTAACAGCAACCTTGTTGAAACGCTTATAAAAATCACTGTATTTTGACAGAGTTGTCAGTGGCAGCAACCTAACAGCAACCTTATTGAAACGCTTATAAAAATCACTGTATTTTGACAGAGTTGTCAGTGGCAGCAACCTAACAGCAACCTTATTGAAACGCTTATAAAAATCACTGTATTTTGACAGAGTTGTCAGTGGCAGCAACCTAACAGCAACCTTATTGAAACGCTTATAAAAATCACTGTATTTTGACAGAGTTGTCAGTGGCAGCAACCTAACAGCAACCTTATTGAAACGCTTATAAAAATCACTGTATTTTGACAGAGTTATTAGTGGCAGCAACCTAACAGCAGAAACGGCCAAGCATCATATTTTGACTAAGGTGTAGAGTTTGTGAAGTTAGGGCTTGTAGAGTTAGGGCGTGTAGAATTAGAAGCTTGGCTCTACATAAGATCTGGTAACTTTTTGACAGTGCGAGCCATGTGGTCTCGTCTTGGCAGCATTTTACATGAAAATTTACATTTTGGTGGGATAATAATTACGTTATTATGTAAAAGTTTAATTACATTTTTGCTATAAAGCATCTATGCAATTGAATACACCTCTTAAAATAAATTTCGTGTATGAATGTTATATTTGTATTGTTGTGATATTATTTAATATATATTAAATAACTTCTGTATTTTCTTTTATCGATATCTATCGATAAAACCAACACCCGACCCGACTACATCACTAATTGAGTAGCGAAGTACTTTCGAGAACGAAATAGTGAATAAATTCAATCCAAAATAAACTTTATTTTAATCATATAAGGTTGATTTCAACTAGACGTTCTATTATTAGTAAATTGAAATCAACTAAGATTTTATTAGAAAACAAAATCGTAACTACCGATGTGATGGTACGAAACACCTCCATTTTTTAGATTTTTTATTCTACTATCATTTTTGCACTACAAAATGGACATAGCTACGGAAAAATAAATTTGTCGTGAGACTGGTAACTCGTCGCGATATTAGAACACGACTGGGACCAAGTAAGCGTAACATCGCTTATTTGTGGCACGCGTGCCACGCCTACTTTGCACTTCCACTGTTTTCACTGTTTCTATTCCGTGGTGATGCAAAATCAGAGGTAATATAACTGTGAACCGACTATAGTCCTTCTAATACTAGAGCACGCGTCATGTGACTCTTACGTCATTGTCTTAAGGTATAATACCTTAGGTATTCATTGCAATTAGACACGCGTTCGTGTTTTACAAATAATAACATCTAAGAATACAGATAACAAAATGTACTTACAATGTTTTCTAGTTCAACACTCTGTGGGTTGTTCTTGTTGAAGTATCCTTGTGCGTCTGCTAGTTTGTCTAGTGCCTGCGAAGGAGGTTTGATTAGAAGTCATTCTACTAGACGCCTACTTTGTCTGCAGGGTGCAAGATTTTAATGTATTTCTGAAACGAGTATAAAATGAAGAAATGAGAGTATCTGATGGAAAGAATGATAATATTAGTAAAAGTAGATTAAAATAGACATGAGTGGGTGCTAGTATGGTTCGATTGTTTTTTTAATTAATTGTGCAATGATATGTTTGATCCTATGAGGATGGCATAGTCACCCAAAGGACAGTGAAGCTTCAAACACAAAAACCTTAGGGTGGTACAGCAATTACGAGGTTGATACCCACCGTCAATAGTAACTTACTTCAAGATAAACATTGAGGGACTCAGTAGTGCTGGTGTGAGGCCCAGCTTGGATCAGGTCTACTAGCTCTCTGCTCACCATGTAGTAATTTATCACATGGTCCAGTGAGCGCACTGTACGCTCCATGTCTGGAAGCATACACAACTTTGCATTTTAGCACTTTGCCAGCGACTTTGTCCGTCCTTTATTTCCCTATGCCATGAGAATTACGATTATTTCCCTATGCCATGAGAATTACGATTATTTCCCTATGCCATGAGAATTACGATTATTTCCCTATGCCATGAGAATTACAAAAACTCCTTGTCTGCATCATACGAGTATAAGGTACCTCTGTGCACAATTTTCACCTTTTTTCTAGGTCTAAGGGGTTGAGCTGTGTGTTGATGAGTCACTCAGAACTTCCTTCTTTTTACAAACTACAACTTACTTACTACTTTTTTACTGTTGACAGGCCAGTTGGCGTGGTTGGTTAAGATACCACCTATCACGCCGCAGGTCGTGGGTTCGATTCCCATCCAGGACAAACATTTGTGTGCATGAACATGTCTGTTTGTCCTGAGTCTGGGTGTAATTATCTATATAAGTATGTATTTACAATAAAAAAAAAAGTAGTATATGTAGTATATCAGTTATCTGGTTTCCATAGTACAAGCTCTGCTTAGTTTGGGACCAGATGACCGTGTGTGAAAATGTCCCAGGATATTATTATTATTATTATCTCCTTTATTTATTTTTTAACTTATTTTATTACATTTTTATATATTTTTGACCGAAGAAGCGCTCCTGAAACGATTGTTTCATGTCAGGTCCGTTAATGTCTAACCCCTCTGACATACCCAGGTATTTGTAGGTATCAGTTGCGGAGAGTGATCTCAGGTTTATGGAATCTGAGAATTGTACTCCCTCAGATTCCACAATCCCGCCCCGCTTTACATGCATGACTGCACATTTATCTACACCAAATTCCATCCTGATGGAATCACTAAAAGTTTTAGTTACTTTTAGTGACTCCAGCAGTCGTAATTTGTTGGTGGCAAACAGTTTCAGATCATCCATATAAAGCAGGTGGGATATTACCTGACCCCCTCTCCGCAAAGGATAGCCCAGCCCTGTACCCTCTAGCAGAGTGCTAAGAGGGTTCAAGGCTAAACAAAACCACAGTGGACGCAGACTGTCGCCCTGGAATATTCCCCGCTTAATCCTAATAGGTTCGTCGCTTCCCTGAATTTGTCGACATCCTGGATAGCGAAGGACCGTTTTCCACTGCCCCATACACGTCGTCAGGAAAGTGCTCAGAGTTGTATCAATTTTGTACAACTCTAACACCCTCAAGAGCCATGTATGGGGCACCGAATCATAGGCCTTCTTATAGTCTATCCAACATGTCGACAAATCCTTTCGGGATCGACGGACCTGTTGGCTTATGGCCATGTCAATGAGGAGTAGCTCCTTGGTGCCGCGGGACCCATTCCTACATCCATTTTGAGAGGCAGACATAATAGAATTCTTTTCTAAATGAGAATTAATTTTCACTCTCAAAATGGATGTAAGAAGTTTATAGACCGTCGGCAAACAAGTGATCGGCCTATAATTTTTGGGTTCCGCGGCATCACCTGACTTATGGAGCAGGTGGGTAACTCCTGTTGTAAAGAACTGTGGCAGCGACCCAGACTCTAAGGCCGACTGGAATTGCGATGCCAAGCACGCGTGCGAACTTTGCAGCCATTTAAGCCAAAAATTGTGCAGTCCGTCCGGTCCCGGCGATTTCCAGTTCGGTATCAGACGGGCTGCACTGGCTACATCGGAGGAAGTAATTACGAGGGCGGGTCAATAAGTCCGTGACTTTTGGAATAAAACACAGATTTTTTGATAAATAAATCATTTTATTTTTCAACGTAGTCTCCCTTGAGCTCTATACACTTTGTCCAACGCTTCTCCAATTTTTTTATCCCTTCCAAAAAATATGATTTGTCGAGGTCCTCAAAATAGGCCTTTGTTTGCGAGATGACTTCATCATTGGAGTCAAATCTTTTTCCACCAAGCCATTTCTTCAGGTTTGGGAACAAGAAGTAGTCACTCGGAGCCAAATCTGGAGAATAGGGCGGATGAGGGAGCAATTCATAGCCCAATTCATGGATTTTTGCCATGGCAACTGCACATGTGTGCACCCTTGCATTGTCTTGGTGGAAAAGAACTTTTTTCTTGGCCAAATGAGGTCGGTTTTTTTTCAAATCGTCATTGAATCGGTCCAATAAGTTGGCATAATATTCCCCATTGATTGTTCTTCCCTTTTGAAGGTAGTCAATGTGGATTATTCCGCGTGCATCCCAAAAAACAGTCGCCATAACTTTATTGGCTGACAAACCCACCTTGGCCTTCTTTGGCGCCGATTCACCCTTAGAAACCCACTGTTTTGACTGTTGTTTGGTCTCTGGTGTGTTGTGATGGATCCATGTTTCGTCCACGGTTACAAAACGGCGCAAAAACTCCTCCATATTGCGATTAAACAACGCCAAACCTTCCTGTGAAGTTGTTACACGATTGCGTTTGTGGTCGACTGTGAGCAAACGCGGCACCCATCTTGCGGAAAGCTTTCTCATGCCCAAGTGATCATTCAAAATTGAAACCACTGAGCCATGCGAGATCCCTACGGCTTCCACAATCTCTTGCACTTTCAATCTTCGGTCGGCCAACACCATATCGTGAATTTTTTCGATTGTTTCGGGTGAAGAGACCTCAACTGGGCGTCCAGGACGTTCGGCATCTTCAGTGCTTGTACTGCCACAACGAAATTCAGTAAACCACTTTTTTACCATTGAAATCGATGGTGCAGAGTCCCCATAGTATTTATCAAGCTTAGCGTTGGTCTCGGTAATGGTTTTTTTTCGCAAAAAATAATGCTTAATAAGCACACGAAATTCACTTTTTTCCATTTTTTCCTCAAATTACTGAGTAGTCTGATAAAGATAGCTGTGAAACACAAACTAACTGACGCAGCAAGTTCAAATTTTGACAGGAATCAACTGACAGATGCCTGTTGACAGTAGTAGTGTTGCTTTTTCAGTAAAGAGGTCAGAAATTCAAAAAGTCACGGACTTATTGACCCGCCCTCGTATTACTTCCTCCATCTCTGGTATGCCGTCACACACGCCCTTAACATCACGCATCCATTCAGCCTCAGTATGGCAGACGGGCACCGACCAGATGTTGCGCCAGAATATACTAGTGGCATCATCATCCGGGCGGCATACGTCTGCCACATTTTGCTCAGGTCGCTCCCATGTTCTATACACCCACCTTTGATCACGCTGGAATATGCGATTCTGGGTATACCGTTCAACCCGTCGCTTATACCTACGGATACGGCTTGCCCATGCACAGACCTTCTGCTTCAGGAAGTCAATGCGCTCTGTGACACGGGACATATATTCTTGAGGCCTGATTCCAGTCCCCGAAATGCCCGCCTCACAAAGCGCATCACTCTAGGGCGAGTATTGCCCTCCCTGAAGCAGTATAGTTTGCCGATGAGCACCCTGGTCCTCTCGATACGCTGCTCGATCCTGCACTGCCAGGCTGGAACGGCGGGTTTTGGTCGTGTAGCTATGTCACAATTTGGAAATGTGACATTGGCTACACGACATGCCGCAATAGCCGCGCAATACAAGATCGAGTGCGTATCTAAGAGGTCTTCGCTGCTTTCAAAATAAGAACCAAGCAGCGAATCCAAGGCACACACCATCGACCTATTCGTTTTGTGCATAGGCAAGCGAGGTAAACGAGGTCTAAGTTGGACGGGGGCAGTTCTAAACTCCTGAATCGCATCCTCCAGCGCGCTCCTCAATCGATCGTTACACTGGTTACTTACCGTAACAACCTCATCGTCCCCCTCTACATCATTAACATAAGACCGCAGTTGGATTATATCACTTACTGGAGATTGCACTGCGGTCTCTGACGGGACAGGGACGATACGGTTGCTCAGTACCTCTAAGCGCAGCCTATCAAGCGCAGCGTCATCCAATCTGTGATTCCGTTGGATAACCCGCACCTGATCCGACAGCCGTTGGGCCGATACGTTGATGGCTGGTTGAAGCGCCTGGAATAGAGACAGCATCCTATCGCGATACGCAGTGAGGTTAGTTCCCCCCTCTGTTGCCCCGTAATATGCGCGCATGACGTTCTCATTCATTTGTTGAGTCCATTTCATGCGCTGCACACAACCACCGGCAGCGGGGACCCGGCTTGGGGCCGGTTGGCCCCTAGGTTCCATGCCGTTCGGTGGCCGGCCTCTTCCCGGCCGACGTGCAGGTGGTGGCGACGTCGGTGGAGAGAAGTATTCGTTGCTCGAGCTCGACGGAACTGCCATGGCCGGTGTCACAGCACTCTTGATGGGGCTGGGTGCCAGCGGCGGCGGGGCGGAGCTGAGCGACGAGTCCGGAGGTGGAAGGGGTGCGCGACGAGCTGCTGACCTTGTTAACATCTTCTTATTCTATTCTTTGCTTCTCATCTCTTTGTTATTTTCTTCTTGTTGTTTGATTGGAGGTGACATCTGTCATGTCACCTCCTATCCGGCAGTTTTTGAACAAATTCTGTGGTAATCTGGTTCATTATGGTATTTTAAAATGATATCTGGGTTATTTTTCTTTAAGTTTTGTTGTATGGTTTATCAAAAAGTTAAAAAACTGCGACTAAAATTAATAAAAATGGAAAAGAAGAAGAAAATAAATTTTGAGGCTTGTTGATGTTGGTGTTGCCAGCTTATTTTTTATTATATATATCTTTATTTTTTATTATTATCTCCTTTATTCAATTTTTTTACATATAAGTTATATTTTTAAATATTAGAATTAAAAAAAAAACATTTAAAAATATAAAAAATAGAAATCCACCGGCATGGGGAACAGGGTCCAAGCTACCGGTGGTTAGGACCCCAGAGACAGGAACCTCCTCACAATACGCGCCGTATCAAGGAGGACTGCCTTCTGAATCAAGCCCTTCACCCAGCCACCCAACGAGAGCCTCTTGAGATGTTGGTCGAGGCTCTTAGCGATAAGGCCATTGACTGTAACGACTATCGGCACAATGATTGCCGAGTCCACATTCCACATAGCGACCACCTCGTGGGCTAAGTCGAGATACTTCAATTGTTTCTCCTTCTCAGCCTTCACGAGGTTCTCGTCATGCGGGATAGTGACATCGATTATCATTGTGCGGCGCACTGATCGATCAATTACCACTATATCAGGCTTATTGGCTACAATAGTCCTGTCAGTGATAATAGATCGCTCTCAGTATAACGTGACATGGTCATTCTCGAGAACTGGGTCGGGCACATACCTGTAATACGGTACCTCAGAGTCCACAAGGCCGTATTTCAGAGCAAGTTGCTGATGGATAATCCTGGCCACTTGGTTATGCCTGTGCAAATACTCGCCGTTAGCTAAACGAGAACACCCAGAAGTAATATGTCTGATAGACTCACCGGGACAATGGCATGCCCGACATAAATGTCGATCGTCCCGTCTTTCATTATATACTTCCAGTAGTTATTCGTTAGCATAACTTCATCCATAATCGCACAGACTGAACCTTCGGCTTCCCCAAAGAGGTCACCGAAGCGTAGCCAGGCCACGGACGCTAAGAAATCTACGTCGCGCCCATGAAGGGCCCGGAAAAAGCGTCCGTGAAGCTCCTTGCTTTGCCATACTTCCTTGCGGTCGTTGGTACTAAGCACCACAGGTTTGCGCCAGTTCTCTTTAGCCAAGGATAACGGGGTGAGTCCCTTGTCCACTGCAACCACATCTCGGTGCATACCTACGTTAGCCTTGAGAAAATATTCTCTGAGACTGCACACCTCGCGGTTGTGGAGGGTCTTACCATTTAAAAAACCTCGACCCCCACACTTCCGCGGGATGTACAGCCTCATGACAGACGAACGTGGGCGATGCATCCGGTTTGCAGTCAGCAGTGACCGGACTCTCCTATCCAGGGCATTTAGTTCCGTCTGGGTCCACTTTAGTATGCCAAAGGAGTACATCAGGACCGGCATGACCCAACCGTTAAAGGCGCGCACCTTGTTGCCGCCTGACAAAGAACTATTAAGTACCTTTTTCAGGCGACCGAAGAAGCGCTCCTGCAACGATTGTTTCATGTCAGTCCCGTTAATGCCTAACCCCTCTGACATACCCAGATATTTGTAGGTATCAGTTGCGGAGAGTGATCTCAGGTTTATAGAATCTGAGAGTTGTAGTCCCTCAGATTCCACAATCCCGCCCCGCCTTACATGCATGACTGCACATTTATCTACACCAAATTCCATCCTGATGGAATCACTAAAAGTTTTAGTTACTTTTAGTGACTCCAGCAGTTGCAATTTGTTGGTGGCAAACAGTTTCAAATCATCCATATAAAGCAGGTGGGATATTACCTGACCCCCTCTCCGCAAAGGACAGCCCAGCCCTGTACCCTCCAGCAGAGTGCTAAGAGGGTTTAAGGCTTGGCATTACGCCGTTGACCTCGCTCAAATGGACGTTGCCGCCGAGAATGCCCCGCGCACCCCCTCATTATAATTACGCGCGAAGCGATCACTAATATTCTATTTTGCACCGCTGACTGCCACAGAGCCATGACGCGCGACGCACGCATAGGTAGCCTGTTGCATATTTCAGAGCAGTGGTGCAGAACATTTTTAGGTAAAAACTTGTATGTTGTAGAAAAACAAATACAACACTTGTGTAAATTATTATATTTTTAGAAAATATATATTTTTAATGACTAAGAACTCATTGTAATATTACTAAAACAGAAAATGGGTGGCAGAATATAGACAGTTATTATTATTAGCTTTCCCCGCGACTTCGCTCATAAATAAAAGTGTTTGTACCTAAAAGTACTACTAGTAGTTGTAGTTTTAAGTACTTCAAATATTAAAAAAAAAAACGCAATATAAATCAAGTGGAAAATCTGAGCAATACACAAATGTGCCGGCCATATGCTTGCACGAAGCTCAAATGCCATATTAGGTTCATAGGGTCCATGAACCACAATGCGTATTATTATTAGCTTTCCCCGCGACTTCGCTCATAAATAAAAGTGTTTGTACCTAAAAGTACTACTAGTAGTTGTTGTTTTAAGTACTTCAAATATTTAAAAAAAAAACGCAAAATAAATCAAGTGGAAAATCTGAGCAATACACAAATGTGCCGGCCATATGCTTGCACGAAGCTCAAATGCCATATTAGGTTCATGGGGTCCATGAACCACAATGCGTCCCATATGGTTTGTGGGCCCCATACGACCCGTGACCTCAGTTCAATTTATTATAAGTTACAAGCGGTCGTGGGCCCGGAACTTATTAGTTCAATAAGGCCGGCCACATACACAGACTGAATTCCGTTTCGGAATTCCGTTCCGAAATATCGATTCGGAATTTTCGAAGGCAGTAAATCCATACAAAATCAAGGATGTATCACACACGTACAGTAGTTCTTCGTTTATTTTGTATGGCTTTGCTGCTTTCGAAATTCCGAAATGATATTTCGAAACGGAATTACGACTGTATGTGGCAGGCCTAATCGATTATTCATTCTTTTTCTAATTGAGTTTTAGCAATACTTTCATTTTCTAGCCCATGTTTGACTGATTTGACGTGATCTATTAGGTTTTTATAAAATAAATTCTTCATCATATTAGCACAACTGATGTCATTGCGTTTTTTAATTACGTTACCGAAATTTGAAGCCGTTAGTTAATTTCTTCTTAGTTCGAGCCATTCACTTGACTCACTTTGAAGTATTGTACCTGTTTCAATTCTTATTCTTTCATCTTAATTCTTCTCTAAATTTTTTAAAAATATTCTTTTCGATTCCTCTAGCATTTCCTTTGACATATCGGGTTTCGCGCAATCCTGTCCATAATTGATGGAAGAGGCGTTTTGATTTTCCAATGTTCTTCTTTTCTTCTTTGTATATTTTTTAGGTCTTATCTGTCGCTTTATTCTGTTCATTTCAAATTTATGTATTTGTCCCTTTGGACTTCTACCTACAATACATTTATGCAAGATGCTCAAAGGTTTTCTTGTGTTAAATGATAGAGCCGCAGTATTACCTACATCTCATCTGATATTGATATTTTTGAGCAAAGTTTATCCTTTTGCCACCTATGAATTTAGCAACAACGCTATGATATCTCTCTACAGAGTTGCTGTCGACATCGTGCAAAAAATGTGTGAGTGTGCCGATAGCTGTGATAATATTAATTTTATTTTTTGGCCCAGAGTGTTTGTATGAAAGTCTTTGTCAATATCTTCTATTTCGCCTAGTTTGCCACAAAAGTATCCTTTGCACTTGGTATGTTGGCTAAAAGCATGTTCTGCAGCAAGCATTATATCAGCATGGAGTTGCATTGCATTATCAGTATGCTTATATTTTGCAATTGCAGTTACTACTACTTTTCGCATGGTTAATATTCTTTTCTTTGTTAGGAGTTTTATGAACCGTATTAGAAATTTCGTGTCTGTTGTAAAACTCTGCAGTTTGTTGCAAAAAAATCCTCAGCAAGTGGTTTCGGCATTCAATTTTTTCTATTGTTAAATTTTCGTACGGCCTTTCTTGCAAAAGCTTTGAATATGTGTTGGCGTCACAATCTGATATAATTCTGCCATATATCAAATTGTGCATTTCTATGCTTTTCTTAAATCCCTCGATAATAATCGTTGACTCCATGCCGGTAGATGGTCCTGTAAATGAAGACAAAAAGTATGATAATGTAGCTTTCAGTATACAAAACCTATATTACGGCTTTAGTTCTCTAATGGGTTACCTCTACCATTTTTATATAATAGATATTTAGTTTGATTTCAAAATAATAAGGCGAACCATTTACGTTTAGTTAATTTATAAAACAAACAAACAGCAATACGTTTCCACTTATAATATTACTAGGATTTTTATGTAAAACACATAAAATATTTACCTGTATAGTTTTTATAACAAATATGATTTGTTTGTCGAGATTCCTTTATTTTCTGCTCTAGCGCAAATGTAGCAGAACAATATTTTATTGCTACGTTTACCAAGTATGGCTGCTGCTCCTGACAGTGAGGAGTAGTTTTTCTTGTATGATCTTTTTCCCCAACATCCGTCAGCAATGACATCAATTATCGGTATTCCCTTTGCATTTACTTTACCCTCTTCAACAGCAGCACATCTTTCCTCTTCAGCAGCTTCGTTCAAAGATCTTAACGCTTCAGATTCTGCAGAAGCTGTTAAAATAGAATATATTTAATGTAATAATTTAGTTAATAAGTCGTTGGTGTGTCAATAAATAAATAAATAAATAAATGAAAGGTGAATCATTTTTGTGAGATCTCAGGAAGCCCTAGAGTTGACGTAATTTCCAGAAGTTGCGTATGTCCACATCCTGCTGCTATTGCCCCAGCTACGGCACATGTATTTAAATTCATTTCTTCTGGGGTGTTGTCTCCCTCTATTATAAAACTCATGTTACATAATAGACATTTCAGTTTTAATTTATTCATTAAACCTGTCAAACGTTCAGATACGATTTCTATTGACTTTAAACCGCAGTCCAATGGTCCGTGGCTTGTTATTTCTTGGAGTGATTTAAAAAAATGACTGATGTTTACAATACGTCTACCAATCGATAATTCTTCAGTTCCCCTAAAACAAAGTAAAATATAAAATTCAGTTGAAATACTGATGGCTTTAAAAAATATTGTAGCTTATATTGTATACGTTCATCCACGTTTACTTATAAAAGGGTTACGTTAATCCAATTTTAAAATATGTCATTTGATTTACTTATAACTTTAGGGTCCTGTGAAACTCGCCAACCTCGTTACTTTTCGACCCCTTGTAGTCCGAGAGTCGCAATCTGCAGGTTACATCCATGGGGTCAAAAGAGGATGGACAAAAAAAGTCCACATACTGTCGGAATTCCGTTTCGAAACATCGATTCGGAATTTTCGAATGCAGCAAATCCATGCAAGATCAAGGATCTATCACACACGTACAAGTAGTCCTCCGTTCGAAATTTTCTCCGATTCAAAATTACGCATGGTAGTCTGTGCGTGACTTTGTATGGGTTTGCTGCTTTCGAAATTCCGAAACGATATTTCGAAACGGAATTCCGGGACGGAATTCCGACTGTATGTGGCTGGCCTAATTATTACCCTGTATTAGCAATCTGATTGCGATGAGTAATAATACAGGGTCAAATTAAATTAGCTAGTGAAACTCCACAGACGTGATGGGTATCGATATCTAAAGATGATGAACTAGTTAGCTGCGACACATATACAGGTTCAAATTAAATTAGCTAGCGAAACTCCGCAGACGTGATGGGTATCGATATCTAAATATGATAAACTAGTTAGCTGCGACACATATACAGGGTAAAATTAAATTAGCTAGCGAAACTCCGCAGACGTGATGGGTATAGATATCTAAACACGATAAACTAGTTAGCTGCGACACATATTCAGGTTCAAATTAAATTAGCTAGCGAAACTCCGGCCAACGTAAATTCGTACGTGTCTAATAGTAACAAGCTATAGATTCACTGCATGCGAATCTATAGCTCGTTATGTCGTTACTGTGCCGCCGTGTCGTAATGCCGCCCGGTCGTTTGGAATCTATACCTTGTTGCCATTACACACGTACGAATTTCCGTTGGCAAATTCGAAACGAAAACAGTTTCTCGTTCTGGCGACGAAAGGTACCTAGGTAAGTATAAGCAGCTGATAGGTAGGTACCTGCTTAGGTACGCATATTACTTATACGTACCTACCTATATCTTTTTATCAAAACGCTTGATTGATGGTTACTAGTAAAATGTTAGATAGGTACTCAAATTACTTACCGTTTCATTCTTTTTATTCTCCTCTTGTATTTTATTTTCAAATTACGCTTAGTGCGTCTTTTTTTGTCACCCATATTGATTTTATAAATAAACTTATATTAACACAAATATTTCCTATGTAGTATTACTAACTATATACTAAAAACTACTCTAATATTTACACACACAAAAACTATTAAAATCAACAAAATAAGTAGGTAGGTATTTGTTTACAATACTTTCTAATGGTATTGTCACCAACGAAAAAATGCGGGAAAAAGTGGTACAGGTCCGTTCAGCACTGCGTCTCGTCCCGCACTAAATTAATAGGCGACAGAGGGGTTGCTCACGCGATTGAGTGTCGATTTATGTAAAAAATAATGACTATAAGTAATTAGAAAAGTTATTTAAAAAAATAAGCCGAGGATTCCCTAGGTATTGTATTGTGTAATATCATGATGACTATAAAAAAACCTAGCGATTAATAGTTTCGAAGAAAAAAGGTTTTATATTTTTAAAACAGGGGTTACTTTTCATGTATGTTAATGATATTTAAAATTATTTTTTATGTTTTTCGACGTGAAGGGGACATGTGTTTTATTGTGTAGTTTAACATATTTTTTTTTAAAGATCATTATGGTACGGGTTATGGAGAAAAAAGGTTTTAAACTTCTTCAGTTCCAGCCTAATTTACATATAGCACCGCCTTAAGGCTAAACAAAACCACAGTGGACTCAGACTGTCGCCCTGGAATATTCCCCGCTTAATCCTAATAGGTTCGTCGCTCCCCCGAATTTGTCGACATCCTGGATAGTGAAGGACCGTCCTCCACTGCCCCATACATGTCGTTAGGAAGGTGCTCAGAGTTGTATCAATTTTGTACAACTCTAATACCCTCAAGAGCCATGTATGGGGCACCGAATCAAAGGCCTTCTTATAGTCTATCCAACATGTCGACAAATGCTTTCGGGATCGACGGACCTGTTGGCTTATGGCCATGTCAATGAGGAGTAGCTCCTTGGTGCCGCGGGACCCATTCCTACATCCATTTTGAGAGGCAGACATAATAGAATTCTTTTCTAAATGAGAATTAATTTTCACTCTCAAAATGGATGTAAGATGTTTATAGACCGTCGGCAAACAAGTGATCGGCCTATAATTTTTGGGTTCCGTGGCAGCACCTGACTTATGGAACAGGTGGGTAACTCCTGTTGTAAAGAGCTGTGGCAGCGACCCAGACTCTAAGGCCGACTGGAATTGCGATGCTAAGCACGCGTGTGAACTTTGCAGCCATTTAAGCCAAAAATTGTGCAGTCCGTCCGGTCCCGGCGATTTCCAGTTCGGTATCAGACGGGCTGCACTGGCTACATCGGAGGAAGTAATTATTACTTCCTCCATCTCTGGTATGCCGTCACACACGCGCTTAACATCACGCATCCATTCAGCCTCATTATGGCAGACGGGCACCGACCAGATGTTGCGCCAGAATGTACTAGTGGCATTATCATCCGGGCGGCATACGTCTGCCACATTTTGCTCAGGTCGCTCCCATGCTCTATACACCCACCTTTGATCACGCTGGAATATGCGATTCTGGGTATATCGTTCAACCCGACGCTTATACCTACGGATACAGCTTGCCCATGCATAGACCTTCTGCTTCAGGAAGTCAATGCGCTCTGTGACACGGGACATATATTCTTGAGGGCTGATTCCAGTCCCCGAGAACGCCCGCCTCACAAAGCGCATCACTCTAGGGCGAGTATTGCCCTCCCTGAAGCAGTATAGTTTGCCGATGAGCACCCTGGTCCCCTCGATACGCCGCTTGATCCTGCACTGCCAGGCTGGAACGGCGGGTTTTGGTCGTGTAGCTATGTCACAATTTGAAAATGTGACATTGGCTACACGACACGCCGCAATAGCCGCGCAATACAAGATCGAGTGCGTATCTACGAGATCTTCGCTGCTTTCAAAATAAGAAACAAGCAGCGAATCCAAGGCACACACCAACGCCCTATTCGTTCTGTGCATAGGCAAGCGAGGTAAACGAGGTCTAAGTTGGACGGGGGCAGTTCTAAACTCCCGAATCGCATCCTCCAGCGCGCTATTATTATTATTATTACTGTGGTCAATACAAACTCAGTGGTTGATTGATGCTCATTTTGTTTATGAATAAGAGACCATTCTTACTACGCCTGTATAGGCTGATGTTTACTTTATCTTCTATACCTAGTCTTGCCATAAATACTGTCACGAAGAAACTTTTTTTTTTATTGCAAATAATATTTATTAGTTTTACAGTGTGTAAGTTTATTACATAAATATAAAATAATTTAAAATATAAAAAGCTTATTCGAAGTGGTCTCCATTGGCTGCAATACAGTCCTTTAAACGTTGAGGCCAGTTATCAATAGAAGCACGCACTCTTTCCATGGGAAAATTCTTCACTGCCAATCGTATGGATTGTTTTAGGGACTACAAATTATCATGGCGTTTAGAGCAAGCCGTACTCTCTAAAACTGACCATAAATCATAATCCAGCGGCTTAAGATCGGGACTAGACGACGGCCAGTCTTCAGCTCTGATGAAGTCCGAAACGTTCACTTCCAACCAAGACTGCGTGGACCGAGATTTATGACCCGGCGCCGAGTCTTGTTGGAAGGACCATACTTGGTTATTGAACATGGTGTTGTTAAGGGGCTTAACTACTTTCTCAAGAATAGTATCTTGATACACTTGTGCCGATGTTTTGATAACTTTGTCACAAAAATATGGCTCAGTCACTCCTTCATAGCTAACACCCCACCAAACCATCACTGAAGTCGGATAATGCCCACGTTGCACTCTGTCGACTAATTGGGAAGCTTCCTTAGAGCTTTGAGCATAAATACCGTCCATTTTGTTTGTTAAAATGTTGCTCAATTGTAAAGATTTTCTCATCCGTAAACAAAGTTTTTCTGTGACCTCCCTTTGCGTACCGCTTCAGTAGTTGTTTCGATTTTACCACCCTATTCTTTTTTAAATTATCAGTTAAAAAATGACCAGTGCGTCTCTTATAGGCTGCAAGTCCTAAGTCATCTTTTAAAATACGCGACATGGTTTTGGGTGCTATCTTCATCTCCCGAGATAAAATCTTTTGCTTTCGGACAGGATTTCTTCGAATTCTTTCCTTTACTGCTTTGCCCACCTTTTTCGTACGAACACTACGTGGACGGCCAGATCTTTTTCTGTCATAATAGCCCGGTACACAAACATTTGACTAATACCAAGCGTATGGAGAGTTTTAAAAATTGCATTTGGCTCCATACCAACTTTGTATAATGCAATCACAGCGATTCGGTTCTCTTTATCACCCCACTCCATTTTAATATCGCAAAATATTGTACAATGTATTGGCGCCAAAATTAGAAACTCAATGAACAATCGTATAAAAATGACAGATTCCAAATTCAAATGAAATATCTTTCTTATTTTTAATTCTAACAGTATTTATGGCCAGACTGTGTATATATACAGAATAAATATATACACAATAAAGGGCTCCGTAGTTGAGATGAATTTATCCCAAAAACAAACTTAACATTGTAGTTGAATAAGTAATTTTTCAATGGAATTTGTACAAAATGTTTACTTTTCCAAATACATTTTATAAGTTAGTCAGTTATTACTCGTAACTTGTAAAGCCCTTAGCTGTGATAGTATTCTTTTTCATTTCGTTTATATACACAGTCGGTCCTTATGTATAAAAAAATTATTTGTAAGGTTAGTATTTTAGGATAATATTTCCCGCAGCACGAACCATATCTATTTCGGCCACTGCTGTTCTCAGTGAAGACTTCAGCCTCTCCAAATTTTTATGAGGCTTAGCGCAGACTTTCTCCTTCAACACCTGCCATATTTTGTAATCCAAAGGATTGCGGTCAGGGCTAGAGGAGAGCCAATCTTCATGCTTTATCAAGTCGATGTTGTTGAACTCGAACCATGCCTGGGTGGTTCTGGCCTTGTGCGCCGGTGCGGAGTCTTGTTGAAACGTCCATAGCCGTCCTCGAAAGAGTATCTGAGGTAGATATTTTACGATAGGATCCAAAACAGTGTCTTGGTAAACTTTCGCACTGGTTTTAACAGCTTTTTCACAGAAATGAACTTCAGTCCAGAACCTCTCTCGCTCACACGGGGCCCATTTTTAAAGAATGCTTTTTTGGAAAATATTAATATAAAAATATTAATTATTAACTATACCCCCACAAAATAGCAACACTGTGCCGGGTAGATGTATAAAAACAGTCGACAACTGTTACAAGAGCAAACTGCGATAGGTCAGTACTAAAAAAAAAAAAAAAAAAAAAAAAAAAAAATTACAAGTTTCCATTCTTTTGCGGCGTTCAAGGCGGACGGACATCTACTCGGTATACGTGAGTCATTTTGTATTTGGTTGACCGTTTTCATTTTGAATTTCTAATCAATAAAGTGCATTGCGAACTACCTGTCGATTATTTTGTAAATTGTTGATTTAATTTTATTGTGATAGCAATTAAAAGTTTAGCTAAGTGTCAAGTGTGTTTTTTTTTTATAAATTTCCACTTCTGGTCCTAAAATAATATTAATTAAAAAAAAAAAAACATTTCTATTGTGTTATCTAATACGCTCAGCTCATTAAGTATTTGAGATTATCTGTTTTTGAGATGAGGTAACTAAATGTCACAATAAAAATGTGTTTTATTATCTACCTATTAAATAAATAGTATTTATCAATTCGCTAATTGACTACATTTTTCAAAAAAGCATCTTCTCATTTAGCATTCTTTTAAATTGGTCCCGTGTGAGCGAGACAGGTGACAAAATGCGACAGCCCTCCTAAGAAAATATTAAAGTTCTATGTTTGCGTAATTTTTTTTTAGTACTTTTAGTTTATTAAAAGCTTGTTTTTAAAAGATCAAAAGATTAGAAACGAAAAGGATCCAACCCCCATTAGATGTAATGTGTGTTGGATCTTTTTCGTTTAACTAAGGACAACTGATCCCCATACATTCTTTGCAAAATAGAGGACAACTAATTTGTAATTTTCTGCAACCAGTTTCCATGTAGTGCATGTAGTGCAACCACAAGCCACTTTTTATAGCAAAATAGTACAGGAGGTGCTGCAATTACCACCAACATATTGTGATGCCATGAAACAACGTGGCTTACTGACTGGAGAGACCGCCAAAATCACAAAACAAATACTCAGTTTTGGTCCGACTTCATCAAACTGGCTCCAGTCTTTCCCTCCACACCTCCAATGTGCTCTGGACCTCTGAGCCACTCTCGGCAAGCAGCATAATGCCATCGGCGAACAGGATAAAATGGTTTCAACAAAATTATACAACAAAACAACATCTGTATAAGAGCGATAAAAATCGCAAACAAAGCTATGTTCGAGTGGCCATATTTCAGTAAAATTTTTACCCAAAAAGTTTTTCGACCCAGCATTTTAAAGGAAATTTTGTCTACTTTTTAGGGTTGTGTACCCAAAGGGTAAAACGGGACCCTATTACTAAGACTTCGCTGTCCGTTTGTCTGTCCGTCTGTATTCTGTTTTTAGTATTTGTTGTTATAGCGGCAACAGAAATTTTCACAGATGATGTATTTCTGTTGCCGCTATAACAACTATCACGGATAGTTAGACAGTTGAAATTTTCACAGATGATGTATTTCTGATGCCGTTATAACAACAAATACTAAAAAACAGAATAAAATTAATTATTTAAGCAGGCTCCCATACAACAAACGTGATTTTCTTGCCGTTTTTATACGTACGTACGGGAACCCTTCGTGCGCGAGTCCGACTCGCACTTGGCCGGTTTTATTTCTATTATACAATGCATAATATACCTCTGACCCAAAAAAAGTTATAGGCAAATAAGCAATAACAAAAAAAAAAAACTAAATTATGGCTTTTTTCTTGTTTCTGTTTCAATATTATGGGCATAAAAAAAATGTTATATTTTTTTTAAAACATTATTTCGATGGGAAATTTAATTTTCTACAAAAAGTTTCATATAAAGTACCTATTGATACTTTGCTTTGCGAGATATATTGAAAAAACTGAAAAGTTGTATTTTCACCCCTATCTCTAATTTAATAGCACTCTGTGGTTTTTAACCCATTGACCAATTCCTGCAATAAAAACCCGGGAACGTTTTAGTTCCTTGCCGTTATTTAGGACATAATCAGTAGTGTTTTGTTTAGGTTTTGCTTACACAGTACCCTTCAAGACAATAATCCCATGTAGGTAAAGAGAAAGTGAGTGTAAAGGACGGATTGCAGTGCAACAAAAATTTACTAGTTTATCTGATCCTGGTATATTCATTAAGTTACAAATATGGAGAGTCCTACCAGCTACATAAATTCCACTACCACTCTTCACAGAGGTAAGAAAAAAAGTTGCCACCTGCTACAACATACTCCTTTTGCTTTGTACACATTCACACAACTGGTCATGGGTGAATATTCGAGCGTTTTATCCGCCGTCATTACCGTTCGCCAAAATTTGATGAAAGAGAATATAGTTAATGAAATATTTCATCAATTCCCAGAATCTGCTTAAGGACCAGAATCAGGAATTGCTGAAATATTTTATTAAATATATTCTCTTTCATCAAATTTTGGCAAACGGTAATGACGGCGGATAAAACGCTCGAATATTCACCCTCATACACTTTCTGAGGGGTTACCAGATCTTGAATGACAAAAGTACCAGAAAAAATGTTGACTACCTAAAACATACACATTTCACAACATTACTCTTACTTTGATGAATATGTTGCAGTCTGGCAGTATCTCCATACAAAGGCAGTACAGCAGTCTCCAGCTGCTGCAGTCTCTGTTCACACGCGCCCAGCACGTTGCACACGTCACTGGCAAGAGTGGAGCCGCGCTTGGCTGCAGCCTTCAGCTCTTGGATGTTAGTCATCTCCTGGAAAAGTGGAAGGTTGCTGAGCTGAGGCCCTTTTGGCATTATAATCATTGTTGTCTGTTTTTTTTTAGTCTAAAGATGTATTTTTTGCTGTACTTAATACCAATAAAGCATATTGGTCAGCGGGTCATCTTAGGCGTTTCTTTCTCTTTCTTTACCTATAGGAAATTAATTCTAGACATAACTAATAATAATTGTGAGCGCTTAAATAATGGTATTTGGCCTCTGCTGACTTATTAATGTATCTATCAAAATAAATGTATGCACAACAAACAAAAACATGACACGCCCCCAAAAATATTAGTTTCTTGCCATCATGTCACTAAATCATATGCATGATTATTATATAATTCATTTCCAATGTAGCTGGATATTTGGTAATAACTTAGCAAGACATTATCATTTAACTAGAATATGAAAATAAAATAACTGAAAATTCAATGCGTAAACATACCTTTCGTAGCTTCATTTCTATTTCGAATTTCTTCTCTACTGCATACATTTTGAATGATATTAATAAGTTCTACTAAGCAATCCCTAATCTGCCACTGAACCTTATATTATAATAAATCAGTTTCATAGCACGTACAACATAAAATGCAAATTAGTTTATCAATCTTGTGAAAATATTGTTGTCAATATGTCAATGTCATAGTTATTTAAGTTATTCTACTCTTTGGTCAATGTCCATTTCAAATAATGTCGCGTTCTATTATTACATTTTGTTTAGTAGACTTTTCTTTCAGCAGCTGCTTTGAGCTGCTGTGAATGTGGCTGTGCCAGTACTGCAGTAGTTCTATAGATATTTCTCAAAAGTCATGTCGTATTTTTACTATTATCGCCAAATTAATGTCAAAATCGGCCAATTTTAAGATGTAGGTAAAGTTCGCGTCAAATAACTTTGCCGCTCTAAAACTACGCTTTCCGATGCGCATGGCATGGCGCGCTGCTGTTAGTATAGATATTGACTACTGCGCAGTCAATTGCGCGAACTTCAGAGCTGCAAAGTTATTTGACGCTAACTATACTCACGCAATATTATGAGTTCCGTACCACCAACATTATTTTACGTTACGTTCTCTTTATTATTTGCCATGTCATAGGCTTAGGCGTGTATTCTGTGAACACCTCAACCTACGTTAAAAACAAGTGTAACAAGTGTTTAATGAAACTCTTATTAATCTGGATATAATCTAGGACCAGAGCCAGAGGCCTTTACAAGACGAATCAAACGAGCCCAAATTCGATAGGGTTACATCGTTTTATTACTGATTGTGAGTTCCCATGGCCACCTTCCGGCTCCATCATCAGATCAGCTCCATGTCATAATAATGTCGCATTGTCATCCGATTTAAAATTTTAGCATGTAAAATTTTAGCTCAGTCAGAAACTGGGAAAAGGGTTAAAAACTTGCAAGATTAGATTACTGACAGACACCGGGACAGGTAAAACTAAATAAAAGCTAGTAAAAAACAGCCCTGTGATGTGACGAATAGACAGACGGAATAGGATTAGTAATAGATTCGCACCCACTTAATGATTATGTTAGATGTTAAATCATACTGAACGGAGAGTAGACCTTGACCGTGATGACTTTTGTTGTTGATAGTGTCATTTTAAAATAAAATTGTTCCCACTGATATGCGGCTTACTGTACATTTCCATGGGATAATTCGAAATGATGTTGTTTTCCGACTCCCAGGCGGGTCGGCCGGTAAAACCGTGGGCAAAGAACTAGTGACCTAGTGGATAATATACGAGTTGTAACATAAATGCTAAAATTTTGACAGTTCCTTTGATCAGTACCACGATTCTATTACGAGATCACCGACCTACCAATGATCGAACATTATGAATTTAGCAGATTACGAACTTTTAGCAAAATGACAATGGGATCGTGTTGGAATGACGAATTTATAAAAAATAGCAGACTTGGGGCCCTGAACAGCAGATTTTTTTTTCGCAATTTCAGGTTTGGTCGCATAGTAAAAGTTGTTCATAATTATGAGTACAGTGACCCCTGAAGGGGTTGTGCGTTATTTAAGTTACACCTTGTATATTGATTGGCTACATCAGCAGATTTGTACAGACGCCAGCACTGCAAGCTAATGTCTTTAATAGATTTTCAACTTTATTGCTAAAGCATTAGGTTCAAGGTTGATTGGGAAAATTTGACTTCTTCGGGTAACTTGACTTGCTGGCGTCTGTACCATTGCACGCGAGCGGAAATAAGCGCATTAACTTTCGATCCAACCTTTTTTTACTGGTTTTTATCGTCTTCCGAGAGACTGGGATGAGCCGTTCTACAGGTTGGTACGGGATGAACTTCTTAATACGTCCATCAATACTGCAGAGCGTGCCCGCCTGCTGGCTGTGGGTTAGGGATCGGGCCTCTGGCTTTAGGCGCTACTGTCACCCAACATAAGCACTATGCTGGGTGCCAGCATATTCCGGCTCGCTACATGTTTGCGCCTGGGTGCTCCTTGCGGGGCTCCACATCGCTGTCAATGCGGTGAAGGAGTCGACTGCCTCGGACACCATGGCCTATCCTGCAGCAAGAGCGCTGGTCTGACGCCAGCATTAACGACATCATCCGTCGGGCTCTTGTCACCGCCGCGGGTACTAGCACGTGACGATGGGAAGAGGCCAGACGGAATGACCATAATGTCTTGGAAGTGGGGTAGCCCTTTGGTGTGGGAGTGTGTCGACACCCTCGCACCATCCCATCTTCCCAGCCCGGCGAGCTATGCTAGAGCGGCTGCTATAGGAGCAAAACACCTCAAACCTTATTGGGAGCTATATGTTTGAGCTGTTTGGGGTTGAAACACTAGGGCCTTGGGGTATTTCGGGACATTGCCAAGCGGTTGGTCAACTCTTCACGAAACTAGAGGGCTGGCCTATTTTTAGCCCAAATAATCAGCATTGCCATCCTACGTGGCAATGCTGCTAGTGGCTGCTAGCCTTTTGGGCACTTTTCCCATTGACAGCGATGTGGACGAATTTTTTGATGTCCTATGAGCTCTTCCCCTTTCCATCTTTATTATTTTTTATACACTTACTTGTACACAATATATTATATATTTTACTGTTAACTTGTTTAATTAAGCTATATTCTTGTGTTGACCTGTGGAGTGTGGAGTTGGCCAACCAAATATCCGAACGCGCAATGTGTGGTGACGTGCCGTGAATCTCGAAACGTGGCTGACGTTTGCGTTGTTTTGTCAGTTTTCTGTCCGTGATTTCCAATATCGGTTGCCGCTAATACTACGCTAAAATTGCGCTGTGCCTAGCATTACTTAAAAACCATTAATATAATTATTACAAGTAAGTAATTGTGACCTGTTTACCGTTCTGCCATTATAATCCTATTGGAAAGGCGAGTTTTATCTAACTGTTCCGTGTCCTATTTCTAGAATAATGGATCAAATCGCTAAGTTCGTCGAGCCTGGCAAGCAGTTCGCCAAGGACTCCATCAGACTGGTCAGGAGATGCACAAAACCAGACAGGAAAGGTGAGTTTATCATTGATATGACAATATCGTGATGTGTACAGTTATGAATATTACGATATTGGCAGTGTTCCATCGAGGTCCCGTTTTCTACATGATTGTATCATAAATAATCACTCGGATCTACTTTCACTAAATAAGTAATAAATCAGTTTCCTTGTGAACAAGTCTAGCTTCTGGACATATGTTACAAGAATTCTTTGGATGGCTAATGAAACTTGAAGGGAAAGTAATTTTTTAGCACTATCTGTATGTACTGTATTCTGTATGAGAGCCTACTGTTTGTAACAAAAATATATATGCATAATATTTGTTTTGTAAGATAAAAGATTTAAATGTTGACACCTCATCATATTGTGATGATGGCATTGTCTTGTTTACCATCATCATCAGCCCTTCCTCAGTTATGTTTGTGTTGTAAAGTGTAGCTACGCAATCTGGCTTGGACTGAATATAGCAGTATTTCAATTAAACTATGTTTCTGTATGTGTCTGCCATCTAATAAGCTGATTGCTGATTTGAGCTCTTCTATGCCATGTCTAAAATGTTCTATTAAAATATGACTTGACTTTACTATGTGGTACTTACTTGTTATTTGGCTCCTGCGGGTGTTGTATATTTCAAAATTGTTACAAGAAAATACTTAGATCTTTTTAGAAAATTTCGTTATTTGATTATTGCTAAAAATGATTGCCATTTCATTAAATTTTAAACTAATTTTTATTTTTAGACATATTTAGTTTCATTAAAATATTTGATTATGACTTATGAATGCAGTCTAGCATAGTTCACTACTGGCCAGAGGCCTTTCCCGAGTTATTCCACTATCCAGCCTGGTTCTCAGCCTAACTATGTAGTCTACCTCGGAAGTCAGGTAGTCCATCAAACAGGCTAATCAAGCTAATACCAGAAATACTCTCAATCACATAATGTTGGTTGTTTTACAATCTCTGAGATTTGTGAATCTGTAATGATGTCCTTATCCTGGGCACCATTCAGTTCCAGTCATACTCTTCTATTTGCTAAGAGCTTCATAAATTGCTTAGGTTGAAATAAATTGTCAAAACTCTACAATATTAAAGAACAGAATTTTGACTGTCTAGATGTGATTATGCCAAGGTTTACTTGATAAATACTTACTTTTGTGAATGAGAGTGAGAGTTAATACCTACACATAAAGGATCAAGCCTTTCTTATACAAATCTCCCCCCCCCCCCCCCCCCCACCATATATTTGTAATGTCTTATTAACCTATACTTATTTTGCTTTTTCAGAATTCCAGAAGATTGCGATTGCCACAGCTATTGGTTTCTGCATCATGGGTTTCATCGGCTTCTTCGTCAAACTGATACACATTCCTATCAACAACATCATAGTCGGGTCATAGACTGCCTAGCATAGTTTTAGACGTAATTCTACATGTAAGACCCTCAACAACTCTGTAAGTTTACTATCGTCAATTTCATTTATAAATGTTTCTTAAAAAATAAATTATTCTTTCCATACTTCTTTATTTTTTCACTGGCAACTTCATAGGTTTAATTTATACCCATGTGCATGAATTAATGAATGGTTAAATATCTGAATTTAATGGAATGTATTTTATTGATTTGTTTGTGTAATATATTACAGTAAATTATATATTTATTAAAATATATTAGATCTATGATATTTCACTGGATTTTTCTATTCCACTCTCTATGTAGGTACTTATTTACTTTTTTAGCGTCCGTACCTCAAAGGGAAAAAGGAACCCTTATAGGATTACTTTATTGTCCGTCTATCTGTCTGTCAGTCAGTCTCTCAAGACCCTTTTTCTCAGGAATGTGTGGAGGTATCAAGTTGAAATGAATATCAAATATGGTTCCTTGGAGACAAAATCAACCTTCTAAGTCAATGCAATAAAAAATACGGCCATTTATGTGACATATTTTGATACTCGCAAGTGAATCAAACCCTATAGGGTACTTCCCGTTGACCTAGAATCATGAAATTTGGCAAGAAGCAAGCTCTCACAGCACGAGTAAAAGAAAAAGTCCGAAATTAGTTAATTTGTAATTTAATCAATTTTTTTTTTTTTTTGTGGGATTACAAACAAATTTGCAGTTGTAGAATTGACCGTGACATATCAATGTATGGGAGAACATGTTTTTCCAACTACAATGTTAAGTTTGTTTTTGGGATAAATTACTTTCAACTACGGAACCCTTCATTGTGCGTGGTCCGACATGCACTTGGCCGGCTTTTCTTTCAATTGAAAGTAGTCCTTGTAGTAAAAGAGTATTATAAGAATAGGTGTCTTTCTGAAGGTTTGCTTACGGCATGTGAAAAAGGCGTTTATGTATGTCAATCAATCTGCCTAGCCTTTTTCCAACAATGTTGGGGTCGGCTTCCAGTATTTTACATGGAGCGAATGCCTATCTGACCTCCACAACCCAGTAACTGGGTAATACGATAGGTACCCCTTGGTAAGACTGCTTGTCAGACTTTCGGGCTTTTGACGACCCGTAACGACAGTCGATAGATCCACAAATAACAGCAGAGGTAAATTATCAAAGAAAATCAGAAAAACAAATTAACAATTTAATTTCATCACAATATTTTGTCATTCTATATGCAAAATGTCATTTTCACACATAAAACATTTTAGATCGAATCTAAAAGTTATTTATATTATTATAATTACTAAAACAACTTAATTCTTTGAACATCTTATAGGTAGATACATTTTAAATGGTGCCGATTCTGTTGTACACAAACTAAACTTAATTTAGGCTATTGCTAACTTTTTCTCTCCAATAAAAATTAGAGCTGTCAAATTTAGTTGAAACTAATAATTCCATACAAATGCAGACGTCACGTAAAAATATGTCGACTAAAAACACAGCAAAGCGCAAGGAGTAAACTATTTTAACATCTCTAACTTAGTTCATAGCTAGAGCCGCCGTCCTTTTCTCGCGCTGCCTGTTAGTAAAAGGTAGCGATTCTCTAATTTTAGTTATTGAACAAAAGAATCGGCACCAATGTAAAACTAAAGGCTTCCAAGCTAAAATGGGACTGGGTGGGTCGTGTCAGCCGCATGCATAGCGACCGTTGGGCAACAGTCTCCTCACGGGGAGTGCCTGAGGATGGACGGCGCCGCCGCGGCCGGCTCAGGAAGAGGTGATGAAACGACGGGTTGGATCGACGTGGCCCTGGAAAAGGATGCTTGGAAGGATTTGGGAGAGGCATTTGCTCAGCACTGGGGCAATGTTGGCTAACATTTAAAAAAAGTGAAACTATAGCAGTCATAATTTTACTATAAAAGAGGTACCTACCTACAGACTAACTTAGGAATAATTAGAAAGGACTGCCCCAACTTACTTTCTACGTTTTGCGACGATAATGTCAAATTTATAAAGGAAACAAACTGTAGGTGAAGTATATACGAGTAAAATTACAATTATCTTTCTAATAAATATAGGTAACTATCAATCTCTGGCTTTCTCAAGCACATGTATGTAAAAACTGGGCACAGCAACATCTTTCAATGGCTTGAAGTCTGCGTAGATGGAGTGTTTGGCGCGGTTGTCGAAAGCCTCATCCAACATCTTCGAGAACTTTTCCAATTTGTGAGGGAAGTAGCACAGACGGAACTCGCTGAAATCACAAAGCAAAGCAATATTAAGTCCAACTGTGCCCACATCTTTTGTTCTGCTCTCTGTGCAATAACGCTAACACCTGCACCATGAAAGACCATCGTGAGGCCAATGTTAACGCTGTCGACGTGGCTGAATTATGGTGGAAGCTTATACAGGGTCTAACTTAAATAACGCACAACCTCTTAAGGGGTCATTGTACTCATTATTATGAACAAGTTTTACTATGGGACCAAACTGAAATCGCGAAGAAAATCAGCGGTTCCCTACGTTTTGACGAGTTATGCGAATAAAAATGTAGGGAACAGCAAACATTTTTTTACATTAATCCTACTTACAAATTTTATTTTTAGTTTGGCATAAAAACAGCTGTGGTAAATTGCACATTGCACCATGTTACTGTTACACATGCTACCCGCTATCAAGCTACCCGAAACTGTCAAATTTTCCCAATCAACCTTGAACCTAATGACAGAAATTTGACAGATAGTAGTAGCTTGACGTGCTGGCGTCTGTACATTATACATTTTTTTTATTAATTTTCGTTATTTTTAGGGTTCCGTACCTCAAAAGGAAAATACGGAACCCTCATAGGATCACTCCTGTGTCTGTCTGTCTGTCACAGCCACAGCCCATATTTAGTCGCCAATTAGTTGGAATCAGTCGCCAAGTTACAGATTTAGTCGGGTCTTAGTTTAGGAGATATAATGAGTTCAATTAGTAAGGTATAGTCCAAGAGCTAGATCGAAGAGCTCACGAAAAATTTCCAAGAAAAAATATTTCTATTAATATGTGTAATATACTTTTAGTTTTATCGGTCTAAAGTCTTTAGAAATGTCCGAGAGAGATAAATTCTCAATTAAATTCATATTTTTATGTTTTAAATTACTAGTTTAGAGTGGCTTAAACTTCTTTGAAAACATTAAACCTTGCTCTTGGTCTATTTGGTGTCAAGATGTACAGTCGCATGAAACTGTTTTACCAGTTTACAATGTTAACCTCTAATGAACGTTAGAATAATAAAAAAATATCGTACCTTTAGTAAAATGTTTAAAATACTAAAACGTTGAAAACGTATTGTCAATTGTAATCAAATTTTATTTTATAAAAATGAATTTTCAAAAAGTTCGTTTGATGTGTGTTGTGTTTGTGTGTATTTTGAGGTGATTGTGAGTGTTGTGTTGTGGGTATGGACGGGTTGAGTTTTTATTTTATCTTAATTTAGGTTAGAATTACACACACACATACACATTACATCGTACATTATTGTAGATTGGTTTATAAGTAATGAATACAGCTTTCCTATGGTGGGTTGAAATTATAGACTAAGTTTATATTTATTTAATTCGAAACAAACATTCCTCCATAAGACGTCATAGATACTATCTAGAAAATACATAAAGTATTTTGTACTCGCTTGTACCACTGTATGGGGAAATTGAATTCTTTAATATCTTTTTAATTACACACCGACTAAATCTGTAACTTGGCGACTGATTCCGACTAATTGGCGACTAAATATGGGAGAAAACAGATATTCGCTAGGTGTCCTAGTTTTTGAGATATAAATGTGGCCCTGCTGGGGAGACTCTCTCCAGCAGGGCCACCTATAAACCCTTATATCTTTTGAACCAGTGACCGACTAATTCTGATATTTGGCGACTAATTCCGACTAATTGGCGACTAAATATGGGAGAAAACAGATCTTCGCTAGGTGCCCTAGTTTTTGAGATATAAATTTGGCCCTGCTGGGGAGAGTCTCTCCAGCAGGGCCACCTATAAACCCTTATATCTTTTGAACCAGTGACCGACTAATTCTGATATTTGGTGACTAATTTCGACTAATTAGCGACAAATTTTTTTTGCGTTTTCAAAATTAAAATCCCTGATGGTGGCCCTGTCAGAGTCAGTGACACCATCCGGACGGCAAAATTGAATGTGTATTTTGCGAAATTGAATGTACATATATTTTGCAAAATTGAATGTATATTTTGCAAAATTGAATGTATATTTTGCAAAATTGAATGTATATTTTGCAAAATTGAATGTAATATATATTTTGCAAAATTCAATGTATATTTTACCGCCCGGTTGTGCCGATCTGAACGAGTGTGGTGTGTATAAGTACTAACCAAAAACCAAATTCGCCTGATCTATAAATTACAGACATAATAATAGTTAGCTCCAGATATTGGACATGATTGTATTGTAACCATTGAAACGTTTTAACTCTAGACAGATGGCGCTATGCGCATGATCTTGAATGATTGGCTACCTCGGTACCTACTATTCTGCTAACATGGACTTATTCATCCATACCATACTAATATTATAAGTACTTGCGTTGTAACAAGTAACTTCTCCGTCTGTCTGTTATTTTTTTACGTCTAAACCTGAAACAGTCTATCCTGGAGAAGGGCATAAGCTACTTTCGCCCTGGATATTTGTATTAAAAAAAAATAAATACGAAATACACAAGAGACGAAGTTGCAAGCTACAGCTACATTCTAAAATAAAATGAATAAAGCTCACCTCCTTTCATTAGTGATGTTGTCGGTAGTAATGCAGTAGTCTAACGCCACCAGCTGAGCTTTGCCGCCAACCACTAACACGGATGTCCTAATGTCTACTGGGTATTTGCTCTGGAATTTAAACAAATTATACCTACATTACATTCAGTCCTACTATAAGGATTAGAGTATACACTGTGTAAGGGAAATGGACGCGCAAACTTACCATAAAGGCCGCACGTGATACTAGACACCTCAGCGTTTACATTTTAACCGGCCAAGTGCGTGTCGGTGTTCGCATTTAGGGTTCCGTACCTAATGTAGAATAACCGCAAAATGAAGTTGGTTGTAGGTACGGAAAATGGGGTATTTATTGTAATAATAAACATTATCACCAAATTTCAAGTTAAAAATTTCTTCGGAACAAAATTTTGTATAAAAGCTGATTTTAGTGGCTTATCATTCCTTTGTTTTTCAATATTTATTAAAACAAAAAATACAGTGTTTTTTCTACTCGACGAGCTCTTACAACGAAAATTTTTTTGACCTACCCCATCGAGTACTCGATGGGGTAGGTAGGTCAAAAAATTTTTTTCGCGGCCCCCTTTAGCTGTATGGGAGCCCCCCTTAAAAACATTTTAAAACATTTATGACAATTTGTATGGCTTTGGGTCAACAAGATGATTATACTGTAAAAAATTGAAGACTGTAGCTCTAACTGTTTTGCTGTAAAACCTGTGTGACAGACGACGGACGGACACGTGAGTGACAGCAATAGGGTTCCGTTTTGACCCTTCGGGTACGGAACCCTAAAAATCAGCTGTTCCATACATTTCGACTGTAGATATTGCACTAAGACTTCCCAAGTAGCACAGAAGCGCTGAATAGTAGCTGAATCACTGTTCACAATGGAATCTTCTGCTGAATAAACCTGCTGAATAAGAGCATTAGAGGCGCCCACTCCGCTGATATAACTCTGATTTGGGCACAAATTAATCAGCTGTTAGCTGAATAATGTAGCTGGTTGCACTATATCAGCGTTATTTGAGCATTATTAAAGGTAACAGTCGCCCCAAGAGCTGAATAATGACTGATTATCAGGGTATGTGTTACCTTTTATACACCACAATGGCTGAATAATAGAGTACTTGTTACCTATTTTTCAGCACAAAATACACTCCAGGATATTAGTAACTCTTTTATGGAGCTGACAATTCACAAGTGGCAAAATTGTGAATAATTTTCACCCTACTACTTTATTATTTTGATATGTTTTGTGTGAACCATTTTGTGAAGTGTTTGTGAGAAATAGGCAATATATGTTATCGGTAAGTAAAACTTTGTTTTTCCTCCATGTGCTTGAAATTCGAATGGGAAAGAGAGTTTATTGTCAAATACTATATAATTATAGACGAAAATTTTCATGCGCTCTCAAAATATCACTGTTTACTTGAAAATTATAATATAAAATAGGTTGATGATATTATTATAAAAAATTAAGTCTTTTTATTTGTCCTTTGTAATTTGACAATAAGCTGTTTACGTATAAAATCATTACATTTTCTATTCAAATTCTGTTGTTATTTTCGTTGACTGAACAAAAACAAATTGTTATTATATTGTATACATAGGTTAGAATCTAAAAAATGGCAGACAAGCAATGTGTACCGTATTAACCACAATCAAACGGCATAAGCTGTTTAAGTGTCCACTCGTGGTACATAAATCAGTAACGAGCTGTTACGAGTGGTTCTTGTGTTACACAAGTCAGCTACAGATTCAAGTAAAGCTTGATAGTGGGTAACATGTACGCAAATAACTGTAGGTAATCATCAGTGAACCGATAAACTCTGCAGGAATTTTAGGGATCCGTGGATAAAGCCTAATCATCATCACATCATCCTATATTTTTTGGATTACCGTATGTTAATCATGTACCTAGTAAGTATCAAAGTTTTCTAGGCCAAAGTAGACATAATTAGGTAAAACTTTTTAAAAGCTCAGGCTTTTAAACATTGTGGTCATTGTGAAATGAAAAACTTAGGTAAGGTACCTAAGTACCTACAGTATGCGCGCGATCTAAGTGCAGTCAGAGTATGAGTCTATGGCGAACATTACACGATAGGTTTTGCTGTCAGTTTTGCCACACTCAAAATTTTGATTGACGAAAAACCTACCGTCTAATGCGAAGATTGACGTTTGCATGACGAAAATTGTAAGCGATAAAATTCCGTCATTCAACCATCATTCATGATTGATGGGAATGATTGACGCTTGCATGACCGTGTAATGTACGCCTATGAGGTGAGGCGCGGGAGCACCCCCCTCCTTGCCTTTGACACACCTCGTCTCGCTATCCTATCGGCCGACGTGCGACGGACCGCAGTCGGGTGTGTATCGCGGATTGGACTTACCGTTACTTTCATTCGTGCACAGACGTATTATTTCAATCGTGAACTAATTCCAGTTGGTACGTCTTATTTAGTTTTATGCATGGAGCGTTGGGATGGAACAGTCCATACACAGTAGATAGGTAAAAAAGAAATTACGTACATTATACCTATTTAATTATCAATTGTTTTTTTTCAGAGAAATATTATGGCTTTTAAAATAGTACAGACGATCGAGTACGATGTACCTAAACTGACCATCGTTCCCACGCTGTGGGAATCGAAAGGGATTGTCCGCTGGCCACCAAAAAATATCAAATTTGCATCTAAATTAATAAAAGACGGTCATTCTAGTCCAGGACCAGAATGGAACTCGTACAAATGTGTTTTAAAGAGAAATTTTACACCTACATACGAAGAGGCAGATAAGGAATTGCGTCGAATGGAACAAAATACGGATACCGACGACAATGCCCACTGCAGCGTGCCGGGAACATCGAATCCATATGCCGCTGATGGCGAAATAAATTTCGACGCATTGGCGCAAGATTTGACACAATTGGTAAGATTTTTGTTTGATGTTGTAGTGTCTGTAGTAAGTTATGACTTTAAGATCCAGCTATTAAAAGATACTTCACAATAATTAAAGTTTATATTAACCAGAACAGGTATACGTAAATTATTAGCACTTTGCGACTTCATTCCCGTGGATTTCCAAAGTCTAAACTAATATTATAAAGAGTAATGTTTCGATGCGTACATGTTCCGTGTTAGTTGAAAGGAAGTGATGTATCTGTTACGTAGTAGGTATCTAACTAATACTCAATATGTGCTTGCATCACAAATTAAATTTATGTGCTTATTTAATCATTTAGATTAATCACTTCATGTTACAGGATAATCCACAACCGTCAGCCAGCGACAATCACACTTTGACAACAAATGTATTTTGTCAGCAGCAAGACACGATTCAGGTATTCAACTCAGAAGATATACAAACTGTGATTGCTAATCAAGCCGCGATGTTAGAAAAGCTTAATGTAGTCGTGGAAAATCAAAAAAAAATAGCACTTAAGCTGGCTTCCTTAACAATACAATTGGAGGAAACAAAAGCATCAATATCTCAGGAGAAGGAAAGACCAGTAAATGTTACATTGCTGCAAGACCAATTAAGAACGGAAGAAGAGAATGAAAGTTTTTCTATAAAGCCCATTGAAAACCAGCAGCAATTTGAAATGTTGGAAACGGATCTAGCTGATAAGGCCAAAAAAAAGAAGCTTTCCAAAACATTATCATTGTTGTGCTCATCTAAAGTGGGTAGCGGCACGACGTGCGCATACAAACTACTGGACATACTTTTCTCCAAGAATTTTCTTTGTCAGTGTTCATGGTCCGGTGGTAGCAAGGGAGAAATTTCTAAAATTCCCTTTAAAAATTACAAGAACATTAGGAATTTTTTCTTTGTAATTGTCAATTCTTGGGACTCAAACTTTACGGATGATGACGCCGAAAAGTTTTTGAAACTAGCCATAAGGAATGCTTCTAAACGTAAATTAATGAAAGGGTTACGACAGTCTTCAAAACGAACCCGCAAAAGTAGAAACCGCGGAGAGGAATTACATTATAATGCCAGTAATAACAGCGAAGAACTTCAAGTTGGTGATGAAGATAATGGTAATAATGGAGAAGAACCTCAAGCAGGCAAAAAAAGAGAACAACTTGAAACAGCTTCAAATGGTGACAACAACGAACAGACGAGAAGCGACGAAAGTATGGACCTATGCTAATTTTTATGCCAACACTTAAGCATACTCGTACACCGCAGACACAACATGCACACACGCACACAAATGCATGCTCACACATGTTTTACATATATGTCGTGGCTAGATCATAGAAATTGATCACTTCACCAACTAAAATTGGACTAAAATTGTCATTTTAACAAAATTATTGTTTTTGTTATTTTTTATTGTTTTTGTTTATTACGTTGATTTTTGAACAGTTGTGAAATCATTTACAGAAATTGTTAGGAAACGTTTCGTAAAAGAGAAATCTTGTTATAATATATTTTGTTTTAAATGCTAGACTCAAGAGAAGATGACTGATGTTAATTATTTCTACTAAATAGATATAAGTAACGACTGATTAATAATAATTGCTCTAAACTAGATTCCTAAGTGTGATTTTTGAACAATTTTTATGTAGGTACCTACATACCTACTTGTTAAATATAAGAAAAACTTCCTATTAGGTAGATATGAATAACGGGCGAATGAAAAGGGTTTATGTTCCTACTATGAGAAAGCCTCTACACGTCTACAGATGCGTCTGCGGACGCTGACAGATGCATCAGCAGATTAAAGATTATTACAGATTTTCTTATTTTTTAAAATAAGAAAATGTTACCGTGTATACTACCTCCTAGTTAAATAAAAATAGTAGTCCACTGATTAGCTTTAATTTGCCTTTTAAACATTAATAAACGTCAGGAACGACTAGGTACCTAAAATTGTTATTTTTGTGATTTTATTTGGATGTGATATTTTCTTATGTGGAAAGGATGTAAATAATAAATAAAAGTACAAAATAATCAGTACCTCAAGTATTTTATTTTCTTACATTGTATGTATTAATGGAATAAAATAGTTGTATTCTCCATGAGGAATACAAACTAATTTGTATTTTACTTCTTTGGGATCTAAAACAACCATAGTAGTATCGCCAATTCGTAAGCATTTGTATATACCAAGACGAGAAGATTTGATAGGATATTCAAAAACATCCTCTTTGCTATTTAACCGGTAACCTTTTATGGACACAATATTAAGTTCTTCAGCAATCGAACTTATTTCGAAAATATCATTATGTACTGTGAATAAATATCTGTCTTCTGTTTTTGAAGATAATCTAAAATCTTGATAATTTAAAATGGGGATGTTTTTTTTACTCCTCGAGATAAATGGATACGTAGCGTACTTCTTTTTCTCTAGATCAGTATTTTTGACACAATTCCCATCATCTTCAATTAACCTTTTGGCCACTTGTGACAGTGGATTTTTGCCAACCCTGAGCATTTGCTTGATCATATATAATTTGTTCTCAAATGGATACGCGTTAAAAGTATTTAGTGCTCCGTACATTTTAACTTCAGCAGTAACGTGCAGTAAATTGTGGACATTACTTGTTACATATGCCGCTCCGTAGAAATCTTTATAATGTTTAACATAGTGTCTCAAAAGTTCTTCAGACACAGGTAACAAATAATGGTGAGCTTCACTGGAACAAATGGTTATTCCGCAGTAGAGCATCAAAAAGTGTGAATACGCATTAGATGGCAAAACATCACGCAGAATAACTAAGCTGAGATAGTAAAAGAAAGATCTAAATTCCGACGCTTTCCAATACGCTAAAAAATCGAGGTTCCGCACTGAACGGTGAATTTCAAATGGTAATTTACATTGGTTTAAAAAATTCCTTACTGTTTCAATGTCAGTGGCACGCCATTTTGTGATGTATTTTCCAAAATTACCATCACGCCAACCTATAAGCATTCTTTTCATGATCCCTAAATCGATAAGGTGTAGTGAGTCGCTGACTGGAATATTCTTTACCATATCAATGGGAAGTCTTAGCAATGGTGAGTCAGTTTTATGGTGCGCACCATAAGCTTTGTTCCGGAAGCCATCATCAGTTCTATCGGCACATCTGGAGTCGGCAAAGACTACGGTATGCGAAGTGTGTGAATACTCTCCAACTGTAACACATTTCAGACAACCATTCTTCCCGTTGAAATTACAAACACCTGTAACAGATAGAAAAGTAGGTACTTATAACATGTTGACAAATATGTTAAAATTCGACTAACTGATGTGAGCAGTAGGTACCTTTTATATAAGCTCTGGCAGGTGAGTCACAAATGAAACACCGTATCTTTATTGTGAACTTTCTTCCAGAATTCTGCATGTAAATACCATCCCGAAGCAATACTTCCATTTCGTTAATAAAATCTTCTAAATAAGTATTCAAATTTTTCGGTTTCCCTATTCCAAAATAAATGCCAATAACAAATGGTCTGAAGCAAGGATTCTCGAAAACGTTGCAAAGTATAGGCCAAAACTCTTTTTTGGAACTTTTGAAGATTGGTAAACCATCCATGTTTATATTCAACGAAATTGTTTCTGGAGCTTCTTCCCAACAAAGCAATATTTTTTGCAAAGGTATTATTATTCCATTGTGCCAATATTCACCTCCATCGATTATTTTTAAGGTGATTTGTCTGGGTGTAGCTAAAATAGTCCTGGGGTCATTAGGTAATGTATTTGGAATAAATTCATTGATAATTTTTGACAGATCTCTTAAAGCTGTGTGTGCAATATTTTTTTCAATGGCCCACTTTCTTATATTTTCTCGAAATTTTTCTTTTTTATCATAATTATTACATACACTGTCACTGTCTGAACTTGCAGAATAGTTAGATCTATCTGCCCGTCTATATTCATTGTCATTACTGCACAATACGTTACCACTATCTTTTAACATTCGCTGTATACTTGAAGAGTTTAGTCCATCTAAATCTGCAGGTGCTTTTACACCAACATTTTCGGATACGGAACCCTCCGGTTCTAAAATTTCATTCACACTTGGACCATTATTCACAAAACGTGTAGCCTGTTCAATGTTCACTGTATCATCTGTATTTCTGTTCAGAATCCTCAAATATTCTGCATTAATTTTTCGGCGAATTCCGCCAGTCCTTTTTTTATATTTCCACATATCACAATATCTTAAACGACGCGATTATCTACTTACCTACGAAGCGCTGAATAAAGAAGTCTTCAAGCTCTTATTTAACGGCACTAGTAGATTAATTGTCAACGATAGTACAAGTATTCAGCTCTCACTGAGATTATGGGTAACATGTGAGCTAATATAGAGCAGTTTGCTTTAACTTAGCATCGTATAATGTTCACCCATAGTGACCATGTGGGCTTTACAAGAGCTATTATACGATTGCGTGTAACAAGCTGATTAACATTACACAAGTTCCACTGTGTGCAGCAAAAGGCATTATATCTTTGTTATTTGAAGCCACAGAATAACTGATTACATTATAGTAGCTCACGTGTTCTTTCTTAAAATGCAAGTTGTCTAAGGTTACACTTGTGGTCTTCAATTCAGAATATAGCTTAGTTAAAGTCCACAAAAATCCTTTAAATTGCTTAAAGCTGTATAATACTGAACTTGTTACCTATATTAACGCTGCAAGCGTTACAGTGTGGTCTCCGTGACGCATAATAACGTTCTTATTCAGGTAAAAGCTCACTTTTCACCTATTGCAAGTCGAGTGTCCTATAATAACTCTTCATAAGTGCTAAAGTTACCGATGTTACCTCTTGTGACATCTTATAATGCAGTTTTGTGCTACTTGGGTTGTGTGTGAAAGAGCTACTTATTTTTTTTTAATAACCGACGAAAATGTAAACGTGGGTGGGTTTAGAATCAGAATCATGTAAGTACTGAATTCTACTGTTTGCGCGTCGATGTCCCATGGGTACACCCTGTATTACAGTTAACTTACTTACAGACTTTATTCGTAGGTATAAAAATAACTTACTATCCACTCAATAATTATAATTATTTTAAGAAACGTCGCTTCTCCTGTGTCTTTGATCTATTTACAAACAAATCCTACTCTCAGAACACCTTATAAATGACGGGAATCGAACCCGCACGCGATACAGCGATTGTACAGGGATTGTCGAGCCACCAGCCTATCATCTTAACTTGGGTGTGTTACACGAATGCCGCCCGTTTTTCGTTATTGAAATGTCACATCGCACCTTGATAACAAAAGTGGCATTATCAAAACTATGTTTTCTAAATAACTCCATAATTTACTGGCATATTTTCAGTATATATAAAACTTAGAGTAAGAAAGTCAAATTGCAGTCTTTTATTTCAGTTATTTGCTAAGATATTGACCAAAATGCTGCATCAAAAAAGCTTTAAATGGACATACAGAAAAATTTTAATTTTTGTATAACGCCACTTTTGTTTTCAAGGTGCGACATGTCAAATTTCACGGGCGGCATTCGTGTAACACAACCAAGTCAAGATGATAAGCTACCTACCATACACGTGATGTTATTATTGAACGCGAACGAAATCCTTGAACTGTACAAGTTCGCTTGATTTAACATAACGAATGTATTTGTCATCGTCTGAACTTGTTTATCATCTCATACAGATAAAATTGAAAACTATGCTGACCTGTTATTCAATAATTATATTCATCGTATCGTACTCATCTGTCAATAGCGAGAAAACATACTGTTACTAAAAAATATTCATTTCTGATAACGAAATTGTTTACAAAACTTGTCTAGAAACAGAATTATCGGATGGAAACAGTGTAGGTATTTTTGTCATCTCGATGAATGAAACCCATAATTTCATTTAGGGCGAATTTTTCAATCATCAGTTATTTTTATTTATGGAATAAATATGGCAGTTTGACAGCTTTTGTATAGAAAATATGTCAAACTGTCATAATTTATTCTTCAGGTAATAGTTAACTATTGAAAAATCAGCCCTAAATCGTACAAGTAGGTACCTATATACCTACCTAACCTAATACTGCTTTAAACCGGTGTAAGCTGGATTGCGAGCAAAAATAGGTACCTACCGATAAACATCGTTTTAATATCCCGGGACATTTCACACACGGTCATCCGATCCCAAACTAAGCAGAGCTTGTACTATGGAAACCAGACAACTGATATACTACATACACTACTTTTTTCTTGTAAATACATACTTATATAGATAATTATATTTAATTATAATAATTACACCCAGACTCAGGACAAACAGACATGTTCATGCACACAAATGTTTGTCCTGGATGGGAATCGAACCCACTACCTGCGACATGATAGGCGGTATCTTAACCAACCACGCCAGCTGGCCTGTCAAAAAGTTATTAGGTACTTACTTATTAATTTTAAAGACGCTGAAGAAAATTGACAAAATGATTTACGTTCGCTTGAAAACGAAAGACAACTTGATTTTCATAAGCTCATTCAAGTATCTCTTGGCGCGTGGCGAAAATCGGAATTAGGGCCGCCATCTTGTTTTTCAATAGATATATTTCACAATGTTTAGCAACAGCGACCTCATGTCAACGTCATTCGAGTGCTAGAAGATCAGAACATCCTTGCACACATACCTTAGTATCTCTATGTAGTCTGTGTTCTGCCGTCATATGGAAAAAAGACGTAGGTACCTATCTGACATTTTTTGAAATAGAGTTATTTACATATTCGGAATCTGCAAAAAAAGACGCATCTGCCTACTGGCCTGGGCTGCCTCTATTTATTATAATTATTAGGTTTACGCCAGTATAAAAATACTTTTTTATACTGGCGTAAACCTAATAATTCTTACTATTAAAAGACGCATCTGCCTTTTTATCTTGTATTTTAAACAGGACAAAATATTTTTTTCTCCATTTCAATATTTCTGTAGATACCTACGTCCTTTTTCCTTATGGCGGTAGTGCTGCACACAGAACACATAACTCCCAGCGGAGTCCTGGCACTCTACAGTTCTAAACTTCAATCGTACCGTAGGTACTGCAAAACAGAACAAGCAGCATATACTTACATTATAATAAATAGAGTGTCCTGGCGTGGCTCCTCCTTCAATCATCGCATCATAATTTCTATGGTCAATAAACAGCAGGCCACCAGGTTTCAGGCACGTAGCGAAGTTCCTAAGGCACATCTTCTGCACTCTCTGGTCTCCAAACTCATCCAAGAGATGGGCAAACGAGTTCCCGAGGCATATGACTGCGTCAAACTGTGTTCCGGGTAAGAAGGCTTCGACGTCACGAGGTAAGGATTCCCAGTTTGCTTCCTCTATAACTGAAATGGGAAAGGAAATTATGAATTGGATTACTATTTTTTTATCCGCACTCGGTAGGTAAATGACAAACAGTGAACGGCGGGACGTTTTGGGGGACTGTCATAAGGGTGGGAATACAGAAAGAAAATACGTTTATTTGCGATAAACATGACGCAAATAAATAAAATAACAAAATAAAATAAATAAAGAACAAGTTTGGGGAAAATATACGACACATTCACGCAAAACGGCCGTCGCTCAGCATAATGCCGCGACCCCATACGAGACAGAGCCCCAGCGCTGGTTTTCAGCGATAGCCGGCGTTGACGTAATGACGTCGACCGGTGCATCATGCAGTGAAAGTACAAATGACAATTAAAATGAGATAAATAACAATATTGAATATTTTCAAAGTTTATATAAATATAATATTGAAGCCCAATTGAAAAAACATGCTTGCATTGCGTATTGAATACCCATGCCTGTAGCTTATACCACAGATTAATACAGATGAGACACTCTGCAAAATCATTTAAATAAAAAGCAACTCTTGCTACGACACAATAAAGTGCAATTCATGTCGCACAATGCTTATTACCTACAGTTATATTCACTTACAAGTTGCCTCCCCTTCTAACGCGTAACTCTTATACCGTCTGACCGCGGCAGTCCTACTGAATTGGCCCAGTGAGATAGGCCGCCGCGTACTTGTAGCTTCATACCTAAACTGCGGAGTGTCCCATCTGTACTAATCTGTGCTTGTACAAAAACATGCAAGTAGGTTGCATGCCAATGTGACATTCACCAATCAGAAGCTGGTGTACAGACGCCAGCTCATCAAGCTACCCGAAACTGTCAAATTTTCCCAATTAATCTTGAACCTAATGCTTTAGCGATAAAGTTGAAAATCTATTAAAGAAATTTGACAGATTGTAGTAGCTTGATGTGCTGGCGTCTGTACATTGGCAAGCTATATGCATAGTTTTGTACAAGCTATTGGTACAGGCATGTGTATTATCGCCCTAAATAGATACCTACCTCTTCAAACCTCTGATGTTTAAAAAGATTCTCTGTAATTTGAATAAATAATTTCTGGTTTTGAAAAACATGCTTGCATGGATTTCCGAAACTTGTGCTAGACTAGATTGTATTTGCAGCTCACCTTGTACTATAGAAATGTACTTATTTTCAATTATAATATAATATCCTGGGACATTTCACACACGGTCATCTGATCCCAAACTAAGCCGAGCTTGTACTATGGAAACCAGATAACTGATATTATAGGTACTACATACCACAGAACAGATGAAAGAGGTCTCTTTTATCTGCTCTGTGCTACATATACTACTTTTTTTTTTGTAAATACATACTTATATAGATAATTACACCCAGACTCAGGACACACAGACATGTTTATGCACACAAATATTTGTCCTGGATGGGAATCGAGCCCACGACCTGCGGCATGATAGGCGGTATCTTAACCAACCACGCCAGCTGGCCTGTCAAATTAATACTTCTTTTTTAGTTAGTGAAGTAGGTAAGCACCACAGAACAGATGAATTTATCTGTTCTGTGGTAAGCACCCACCCACCTGGGTAAATTGTTGCAATAATAAACTAATTGCACCGCTTAAATGAATCACGGGAAATTCATTAGTGAGCTTTTATTGTTGTATTTTTTCCTTGTAAACAATGCAGCGAAGTGTTAGAATTGAGGAAAATGCAACAATAATAACAACTCGTAACAGCTTTTAGTTATAAATAGTGTCCGACCGAAAGTTCGGTTTCGGTTTCGGTTTCGGCAGAGTTCCGGCCATATATCAAGTTTCGGCGGCAGTTTCGGTTTCGGCAAAATTGGCCGAAACTTTTGCCGAAACCGAAACTGATTTCGGAAGCTGTCGTGCACGCTCGCCTAACTTCTTTTCTCGCGGCAACGCTTTGGCGGACGCTGGCGGCCCTGCGGGTCTATTCTGTAAAAATCTCACCGTGAAAACTTAGGTGAAGTGAGCGTGGAGTGAGTTGTCATTCCACCTGACGCTAAGGATTGACACTATTGGCAGCTCTCTCGACGCTCACCTCACCTAAGTTTTCACGGTGAGATTTGTACAGAATAGCACTGCTGTTCGGGCATTGTCGTGTGTCGTGAGTGTAATAGTAATTTTAGTAATTATTATTTTTATATAAGAGGTACTTAAAAGAGATCGATGATTCTTCTAAGTACAAATACAAACCAAAGTATTAATTAATAAGATTTGAAAATACCAATACTTAGTATTTAATGAAACAGTAACAATTAGTGATTTGATTATTGATAACTGATAAACATTATGCTATGAGGACTTAATTTGAAAAAAATAATAAAAATATTATTAATATTTTTTTACACAAACACTTTTTACAAAATAAATTAATATACTGTGTTTCCATTTCATGTCCTAAATAATGGGTAAAATACATCAAATTTCAGAATTTTAAGGAATTTTATACTTGACCACGTGAGTTTCGGTTTCGGTTTCGGCCGAAACTGAAGCCACGGCCGAATATTAGGTTTCGGTTTCGGCCGGAAAACCAGTTTCGGTCAGACTCTAGTTATAAAGTTATGGAAGACTAAGCTAAGACGACACTTGATAAAATCAGTATCAAAATATAAATACATGACATGAGCCTCTTTTAACATCGATGTGATCAATCATAATAAGTAAAATTACCTAACGAACACCTCATTAGAAAACGATTAACTACTGAAAACCAATAGGTACCTAACAATTTTATCGACCCAAGAAACGAATTCAGGACCCAGGCTCAGCAAGTGACGCTTGCCACTACTGGACCGCAGTATACAAGTCTTACCCGTAACTTGCACAAAAGTATGCAAAAAGCTTGCATACCTTCATAAACTCACGCCTTCTTCCCATGGGGCATGTAGGCACACACACACCGGTCGCGAGTATCTACTACGCACCTGACCGTTCTGTAGAACATCACCAATAAGGTCACTCTATTACTCGTATTACCTTCTAGGGCGTCCCCTAATGGCGTTTCCATTCACATCTGGGGGTATACTTCCTAACCACGAAATCCTTAGTTTCGGCCGAAGTTACGGGAGTTTCCTACTCCGTATCACCTACGGACATAAGATTAGTTCGGAACCCCAACGAAGGATGTATGACAACACGATTTGACAGTTGTCGCTAAATTCTACTGTGTTTATGCCTGTACAAAAAATTGAATTTGACACTGTCGGACGGGCCCGCCGTATCTTCGTTGACGTTGACGGGCTGGAGAGTAGACCCGTGCTGTGCGACAACTTTTGTTTCGTGAATGTCGCATACATATGTGCCAGTTACAGGCATTACGTGCTTTGTGATTGGTTGGTGGAACATGTTGTGAGGAAGGTTTGAGTATGAATGTGGCTGGCTTTATAATTATGGGAAGACTGGAGAAATGATAGATGGATTGTGTCAACGATGATTTGGTAAACAATCGGGTAACTTCACAGATGACGGCTATTAAAAAGTTATCGAAGAAGAAGATATGCTGCATGCTGCACCGGTCGACGTCATCACGTCAACGCTTGGCTGTCGCTGGAAACCAGCGCTGGGACTCTGTCTCGCATGGAGTCGCAGCAGCATTATGCTGAGCTATGGGCCATTTTGCGTGGATGTGACGCTTATTTTCCTCCAACTTGTTCTTTTATTTTTAGGGTTCCGTACTCGAAAGGTCCAAACGGAACCCTTTTTTATTGCTGTCACTCACGTGTCCGTCCGTCCGTCGTCTATCACACAGGTTTTACAGCCAAACAGTTAGAGCTACAGTCTTCAAATTTTCACAGTACATACGTACCTATATAACCATCTTGTTGACCCAAAGCCATACAAATTATCAATTTGTCAAAAGCCATACAAATATTTTTAAATGTTTTTAAGGGGGGCGCGAAAAAAAATTTTCACCTACCCCACCGAGTGGGCTATCGTAGTTTAGTACTCGGTGAGTAAATAAATACTGTATTTTTAGTTTTAAAAAATATTCCAAAACAAAGGAATGAGAAGCCACCAAAATCAGCTTTTTTTTTACAAAATTTTGTTCCGAAGAATTTAACTTCCCATTCATCTATGAACTCGAAATTTGGTAATAATGTGTATTATTACGCATCTTTTACTTACAAATACCAATATAAATCAGATTTTTTCTTTGAAATTCCCTCATTTTTAGGGGTCTGTAACTCAAAAGGAAAAACAGTACCCTTATACGATCACTTTGTTGTCCGTCTGTATGTCTGTCCGTCTGTCTGTCAAGACCCTTTATCTCGGTGGAGGAGGACGCGTGGAGGTATCGAGTTGAAATTAAAACTATGTACTCAGGTCTACAGTCCCTTGAAGCTGTGAAAACAAAAAACTTCTAAGTTAACGTTAAAAAACATACGGCCGTTTATGCCGCAAAAAACGTATATTTCGACAATCTCAAGGGAATCAAAATTTATAGCGTACTTCCCGTTGACCTAAAATCATGAAATTTGCCAAGAAGAAAGGTCTCACAACACAAATAAAGGAAAAGGTCCGAAAATCATTAATTTGTAATTTTATCACATACTTTTTTTCGGGTTTACAAACTTAATTTGCAGTGGGAGAATTGACTGTGACGTAAATCAATGTATGGGACATCATGTTTTTCAACTACAATGTTAAGTTTGTTTTTGGGATAAATTCTTTTCAACTACGTAACCCATCATTGTGCGTAGTCCGACACGCACTTAGCCGGTTTTTCCTATTATAACCAACTTGATTTTGCGGTTATTCTACGATACATTTGGTACGGAACCCTAAATGTGCGAAGTCCGACACGCACTTGGCCGGTTTTTTATTTATTTTCTATTAATGCTATTTCTTTGCGTCATGTTTACCGCAAATAAACGTTTTTTCTTTCTTTCTACGCCAAACCCAAGTAAAGTTGGATGAGAGCGGGAGTGGGGTGACGATGAGTTAGAAAGTTGGTACGTACTCCATTCGTCGTATCTGGGGTCTTTTCTCCTGTCCCACCGCGCTTTGAGTGCGTGCTTCAACATCTTGTCTGAGGCGTCCACCGACACCAGGTTGAAGCCTTCGTCTACCAGCATCATGGAGTCTATTCTGAAATATGTTAGGTTCGGAAACTTAAAAATAATGTATTTGGATAACGGGAATGCTTATAATAATGCTCTGATACCTATCAGAGGACGCAATTTTTTTTTAAAATAAAATAATTACATTATAAATAGTACATTACATTCAACTTAGTAGTGAAATAAAATTCCTCTTCCTCTCCTACTTTTGCAGTGCCCGACAGGGTCCACAATGATCATATTTTTTGTAAACCTACCACCTAATTTCAAATGTGGAAGCAATAAATATATTATTGAGTATTGAATACATGTCTGAACAAGCCTTTTATCTATTAAAGATTTGATGTGCTTATATTATATTCACATCACTATGACTATATCCATTCACTATTTATATCTAGCCTCGAGGTAAATTCAGAACGTAAAGTTATGAACCGAGGTTTCCCCAAAATATGTCTCATTATATCTACTTATATTGTGGCTTATAATTTTTAGTGAAACCGTGAAACGTTATAGGTCGTTATAGGTAGGTACTTATTACAATTTAACGCTTTCATACTTTACTGAATAGTCAAGAGGTGCATGGTTGATTGTTTAGTTAGTTAGCATATTTCAGTTCAAACAGGGTAGCAGGAACATCGACGCGCGAATGTGCTGAATTCATGATAACAAAATGCGCGTCGATGTCGTTGTATTACAAAATATTTTTTGCTATCGCATTCTGTTAAAAACGGAGTTCCAAGTACCAACTGTTTACCTAGTGTATAGTGCAGTATGAGCGTTGTAATAAGTACGTACCTAATTACCTATAGTTTCAGTTTGGAATAGAACCCAGGACCTAGCAGCCACAGAAAATGGCAAGGTTATCGAGGCTATAAAAAATGTTGTTGGTAGAATTTATTTTTAATCAGACATTCCTCAGTGTAGTTTACTTTCACTAACATTGACTGCCTTGCAAATTCTGTGTTGAAATTGAAACCTTGTTAGGTCATAGAACTTAGTAACTTCAAGGTCACATTTTTCCAACTGTACAAAGTAGTTCTATCTCATATCGGAAACATCATTGATATCATATCAATCAATGAGAATGATGTTCAAAATTTTGCTTCATCGTGATAGTAAACTGCAAAATTGAGTGAAGACCAGCAGCCTAATTGCATAACAAACTATCAATCGGAATCTGATTAATTTTAAAGCAAATTACTAATACATTGCTTATTAGGTATGTTCGAATTTGTTTGCTCGACAACATAAATAGGTAACGCAATGAATTTTGTTGAACTGTCAAAATAAAACCGATTCCGATTGATAGTAGGTAGTACATACTGATATCTACACATAGTATACACTAGGTACCTGCTAAGTACCTTGTAGTTGTCTTTGAAAACTGCAATTAACTAGGTATGGTTATGGTAGGGTGAAAAGAACATACTTACAGGTCAAAACCAAAGAATAAATTCTATGAAAATGAGAACATAGTTGTAGTTGCATGGCGATAACGGTGCATTTTATTTACAGAAAGCGAACATTTTAATTATGTTTAATGCCGGAACTATACTATAGTCAAGTCTAACATAATTATGTGATAACCATATCTACCAGATTTCGTCAGTAAAATCTTGCGTTAAATGACATTAGGTACAGTTCAAAAGATAACAAGTGTTTATATAACATCGACATACCTAGCTATTTGCTGTAATTTAACTGGTACTTAATAATTACAAAATACGATATTGACTGGAAACTGATAGAGATAAGCAAAGTGAATTGGTAATGTCCTGTCAGTTTTCAGAAATTTTTTGCTGAAAAAACTCAGTCATTTCGTTCGGGATATTTTTTCAAAATAGATGCAGGTTCAATTTACTTATTCCTTCTGTACCCCAAATCTTCTGTCAAACACGTTACAGTAGGTAAGTACCTAGTAGACACAGGGTCAAATTAAATTAGCGAGCGAAACTCCGTAGACGTGATGGCTATAACAATAAAATAATTTGATGTTTTTTTTTGGAGTCATCAACCGCAGTGTAGTTGAAATATCAGTATAAAAAATCTGTTTTTTTTTTTTTTGTGTAAGCTTCACAAACGTGAGTGGTATCGATATCTAAACACGATAAAACAAAAAAAAAACAGATTTCTCAACTAAAGACCCCAAAATAAAAAAATCATCAAATCTTTTTTTCTTGTCGTGTTTAGATATCGGTGGGTCCATCACGTCTGGGGAGTTTCGCTAGCTAATTTAATTTGACCCCGTATACAGTAGGGGTGAAGTATCTAGGTTTAGTCATTTAAGAGGAGAAATTGGTATCTAATAATAGGACACAAATTAGGTTAGTCAAAGAAACAAAATAGTAATTTGGCCTTACCCAGTCCCACATGCTGTGTCAAGCACTTTCTTGCAGCCATTCTTCTTGAGGAGTCCGATCAAGAAGTCCTTGTAGTTCTGTGTCCTCTGATTGCTGTCTCCTATGAACTTGTTCCATGTCCTAGCTGCCTTGCCGTCTGCGTACTGATCCTTCACACCCTCGGAAGGTATACCTTCAGATCTTGAGTGGAAAACTTGATCGGCTGACATGGTTTACTGGAGAAACAGCAGATTTTTTTTAGCAAAGGTCGACGGTAGTTAGAGCATTAGGAGGGTCCCTGTACGTAGAATAGGTACCCATAAGGTAGGTATTTACTGAAATCCGACGAGCATAAGTTGACGAAGGACGCAAAAATGAATTGCCCGTATAAGTAGCTATGGGCAGTCTTACTTAACCAAAGCTCTTTCAGTACGTGTAGGTACATACATCACTAGTCCTTCGGGCTAATACTAACAGGCTTTAAAAATCATAATCGCTTCATTTAATTCAACTAACAGAACGATGACGCAAGATGATGCAATGACCATAATATTGTTTTTCTCTCTTATCAGTATGATAACAGATCTACCGCTCGAACGTTGATGTTACTTGATAGAATATGTGTGCTACTAGGTACCTAATATTGTTTTGGATCGTTGCTTCCTTTTCATAACAACTAATATCTTTAAGTACATAGTAATGTGCGTAGGCCTGTCTGCAGTGGCGGTTTTAGCACTACCGGCGCCCTGGGGCTAGACACAATTTTCTTGGAGAGTAGAAGGGCTAAAGTGTTTTTTAGTCTATGCTCCTGCGCATTGATATAGATTAATGAGAGATCTTTGTCAAATTGTGCAGAAAAGAGTGAAATGCAGGATGCAAGGCCTAGCAAAGCGAGCTCGAAAAATGTTGGATCCGTCCTCGAATATATAAAATTTTCCTCTGTCCTTTAGAGAATTAGGAAAATGCAGGATATAAAAGCGAGCAAAGTGAACTCGAAAATTTTAGTAGGTACCCCATCACAGAAAGGTTAGGTTTTCTTTTGACCATTCTTACAGAATAAGGAGTTTGTTGACTTGTACAGAAAAGTTTGAGAACTCACGAGATTGTAGGATGCTAGAGCGAGCGAAGCGAGTTCAAAAATTGTTGGCATGCTGCCTCTAGGTTTTCTTTTGGTCATTCATATTATTATAGAAACTAAAAGTAAACGACTTATGCAGAAAAGTTAGAGAAATAAGAGAATTTACGTGGCGAGAGCGAGCGAAGCGAGCTCGAAATTTTTTCCCCTACGTTTATAATTTGCATTAATTACGTAGGGGGTGTTCGAATGGCTTTAGAAGTCTCAAAACTCAATGCAGCTAAGACAGACGCCTAGGGCGCCACTTCATGTCTGGTTTCCCGTCCCGACCCGTCCTTCATGCCTGGCGCCCTGGTCGATCACCCAACTGCGCCCTACCCAACGCCGCTACTGCCTGTTTGGTTTGGTCAGCTTGAATTTTCATGCAGGTATGGGAAGTGGCTTTTATTTATTTATTGCTCTTCCGTAGGTAGTATAACCATCTATCTTCTATTAATTATTTACCTAATAGCTGTTGAACAGGGAACAAAGTTTTCAAAACCTGAGCATGTTTATAACTGGGGCGTTCAGCTGTTGAGCGAGTTCGAATCCCGACTGTTGCACGGTGTGGAGTAGGGCGAACAACACGTATCACAAAGAACCTTGCAAAGAAATTATTATTGTGACCGGCCATTTTCCAGCTAATCATTAATCAATCACTTCTTAGATCAATGCCTGCCCAGCCACATAACTAAAACTGTAATTCTTCCGTAACTCCACAATTTAATGGTACAGTAACTAATTTGAAAAATATATAGTATTTTGTTTTTGTAATAGGTAGGTGCTCTGTACACTTGTTTTTAAATCTAAGATTTCCAAATCTCTACGGTAAAAATAATTATATATTATTAAACGTATAATTTTAATTATTTTTTTCCCGGAATTCGAATACTTGTTTATGATTCAAAAACTTAATTCACGTCAATGATCAAAATATTATCAACAGTCGCAGGTTCACAGGTTCAATTCTTGGTTGAATTATCTATGTAAATATCACTATCAATTTACCTTACTGTATGTATGTGTGCCATACGTGGCACATGTAAACACACAACATTTCATCAGGTTCTATAACGATTGTTGATCAGTAAATACATTTAAAAAAAAATCTCCGTGAAAAATGTAGAAAGAATACCAACCTCTTTCAAAATTCACCCTTTGATGAAAATAATTCTGAACTTTGCACTAATACGTTTGTCTCGTTTTTATTATGTCACGTAATTATAATAATATGAGAAACTTACAAGGTCGGTTACCGCTCGCGAAGACGTCGCGAATCTGACTGGTTGAGTTCCTCAGACGTCGCGAATTATAACCGCTTTATGTGTACACTTGAACGCTTTCTTAGACACTTTGTAGAAACCAAATGTGTAGCGTCACGAAAATAATATTAAGTACAGTCACGAGCATAAATAACTTACATCTACGTACAAGTACCTACACAATGTTCAAAAGCATATTTCTCGTGAAATTAAAATTTAATCTTTGAGAATACCTATTTCATAATAGCAAGTATGATTCAATTTACTATGTTCGTACACCATGAAATACGAGTAAGTAGGTATAGCTTTTGAATTTTGCATAAATGTAAGGTAACGCTCGTGAATGGTACATACCTTTAATGAAACATTCGACATACAATAGGTAGTACCTAGGTGCCGTCTAGCCAGGTTTTTCTTGATGTTGCTTTATGATATATAAAGCCCTATGACAAAATAATAGAGAAGGTAAGATTTGCAGTGTGGTTAGATTGCTGGTGGGTAGGGTTGGATTTTCGTCGTCATGCGTGTTAAATAAGGAAAATGGACTAATTTTCCTCGGTTTCAGTATGCTGGTCAATGATTGGAGATCTACGATTTCCACAAAAATTAGCTAAGAAATTGTCGAACGCATGTCAACTGTTGTGATTGGTTGACTGAATTATCAACAGCCAATCAGATCACTTGACATCAGTTTAATTTTGACACGTCGTTAATTTTCGTTTCAGAAACCGGACGTGAGAGTCGACTTATCTACTTATACTTATATTTAGATTAAACTTGCCAAGAACTTGAAAGATTAAACTGCCAGCCGGAATCATCCAGCAGCTGGAAAAAGTTCTCCATGATTCTGTGACCTTAGGTTCGCTAAGTTATTAACGACTTCAAAAAAAGAAGTTATCAATTCGACACTTGTAGGTATGTAATATTATTGGAACTACAATATATTCACATATATGATAATCTATTAGGGCTTCCAAACAAATACCTATACAAAATTTTATAGATGTATGTATGGTTGTCCACGCATTTCTCCGAAACTATAAATCAGATCATGACCATTTAATTTTTATTTACTTCAACTTAGGGAACAGTTCAAATTTCATCAAAATCGGTTCAATAGTTTTCAAGATAATGGACTAATACCTGTAAGTTTGACGGCCTTGATTTATTGATACGAGCTACGGGTGTGGTGTCAAAGGGAAAAAAACATCTCAAAACCTTGGTCAAATTCTAGTGCAATATTTATAACAAAACTATTAACTACTTAGGTACTTAATACCAAAAAATATTCCAATTTTTACTAAAAACTAAAAATTACGATATAAAAAATAATTAAAATAAATTAAATCGACTTCAAAAACAAATTAACTCAAAATTATGAAATAACTTTTACTTCGGCAGTCATTGGCAAAAAACTAAAATACTGATCCCAAGACACCGACTTCCAAAATTGAAGTTATTTCATAATTTTGGGTTAATTTCTTTTTGAAGTCGAAATAATATTTTTTTTTTTGGTAAATGCCATTGCGTAAATTGTGAAAGAAGAATGATCATGAATGATCAATGTCATCCATTTCCTTAAAAATATCGATAATACCTATCGCGTGTGTAACAATGAATAGACAGTTTTAGAAAAAAGTAGGGGTGCAAGCAAAACTACGTATGCTCTGGGGGCGTCTTAAATAGCTTTATTTCCTGTTTTACTATGTTCGTTATCAATATGGTAATTGTACGTTGTCATCGCGATGACATAACGTGTATATGATATTGCCGATTATTAGGTCACGTTCACGATTATGATAGCGATGTTATGTTACACCGGGGATGCGTGAACTCCGCCTTATCATTATTATAACAAGTTTTTTGTTTCGAAGTTACAAAATTTTATGTGAAATACCCGTGTCGATGTGCCTGTACCTAATAATAATTATGGCGACGATTTTAAACTGAACTGAAAACTTTTTATAGCAGACTTTAAAATGAAGATCACGTCTAAACGAGCAGTGTTAATGATATGGAAAAAATATGTTAAATTAGAGCATTTTCTTTATAACTTAATCTGTGAATATTTTAGTTTTTGTAATGTCTAACGCGGATAAAAAACCGAGAATAACGCAAAAAATATCAAGCGTATTTTTATGAAACCTTTTCAATTTTAAAGAGAGTTAAATTATTTATCTTTGTACGTGCTTTATTAAAATAACTTTTTCTTTTATGTAGGTATAATAAATTAATAATGCGTCTAATTTGGGACTGCGCTCCTTGATGGGCGAGACCTATTACTGGCTGGACGTACGACGCATTGCGCGAGCTCAGCACAGAACACACAAGCTAACCACTCAAGGCCCTTGGCCCTCATCAAGGTCATTGGCATTTGCGCCTTAAAGCTGAGGCCGAACGAACGTAATTTGTTTAGCTGTGAGTCGCGTAATTGAATTGAAAGAGATGAACTCATTTTGCGTCACCTTGTGGCACAAAAATGTAGGTAGTATGAAGCCGAATGCAGCGTAAATTTCGCGACTCACAGCTCAAAAAATTACGTTCTTTGGCATCAGCCTATATGTTCGTTTTTTTTTTCAATTATTCTTTTAAGCTATTTAGGGTTTCTTGCTCTTTTCATTCTGGAAGTTCTAAAGGGTCTTTCAACAAGGACGGGTCGATGTTGAAATTAAATAAAACAAGCTGTAGGTATGTGAGATATTAAATAAATTATTTTTTATTTGAAAGGCCCATTTATGCCATTATTTATGAAATATGACATCGTTTAAATGTCCACCGCGGCTTCGAACGGTGCCACGGATCCGAGAGGTCCAATTTTCAATTACTCTACTGCATAGATCCGGCTGAATCTGAGCGATGGCCTGCGTTATGTTGACTTTCAGGGCATCGGTTGATTGCGGATTATTTTCATAGACCCGCGACTTGAGAAAACCCCACAAGAAAAAGTCTAGCGGGGTCAAATCGCACGATCTTGGTGGCCATTTCACGTCACCTCTGCGAGAGATAACCCTACCCTCGAACCGTTCATGCAGAATGTCCATTGTGGCGCTCGCTGTGTGGCACGTAGCGCCGTCTTGTTGGAACCACATGTTGTCCACGTCCATATCGTTCAATTCAGGCAAAAATAAATTGTTAATCATTGATCTGTAGCGCTCGCCGTTGACAGTAATGGCCTCGCCGCCGGGTGAACCTCATGTGGGTTGTGGTCGTCCCATATACGGCAATTTTGCTTATTAAACAAAACCATCCAAAAGTGCGCCTCGTCGCTAAAGATGATTTTTCGGTCAAAATCGGGGTCCTCTTCCAAACGTTCTGTAGCCCAGTCAGCGAACAAACGGCGTTGTCTATGGTCATTCACTTTGAGCTCCTGGGTCAGTTGGATCTTTTACGGGTGTAGGCCCAAGTCCCGTCGCAAAATTTACGGACAGCAGCGATGTTCTCGGCCGATCTGGCGTTCCTTTTGTTTACCGAACCAGCTCACCAAACGTTGGAGAATCGACTTTGAAGGGCCACCGCGTCTGCCGTAAAATGGACGTAATGCGCGCAACGTTTGCACTAACGAACACTCATTTTGATAATAAAGTTTTATCATTTAGACGTGCTGCTCAATCGTGTAACTTGCCATGTAAAAAGTACTCTGTGATGGTGATTTGGCATCAGTAACTGGAGAAATAACGCATTTGACACGACGCCAAAACAACATGGCCGCCACAAACTGTCAACATTGACCCGCCCTATTTGAAAGATCCTTTAGTTATTTATATCATACTTGTTGCACTTTGTAGCAGATAAGTGGCCACTAGCCATTCTATGAAGTAGGTGTTTATGCTGCGTTCGATCTTATTCTCTTTTCATGATGGCGTACTCGTATAACTAGTGTGCAAAATGACTTTTTCTGTCGATCATACATACGGTGCCTGGAAACTGTTTATGCCGTATGGATGTTTGTACACCTTAGCTCAATCCAAATATTAAACCAAGACATAGCGCTGTCAACAGTGACGTGAGACTGGTTTCGTAAACATGTGTGCGTGTACGTACAGAGCGAGATGTACATAGTTTTGCGCATGCTTCACTGTATTGTTCGCA